>JAUYWG010000040.1:25728385-25759090 GCA_034779775.1 Enteromius afrohamiltoni
ACATACTCTGTTTGGCTGTCACATCGCTAATAAAGCTTTGCACATGGATCCAACTGAGTCTAAGAGTGTGTCACAGTCATCTAGTGGAGCTTGATGACACCTCTAGTTGAACTGTGACACAAAGTTCTCTTTATTATGTACTTACAAACTTAAATTACTTACAAACTGTAATATATTATATATTACTTGTTACTGCTATTTAAAAGTAATGCCTTACATTACTATATTACTGATTAAAAATTGTAATGCGTTACATGACTCCTGTATTACTTTTAAGTTACTTTTACCAAAATAACTCCAGAGAGCGTGCCGTCAGCGCAGCTGAAGAGTACACAAATACACACAATAGACTAAAGCTTGTCACAGCTTCAGCAATAGTATCATTACCAGGAATATGTCCGAGTGGTCATTTCAAGCTTTTTTAATTCATGTCTTTTTTGGTTTTTGTGATTTTTTTGTTTTGTTTTTGGGTGGACACACAAATAAAAGTAGACCTTTTACAGTTCTGAATGCGGTATTACTCTTACCTTTAGCCTATCAAAAAAAAATGATGCCGTCTGCCTTTTTTTTTTTTCACTGGAAAAAATGCAAGTGGTTGCACTGCTTCCTCCGTATGCTGCAGGAGCCTGCTTTATTCTCCGCACAAAGTGAATATACCATCATACCATCGCACGTGTTATTACAGCGCAGGTTTAATGTTTGAACGGTGTTATATGTTTGAAATGTTTTATTTTATTTTAGGCAAGTTGTGATGATTTTAAAAGGTTTAATTGATAAAAAAAACGAACATTACTTAAAAAAAAACTAAAACTTAATTTTTAATGAAGAAAAATGCTCCAAGCATTTTTCTTAGTTACCTTAATAAAAAAAAATAAACGAAATATTATTATTTTGCCATTATACAAAAATCTGAACTATTTTAATAGCTGAAACCATATGAGCTGTTTTGGTAGAAGGACCACTCTCCGGTGCGAGCTGGACGGAGCTAAAAGCCTACGACCTGTAACACAGAGGTTGAAATAATTTCCACTGTTGGGCCAGTAGCCTCGCGAAAACTTCTGTAAAACCTGCCCTAAATACACCTTCACTTGACCGCTTCACTCATACAAGGTTGTCAGCGATCAATTAAATAAATCGCTCTACACATATATATTAGAAGCTGTCCTTTAGTATTCATTTACAAACTTGGACGCCACACATGGATAATAACTGACCAAGAACAGAAAATAGAGCTGACTTGCGCATTTTTATACATTAATGTGGTATTTTGCTGTTTTTTGAACAATTAAAATTTCGGCTAAGAGTGTGTTGTAGCGCAAGCATTATTGAAAATGTAACGAGTAAAATATTACTGAAATTTGATTAGTAATGCCTTACACTACTGCGTTACAGCAAAAAGTAATATATTACTGTAATATACTACTTTTGTAACGCGTTACTCCCAAACACTGGCTGTAGGAGTGTTAAACATGAAAGTGGAACTCTTTAGGTACAGTTAAGTGGCATTTTATTTTATTAGTAGTATGTTATCTGCAAGTTTGTGTCTATATGTAGCCTTACTTGTATATGCATATGTGTGTATATACGTTCAGGATTTGAAGTACACTACAAACGCACATTTCATACAATTAAGCACGCTTCATTTTCAAATGGGAAAGCCACAGAGAGCAACGTCTTCATAAAACCTCTTTATCGCTTTGACTATGGCAGAAATGTTGCAGGCTGATTCAGAGTGACACTGATCTCCCCCTTCTTTGTGTTGCAGCTGATATGTGACACACTGCAGCAGTATAATGCGTGTTGTCGTTTCCCCCACCACAGCAGAACAAGCATCAGGCCTAGTCTACAGCCTTGAAGTGGGTGGCGCAAAAACACTGATGTCAGTAAATGTGCTGTAATGTACAGAAGACTTTCTGAAACAAATGTTCGAATATAAGAAGCCCTACAGTGGGTCTGAGACTGACCAGTGCATCACTATTTAAAATATTCAATTCTGCTTCCACTTACATGACTGGTAAATCAACATGTCACTTCTGTGCTCCTTCTTGTATATACAAAATATACATCAACTGACATTTAGTTATATTTATATGAGGCTAAGTTTGTAACATGATCTTGTGTACCTTTCTCTGACAGGTTGTGATAATAGTTTAGCATACTGTAAGTGAAGATCATGCCCTTGGCTGATTTCTGTATTATTCATTCCCTTCAAAAAAGTGTGTTGCATTTTAAATCATATTCAAATAACCGAATAGGATTAAACTCATGTCTGTCACAGCTTGAGGAATCATGCTGCGAGAGTAGATGATATGTGCTTTCATCATTATATTTACTCGCATACCATTCCAAACTTTAATAATTCTTTGTTTTGCACAACATGGAAAAAAGTTTGTCTATATGTTGTATTAACAAGCAGTGGGATTTCAAACTCCAAAAAGAAGTTAGCATAAAATAATTCAGAATTCACAATACCTCCTGTGGTCATTTTCAGCAATGTAAATTATGCCCAAATTAAATATGGTGTGACACAAGAATCAGTGGGATTTTAAATTATTATGATTATTATGTGATATGTGTTATTATTATGTAATAGTTCACACAAAAATGTAAATCAGTTTCTCACCCTCACATTGTTCCAAAGCAAAAGACCTTTGTTTATGTTTAGAACACAAATTAAGATATTTTATATGAAATCCGAGTTTTTTGACCCACATAAACAGTAACGCAACTGAAACATTTAAGGCCCGGAATTGTAATAAGGACATCAATAAAATAGCTCATGTGTCATTAGCGGTTCAACTGTAATAACCGTGTTTTTAGTTGAAATATCTCTTTAAAGTGTTGTTTTTTAGCAGCAGATTTTCTCAGAAAAATATTCTTTCGTTTGCGTTTCAGTTTTAAAACGTTTACGTCTACGTTTATGCATATCGTTTATACTAATTCCGGCACTGAATAGGGCGAATCCGGAGACTTTTGAAAACACCCCCATTTTAGTGTGAAAATGCATTTCAGTGTAAATGGACCAAAACGGAGACTTTGAAAAACGATGTTGTGGCTGCTGCTGACATCCTCTCTGCGTATCCTTGATGATCGCGTAAACAATAACATCACGTGCGTTGCTATACCCATAGATACATGTTTGTAGATTCCTCATTCATCCGCTCCAAACACACAGACCTTACATATCCATAGCTGTACCTGCATGAATGGTGACATGCATTTTAGGTTGTGTAAAGTAAACTGAGATGTTACTGAAACACAGTGTAAACATGGATCGTTTTTTCTAAACGCCATTTTAAAACTAATATGCACTAGTTTAAAAGGGGACTAAGAAAGTTTTGCAAATGTTCCTGTTTACTCATGAAAAGATTAATTAAAAATTCAACAGTATGATTATTCAAAACAACCTTTTTAAAAAAATCTTTGGTTACACTTTATTTTAAAGGGTTACTTTACCCCTAAATAAAAATTTTGTCATTAATCACTTACCCTAGCCTGGCTTCCGCGACTATAAAGCTCATATGAGCTTAGTCTGGCCAAGCTACCTTACTACCCACCTTCTGGGAGGCGGGCTTAACCTGTCATTTCTCATTGGTTTCCACTTTTTGGGAACAGAAATGCTCTAAAATGGCAGCTTTGCCAGTCTGACTTTGCTCGCAAAATTGAATGTAGTGTCACAGGAAGTATGGGCAAGCCCAGCCTACACTTACCCCCCATGTCATTCCCAACCTGTAAAAGGTTAGTTTGTCTTCGGACCACAATTAAAGATATTTTAGATTCAAATTGGAAGGCTTGTGTCCTATTGACTGCCAGGTAACACTGTGAAGGTCCAGAAACTTGTGAAAGACATCATCAGAATAGTCCATCTGCCATCAGTGGTTCAACTGGGAATGTTAGGAAGCTATGAGAATACTTTTTACGGAAAGAAAAAATAACAGCTTTACCCAATACAGTAATTCATACACTGTTCTATGTGAGTGATTAACAAATATTTTATTTTGAGTTGGAGTAACCCTTTAAGGTGTCTATGTTCCAGTACAAACATTTATTTACGTACTGATTACATTTGTTTAAAAACTACATGTACTATAGGGTTAGGGTTCGTATTAGGGTTTTGCTGAAACTTGTATTAGTGACATTTGGGGAAACATTTGTGGACAATTTTTTTGTCTATTGTCAATAGGTTAGTGAGGTATATAGAACAGCTCACACAGTAGTCATGCTCATGCCAAGCAGGTTTTCAGTTTTTCTGTTGCTCAGCTTTGTAAATTCAAACTTAAATCTGATGCAGAATGTGTGGAGATATTTGTGGAGAAATAATTTTACATCAGATAATCCAGTTCATGTGGATTATTATTGACATGTCTGGAATTCAGCCTTAAATAATAGTAAATGTGAATGCTCCAAGACAAACAGATGAAGCACACGCGTCATTTGTAAATACTTATACATTAATTAAATCCAGTAGGAGGTCCAAATAGCAGCTTTTTTGATATTGGTTGTTCCTTACTGTGTGTGAGAAGTCTATTCAAGCAAACATTACACCACACACTTATTCAAAGATGGACAGGATCACTTGCCATTATATACTGTATTTCCTTTTGTTTAATTGAACTTAAAGCATAATATCTGTTTTCACAGTGCCTGCTTCCTGTCACCACAAGCTCCTAGGGCAGAAATTGAAACTCGAGCACAATGTGCAGTGGAGGGTTTCCCCCATGAGCCGAGCCATTCTAATCTCATTTGAGAGACACTGGGAGGTTTATGGGCCCTTCTTCATCATAACCCTCACACAAGGTAACACCAGCGAGGTCAGAAATATGATGAATGCCAAAGTAAAATGAAAAATGTGGAGCTACAGAGGGGAAAAGAAGAGACATAAAAAGAAAGAGTTGCCCCAGCAGGCTGGTTAAATTCTCTGTGCAGAATTAAATAAGCCTAATTATGACAAATCTTCCCTCTGCCACTGTGCTTAAGAATTATGAGCATATGTATTTATAGCATGACTGGCCTCTTACCGTCTTTCTCTCCAGGGTGTCCACAATCCCTCATCCTACCAACCTCACTGAATTAAAGAAAAAGTCCACCTAAACATGAAAATTTTATTTACTAGTCCAACATGTTAGTTCTGAAGATTATGTATTTTGGTTTAATAATAATAAATAAAGAACAATAAAGAGACCACATGGAATATTAATAATTTAGCAACTATGTAACTGCTGCAGGTGCAAACTGAACAAGGTAGGCACACATCATAGGAGGCCTTTAACTTGTACTCCTGGTAGGTTTCAGCGTACTTGTAATAGAGTATCATTTGTATGGGGTGTGATAATAGTTTTTTTTAATTCTGTTTCAGCTATTTTATCCCAATAAAAACTATTCTGTGTTTTAAAAAGGTACCCACATATGTGATTCATGTGTGGGGAAAAAAATGTGTTCTTCATCTTCAGTTGATTCATCTTCAGTTCCCTTTCAGTCAGTCGAATAGGAATCTTGCTTCGAGATGGCAAATCTACTCTGCGTGTATAGAAACATGCCAATGAAAATGGCATACGCTGATTAATATCCAGCTGTACCTAATCGCGGTGCGAGTATAAGTAGGTCAGCGGATTAAGCATTCATTAACTTTTCGCTTCGGAGCCGAGCTACATGCAACAGTTCCTGGGCATTCTATTTCTGCTTACCTGATGGAAAAGGCTGGTGTCACAGCGATTCAGCGGCGGTGGTTCCAGTCGAGTGGCGGTCACATTAGTATTGCACCATCTGCTTTTGTGTACCGAGCGTCCATCTCCCCTGTGCACTTCAGCCTTTATCTAAAAGAGCAAAGCCTAAAGAGACTTACGGGTGGTACGTCTTTTTAAAAGCGCGTCCTTTTAAGGATGTCCAACCACCCGTGCGTTCTTGGGTGCAGCCGTTACCTGGCGCCGGCGGACGGTCACGAACACTGTCTTACGTGCCTGGGCCTCGAGTACAATAAAGCAGTGTTCGCAGATGAGTCATGTTTCGCTTGCAGTAAGATGACCTATAAAATACAGACCTATAAAAAGAGTCTTGTTACACACTCACTCTCCTCTCATTACAGAGAATACTTCCAGCCTCACTACTGCCAGAATGCAGGTAAGAATTGCACGCGCTCGGACCCCGCCTCGGACCGGCACAGAGACGCCCAGGCCGGGTCCCTGCGTTTCCCCCTTGCTGCCCGCCACCACCTGCACCCCGGTCGGCCCGTTGATGCCAGTTCTTAGATGCCTGGATAGGGCTCAGACCATCTCGTTGGCTCATCCGGACCATCCAGCTCGGCTATGCGATTCAGATCCTCATTCCTGAGGTTTGCGTTCAAAGGTTGAGCATATCATTATCACGTTATGCCCTTAGGGCTCTCCCTGTCAACCCGTGTGTTTACCAAAGCTGTGGAGGCTGCCCTGACTGAAGGAAAAAGGGGTTCGCATTCTCAACTACCTCGACGACTGGCTGATACTAGCACAGTCCAGAATCGGAAGAAGAGCAAACTCTGTCTGGTGCAGAGGATCTCTTTCTCTTTGGACTCGGTCACACAAACAGCGCGCCTTACACAGGAACGCGCCCAGTCGGGCACCCTATGGCACCCGCGCCCAGATTTGTGGAAGCTCCACGTCTGGCCCCTGGATGGGACGCGGATATTCTAAGCGACCTACTCCAAGGGATAGTTAACACAATTTCTTCTGCAAGAGCACCTTCTACAAGAGCTGCCTACGCATTGAAATGGAACCTGTTCGTCTAATGGTGTTGCTCTCAACGAGAGGACCCCCGGAGATGCCCGATCAGAGTTGTGCTTCTCTTCTTTTCTGAGGCCACGGCCCGGCTATGTGCCCAAGGTTCCTACCACTCCATTCAGAGATCAGGTGGTAAACCTCCAAGCGCTGCCCCCGAAGGAGGCAGACCCAACCCTACCGTTGCTGTGTCCTGTTCGAGCACTAAGATGCTACGTAGACCGAACACACAGCTTCAAGACCTCTTTGTCTGTCGCGGTGGACGGCAGAAGGGGAATGCCGTCTCCCAGCAGAGGATAGCCCTTTGGATAGTTGATGCCATCACCCTGGCCTAACAAGCACAGGGTGTTCCCTACCCCCTCAGTGTACGGGCTCACTCAACAAGAGCTGCGGTTTGGGCGACACCAAACACGTTCGCTAGGTTTATAGCATTCGTGAAGCCTTCCCTGAGAACGGCTAGAGGGCTGGGACCCCTTGAGTTATACCTTCATTTGCTTATGAGGGTTCAATCACCTCCAATATTCCATATACATTGATATTGTGTCTGTTAGACCTCCTATAGAAAGGCTGACTTCCGCATGTCTTCTCAGACATCCCAGTGATCCAGTTATTAGTGCAGGTGCTCGTATCCTGTGGTTCGAGCCCCGGTTTAGAGACCAAGAGGCAGCTTCTATGGCGTTTTCCATAGGGATCCCTATTCGTCGCTCACTGACGTGACTGGAGTGGAGTTCCCCGAAAGGGAACCTCTCGGTTACGTATTGTAACCCTCGTTCCCTGAAGAATGGAACGGAGACGTCACGTCCCATCGCCATGGATCTGTACTGCCACTAGGGGGCCACGTACACGGCTCCTCAGCGAAAAACTAATGAACGCTTAATCCACTGACCTACTTATACTCACGCCGTAATTAGGTGTAGCTGGTGTGACGAGCACCGATTAACGTCGACCTGGGAACAAAGGATCCACACCTGGAACTCATAAATCCGGGCTAATCGCTCATGGCAGGACCGGTATAAAGGGAACACCCGAACCAGGAAGTGTGGAGCTACAACTCCATTCTGTTTGGCGATTGACTTACTTGCATGTCTTTCCTCCTGCAGACGAAACGCAGTGAGCGAGACGCCCGGATCACCCACACTGGAGCACTATTCACCACGACCTGGGAGAGAAAAGGACTCACTGGAAGCACCCCGAACACCAGCACCATCACCATCACCTCAGTTTTACTCACCTGTTTTCTTTCCCGGAGACCTGGGCAGGCGTGCTGGCCGAACACTAGCTGGTAGAAGACGGAACCTCCGTTCGACAGGTAGTAGAGAAAATCGTGATTGACAAGATGTTACGCGTCCTGCCCAGGTCTATGCGACAGGCAGCCGGCATGAGGGGACCCCGCACCGTCGATGAGCTGGTTGAGGCGATGGAGTTGGTGGACGCTGCGTTTCACCGGGATGCTGGGGAGAGAGCACCGTCTTTCCCCTGGAGGGTGGTCCAGGAGAGACGCACGCTGGAGGGCACCCAGCGGCCAGTACACAGGCCAAACAGTCCCCGGGATGAGCCAATGCCCACCGACCCACCGGCTCCGGCCACGAAGAAATGGATGACAGGCTGCGCGGTCCACAGAGAAATGCCACGAATGTCACCACGCCTTATGGTGGAAATAAAAAGAAAGAGTTACAAAGCCATCCTGGACTCTGGCAGTAGCATCACGCTGCTAAGACCTGATGTTCTGGGAACCTGGCCAGTCTTAAAAGGTACTTTACCCGTAACCTGTGTTCATGGTGCCGACATGTGAAATAACCATTCGGTGTGGAGGAACAGAGGAACTGGTAGAAGTTGGAGTGGTAAAGGAATTACCCGTGGCCGTTTTGCTGGGACGAGACTGGCCGGGGTTCGAAGAAGCACTCACTACTGCCGCGCAGCCTGTCCGTTCACCATGCCGCCGACGATGATGGCCATCCCGGGGAAATCGACCAGCGCTGGCAAACACAGACAGCGTGAGAGATGGTGAGTCCCCCTCCCGTGATGCTAACGTCTTCCTTGATGTATTCCAGCAGGTCACGTTTGGGAGCGTTTGGAGTGGCTCAGAGAGAGGATGACCGTCTCAGGAATTGCTGGAAACAGGTCCAGACCATCGATGACCAGGAAATCTTTCCAGCCCCTCACCCTCTCCCGCACTTCATAGTCCAGAACGGCCTGTTGTACTGTTTCGCGCAGAGGAGGGGGGAGGAAAAACGTCTGCTTGTGGTTCCCAAAACCCAGACCGAGACGGTGATGGAGCTTGCACATGCTCACCCCATGGCTGGCCACCTCGGAGCCCAGAACACGATCCAGCGGATACGAGACCGGTTCCATTGGCCCGGCCTGGAGGCCGAAGTCAAGCGATTCTGTCATGTCAACATGTCAACGGACCTCACCCATTAAACCTCCCCCCAGCCCTCTCATTCCTCTGCCTATCATCGGGGTGCCCTTCGAGCGGATCGGTATGGATCTGGTAGGGCCGCTGCCGAAGTCTAGTCGGGGTCACGAGCACATCCTGGTAATCATCGACTACGCAACTAGATACCCGGAAGCCATCCCACTCCGTAAGGCCACGTCTAAAGCCATCGCCCAGGAGCTCTTCATGCTGGCTAGTCACGTAGGGATACCATCAGAGATCCTGAATGACCAGGGAACCCCATTCATGTCCCGGCTAATGGCTGACTGGTGCCGGCTGCCGAAAGTCCAACAGTTCCGGACCTCCGTGTACCACCCACAGAGAGACGGCTTGGTAGAACGATTCAACCAAACGCTCAAGCAAATTCTTCCGGAGAGTTGCAGCAGAGGACCGGAAAGACTGGGACCAGCTCATTCCCTATGTGCTCTTCGGGATCCGAGAGGTACCCCAAGCCTCCACTGGGTTTATACCCTTTGAACTGTTGTTTGGACGACAGCCCTGCAAGTTACTGGACGTGGCCAAGGAGGCCTGGGAGCAGCAGCCGGCACCCCACCGCACTGTGATTAAACATGTGAAGGAGATGAGGGAGAAAATCGATCGAGTCATGCCATTAGTCTGGGAGGTTCAGGCCCAGCAAGCCCAGCAACGCCACTATAATCGGGCGGCCCAACCGCGGGAGTTCCAGCCAGGAGACCGAGTAATGGTCCTGGTCCCCAACGCCGCCTGCAAGTTCCTGGCTCAGTGGCAAGGGCCCTACACGGTGGAAGAGCGAGTAGGCCCAGTCTACTACCGAGTGTCGCAGTCCGACCGAAGATGGGCCACCCAAACCCTCGCCGTCTCCTATCCCGCAGTTGTAGATATGGATCCCAACTTGTCGGCCGCCCAGAAGATGGAGCTGAGGCACCTGGTCAGTCTGTACCAGGATGTGTTTTTGGAGACCCCGGGCCGCACAGATGTCATCCAGCACGAAATCCTCACCCAACCAGGATTCCTTGTCCAGCAGCAGCCTTACCGAATCCCCGAAGCCCGTCTGCAAGCTGTTGAGGAGGAGGTTCAACAAATGCTTAAGCTGGGCGTAATTGAACCATCGTGCAGCCCGTGGTCCAGCCCTATTGTCTTGGTCCCGAAGCCGGATGGAACCCTCCGCTTTTGCAATGAGTACCGGCGCCTAAATGAAGTGTCCCAATTCGACGGCTACCCCATGCCCCGAGTGGATGAGCTGCTGGAACGGTTGGGAAGGGCCCGGTACATCACGTGCCCTCCCAGTAGCATCAAGGAGAGGAGCCGTAAGATGACCCCAGTGGAAAAAAACTATGCCGCGGTGGAGAAGGAGGCCCTCGAAGGTGGTTCCTGATGCTCCAGGACTCGACTTCGACGTTCGACATCGAGCCGGGAAGGAGAACTCCAACGCAGATGGCCTCTCGCGGCTTGGGGCAGCTTACGCAGGTCTGTTAGGGGTCACTCCCCTGTCATCCCCTCTCATCTCTTCCAGGACCAGGACGCCGCTTGGGGGGGGGGTTGGGAAGAGTGTGACGGGCACCAATCAGCATCGCCCTGGGAACAAAGGATCCACACCTGATCAATCTGATCAATCCGGGCTAATCGCTCACGGCAGGACCGGTATAAAGGGAACACCCGAACCAGGAAGTGTGGAGCTACGACTCCATTCTGTTTGGCGATTGACTTACTTGCATGTCTTTCCTCCTGCAGATGAAACGCCATGAGCGAGACACCCGGATCACCCACACTGGAGCACCGGAGCACTATTCACCGCGACCTGGGAGAGAAAAGGACTCACTTGAAGCACGCCAAACACCAGCACCATCACCATCACCTCAGTTTTAATCACCTGTTTTCTTCAATAAATCCACCCTATGGGGGTTTGTGTTCACTGCACTCCTGTGTTTTGTCGTGTTCTCTAGCGCCACGGTTCACACTGGATATTAATCAGCGTATGCCAATTATATTGGCGCGTTTCTATACGCAGAGTAGATTTGCCATTTCGAAGTGAGATTCCTATTCGTCGGTCACCGACGTGACGTCTCCGTTCCCTTCTTCAGGGAACGAGGGTTACAATACATAACCGAGGTGGTACTGGAATTATGAAGGTGGATTTGAGACATGTGGGGACAACTGCCTGGCTCAGCGAGGTGTTGAAGATATCTGGACATCCGTCAGCTGTGCAGCACAGTGTTTTTGATGTTAGCAGTCACAGTTTCTGTGTTCTCGTGTAGGTCTGTGTGGTTGTTGTAGGTGGCCACCTCTCTGAACATATTCCAGTCCTGTAGTGTTGAGGTGGCATCATCTGGCCATACTGTGATCTGTTTTTGAACCGGTTTGATGAGTTTGATAAGTGGTCTGTATGTTGGGATTAGCATAACATATATGTGGTCTGAGTATCTGAGGTGGGGGCGGGGTTTAGCTTTGTATGCATTTTTTTCTGTTGTGTAAACCAAGTCCTGAGTGTTGTTTCCCCTTGTTGCAAAGTTCACATGTTGGTAGAACTTTGGCAAAACGGTCTTTAAGTTCACGTCATTAAAGTCACCGCCAATGATGAAAAAGCCATCTGGGTTATTTGTTTGTTGTTCACTGATGGCGCTGTATAACGAAGTGCATCCTTTGCGTTTGTACATGGCGGAATGTAAACCGAGACAATAACAATGGCCGTGAACCCCCGCAGCAGATAGAATGGCCGACACTTCACAAACATAAACAAAACAAACAAACACAACAATCTCTTGCCTCGTGCAGCGTAGAGCAACTGAGTTGAAATGAGTCCAGTTATTTTCCAGTGAGCGTTCATTTGCGAGCATGAGTATCGGAAGAGCTGGTCTGGTGGGGTTAGCCCTTAGCCTAGCTCGAATCCGTCCACACTTGTCGCGCTTCTGTCCCCTCTCACACCACCAGTGCCGCCGCCTTTGTCCCGCCACACATCGCCGGTGCCGCTGCTTTGTGTGGGTAGCGTCAGTAGACGAGGCCGTGGTCTCGGGGTTCGGCACTTTCAGTAAACAAAGGCCTTTGAGCTTCTCAGTTGTCGCCGGTGCGAGTTGGTGGTTGTATGAACTGCCGATATCCAAAAGGATTTGGCGATCATACATGTTTTTGAGAGTGATTTCCTTGTGAATTACCGGTAAACTGGCACTGTTTTAAGACAAACAGACGACATTAAAGGACATACAAACACCGTACTTCACCTGGAAATATAAGCAATTTTTACTAGCAGGTAAGTATTTTAGGTTTTTAAAAAATACCTAAGGTTTTACAAGACAAGGTATTTTATTTGTGAAATCTGAAAAAAAAAAAAATATATATATATATATCTAATTGTGACCAAATAAATTATAGATTTTCCCCTCATATAATTTCTACTTTAACTTAAAGTCTTAATATTGATTTCAACCCATGGATGCCAACTTCTCAAATATAACAAATTTGGTATAAACTAGTGACTTCAGTCCTTGGAGTGAGCAGAAAATCTATGGCGGTGGTTGTTTGAAGCGAAATAAAGCGTCTGCCCCACTCTCCAGCTCTCCTCTCAACACGACCTCCACTTTCAGGAAGACAAATGTCCACCGGCCTTATCAGTCCGTCCATCTTGATTTCTCTCTCTGCAGCGTGTGGGAGAATGACTCAGACTAGTTGATCGATGCAAGCCGGGTCAGTCCATTCCTCGCGGCTAGATGTCTCACCCGCTGCACAGGCTCACTGATTTACACTGCGGGGGCAGCAATTGGGGCACAGCAGAGATATGATGCCAAACAGCAGTTTATTTTAAGTAAAGTGATTGAAGGTCTTATATAATAATAAATGTCTAACAGTTACTGTGTATGAGCTGATTCTATTCAATTAATGCATTTATTTAATGAAATCTCAGGATGTTCTGGATAATTTCGCACAACCTCAAGATGAGGCTTATATCCCTTGGTTTTTTTTTTTTTTTTTCTGATTAAGATATCTGTGGGGGATGCCAGTCATGACAGAATTTAATCATTTGCAGAGATTACTGCTACAAGTGGCTGCCGAATGATTCATGTCCAGAGATTGATTTAAAAATAATCTTTTTTTTGCTCAAGTGCACTTCAGTGCATATGTGAATGTCAAATTTTACACCACAGGGGAAAAAAAGGGAAAAAACCTTAAGCATTTTTGGTATCTGTCGGCTTATGATTTTTCATGGGGAATTAAGACGCACAGTGCAGTTTAAACACAAATCTTTGGAAAAACTTTATTTTAAAACTTTGCTAAAATTATCCCACTGCTCCAGAGTCTTAAATTAAATATATTTGCTTAAGTTAGCTATACTTTCTCAAAGACAAATGTATCTTTTTGTACTTCTTTATCAGAAAGCAGCAGGACAAAACAAAAACAGATGGCAAAGTCAAAGGACTCGCTTTGTAGACTGAAAATGAAATCGTGTCCAATGTCTTTCTCCGTCTCTCTCTTTTCTAGAAATGCCAAGCCAGATGGCCATTACTTTCTAATGCCTCATGGGTGTATGCATAAAGAAGTCAGAAACCCCTGTGAGCCACATGATCATTGTTATTTGATAGACCCTAGTGCAAAATTTGACATGAGTGTGTTGTGTTTTGGATGCTTGTTCTGTGTCTTTAGATTAGCTTATAATTCACTCTGCATTTTTCATAAAAGAAACTGTATTCCAATTATGATGGATTTGGCAATCATGGCTTGGATCTGTATGGTTTAAAGTTTAATTTAGGATATCATAAATCACACATGCTTAAATAAAAGCAATATCAAGTGGGCTGTAACTGACCTTTGTATTTAACTGTCAGTTTCAAAGCCATTTTTATTCAGTAATATAGAAACATAATTTGGCAGGCTCCACTAACGTAATATTATATAATATAACTGCATACAAATATAAGAGCTGTCAATTGATTAAAATGTTCAATCATGATTAATTGCTCCCACCATTAATTACACTTATCATTAAAGTTATCATACAGCATTTATCTTGTTTAATATCCATTGCTATTAAAGAAACCATCGGGTGATTCTCACAAAACGTCTCAGGTTATGTATATAACCCTGTTCCTTGAAGGAATGAGACGCTGCGTCGACGAGACGCTATGGGAACGCCCTCAGCGTGACGGCTCTGAATCGCGTGCGAAATCAGCCAATGATAAGTTGGGACGTCATAGTTGGGTGACGTCACTGGCCAGGAAGCATATAAGCGCATGGAAAACGCCGGCCAGACAGCACCTGTCATGAAGCGGAGCGCCGGCAGTGGATGCCAAAAAGTGTGGTTTCAAGACGCAGCGTCTCGTTCCTTCAAGGAGCAGGGTTATATACATAACCTGAGACATTCCTTTTCAGGAACTTGAGCTGCGTCGACGAGACGCTATGGGAACGAGATGCCCACGCCTCCAGACTTTTAAATCCCTGCCTAGTATGTTTGTGCACATCTAGGATGAGAGAACAGAGGAGCTCATAGCTCGAAGATCGAGTCCATAAAATCAGACAAATGTGTGACAAATGTGTTGACCAACCAGCAGCATCACAAATATCAGCCATGGAGACCCCTGCTAGCAGGGCCTTCGAGGCCACCACACTGCGTGTCGAGTGCGCTCTGACTCCTAGCTCCGGCGGGAGTCCAGAGGACTCATATGACATGTTGATGGCCTGGAGGTCACCTACTCTCCTCAGAGAACACAATGCTAGCAAAAGTATGGTCTTTATCCTTTATCAAACGATCTGAAATCTTCTCTATGGGCTCAAATGGTGGCCCACAGAGGACTTCTAATACAACAGCCAAATCCCATGAGGGCACCCGGGACCGTACTGGTGGCCTTAACCGCAGCGCACCGCGGAGGAAGCGAATAACCAGGGGTTCTTTACCGACTGTATGGCCACCGATAGAGGAGTGGTAGGCCGATATAGCCAATATATAGCCATGTAAACCTTCAAGGTAGAGTGAGTGACCCCAGCCACTAACGACCTCGGTTGAGAGGCCCGTGGCTATGAGTTGCGCCCCCTTGGGGGCCACACTCTCAAACTCCACAGCTCCGGATGGGGGGTGAGCTATTGTGCCCCCTGCTTGTGAGAGAAGATCCCTCCTGATCGGTATTGTGAACCGTGGCGCTAGAGAGCACGACAGACAAGCAGATGAGTGAACACGAAACCCCGGAGGGTGGATTTATTGGGTGACAACAGGTGAGAAAAGACAATACGGTGAATCCAGTGAAGACGGTGCTCGGCGTGGTGATGGTGCTCTTTATCCCCTTTTTCCTCAATCCAGGTGCGGTGTCCGAGTGCTCTCTGGTGGCTTGTGATGATGCCCGGGCTGCTCGTTCACGGCGAAGCTTCTGGAGATGAAAAAAAGACAGGTAAGTCAACACCAGTTTGTAATATGGAGTCGTTGCTCAAACAGTTCCTGTTTTGGTGCTCCTTTTATATCGGTCCCGGGCAGGTGAGTTCCAGGTGCCGTTGGTTTGTTGCCAGGGCGACGCTGATCGGCGGCCGTCACAGTATCTCCCACGGAGAGACGTCTAGAAGGGATATCAGGTCCGAGAACCAAACTCTGCCCGGCCAGAACGGTGCTACAAGCAGTAGGCTGACCTTGTCCTGGCGCACTCTCGCCAGAACTCCAGGGAGCAGAGCGACCGGGAGAAAGGTGTATAGAGGGAGCCTCGGCCACGTCTGTACCATGGCATCCAGTCCCAGAGGAGCCAGAGGGGACATTGCGCATTCTCTCGAGATACGAAGAGGTCCACCTCTGCCCTGTGGTATTTTCTCCAAATCTGCTCCACCACTTCTGAGTGAAGCATGCATTCCACGGGCCCCTGTCTCGACAGGATGTCTGCTCCTACATTTAGATGCCCGGGAATATAGGTGGCTCTCAGTGAGAGGGACCTCTCCCGGGCCCACACAAGGATCTGGTGTGCCAGCTTGTACAAGGGGCGCGACTGCAGACCTCCTTGGTGGTTGATGTAAGAGACAACAGAGGTGTTGTCGGTGCACACCAACACATGTTGATCTCTTACGTCTGTGAAGAAGTGTTTGAAATACTGCTAGCATTTCTAGACAGTAGATGTGCCAAATAAGATGGCGAACTCTCCCAGACCTTGGACCACTCGTGATCGCTCCATGACCAGTGAGGGACGCATCTGTCGCTAACGTTATACGGCGACCGGGATCTCTAAAAAAACTTTAAAATCTTTAAAAAATCAGACACTTGTAAACTGGACACCAAATGATACAAGGAATCCATTTTATTCATAAATTTATGCACACCAAAGAACAATTCTAAAATAAATGACAGAAATTCACAGAGGTTTCCATTATTTCAGTCACTTATTTGTGTTATGTCATTCATTATATATTAAGTGTTTGAAATTAAAAGAAATAAAAAAATATGTGTGTCAATAAATGTAAGCTTTTGTGAATAATCAAATATTATTCGTTGTATGAAAAAAAACTGAATGTGTGATCCACTTCAGATGTTGACTATATATATATATTTTGTTGTTGTTTTTGTTCTTATTTTGCATAAGTGGAATCTGCTTCTTTACTTTTAGTTTAATGTCTAAACTAATTGCAGATTGTTAGCAGGGATGGGCAGTATTTTAAATAAATGTATTTAAAAAATACAAAATCTAATGTATCTAATGTAAAAATCTATCTAATAAATAAATAATGTAGATTTATACATAATGTATATGTATAAATCTAATGTATTTTGTATTTAAATACATTTAAGATGAGTATTTTGTATTTTCAAAATACATAAAATGCTTTGTGCCAATCAGCCTTTTTATCAAGAAGCAACCTGAACACTCATGCACGTGAGCTGCTGGCAGCATTTCTCAGTTTTCTACATTAAGCCAAGGGTGTCATCATGATCAATTCCTTGTTGATTAAAGGTAAAATGGTGCATCATTCAGATTTGCCTTCAGTCAACAGGAAAGAATAAAAAAGCACAGACACATGTAAGAAAAAACATCACTGCATGTTAGACATGGGTTATATGACAGAACTTTATATATCTTAGGCAGTGTAATGCCTGATCCCAGCGCAGTAACTAGCACACATTCTCAGTCACCAATTATGATTAACCTGAAACACCTGAGACTAATCACCTGCACTGGTTAAGAGACTCTCACACTAGTCAATTGATGGCTAAGCTCGAGTGCTCATACTACCTTGTGTCCTGTGTTACCTACTGCCATTTCTGAGTTCTTAAGATCTGGATGGCTGACTGCACCGAACACCTTGATCCTTGGATTCGACATGATGTAAGCGAACCGCAATATACCTGCCTTGAATACTCACCTTGTATACTATCCTGAGTCTGCAGCACTGGATGGAGTTAGAAGCGAACAGGAGATCGCCAATGAACTTGGTTTCACTTACCTGAGAGATTTACCTGTGTGTGACGAACAGTATAATGAGAATGCGATCAGGAGATCGCCCACTAAAGACTCGGTTTCTTTATACGAATACCTGCTTATGCCCTTAGCCACAGTTTCAGTTTCCTTTGTTTATTGATGATAAACACCTTTTTACTTTAAACTTACCTTTTCCTGTGTTTGAGCATTACAGAAGTTCAGCCAATAACCAAATGTATCTGGCTCTTCTCCAAACCCACGTTCAAGATGGCGGTGCCATCGATGAGTATGTTGAGAAGTTCATAGAATCTGGTGCCCTGTAGTGAATACACACTGAAGAAGCTATTTTGTTTGGGGCTGGATGAGGCTCTCATTCAGCATGTTTCCCTCCCCGATAACCCGGGCTCACACATCCAGCACAAGGACCAGGCCTTATGGCTGGGAGGTTCCACACAAACAGTAGGGCCGATCTCGGATCCAGTCCCTAAACCACAGCCAGTAAAACCATTCTCGTTTCCAGTCCCAAGGGGTCAGTCAGTAGAACCGTTCCTGAATCTACTTTCAGAGTCCCAGTCAGGAGTATCCACCAACTTGCGAACTAAAATTCTCGACCCTGCCATGCAATCAGTGAGGTCGGCAAAAAGAGCCCTGCGATAGCGCAAATTTCGCCATGATGTAAGCGAACCACAATATACCTGCCTTGAATACTCGCCTTTTATACTATCCTGAGTCTGTAGCACTGGATGGAGTTACAAGCGATCAGGAGATCGCCAACGAATCTGGTTTCACTTACCTGAGAGATTTACCTGTGTGTGATGAACCGTATAATGAAAATGCGATCAGGAGATCGCCAACTATTGAGTAAGAAAATCCATATGTTAATGCTCTGATCTTAAGGAGGCTAGTTTGTGTTAGCGATCAGGAGAAGACTTAGTTTCATTATACAAATGCCTGCTTATGCCCTGAGCCCCAATTTCAGTTTCCTTTTGTTTATCGATGTGTTCAAAATAAACACTTTGAACTTACCTTGTCCTCTGAGTCCTTTGTTTGAGCGTTACAGGCAGCGACAATATAAAGTGTGAATGAATTCAACTTTTCAAAATCATTTACATAGGCCTAGGTCATTTAGACTGAGCAAATAAATCTTTGCAGTGTTTAGCGGGGAAGCAGGAATTGGAACGTTGGGGTGGATGAAGAAGCATGAATGAATGAATAATATAGTGTGATGTACTTTGTTCAGTTGTTCTTTGCTGTTAAAGCACGAAAGAAGATTTACATTTGCACATACACATTGCCAGTTAACGCCGTGACCGAGTGGAATGCCGTGCCTCGTTATTTAATTCTGTAAATCGGGGGGCAATTTGATAATTGTTCTCCACACCAAAAAAAAACAATAATCCTGTTAAATACAGTATTTGAATTTGTGAAAACATTAATCTTCGTAACAATAAATTTGTTTAATAAATTCTATTTTTTTTTTTTTTTTTCACTAAACCATTTCTTTTAATTTACGAATGAATGAAACATGGACCATTACTTTATTCAACATTTCTATTATGCAGGCTCATTTAGTAAATTTAAGCATTTTACATCAGTTATATAATTGACTTAGTTATATATGTGTTATTATTAGTTCTTGTTACTGGGTTGAATCATGATGGTGACAAAATGTAATAAAATATGTTTGGGGGGGTATTTGTTTTTCCTGCAGGGCAGGGGAAGGGAAGATATTCAGTAGTCATAATCATAATTCATAATCAGTAGTACACATTTATGTCCAGATATATTTCAGCCTAATAGGGATGCCTGCACTTGATGGACAATTTCACATGTATTTTGTATTTTCAAAATGCAAAATACTGTTTGTATTTGTATTTTAATATTTGTTTACACAGTATTTTGTATTTGTATTTAAATACATTTTTTCACTCAGTATTTTGTATTTTTATTTTAAATAAATTTCTATGTATTTATGCCCATCTCTGATGGGCATGTTAGAAGTAATAGAAATATCATATTACCTGTATTATTAATCTACACCGAAACATACCTCTTTAATGCTTTAAATGCACAATCTTCACAAGGCAAAATATAAAAAAAAGGGGGCAACTTGTACACACAAATTAATTTATGAAATGACAGTATATGAAAACAGGGCCTCATTTTTAAATTCATGAGTTGACAAACATTGCACAGAATGCATGTCTTCTCTTGTCTAGTGAAAATAAATGCTAATGGATTTTTGATCTGGCCGCTGTCTGCCTCTCAGCTGGGATATCCTATGTCTGTAACACTGATATTTTTATGGCTGTGCTCCAAGTTTCTGAGGACCCATTAAAATAAACATGGATGGGGTGGGATAAACCACAGTGAAGGGTGTATTACAGGAAGGAGTTTGCTTTTCCTTCCCTCTCATTGAATTTGCCTGATGCTTATATATATTCAGGATGTTGGAGAGTGAGAGAGAGAGAGAGAGAGAGCAGGCAGAATAATGCATCTCATCCATCACAGTGATCTGATTTGTATTCTGAGTTATGTAAAATGTACATGTACGGTATGGTATGTTTGGATACTGTATAATATCAATGTATTTTACAGCATCCACAACAGAAATGTATGTATAACTTATGGGTGATATCTGTTATATTTTGTTTTAAACATGCATCTATCTATTTATTTATCTATTTTAAAGGTTCACCCGAAATTTTAAAAAATGCTGAAAATATATTGAGGCCACCTACAATGTAGATGAGTTTGTTTATTCTTGGAAACAGATTTGGAGAAATTTTGCATTACAGCACTTAAATATGGTACATTGAACAGTTGCCGTAGTAATGTGTGTGTGTGTGTGTGTGTGTAAGAAACAACTCCATCACTGAGGGATTTCAACTTTAAACCATTGCTTCTTGCCATAATACGAATCCATAATCCATAATAATGTTTCCTCCTGTGAAAAAGTCCATCCCATGCTGGCCTTGCACATCAAAATCACAATATTATGGATGGACTATAATTAGCATTTTTGTGTGAACTTTTCATTTAAAATTTAAAGTCTGCGCAAAGATTTAATGTACATAGGCCTAAATGGAGTGCTATTGGAAAGTAGCAAATATGAATGCTGATGCCATTGTAAAATGATCCAAGACTTCAGTTTTAAGAGTTATGTCTGAAGTTGAAGAAACATGTCAAATACAAATCCAGTGACACCTTAGATAAATACATTGATTGAATATACTTTGTGGTGTTACATTTATTAGTAGATTAATTCAATTATTCCATAACCAAGCACTAACATTGCTTCCATCTCTTTTTGCCTTATGTTAGTACAATGTTCTGAGATGTTACACCTGTATAAAAGTATAGGAAGTGTATAAACGTGACAAGATCAATCCTTAAATGAGCCTTGTGCGCATTATAGGAAATCCTCACAAGAGCCATCAGAGGTCGTGCTAAACATTTCAAGCTAATGGCATCATGGAGGATCACTGTCTGGAGGATCTTAGCAGGGCAGAAACAGATGCTGTGTCTACTCTGACTGTATGTTGTGGGATTACAGAACAGGCATGAGGCAGACGTTACTAATTCATTTCAAATCCTTCTTAACACCTTTAAAGAGATTTGTGAGGCAGCCGTAAGGGCTAAGAAGCTTCATGAGTTTTGAGCTGGTCTTTGGAGGACACACTGATTCAATGGAAAAAGCTGAGACCATGCAAATGTGTTGAAACAGTTGGAGTTGTTTCACCTGACTATAAAAGCTTTTATTTAATAATTTTTTTTTTCCAGCAAGTTTTGCTCAAAGTGCCAGGGCATAACTGTTTAGCCAGTATTTGGCTGGTAAGCAAATGATGGTAGATGTGGTAAACTCTCAAAGTACCCTTTGTATTTCTGAAAATGACCTTTCAAGCAGTGTGTAACACAGCTCAAAGTGAATGAAAATATCCTAAATCGTAAAGTGCACTGTGTATAAAGTTATTGTCATTGAAACAAGTCGTTTTTAAAATGAATTCTAAGTCGTTTTGTGTTGACCCCAACATAAAACGTTGCCCGCCCACTTAAAATGAAAATACAAATCATACTTTGCCACTAGGTGTCGCTTTTGGAGCGGTACATTAGCTGGTTTTACGGTGGCCGAGAGAGCTCAACGCGCTGCAAACTTAAGAAACCACATGCAAACAGAAGAAAACACATGCAAAAAGAGAAAAAAACACATACAAACAGAAAAAACAAATGCAAACTGCAAATTCTCACAACGCAACCAAACACGGAGAGGCTCTGCAAACACAGATAGGTGCTGCAAACACATGAACGTCCTGCAAACAACACGGACCACAACGGAAATGTTTTAGGGGGACCTCAAAAAGTGACAAACCCATCTGGGACCTGATCATTTGTTCCGTGGCTTTTGGTGGCTTTTGTTGTCACTAAACTATAAGGTATGTTTTTTGTGTGTTTATTTTTACAACCTGACGAATTACATACTTAACTGTGAAACTATTGTAATGTTATGTTCGTCACTTTTTGAGGCCCCCCTGAAACATTTCCGTGCTATTTGCAGTGCGTTTCTGTTTTTGCAGCGCCTCTCTGTGTTTGATTGCATTGTGAGAATTTGCAGTTTGCATGTGTTTTTTTAAGTTTGTAGCGCGTTGAGCACTCTCGGCCAACCTGTTGTGGCACCCTGTTCTATGTCTGTTTAGTTCTTTTATTCTGTGTTTTTGTATTTTTGGTTTAGTTTTCATTTTCATGCCTTCCTGTTTTGGTTTCGTTTTTGTATTCCTTCATGTCTGCCCATATTTGGTTGTTCCTGTTATCAATTCATTATTAGTTAATTTAGCTCCACCCGTGTCTCCCCAGCTGTCGTCTCTTTAGTTCATTAGCCCTGTATATAAATCCCCTGTCTTTTGAGTTCTAGTTTGTCAGTCAATGTAAATATAAACCTGGATGTGTTGCCCTTCATGTTTATCTGTTTTTTGGATACTTCTCCACGCTTTGTTTTATAATGAAAGACTTTTGTTTATTTCTATCAATGTCTCCTCCATATACACCAGCGTTACAGCACCTTAAAAATCATCATCCTTTATTGGAATCTACAATGGTGCCATTAAGAATTTAACATCCACTGAATTGAATACATTTGGAACATTAAGTTTTAAGTGTATACAAGCAATCTAGCAACCAAAAGGCTCGTTCTTCAGTAAGCATATCTTAAATATAGCATATATAGTAGCCAATAGTATTTTTTTTTTATTTATTTTGAAAAAAGTAGCATGATAAGATACAGCTCCCATGTATCACAATTCAGGGAAATATAAAGATCACGTATCTCAATTCCTGTAACAATTCCTCCGGCATTCTAATATTAAGATTTTTATTAATTAAGTAGTCTAGGGGGATTTAAAGCTTGAGCCAAATCACATGCAGAAGCCCTCCATCATGGAGAGCGACCCAAATCTATTTACCTTCATCTCATTCAGGGATTATATGAATATATGAACTCTGCAAGTGCATAATAAAACAGGCTATTAAACATAATTATATTATGATAAAGGCAAACCTAGTTGAAACAATTGTGCATTGGTATTTTGGTGTCCAAAAAGGATTTGTTTGAATAAATTCTATAAGATCTATAAAATGCATATTAACTAAATAATTTGTCTATCCATACAAAATTTATACACTGTACTTGAAGTGGAGTAATGCATATTACATGCCCTGAGTAATTTACATGTTTTGATGGTTAAGAAGGATTTGTGAGTTCTCTAAATAATCAGCACACCTGCCATACGGCTCTGTAACCTCTGTTTCTGTGGAAACCCTGACATTATCTTATGAGAAAATCAGCGAGTCGTACATTAGCATCCTCTTGTTACACTTCTTGGGAGATCACAAACAAACAGATGTGGTGATTGCAAGGATTTACAATAAATTATGCCGGAAGCATCCGTATGAAATAACTTCACGGTTTTGATGTCTCGACATGAATATTTAAGCAGAATGATCTGTGATGTCAGAGGAAATTTGGTATGTAACAGGATTAATGAGATTCTTGAGGTTGTTTGAAGCAGAGGTGCTGCCTGTACGGCTCTAGAGAACTCAAGGGAGAAAAGAAATAATTTATTCTGGTTTCTTTTTTATGGACTTGTCATGTTGCCACTTATTCATAAGACTAAAAGCATCTGTGACTGATTACTAGATTATTTGTCACTGTGCAAATGCTGCCCCTGAACCATGATGAGTTGCCATGGAAAACAAGAGTCAAAAATAGTATTTTGCTAGCGAAATTGGGCTTTCCTTCTACAATTTCCATGGATAATGTGAGTATCAAGTTGCAAAACTGGTGGCACGGTTAATAGAAACATAATGTGGAAAAACAGAAATGAAACAAAATATGCCCGTTAGAAAAAGTGTATTAAAATTACCATATATTATCATAGTAAAATGCTGTGTATTTTTATTCATTTATGACAACTCTTCGATATTCAGTGCTGCTTTTGTATGATACAGACTCTGTTGAATATTTCTCCATGATTTCCCCTTCGAAGATGAGGATGTGAAAAGGATGTGGATTTCATTCAAGACATTAAATGAAAAGTGCGAATACTTACAAGGATGCAATTTAATGGCATTCGCGTTGGTAGCAGAAACAGTTTTTCCAAAGAATAGTCAAATGTTATAGCTTATTAATCTTAAGACTGCTTGAAAGAGGAAGTAGCGGTCAAAGAGAGGTGACTTGTGTAGCTCAATTAAATCCCTTGTGATTGAAAGCCCACCGTGAACCACTGAATATGAATGGCTTAGTCAGAAGTCTTGGCTATCCTTCCGGATGAGTTAATAAACTTTGCACTAAGTCACTGAGGGTTTGTGCTCACTCCACCTTTTAACGATTCACATATTTTATGAAGCAACAAAACCTAAATCAATACACTGCTTAGGTGAAGACTCAGGGCTTAGTCTCTAATGGCAAGTTCTGGACGTGTTCTCATACTCACAGACGTAAAAAGTCTAGCGTTAATGCTGTGTTCAAGAGTTCATCAGTCTTCAGGTGATGGCTGTGTGTGGCTGCATTTACATTATGTGGATCAAGTGAGCCTGATTGGTTTTCCTCCCAAGTGGCACAGACCAGATATGACCCACAAGCATGTAAGAAAGAGAAAGCACATGGATATTGATATTCTCAGGCCTAAGGCTCAACCTAGTTTAATATTTTTATGTCATTTGAGCCTTTGGGCAAGGCTATAATTTTGCAAATCGCATCATTTGTACTTCCTATAGTGTATAGGAACTATACTAATATTGTACTATATAGTGTATAGTGTCAATGCAAGTATCACTGATTTACATGTGTTCACTGATCTATAGTTATTTCAATATTACTTATAAAATATAAATATATAAGTAGTTTGACCAATAACATGCAGGCATAATATGTTTATTAGAAACACTCACGGCTGTTTTCTGCCACGTCAAATGCTTGTATTAAAAAAAAAAAACCTAAACCTGAATGTGATTCCAATTGTTCCTCTATGACATCATCACTGTAGTTCTGATGTAAACAACCATACTGAAATACAATGCAGACTGGATTGGTGAAAATTTTATTGCGAAGTAATGTAGTGTTTCACCAGGAATTGCAGGTTAAAGTTTAAAAAATCCAACCGATGGAATCAACAAAAGAATACACCATAATTTAGTTTGTAGTACTGAAGATCTGTCTTTAAAAAAGTTTAAAATTAAAATTCTGCTGCTCTATTGAGAAAATAGATGGGATTTTTACTGTCAACTACTGCTCTAATACATTTTTGAATTTGTTACAGAGTGTCAGTTCCAGATACTGTATCTCACGCTGTAAGTTTGACCTGTAAATGATCCCTCTGTTCATGCTGACTAATGTGTCTTTGTAACTGGATCCTCTCTGACCCAGTAAAAAGACAATGCAGCTTGATAGAACCCTGATCCCTCGACAAGCAGATCTCTTTTTAGCTTAAGCAAGCTAAAGTGAACCAAATTAAAGGCAAAGGCTATCAAATAATGACTTAATGACTTAATAATGACTTCCTTAAGTCGTGGGATGGAACAGTACACCATGATGCTCTAAGATAATTTAATAGGATCTGAGCAGCAAAGCCCAAGAGTAGCAGTAGTAGGTTACAAAAAGAAAATCAAGTGGCAGGTACTACAGTTCTGACTATCTATACTTTAATAATGCAGTCCTGCTATTCCTGCGACAGCCTGAATTATTAACACCCAAAGAATGACCTTCCAAAGACTGAATATTGTTTTTACTTTGACCCAAAGTATTTCCATCACCAGCTATAGAATATAATGACAGGAATATTTCTGGGCACGTAGTACTAAATCTTTATCTGAAGATACAATGTGACGTGTGTACACATGCAAGGATGTTGTGGGTGGTTTCTAGGACATTATATTGTGGGCATCTGGTTTCCGTGAGCTTGGCATTCCAGTAACATTAGTCTTAATAAGGGATTTTTTCATCCACAAGTCAAACAATATAGTGTAAACATAAAATGTAAATATAAAAACTCAAAAAAATCTACTTTGTAAATGCAACAAAAATAATTTATTGTTTCATAGATGTCCAGGAAAACCTACTGTCTCACATTGTTCAGTATTATTTGGGATCCAAGACAAAACCTGCACTTGTCATGAAGGGATGAGAGAACTTCTGACATAAGCAGTGCAAACTGAGGTCACCAAACAATATAGCTCAGAAGAAAGTCATGATCCCCCTGGGGTAAAGGAAATTGAGTCCTAAATGGAGAAGACGTCTTTATGGCACTTACGATGTCACGAAGAGATGTCAAAGAGGCAGTTAGTGTGAGACGGGTGAAGAGGGCCACTTTAATGCACTAATTCCAAATTGATTTTTCACAATAAATAATTGTAGAATTGTGTTGCAGTCACCACGTCTGGGTTTTCTGTGCAAGTTGGGAACCACTGCCAAGAAAAGTCTGTAAACATGCCGCCCGATATGTATCATGTTAAAGTGCCCCTATTAAGGATTTTTGAAAATGGGCTTTCATGCAGTGTGTAACACGGCTCTAAGTGAATGAAAAAAACCTGTAAAGCTTTAAATCTGAAAGCCAACCAGCACGTCCTGATTTTGCTGAGTTAGGCGTGTTCCTGGGTTAACATATTTTGTTGACCCTGGAACAACATTTTATTCAAAATGTTTAGTTTTGACCATATCTCTACACCTAAACCTAACCCTACCCATGAGTAATGCCTAAAATCTGAGGAAATGATAGATGACTGACACTGCTGTACAAGAACCAAACACTGTTTGTAAGCCTAAACTTCAGAAAAACTAGGGACATGCGGAACTGAGCAAAATCAGGTTCTGCAAGAGAACCGTGTATCATTGAAACGAGTCGTTTTTCAAAACGGTCCCAAGCCGTTTCATACTGACATCAAAATGAATCACTAGCATACCGCCCACTCATTGTGCGTAACAAACCTGCAAAAACTTGATTTTCATGTTGGTCTGAATAAAATGCTAATTCGTTCTTTGCCACTAGTTGCTGCTTTTCATTAAAAGCTCACAAACACTTTATATTAAATCAACCAATCACCAGAGGGGTTTGGAAAAATGTATAATTGAATTAATAATTTGGGAGTCCTTCAACAAATAAGGTATAAATAAATGCATATTGTAAGATAATTAAAGTGTTTTTTGACCTTGCATGCCTGTCAGCCAGTTGTTTGGGACTCTCTCAAAACCAAAATATGTACCTTTTTATAACCCATATAGGGGCACTTTAATAAAAAGGAATTTTCTGTTTTGTTTTAGGCTACATGCATTTACATTACATATGAACATACTGTTCAGTTTCTAGTAGGCCATTATCTGTTGTTCTACAGATACAGCGGAACGCAAAATGACTTAAGCTTAATTCCATTGGTGAAATGAGCATGGAATTAAGCATGGAATTAAATGTAATTAATTAACAAAAATGAATAACTTCATTTTTACAGGAATTTTATCTCATTTTTTTAATAGTAATTTCTGTGACTGGATGAACTTGACCTCAAAGCAGCAATAAACTCATCATTTTCTGTGACATTTTCACTTGAACCTAATTATACACTTAATGCTACCTAAATGCCTGCTATTATGGTGTAAATGCGATTGTTTAGTGCAAAGGATAACCCTAAGATAATTATGGTAATTTGAGTATAAAATGATCGTCAGACAGAAATCACAAATGAATAGCTGTATAAAGAAAAAAAAATCATTATGTCAGAGCAATAATTTAACAGAATACTTTCTTTTTTCTTTTTTCCAACTAAATTTAATTAAAAACCCAAACTGATTATTTTTGTTCTTATAAATCCTCCGGTGCTTTCTGTGGCTAGCTTTTTAACTTGGATAAATGAATGAGTGATGAAAATCAGCAGGTGTGTGTTTTATTGAAAATTGTTATGACATTTTAAGAGCACTGGCATGTCGTCCTATAAGAAAGCGAAATAAAATTATTTCCTCTGCTTGATGTGTGACTGATTTGTGACATTGACAGCTTCATGTTTCTGCTGTCAATCAAAAAGTGCGATCTGCCAGTCAAAGCTTGAGCGCATTTGTCTTTTACGAAAGGTTAAGTGACCATGAATAATTAATGTGTTTCAGTCTGCCCAAATGTGCTGGTGTTGGAAAGTGAAGTCATTCTCAGTGGCTTTAAATGCATGTAGAGTATGATCTGCTTTGTCACCGTCCATTAGCAATACTAATGTGATTTCAGCTAATGCACCCTTTTAAAGATGGCCTACAAGGGAACAAAGCTGTAAACTATACTGTCTTTTTACAGTAAAAACACTAGATTAAACTATATCTAGAAGGCTGAGATGTAATTTGTTTTAGAGTCTGGATAAGCCAGAAATGTTTCAAACCCTTGAGGAGTTTCCTGGGATCAAGGAGATCGAATACACAGTACCTGCAGAATGCATTCTGGTAGAATTTTCTTTCATCTCAATGCCAGTGGTTTAGATGGCACGTACAACCCTCAAAGTATGCAATTTGGATTTTATTCTTATTTATTTATGTTTGTTTTTGAGGGTTTTTTTCCCCCAAAATGCACAGCTACAATGAAGAAACATGAAATTCATTTGTTCGCTATCACAAACTGTAATCCTTCTGAAATCATTCTAGTCTAACATCTATTCATCAAAGATGCATTAAATTGATTAAAAGTCACAGTAAATTTCAAAGGTATCAAAAGATTTCAGTTTTGAATTCTGTTCTTTTCAACTTCTGTTAAATTCATCAAAGGATCCTAAAAAAATAGCTATTTATGACCAAAAAAAAAGCAGCAAAAACAAATAGCAAGACATTTTCAACACTGTCATTCCAGGAATAAATTACATTTTAAATTGTAATGTTTTAAACAACCTGGTCTCATAAACATATGTAACATGTATAAAAATATATAAAATATCCGTGGACTGTTGCTAAAAGTTAATACTCTATCATGTTGGAAACACCAATTCCAACTCTAAACCTACCCCTTTAAAAAAATTTTTTGCATTTGTTTTATTGACATAAAAATGCATTTGTTGATGCAACCGTGTAATTTTAGTTTCCTTTCATTTAAAGGTTTCATCTATCATTTTCATCTATCATTTAAAGCTTATTTCTCATATCTCAAACATGCCAAAGTATCTACTGTTAATTTCATCTGGCCTTATACTGGACCTTCAGATCAGCAAGTTAAATAAAACAGCGTCACCTGACTTCACCAACCTTGTGAGTGCCCTTTGTGCGTTAAAGGTCTCCTGAGCTAGATCTGAAAGATTCTCTTATACATCACTAAGATGTGATTTGCACTTCAAAGCACCACGGAAGGAAAATAAGAGAAGGAGACAGAGAACCACCCAGACTGGGATCTTATTTAATTAAATCAGAAGAAAAGGGGAAATCAATTGGAATAAAAGGCCTCTTTCCATGCAACCACAGCCCGTTGGGTGCAAAGGCAAATGCGGTTGGGCGTCTTGTGCTTCACTCATTAAGAATTACGGCAATACTTTGATGAGCTCATGCACCTCTCTGGGCAGTGAAAATAAAACAGGTACCAATAGAAGCTCTCCCCAATGGATGTCGGCTGGGTTTTCCAATAACATTGCAAATCACAACATTTTAAAACAAAGTCAGTTACCCAAAGAAGCCCACAAACAAACTTTTAAGCAGATCTTCTTTGTGGTGCAGAACCAAGGCCATTCAACGTAAAGATAAAATGAAAAAAAAAAAAAAAAAAAACACTGTTATGATTAAACTGATATAAGCCAAAAATGAATCAGGAGTAAATGCATCATTTTCTTTTTTGGCCTAGACCAAAAGAATCTATAGAATCATTTACCGTTTTTGTGTAAAATTTTGTTAATTGTTTTTCAACAACAGCTTTTTTTTTCTCAAATATACTGCAGTGTGCTGTACTATGGCGAAATGTATCTGTTATGAAAGAGCACGGGAGGCAGTCGGATCCACTCGCAAGGTGTTTTATTGGAGGATACAGGGTGGTACAAACAGACGGCTTCCAGACGCTCCACACACGGCGGCGGCGGCGAAGCCCCCCGGGGCGGAGCAGGCGGCGACGTAGACCACCGGGGCGGAGCAGGCGGCGGCGTAGACCACCGGGGCGGAGCAGGCGTCGGAGAGGCCCGCCGGGGCGGAGCTGGCGGCGGAGAGACCCGCCGGGGCGGAGCTGGCGGCGGAGAGACCCGCCGGGGCGGAGCTGGCGGCGGAGAGGCCCACCGGGGCGGAGACGGCGACAGGGACCTCCTCCTGGGTGGAGCAAGAGTTGGAGAAGCCCTCCAGGGTGAATCTGGCGCCCCTAGGGGTCGAAAGGAGGGTGGCAGGAGACTACTACCCTCCTTAGACCATTTCTGCGCCCTTACGACACAGCCGGCCTTGTCCGAAGCCCTTCGTAGCCCGTCAGAGAGAGAGTGGGCTCCCCGGAACTGATCTAGCCCAGCCTCCCCTCTCTGAGGCCGACCGTAAAGAGGGTACCCCCCTCGGGAACAATCTGGGAGAGACCGCGACCAGGCATGGGAGGCGCGCGCCCTTCGCAACCGGACCCGGGCAGCCTGCACCCTAAGGACCCCTCGAAACGGTGGACGGGCCCACCGTGGACCTACAGTCGAGGACCTCGCCCTCACTCCTCGACTG
>JAUYWG010000040.1:25763435-25775911 GCA_034779775.1 Enteromius afrohamiltoni
TATGCAGTGATTCAGTGGGAGATTTATTGAAACGATCAAGCCATAAATAGTGAAATATAATGTTTAACTTAATAGATTTTATTCATTTATTACTTTTAACACAGTTTATATTATTATGGCATACATTGGTGATTATTTTTACTGCTTAGATAAGTGGTACCACCTAAACTAGTCAGCCATTTTTACTTGTTATTATACATGTACATATTTGTCAGTATTCTTCATTTCAGTAGATCTAAACTGTAAAGTTTGTATATATCCAGCTTTTGGAAAAGCGACTATGGCACATAATTTTTTTTTAATAAAACAAAGGGGAAAAAAATAATTAATTAAATGAGAAAAGTTTATGTACATTTTATGTATTTATTTGTATTTTATGTGTGTTTTTAACATTGTAAATATATGCCCTCTTTGGGAAAACAGATGACCATAGATTGTCGAGGAACCATATATGGTAATTTCATTGACCTAGATTTACAAAATAAAATTGTAATTATTTTTATAACGTCACAAAAGCTTAAAACTGTTGTTATAGCCTCCGATAACAATCCAGGGTTGAAATTATGAATTTACAATTCAGTGATAAAGGGTTAAGACCCTGTAGAGGGCCTATTGATCAGTTTGAATGATCATCCTTTTTTGAATGATTGTACTTTAGTACTTCAGGATGCACTACAGAAAAACATCTAAAGCCTTTTTATCTGAAGTGAGCCTTACGTTTTAGAATTTCTGTGTCTCGCCTGAATTTTTCTCTGTCTTAAAAAGGTTTGAAAGTGCAGCAGCTCTGTTCATTATCTTGCGCTATTCCTCTGCTCATGTAATAGACCAATTAAAACCCTCCAAGCCCTCTCTGCAATTTAGTCTTTTTACAGCTAAAATTGGGGTCAGGCTGTTACCATGTGACCATTTCATGGTCATTGGCTCTTGCTGGATGCAGACACCTCTGTGAAGCGGATGGTCAGCAGTATATTTCCTTCTAAAACCATCATTGTAACAGATTTTTGTGTTATTAATTGGCAATCACGAAGTGGAGACAATAACACAGGAGACATGTTTCAAGGTTCAGATGTTTGTGATTGGCCATTACTCTTACGCGGAATGTGTGTGGGGGGGTTTCGGAATGGTTTGTTGTTGTTCTTGATATTAGAATATACGTTTGTCTATATATTTATTTTCACAGTTTAAAAGGTAGTGCATATTGTTACAAGTACAAACATGAGAACAATAGAAAAATAAATAAATTAAAGTTATCACTGGGTCAGTACCCCATTGTAAGCAAATTATCTCAAACAAAGAATCAATTCAAAATCATTTAAGATTCTATAGGGAATTTGCACAGAATCGATGTTTTACGGCGGATCACTGAGTCGATCTGCGATTCACTGAACGAGCCATTTAATATCAACTCTGCGTTGATATTAAAATCCAGATTATAGTGTAAACACTATTAATAAGCACAGTTACAAGATTGGCAGTTTAAGACATTAACTTGTAAGGAAGGGGTTTCCCGAGGTTGCTGATTGGTTGGAAGTCAGTTGTCGTTGAAGTCTTGGGAGGCCGATGATTGGGCGGTGGCTGAAGGAGAAGCGAGTCACGGTCTAATTGCAGTTTGATGCAGTGCAGTCGGAGACTTGGAGACACGTCAGGCAAAACTTAACTTAAACGAACTGTCAAGGAAAGAAAAGAAATAAAGTAATAAGACTAGATTGGTTTTCTAAAAAGCTGGGGCTAAAAGCTATTTTAAATGGCGTCTTGAGCTTTTAAACTTTGGACACATTCCAAAATCGTGTTTTAACCAATAGATATCATTGAAGCTTGGGTTGTGGTGATATTTCTCCTCCTCTTATCAGTCATGGTCCGAATTTTCTCTTTCAGAATATAATTTGACATGATTTTGATAACAAGTATATGATACATTTGACTAACACATGATAGTTGGTTTCAGTGTGGGTTTCATATAATATGCAGTCATGCATATCAGTGATTTGAAGTCCGGTTTAGTGTATTTTAAGCCTGAATATGCATGAAATGCATGATGTTATGTGCCAGTTCTGTTAACGTAAGCTACTAATGTGTATAGTTTAGGTACTAATATGTACTTCAGTACGTACATTTAGTGGTACATAAGGCACAAATATGTATATGTTCTCTTGAGTTCAGTTCCTGTTATGAACTCTCGTTAGTTCTCATAGTTGTCCCTGTTTAGTTCCCTCATTTACCATGTGTGTATTTATAGTCCTGATTCTGTTCTATCCAATGTCAGTTACAATTTGGTGTAATGTGTTGTACCTCCTTGGTAATTCTCAGCAAAGTAAAATCTGAAATGCTCTAAAACGGCAGCTTTGCCAGACTGATTTTGCTCGCAAAATTGAATGTAGTGTCAAAGGAAGTATGGGTGGACCCAGGCTAGGGATACAAGGCAGCTGATGAAAACGTGGAGTTCTGGAGCCTCAGGCGTCCACGGCTCGATCCCATCCCTCCCCATCATTTGATGTTATGGAGGAGGAGCATCGTTATAGTTCATACAGTGGCAAGATTTCAAAACTCTTGTGAGAGGTTTCTAAAGACCTAAGAGCTGCCAAGTAAATGATTTAACATGATTCCATACCAAGCCAGACTGATGTTTAAAGGGCAACCTGGAGAATAGTTATGCATATTAGAAGCATGTCCTTTGGTCAGATGAGACAAAAGTAGAGCTCTTTGACCATAGAGATGCAGCCTATGTTTGTAATAAGAGGGACAGGTGCTCAACCCAAAGAACAGGTGGGAGATTAATTTTGCAGGGATGTTATAATTGCGTTTGGAGATGGGAAGACTACGAGAAGAAAAACAAAAAAACAACCTTGGTTAATCTGCAACAAAAGATGGTTTGGGTCAATGTTTTGTCTTTCAGCTGTATAGTGACTACCTCACTTCTGGTGAAGAACTAATGAGCAAACTGGATGTCCTTGACTGGCCTACACAAAGTCCAAACTTGAATTCAATATAATATCTGTGGGGCAAGCTGAAGACCAGGCTAATAATTTTGTCTTCAACCGTAGTTAACATCTATATTGAGACGAAAGGCACCAAAAGAGAGAGATTTGAAGCTAAGCTTAAACTTTAAATTCTTATTGGCCTGCAAAAAAATACATTTTCAAAACTTTACTTTTTATGACTGTGTTTAAAATCATTTAAAATTTGAATTTAAAAGCAACTGCTCAATCTATTCCATATTAAATCAGCTCTACATGATTATACAGACTGTCCCTGACAAAAGTGCTTAAAATGTGGGTAAATAGTGCAGATTCAGCGTAGGCCGAATCGCTGTGAAGGATGTGTTGGTTTGACCTGTCACACAGCAGGCCTCTGGTGAAGATGTGAGATCAATACAGCCATCTATCCAGACCAGCTGAGAGCAGTGTGACATCCGTCATGTTGCTGTCAGAGTCCACACCTGCTGAGACACAGAGCTCCAGGCTAAACTGGACTCTGGAAGAGTTTTCCAGGGCAAATCTCTGATTGAGCTGACAAAACCAATCAGCTGTAGAGTCTGTTAAGTTTCAGAGTAGAGGTCACTCCAGGGTCACAGCACTGTCAGAACAAGAACTGGATCTTATGATCTGCAAGGGACCTTAGGGTAGATGGCATATTCATTTTGGCATGAATGAAAACAAGGCTGTGAGGGACGGACATACAGTCTGTTCCGTGGGTTATACTGTTGTTGTCTATCTTTCAAACATGAAAAAAGCATCTTGAAATACTTTCTGGTTGACACAATGAAAACTGTTTAAGTGTAATATCATGGCTGGGCTGTAATTTCATTTGATTTGCTGTTTTGAATTAATATGTTTTCCATTCTGCATTAAAATGGGTGCGTGATGGCATAATATTTGTTTTGAAGAAATTTGATTACCACAATAAACTCATGAAACACTCCTCTACCACCAAATGTGAACAGCAGATAATAATAGCAGCTTCCAACCTATTTGGATAATCAATTTTTAAAAAAGACATTTGCATTGACAGCTCTGCATGCAAATTTCAATCCGTATGTGAATATGTTGCTGAATTTAAACTAAACTTGTTTTAAATTTTATTTAATGTATAGTTCAAATTAATTGATTCACCTTCATGTCGTTCCAAAGACAAGTATATGTATATGCTCATCTCGATTATACTGAGTTAGATGTGTTCCTAGGTCAACTTATTTTGTTCACCCAGGACCAAAATTTTAATAAAAATTTTTTGTCTAGAACATATCTCTACAACTAAACCTAAACTTACGAGTAGTGCCTAAAATATATAATGTTTAATGATAGATGACTGACACTGATGTACAGTCACCAAACACTGATTGTGAGCCTAAAAGTCACCAAAACTATACACTGGTTAGATAGAGATAGAGAGTCAGACCTGTAGCTTAAACAGGCAAGTGATTGGCTAAGGACAAAAAAGCAGGAAAATATACTAATACATATCTCCCCTCCCTCCCCCCACGCCGATCAAACTGGTGGCGGATCTGTAAGGGATACAGATATATACGTCAAGATATATTTCGCGATAACTACCGGCTGTCTCTACATTATCCCACTTATTTTACAGCTACTTGCCACATAAGGAAAAAAACTGGATTAATATGAATTTAAAACATTTTATTGGCATATTTGTTTTAAATTAACATTTTCATCCTTCCGCGTAACGATATAGTACCACTTGACTAACATTCAAACATTAGTAAGACAATTTATAACATCTACATATGAATATATAATAATTAGGGGTGTAACAATATGCCCAGGTCACGATAAGGTACGTATCTCGATACTGGGTTCACGATACGATATGTATCACGATATTTTGAACAAAATTTAAAAATGAAACTTAAATTCAAATAACAGATTTATTTAAAAAAATATTAGCACATTTTAATAGCTTTCTTTATTGTATATACAATACACATTGCAAGGTTTAATAAAAAACTTCTTTATTCAAAATAACAACTGAATATGTCTTTGTCACTGAATTAATTTAACATGAAATTAAAATTAAAGCTATTTCAGAACTTCTTAAAGCAGTAAAAAAAAAAAAATTAAATGGTGTTTGTTCAACAAGAACACTGGTGTTTGTTTAGGTTACTTACAGGTTTTTTGCAAAAAAAAAACAGCATATCTACATTTGCAGGCAAAAGCTGGGATCTTTGAGCACTCACAATATCCCCTGCAGTAGAAAAAACACGTTCACTGGGAACAGACGTTGCTGGAACTGTTAGGTAAGCCTTGGAAAGAGAGGAAAGAAGTGTGTACATTTGAGCATTTTCTTTCCACCATTTCAGTGGACAGCTAGTGAGGGGAATAGAAGTGTTATTTTTGTACATGTCAATCTCTACTTCTATCCTACATTTGACCTGAGTGGCTGTTGGTGAAGCAAAAGTTGCACCAAGGAGATCTTCCAGTGCTGTCTTTTTGCAAGGTGGTGGCTGTTCTTGCTCTCTGTGTTGTTTCTCTTTTCTCTGCTGCATCAGTGGGATCTTCATCACTGGCACCTCCCTCCTTTTCTGTTTGCTCCACAGTGCCAGCCTTAAAAAATATTAAAACAACTATTAAGGACTGGGGAGGTTTAGTACAGTTGCAGTTACACACACATACACACACAAACACACAACACGAAGTACATAAACATGCAAAAACAAATATACAGATTCTCAAATAATGCAAACAAACATACCTGCTGTAACTGGTTTGATTTGTCTATCAACTGGTGGAAAACCTCTTCACGTTGTTCAGGGAGTAGGTGGGGCAACGATCGAAATCTGGGGTCCAGTGCAGAACTCTCTGGCAGATAATCCTGTACATCTGTGTATCTGTCTGATTCTGCAGGATGGCTGCTTTCATGTTAGCTATAATTGTAGAGTCTTTCTCATCCTGTGTCATGCTCTGCTCAATCATGGATTTCAAGGGCACAATGAGTGAAAGGGTCAGGACAGTGGTGGCTTGTTTTAGAGGTTTAAGTAGATTTACTATTTATTCTGCATTAGTAATGTCGTTGCTATCCAGAGTATCGAGTTGACGGGCATTTTTGCGCACCTCTGTGCTCAAAAGAGAAGCCGTTATAGCCGCGTGTTGCTCGAGATAGCGTTCCAGCATATCCATGGAGCTGTTCCATCTCATTGCTACATTAATGATCAGCTTGTGACGCGATCTTAAGCATCTTTTGCGTTTCCCTGAGCACTGCTGTGGCTGTGGTGAAAGAAAGCCACGACTTTTCTTATGCGACCAAGCAATCGAATGACTCGTGGCACATTTAAACCTGCTTGCGACGCAAGATTCAATGTGTGCGCGAAACACAACCCAGCTTCTCTCACTGCCACCTCCATTTTGCTTGCGTTGTCAGTATCAACTGCAGTACTATGAGGAGCCCCATCAAGCTCCTACTCTTGTAGAGACGCTTTTAAAACTTCGGCTATGTTAGACCCAGTGTGCGACTCAAAAAGCGGGCGAGTCTGAAGCACAAAACTTTTCATTTCTCACCTGTGGTAATAACATGGGCCGTGATTGTAATATAGCTCTGACAAGCCTACGAAGTCAACCCGTCAGTTGTAATTGCCACATTCTCTGCTTTTTTCAGACCGTTGACCACCTTTGCCTTCAAGCAGTACAGGGCTGGAACTACCTCTTGACTGAAGTGCAGGCGTGACGGAATATGGTACCTGGGCTCCAGTACCCTAACCAATTCACGAAATCCAACATTGTCGACCACAGAAAATGGTCTCATGTTATTTGCAATAAAAACTCTGATGCACCTGGTTATTTCTTGAGCTTTCACACTTGACTGAGACCATGTTGCAGCAAAACTCTTTTGTACAGATGTTTGGCATTCGTTCACCCTCTTTGTCGCAGGAGTTTGTAACATTCAGCTGAACTCATGGTGCCCTATTAATGTTCAAGCGATTTCTGCTACTGCGATGATAGCACACGCGATGCTGTTGCAGAGTAGGTCACATCGGCAGCTCAACCAATAGGATTAAACTGCTGTCATATCGCAAATGTATCGCCAACACATGTATCGTAACATTTTTGCATCGCGAAATATCGTACTGCGATATATCGTTACACCCCAAATAATAACGGATGTATTTTAGTTATTTACAAGTATTAAATTGCACCTTATGTTGTGCAGTGTTTGTCACAAGATGGCGCCAAACAGTAATCTTTGTTGGCGCGGAGGGATTGTAAACATACAAGTAGTACCGGCTATGCGTTATTACTTTGGAACGGTTATTATTTGAAAAGAACGAACCTGCAAATGTCTTAACTGACCAATCAGAATCAAGCATTCCAGAGTGCCGTATAATAAATATGGATAGTAAAGCAGGACTCATAACAACTTATTATGAGTAACAAAAATATACAAAAATATAACAAAATATATAACAAAAATATATATTGTAATTTATTTAACATGCAACTTTTTAAAATGAGCATCCCTAATAGCTAGCAAATACTAGTAAGTTAATGTTAATGCAGCTTAAACATCCTGCCATAGTGGAAAATCACTCAAAATCGATCATCTAATTAATCGACAACAAAGTCAAATTAGTAACTTATGGGTTATATATAGACACAAGCAATTATACATACCCAGATCATCCAATGTTCTTGTCACCAAGGGCGGATTTAGTAAATTTGGGGCCCTGCATTTGCACACATTTACTTCAATCAACTTTGAAGTTCCTTTTTTGTTGTCAAAGTTGCTGCTGTACAATGGTGCCCCATAGTTACGTCCAGTGTTTCTACAGTTTTCATATACATATTATACTTTTTTTTATTAACATTTACATTTATTAATTTAGCAGACACTTTTATTATTTCATGTTGTAGACAACATAGCAATTGATATACAGTTATTTACATTATTATATTACTTATTATATTCACTGACACAAACCTGTTTAGGTTACACATAGCCTAAATATCCACTTACTGTATTCTGATGCAGCTAAGCACCCAGTAAATGTTTTTATTGACTTATATTTGTGTTTCTGTTATCATAAAACGGGATGAATATAAAATAGTGACAGAATAGTGTTCGAGTCGTTGTTTGATAAAATCAAACAGGCAACACATAAGATAGTGACAACATTATCTTATGATGGCATGTGAAAATAGGCGCAATTAGTAGAAATTTGTACTTCGGTTAGTACTGAGATGTAAGTTTGCACAGGCGCAGAGAGAGCGACTGAAGTAATTTACACTGCTCAGCAGGGAGCTTGATTGACAAGTGATCTGGCCAATCTTACTTCGCCATCCGCCATTTGCGAACGGTCGCAAATATGTCCTTGTTGACTTATTTATAGACAGTACTAGACAACATTAGGCCCACAACTGAAAAACAGAACTACAGAACCGTATGTTAGCCGGTGATTAGGACACGTGTATGGTTGTCACACAGCATAACTCCACAAATACGTCTTTTGAAGGATCGCTAGAAAATACAATCATCAATTATTAATATTACTTACAGTTAGAAGTTCAGAGGAGCAAGCCGGTCCAAATAAACTGGGCACTGTTCCATCTTTTAAGACGTTTGGTGAATATTGTGTTGTTCTCCAAGATTGGAAAAGCAGTCATCAGTAAAAAGACGCGAACACAACAAGAGACTGTACTGCTGAGGTGCTGTTGAAAAAATTAATGTTAATCACTCATTATTTGTAAATCTGTCTTTCAGAAGAGCATATAAAACTAAATTACTCTCACAGGATACAGCGTCTTCTTCACATGACGTAATCCACACGGAAATTGTACTGTTTGGGGGCGGGGCAAGTTGTTCGGGGCATTGAACGTGGGCGGACATTATGCAAATATGTTACTTAGTGACGTGGCTCAGTAACAGAGAAAGATTCAAATTGCGGACGACTCGTTTAGGCGGATGTGAGTCGACTCTTTTTTTGATAGACAATAACTTTATTTATCATGCACTGTCGGCGTCACAACTTTGCAGATAGTTTATGTTCACATACAGCTACATGACACATTGCATGAAAGATCATGTTTGAAAAAGCATTATAGGGGCACTTCAAATTGCCGTCACATGTTCTCATCAAGGTTACCCTTTTCAAGAGAAAAAAAAATAGAATGAAAATGTGTAAACGCTTAAATAAAGTTGTTGGAGAGCTGAACTTCTGTTTTTATAAAATAAACCTCATTTTCAGTGTTTTTTTTTTTTTCAAATTTGTTACAGCAGCTGTTTCTGTCTACTGCTTGGTTTTAAGCAGGCTATACAAGACAGCCTGTGGAAGGCATTATTACCCTGTGCTCGCACTGCCAATGGTCAATGACTGATTGTACTAGAAGCAGCAGCCAGAATCGATATTCAGATCCCGAATGTAAAATCAGCACTTGTGTGAAAACAGGCCCTTTCCATCCATGTCTTTGGCTCTTATAAATCATTGTATGTATATATGCTCTAAAAAATAGAATTTAATTAGCATTTTAAATATTTATTTGTTATATATTTTTCAGCCATTATTTTTAATTGTTGCTTTTTTCTTTCCAGATCATTAGTCATCAAGTACTTGGTAAACACTGCAGGTGTCAGGATGGTCTCAGCATGGATATGCGATTTCTCTCACCAAGCTGAGTGCTCACTAAAAATCGCCTCAATCATCATTTCCAGTTCATTTAGGTTTGGACGCATCAATTTGTGAGTGAGTGTGTGAGTTACTTTGTAAGTATTTTTTCCATTTCCAACAGTTTGACCAATTTTCAGAGAATTGATATGGTTTTATAGAATTGACACTGAAATCAGCCAGCCAGGGCAAAATGTAGTTTTTCTGACATGACTTTTATGCCTCATCAAACAGATGCAAAACCTACAATCCTATAGGAACTCAACAGGTTCAAGAGAGGCAAAACACTTTGATAGCAGAGTTTATTATTCATTCTTTTATTTTGTAATATAGTGTGTGTTTGTATTGGTAATTTGTTTTCTTATGCTTTTATTCTTGGCACCTTAAAGCACTACTGGTACACACTGTTAAAATTACTCAATTATACTTTTTATACTATTTTATTTACATATAGAGTAGGGATGTAACGGTATCAAATTCATGGTTTGGTAATACCTCAGTATGAATGGCACGGTACGGTATTTATTGAATCATTTGCAGGAAAAACTAAACTAATGAAGAGACTTAAAGAAAGTGTTTATTAAACCGCTTACATGAACACTGAACATATCAATGGCATACAAATTAGCCATCTATCTGTAAACTTTAAAACATGAACTTAAATTTTTCCATTTTAATAACAAGTCTCCGACTGCACCGCTTGTCAAACTTCAAACGGACCACGACTCTTTCAGCCACTGCCCAATCATTGACCTCCCAAGACTTCCACGACGACTGACTTCCAATCAGCAACCTCGGGAAACCCCTTTCTGCAGTGAGGACCACAGAAGGAATCCCATAGCACAGAGGCAACACAAGTACAAACCTCCACATTCAGGCTGAACTGGGTGAAATTGATATAAATGTTAACCTCCTTGACGAACTCAATCTGAGAGTTCATCTTTTGATTTATGGTTGTTCAAGTCGATGCAATAGCCTATTGCTGTAGAATTGGGATTTCAGATTTTCATTCTCTTAAACTCACTCACTCTTTCCTCACTTTCTCTCTTCCTGCAACTCATACGAATGTGTGAATGCAAGTGTTTATATGTTAGTTTAGTTTATGTGTCTTAGGTTTATCCAATAAAGCCATATTTATAATTGAAAAGAGAAGTATATTGTGTTTTGTGCTTACAAGTTAATGTCTTAAACTGCTGATCTTGTTACTGTGCTTATTAATGGTGTTTACACTATAATCTGTTTTTTAATATCCAGCGCAGAGTTGACATTTTACGGCTTGCTCAGTGAAATTCCCTACCAAATCTTAAATAATTCTGATTTCATTCTTCATTCAACATGATGGAAATTCCAATTTTTCCAAATCCCACCGTCACGCCATATTGTGATGTAAACAGTTCTTTACTTGCAAATGTTATATGCAATATTCCAATTTTGTGCATAAGTCAAATTCACAAATTTGGATGGCCAAATAGCTATTGACTGCAATGGTAATGTTTAATGAGCGCGTTTCTGATGGTGTGTTTGCATTTCAATTTCTATTTAGTGATGCAATTTTGGATGTAGCCATAGAATCATTAACTCCGCCTACTTATTCAGACTGATAAAAAAATTTGCCATCATTTCTCTGTGTTGACACACAACATTTCATTGTGCTTTAATGTTATATTGAAGCCAAATTAAATTGTGTCTAATGTTGTAAGTTACACTTAAGTTGAATTCACACACAATTTGTTGTTTCTGAAAATAAACATGCTTATTTGATTACCTGCAGCAGAATAATTACTGATGCTACTACATTTACGACAACATCAGGTCCGCTGTTTTCAAACTAGAATTTAAGGATGCTTGATTAGTGTGCAAGCAGATGCAGACAAGCATATTCTGCTTAAGGATACAAATGGTTCCAACTGCTGAAGCTTTCCAGACTGAGCGTGTTCAGTAAGGACTTGACTGTCAATCTCTGCCCTCTCTCCAGCTCAATATGTGGTCTGATTACAGAGTTAATAGCATGCCAAAGTGGAGACTCAAGACTCATTACACAAGACAGGATGTTACATCTGGGAAAATGGAGGTGCCGAATGGTATTTTCCACAGCGCTCAATGCAGCAGCCTTCATGGATCCAAGATTCATTTGACATTGGAATGAAAGGAATAAGTGGTAATAATTTAAGGTCAGTACAATTTAACTTAAGACTTAATTTGCCAGTTATTTATCAAAATTACATGGAATGGTCAGTTGGAACAGATTGTAGCACATTTAAAAATAAAGAACAAATATATACAGTATGATGCAACCTTACTTACTAATGTGCTTCTTGGCACACATATTTACTGCTGCCTGTTGTATAACCACTGTTGAGCTATCATCGTGGATCTATTTGGCTTAATAGATCTTCCATTAGGCAGGCTGGTGAAATCAAGTCAGTGTTGAGTCATTCTCAAAGCCGTGTGTTAGATAATTGTGCTTTTTGTGTAGGAAGTATCTGTATGTATAGCATTCAGCAGAGGAAGGAAATTATGCATGTTTGAAATGGCAAGGGGATGAGAAAATAATGACAGTGTTCAATCTGGTTCCATTTAACCACTGTATTTTCACATATTGATTGAGAAAAATAAACAAATTTAAGCAGTGTCCTTTCAGTTCATGTCAGTGGGCATCAATCTTTAAAAAAGAAAAAGGAAAAAAAGATGTAATAAACCAAGAACAATTTTCTTTTTACAGTCTTTTTTACAGCCAAACATATTTGTTTTTTCCTAAAAATGCAACTCCTTCTGTGGGATACAATGTAGAACAGTTACCCTTTCAGTCGAATCACTTCGACGTTACATATGGGAACTCGCCAGAGAGACCAAATGCCTTTGAGCTTTA
>JAUYWG010000040.1:25831486-25843455 GCA_034779775.1 Enteromius afrohamiltoni
CAGTATTCTTCATTTCAGTAGATCTAAACTGTAAAGTTTGTATATATCCAGCTTTTGGAAAAGCGACTATGGCACATTGAAAAAACCATATATGGTCATTTCATTGACCTAGATTTACAACATAAATTTTTTATTATTTTTATAAAGTCATAAAAGCTTAAAACTTTCCAGGGTTGAAATGATGAATTTCCAATTCAGTGAGTGCCCTATAAAGGGTTACGCATAAACGTCACTTCATTTTGTTTGTTTTCTCAGAAAGCAAAACTTCAAATGTTCAATTTAGTCGAAAAAACCCACTGAGGAACATGCAACATTTAATGTCGTAATGACTTTTTGCTCCAATGTAAGGCTTTTTTAGGCCTTAATTTGAAACACCCTTCAAATTAAGACCCACATAAACTCTGCTTTATTTGGAAAAACAAAGTGAATTGTGATTTCAAGCTGACTTTAAATCAGACTTTTGAGTTTGAGTAAATAATGACCATGTGCCATACTTACCCAGGAGTGCAGGGATGTTATTTGTTGACTGGTTAAGCACAAACTGAAACTGAGCGTCTGCCTGATCCATCTTATCTCCTTCAAGGAGACAAAAGCAAGCTCTTCCCAGCAGATGGTTCTGCGGAAATGAGGAATATCATCAGACCTGACAAATCACCCCCCACAAAAATTAGAATGAAAACGTAACCTTTATTTACCTGATCGTACATGATGATCTTGTCTGCCATGGTGTACAGAAGAGTGGACTGGTTGATGAGGTCCTTCTTTGCATCCTTGTTCTTTTCTTTCCGCGCCTGCTGGACATAATAAGCGGCTAGTGTGTCCAAACACGTCATCTGGTCCTTCTCGTGGTCTCTGTAATCGAGGTTTCCATCGATGCGCGCCGCCTCCAGCAACTTGACAAAGTCTTCTGTCTTGCCTTGCTTGTAGTACTCCAACTGAAAAGAAACAGTTGTGAGACTATTTTGCACGCCATAAATCCTAATGATGTTAAACAAGCTTGTCACTTACAGCGAGAGCAATCCAGATGTGCAGCTGCGTGTGTTCCTGTTTGAGGATGCTGATGACTTCATCTCCTTCTGGAAGCTGGTCAAAGTCGAGCTCAATAACCTGAGAAAGAGACAGCAGACGAACGATCATGGACGAGGTCGAGAACATCAAAATAAGATACAATTTCCACCTGTGGATTTGGCTTGAACTGACAGTAGAGCTCTAATAACTACAAAAAACACCACAAAATAATATCATATATGTATATACAGTAAATCAATTTAATGGGAAGTTTATTTTAGTCATTTATTTTGAGAATATGACAAGGTACACATTATTTAGCTCATTGTTTTAAAGTGAAATACAAGATGCTATGCTAGGGTTGTTGTTAATGTGATTATAATTGCGCGCTGTCATATTCATAAAGTGAACATTTAGGCATGTCATAAACGCAGACGCATGCAATACAAGCTCTGGTACCGTTTAATATGTACAACGTTTCTGTCATTTTTATTCTTCGTTTTCTGACATGTTTGGTTAAACTCTAGTTTGTACACTTTGCTTGCTTCTCGGTATCTTGCATTTCCCAAATAAATATCATCTAGACACGGACTTCATTAGAAAAGATTTAAGAGTTTCCCCCTGTGTGGTTTAGGACGGAGTAGCCCACGGTTCGCGGGGTTATTTCTGTCATCCGGCTTTCTTTAGTTGATTAATTGTATATAAACTTATCAAAGCGCGTGAATGATAGCATGTTAGCAGATGATAGCTTCCCACAGAGCTGTAATAGCACCGCATAGAGATCAAAACAAGTCCAAACCTCGTCTGTGTCCCGCAGAGGGATTTCAATGGATCCCCGAGACATGGTTGCGACTCAAACCAAAAACCCAATCTCACAGTTTTTGGTTTGTACTTGTTCCTATCCAGAGGTGATGCTCAGCAGCGGTAGCCCCACACACTAACCAACTGAACCTGAACAACAATATACACTACACTTCCGGGTTAGCGGTCAACCGCTTCAAATTAAAAGTCCTCTAAAATTCATACATTATCTAATTTATGTTTCAGCATTTTAATGATGTCGCCCCTTATTAAAAAAATACAATCATTCATAAAAGTATATTTAAATGTATTTAGATACAGAGTTACAACTAAAATAACACTTATGTGATAAGTATTATACAATAATAATAATAATAATAATAATAATAATAAGATAACTAACAATAAAATAAAATATTCTTTAATCATTTTAGATATAATTACTACACGTTACTATCATATTTTATGAATAATGATGATAATAATAATAGTAGTAGTAGTAGTAGTAGTAGCAGTAAATATTAAACAAAATGCAAGTAGTATAATTGTATCTAAAATAAAGATATTCATAATTTCATAATTTCATAATACTTATCATTTATAATTGCATATTTATAATATTGTTGACCAGAAATATGCAATTATATGATGATAGTAGAATCTAAAATTAGAACAGAAAGTTATATTGATTATTATTTATAATAATAATAATAATAATAATGCATTGATATTATTATTATTATTATTATTATTTAAAACATGTAAAATTATAAAATAATATTTTAAAGATAAATAATAGTAGTAGTAAATCTTCGTTTATATATTACATTTGTATCTAAATTTATAATAATATACAAATAGGTAGTAATAATAATAGTAACAAATATACAATAATAGTATAGTTGTATCTAGAATTATAATATAGGCTAATATTAAATAGGTAAGTAATATTAAAATTAATATTATTAACAGTAATATTAATATACTGAAGGAAAAAACAAAGAAGCCTAATTTGTTATGCTGTGTAGATTAATAATGATTATACATAGACAATAATGTGACAAAAATGTATCTAAAATCATTATATGATATAACATTTTATGGAATAACAACAATAATGATAATATTTCATTTTATACATAATAATACATTTTTAATTTAAAAGGCTGACTGAGAGAAATAGGTTTGGATAAATTGTTTGGTGAAATGGACAAGGACAATTAGTGGGTGGTACTTACAATGATGAGCCTTGAAACATTTGATATGGAAAACTACCGAATGTTAATTAAAATGGTCCATTACAGCATTGTTCTGTCCTGCTTGAAGCACACAGGCAGTGAATGGAGGGCGTTTGGGGGGAGGTAGCCATGTCATCTGGTTTTGATGTGTGCCAGTGTGCGTCTGTGATGAAAAGAGGCAAAGGCTCTCAAAAGATCAGCTGTAGCTTTTAGAAGCATTGAGATCTAGAAGCAACTAGGATGTGGCACAAACTACACAACACTGTACCTTTGACCAAGAACAAACTTTATATATGATTGTCAACAGATCATCCATGCTGTTTCGATAATGCCATTTTTGTTTGGCCTAAAAGGATTATATTCATCTGAAAAGGTATGTAATTTTACATTGCATTTAAAATAGCATATGTGATTGAATTAATTATTTCTCTCATGTGTTGTCATTATTGTTTTAGTAAAACCATGCAACAGAAGATCTCATTAGGTCCTGGAAAATACAGATGTCACTGGAGCAGCAATATAACAGTTTCTTGAGTTTTCTTTCTCTGGTTGTCAGTGGCTATGGCCTCAGGACGTCAGGGCTCTTTAGAGGAAGACTTTGGGCCCCATCTTCCCTCTTTCAGGCTTGCGTCACAGAATCATGGCTGTAACGGATGCAGCATCCCAAGCCTTTCCCTGGACTCTGGAACATACTCAGTAGAGCCCTGCCATCTGCTTGAGAGCAGTGAAGGTGATCTGCTGTTTTATTAGTGTTTTGAACCTATAATCCGTATTTTCTGAGCATGCAGCTTTACAGTTGTCTTGCCTGTGTCTTTACATTGATTTAGATTTTACATCAGAAAACAGAACTCTGTGTGATTGTGCTGACACCAATGGCTTTTCAGAGGAAGAACTCCTGAACATAACGTTTGAAGCATGTGACACAACTGGCAAAGGTACGGTTTCCTCTTTAAAAAATACATTAGATGCAGATTTTAGTATTTTAACTTAATTTAAAACCTTTAATTTAGTAAGAATGCAGTAGACATGCAGGAAATTAATCAAACGTGACTGTAATGACATTATACACATACATAAGATATACTATATATATATATATATATATATATACAGTATATATTATAAATTAATATTACATTTGTTTTTAGTTCATTTTTATGCTGTTCTTTTGATTTTTTTATTCATCAAAGAATCCCGAAAAAACTATATAAGGCTCTAAAAAATATAATATTTGCAATATCTTTGTTATTACATAGATATGGAAGAAACTGTAAAATCATAACAGTGTATTTCTCTGTTACCTACAGGAGAGGTTCAGGCCTCCACTGTGGTGCAGTATCTTCAGTCCATGACGCTCCAAAGCTCCAGCCAGGACAAGCTGACCAATTTACGACATATGCTGGACCCTGACAACCAGGACCAACCTCTTAGTAGAGATACATTTCATGCCACCATGAGAGAGTGGATCGCCCAGTGCTGCGGAGATGGGTGAGAGACACTGGAAAAAATACAGCGTCAGGGTATTTATATGACGTGATGTGAATAATTGTTAGATAAGATATTATGAAGTGTGCTAAACATTGCTTTATGTATAGGGCTTCTGATGATAAAAAACAGGAAACAGGATCCACCTTAAGAAAATTATCTATAACTGGTGAGTGAATAACAGTGAATGTTATGCACCCTTGTGTGTATTTATAAGCTCAAAAATGTTTTAATGTTTATGAAAGAATATTGTGAAAATATTATTAGAATTCAAAACAGTTGTTTTCTATGTTATTATATTTTAAAATGTAATTTATTATTTATTTATTTTCAGCATTATTACTCCATTAAATATAACCATGTACATAAATATGTAATATTTAATACTTTATTAAGTATTATGATTTCTTTATTTACTTGAGTAAGTCATTATAAATCATGTTTATGTCCTTTATTATACTTTTGATTAAGATAATAAATGTTGTTAAATAAAAGCTATAATTTATTTAGCAAGTTTTACCTTTAACCAATCTCTTTTTGTTCTCATAGGGACTGAATATCATCTTCCTTTAGACAAGGCCATATTTACAGATGGAACTGAATGTCATTGGTCAGTTAAGTGATTTCCTTTGTCTTTTTCCTTCATTTTAGAGCCCAGAAATAGCTTGACAGGTGCAGTTTTTCATTTTGTACTCCCATTGTTGGTTTTGTTGGGTCGTTGTGATTTCAGTTGTAGTCTGATGATTCTTTGTGGTTTCAGTGAGTCTGAAGATCTGTCAAGATTAGTGTCTGAGCTCAAACACACGCAGAACAGGTTGAGTGAGCAGAACAGCACTCTGCTGAAAACCGTTTCTCAGTGTGAGGACACTATCCTGCAGCTCAGTCTGGAGGTGTCAGAACTGCACACCAAACTGGCGAGGTATCACTATACTGTATATGTGTGTGTGCATAAAAATAAAACTTGACAGAAATCAACAGAATGTCATCTATATGCTTAATTAAATATATTAATATATTAAATTAAATAATTATTTACGTAAGATACTTTTTTTTTCGTTCATGTGAACACATTTGTTTAAATATAAGATTATATCACTTCAGCAATGGATCCTTTGCGGTGAATGGGTGCCGTCACAATGCAAGTCCAAAAACCAACACCATTAAGATAATTGAATCTGAACCTATTGCTTTTGTCTAAATTATGAGTCCACTATCTTACACAGTCAAAAACCTGCCTGTCAGGAGAGAAATATGCACAGGTCAGGTACTATTTACTAACAAAAACAGGATATGCATTTTCACTGGAGGAAGCGTTATTATGGATTATGCATTCATATTTTAATGATAAATTTGTGTCTTACATAGATTTGTAAGATTACATCACTCGCTCACCAATGGATCCTCTGCTATGAATGGCTACCGTATAAGAATAAGTGTTCACAGAGCTGATGAAAACATCACAATAACTCAAAGTAATCCCAAATGGCTGCAGCTTAATAATTAATGCCTTGTGAAATAAAAAGCAGTATGTAAATAATACATTAATAAATTGACAAATTCACCTTCAAGATAATTGAATTTCAAACCACTGCGTCTGGCTAAAATACGTTATCCATAGGTTTCTCTTGTAAAAAAGTTGTCTGAAATAGGAGAGAAATATTTGCACAGATCAAGTACAATTAATAAGCAAAAACAGTCCACCACAGTGGGTTTAGATGTGAGAGGACAACAGGGGATGTGCTTTTTCACTGGAGGAAGCGCTATTATGAATTATGGATTCGTATTTTGGCTTTAAAGATGCAAAGATTTTCTATTCACAAGATGTGAATTGATAGACTGGAGTTGTTTGGATTACTTGTGGATTACTGTGAGGTTTTTATCAGCCATTTGGACTCTCATTCTGACGGCACCCATTCACTGCAGAGCACCCTTTGGTGAGCAAGTGACATAAAAATACCATCAGTAAATAAATACTATGCACATTGTCATGAATATAATAATCAATATAACATAATAAGGATGTTTACAGTTTTTCTTTCTCTTTGATATGTCACCAGCACCCAGCTGTTTGTAGTAAGAGCCCGATCCCTTTCAGAGGAACTCGATGAAACCAGATGTGCACTGACAGAGAGCCAGGACAGAGCCGCAAGAGCACAGGCCAGCAACTGTGCCTTAGTATGAATCAGTCACGCTCTTAAAGTCATAACACTGATGACACTTGTTTCATAAATGACTATTCTCACCCAATACCTTGACATTTGTCTTTTAGCGAAAGGAAAGTGAACGCCTGAAAGCCCTAATCAAAACAACTGAAGAAAAGGTACTGACCGTTAGAGAATCATACATTGTGAAGTGTTTCGAAATGCTTCCGTTGCGTGTTAAATCACAATATGTTCCACAGAACGAAAAATTAACCCTTGAGAGGAACCTTGCTGAAGATCGAATAAACAAACTGAGAAGAGAGAACTCTGAGTTGAGGGTGAGCAAATGTATAAGTGCACATTTTATAGAGCGAGCTACAGTATATTAACACCGTCTGATCATGTTCTCAGGGAGAATTAGAAGAATCCCATATGGGACTGGCTTTGAAAGACAGAGACCTTACAAAGGTGATATTGAAGTCTGCGGTGATCCTTTTACTGTTTCAACTAAATTGAGTCTGTCTATGCCACTCCTTGTTTATTCCACACAGAAAAATATACTGCTGGACAAGCTTAAGGACACTCACTTTGAAAGCCACAAAATTATTGAGGTATTCCATTATTGAGAATATGCTCGTGACCGTGTGAAGGAATGTTTCAGTGATGGTGTTCTGTTGTCTGCTAATGCATCTGAAGGGCCTGCAGTCAGAATTGATGAGGCTACAAGAGCACTCACAGCAAGTACTCTTCAGGTAAACAACACCCATGCACTTCTTTGTCGGCCTACTGTTTCATTAGCATGAAACACATCAGTTGGTCCTTGTGAAAGGCAGCAAAATAGATCAGCATGCGTGCTCTAAATGTAATCCTTTTCTGCAGGTTAAATAAATACCACATCAGTTCTCATGTTCCACAGAGGACAGGTGTGACAAACCATCAGTCTCTGCACCATGAGATTCAGGAAGCTCAGTCGGTAACAGTCCATTTCACTTTTACCACTATAAAGTCTCAATCTCTCTGATGCATTAATTATTTAAAAGTAAAAGGCCAAACGTATCCTTTATTGAAGTTCACAATGTTTTTGGAGATTAAATATAACTTGGATAACATTAATGAACGAACAGCCTAATCTTCAGCATGTTTGCAACGAAATAAGCTGCAACTTACATGGCACTTATCTTAATAATAATAAAAAATAAAACAGAACAGGAACTTATAAACCACTTTATTAAACCGTCCAGATAACAAACAGACATTGTCATCTAACCATTGTTAAACAAATTAACCATAAATTCAAGCAGCATATCATAAACACAATAATACATAATAAATCTACAATAACCTATTTAAAGAAATTAAATTATAAGACACATTACATGTTATGTTGCCAGTAATTTAGAAATTGTGAAGGCACTTTTCTTTTGTAATTGTTTTAAGGATTCAAAAAAGAAAAGAAAAAAAATCCTCAAATGCCTCAAAACATAGAGTTATGCAATCGCTTTATTTTTGTTCACGCCAGTAGGTGACGTCTTTTTAGTGAATCATTGAATCATTCGATTCAAAACCATCCGATTCCTTCTGAACCGAAGCATCGGTGTTGTATCAATTTTGTTTTGGCGGCCCAATAACAGACGAAGAAACTTGGCAGAATGCATTTAAAATGTAAGTTACCTTAGGTGTAACTTATTGCATTTCTGTTTAAAAACATAATTCCCATAATCCCGCTCGAACGTTACATAGTTAGCGATCTCTTCAGCTCTCAAACATAATCTTGCGCCTCGTGGTTTTCAGACGCAGAATCGCACCGTCAGTTAAAGATATTAATTCATCAAAGAAGTAGAACAGTTTACACTTAAAGGTGAAGTTAACGTAATAGCCTTGAACGACACAGTATGCTCTCTTCTTTTCTTTCAGTCGCAGCATGTGTCCATGGAGTTGATTAGTGGTTCACTGAGCCAGATCTTACCCGGCGTCCCTCCGAGAGCAGACGTTCAAAGCCTGCAGAAGATCAAGCCTGCAGAGATTTCTCATGTGCTCCACACACAGCTCTCAGAGACTGTGAGCAACACTTTCTCTGAAGCTACTGAAATAATAACAGTGAATGAAAGTTATTTTACAGTTTCTAATTATTAGTAGTAGTAGTAATAGTAATCAGATTTTGTGATGTTTTGGCTTACAGTCAGTTTGGTGCTTGTACATCAGTGTCGTCTATCGTTTCCTCTGATTTTAGGCATTGCTCATGGGTAAGGGTAGGTTTAGAGATATGGTCAAGAATATATTTTTGGCATTAAAATGTCAACAAAATAGGTTGACCTATGAATTGCACTTGGCAAAATCAGGATGTGCCTGAAGCATCGTTGTTGAAGAAACTGAAGCATTTTTTGTGTTGTTTTGCAGTAAAAACCCATTAATAATCATAATGTGCTTGCGTAGTTGGTGTAAGTACAATATCAATACAATAACCTTTTTAAATAAGGTTATTATAGTTATAGTTATTATAAGGTTTTGTTAATTGTAATTTTTACTATTATGTCTTTGTCTGTTTTTTTGTATTTCTTTATTTTCTTTTAATAGTATTATCAGTTATAACGTTCACTCAAATATTTTAATAGTGTATATTAATTTAATTAATGAACACAAAATCCAGGAGGCACAGAGTTATTATTATCATCATCATCATCGTCGTTGTAGTTGTTTTGGTGTCTACTATTATTGTTTATCAACAAGTTTGATACTTTATATAAATGTTAAAAGTAATGAAATAAAATAACCTATACATACGGTTTCTCAAGAAACATTGTTTAATTTAGCTTGATCTACTAAAATAGTTCAAATAAAGTTACTAAAACATTTGATGTAAAATTAAAATTGAACAAAATATAAAAACAACCGATTCAACCTAATTCAAAAACTATTATCTCTATGTTAATATAAGGCTGTAGTCAATACAAATACGAACATTTTATTTGAAACATTTCATTTGACCCTCGTCATTTTAAACCTGCGGTACTTTCTTTTTTGTGTTATGTGCTCTTCAGGACATCAGTGCAAGTGAGAAGTTACAGAGACTCTGTCTGCAGAAGCAACAACAACATGGAAGTTCTAGGCAGCAGCTGGTCACCCTGTAAGGAAACACTTCTGATATTTTGTGCGGCCTTAGAACATTGCTTTGCATCATGCATGATATCCGTATGCTTTCCAGTCTGAAAGAGCTGGAGCTTCTGGAATCCCCGCTGGCAGCGCAAGGACAGCACAAGACCAAGCATCAGACACAGGAAGCACACATAGCAGCCGCCATCACCTGGTGGAGAGGCCAGACTAAAGAGGGCAAGAAAAAACAGACTGCCCAAGTTCCACAAGAAACTTCGATGGACATTCAGAAGCGGATCCAGAGCCTGGAAGTCGATCACATAAGAGCCCAGCTGGAAGAGACTAATTGTGGCATGAAGGGGCTTCTCAAAGACCAGGGAACGAGCACCTGCGACGACGCTCAGATTCGGTTTAGAGACGTGGCTGTGGTCACTGATTCATCAGCAGAGCGTTTGGCAGCAGAAGACCTGCTGAAGTCTCTGAGGAAAGTGGAGGACCTGGTGGCACAGGCCTTGTTGGCAGCTCAGGTGCACGTGGGCAGCAAGAAGAGGATGATGGAGAGGATTGCGGCCATCGGCTTGAGCGTGGAGAAAGCACTGAGCAGAGCCGAAGCTACTGAGAGTCAACTCAGTGCCCTGGAAGCCACCATCTCTGCTAACACACAGGTAAGGACTTGCACCATATGCATGGAAAAACTATGATGTGGTAATGTTTTAATTGTTCTTTTAAAGTCTTGTATGCATTTATGTTATAGAAAATGTAGTATAAAACCGAAAAAAGGGTACGATGTTATTTATTCCTGTGATGGCAAAGTTGAATTCTCAGCAGCCGTTACTCACATGATCTAACAGAAATAATACTAAAATCTTAAGACAACATTACAAGTATTCATATTTCGCGCTGGTGGATCATTACCAGGTTGTACTGCTTCAAAATGCCAAAAAAAAGAGACGGGAGAAAGAGACAAAAAATAGAGAATAGGCAATGTAATGAAAAGTGCATTTAAACTCAAAGTGGCTGTTCATCGGCTGATCAAAAGTTTAAGGCCACAGCCTCCAAATGTTAAAATCTGCATAAAAATACAGCTTTCATGTCAGCGTTCTTTAGGCAGAAACGCTTGCCAGAGGCAAATAAGTCTTTATGTGTTTGAACATGGCAGGATTGTTGAGCCGCATAAGCAATGCCTCGTGCAACAAGCTTTCACCTCTGAGATTGGACACAGTAAGTCAGTCATTTTCTTGAGAGTTATGGGACATAAAAGTCAAGTGCTGTAACCAAAAAAAAGATCATGGGAACATGCAGGATGGTCCAAAAGAGTGACGTTATTCTGCTGGAAGAGGTCCTTCATCAGGCAGTGGTTGTGAACTGCAGTGCTGTCCTGGTAAAAGAAAACCCAGTCATTACAACACAGAGGAGGGCAGTCATGCCCCTGCAACATATGCACATAGCTAGCTGCTATTTGAACCCCCTGCACAGCCTGAAGATCCATTATGTCACTGAAGGAAAAAACACCCCAAATCATGATGGAGCCTCCTCCACTGTACCGCGTAGAAAACATCTCCATCTCGCTGTAAGCCATCAGGAGCCTCCAGGTTATTTTTTTCTGGTCAGAGAATAAAACTTTCTTCCACCGTTCAGTGTCCCATGTTTGGTACTCCCTTGTAAATTCCAAACAGGCAAGATTGTGGTGTGGGAGGAGGATATGTTTTTTGTTTTTGAAGCCCTTTTTTTGCATTTGCCATCTTATGGTTATTGGGCTGCAGGGCCATAATTTGGGTTGAGGATCGACCTGTGTCTTCATGGACAGCTGTTGGATCCTCTGATGCAGTGCAGGTGAATTTTTTTGGGTTCTACCAATTGACTTTTTTAGTTTTTTGTCTTTTAAGTAGTGCTGTCAAATGATTAATCGCGATTAATCGCATCCAAAATAAACGTTTTTCTTCACATAGTATATTTGTATGTACTGTGTATATTTATTATATATATAATAAAATATATAAAAATACAAACACATGCTTGTATATATTTAATGAAAACATGTTATGTTTATATATTAAATATATTTAGATATAATTTCAAATGTAAGAAAATAAATATATAATTGCATTAACATGTAAATACTTTCAAAATATTTCAAGAGTTCGCGCTTCCTCAATAAAAATAATGAGCGAGTTTGGCGTGCTGTAGGGGGCGAGCCGGGGGTTCG
>JAUYWG010000040.1:25850770-25890930 GCA_034779775.1 Enteromius afrohamiltoni
AATTTCTAAAAACAATTATACATTTTATTTGAATTTCTGTTTTGAATAATATTCAAAAGAACATAATTTTGATTTTCCTATGGAAAAGGCATCCTTGCTGAATTTAACTATTTATTCATTTTTAAAACTCTGTCATACCCCAAAGCTTTTGAACAGATGTATTTATCCATTCACCTCAGACCAACCCCAGTGTGTAATTTAATCTTAAGTAAAGCGTTAGGTTATCCAGAAATGAAAATGACACTCCCAACCTGTATGACTCGACATGTTTAGATAACTCATTTTGTAAAGTATTACAGGTTTGGAGCAAAAGGACAGTAAGTTACCGAATTGACTATTGACCTTTTAAGCATTATTTAAACAATGAACTTTATTATATTTTAATATTATAGTGTCATCATTAACTTATATTTACTCTTTCAAAGGTTGTTTGCGTGGGATTTTTTTTTACATGCAAATGTTGCAGCATGAAGATGTTTTATTAGTGACAGCATTAATGCAAAGCATTTACCAGATTATTTTACCCGACAGAAAAGCCTGTTCTTCTGGGAGGACATTTGCATTTGGTTTAGTGTTAGCTGTTGTGGTCTGCTTGAAATGTTTTTTTTTTTTTTATCTTTAATGAAGTTCCTCTTTCTGCAGAGTCTCTTTAGTTTTTTACGTTTGCTCAGATAAGAAATAACTGTCTTTACCCGACACTTTACACGTTATACAGCTGGATCAGTTTGTTCATTACCAGCACAAGCAAAGTCATCATGCATTGGCTGTTGTCACTGTAATGGGAAATGTCAGCATATCAGTTGTGTTTGCTTCTCATTTCAAACTGCTCATCTCAATCACATTGCTCTGCATTACACTCAGTGATAAAGATATTAAGATCCAAGAACTTTGCTGAATGGCAGCTGGCATTTATCAACCGAAAACCCTCCCCGCGTAACACTATATAAGTAACAGCTGCTATAAATCCTAAAGATGTCAGTGATTAATGCCGAACGACTTGTTTTTACCATGACCTGCATTTAACCCAGTCTATGAATTATGGAAGATAATTATTGCATTTATTGATTTAGTAGTTTTACGATGCAAAATTCTGGTTATCACCATTTGTAGCGCATCATTGTCCAATTGATACATGCTTTTCAAGGAAGTGAAAGAATAAGTCTGTGCTTCGCTGAGTGCTTTCAACTAGAGGATCAAGCTCCTCATGTAAATGGTTGCCAGGTTATTGTTGCCCTTAGATATGGAGGCAGGGTGGGAGGGAGGGAGAGACTCTGAAAGAAGTATTGAAAACTCTGCTGTCAATCAAGCGCTACGCCTCCTTTGGTGCGTCATGCTGCTAGATGGCTGACTATTTAATGTGCATTTTAACACTTGTGCATTTGCATGACAGACCCGTGACTTGCAAATAAGGATCTCTTTCTGCTTTCAAACAGGTCGCTCGCTTATGCTCACACGAGCAGAGGAACACAGCAACAAGGTAAAAAGCTCTTTATATTATTTATACATACATGTTTTTTTTTCCATTATTGTCATTTCAATTTTGACCTTGGTGTTTTACGATGAATCTGTGGTTTTTGAAATATCCCATAGCACATTATTTGTCTTTGTGTCATTAGTTTGGAGTCATTGATAGTCAAACATTACTGTTACTGTTGCTAATACTTAGGCTAAGGGGTTGTTGGTTAAACTTTGGCATGTGACTTACTCTGCACATTGATATGGACAATTTATGCTTAAATGCTAGATGTGCTGATGCTTTTTTGCCTGCCAGAGACATTAAAGAAAGCATGCACAGCGATAAGAGTATTACAGACCTATTTCAAATTAGCAAACAGACATTCCCACCTATTTTAATAACTGTATGCTCTTAAGGGTTTACACTTCGTATTACGAGTACATATTCTGGACTTTTTTGGTAACACTTTATTTTAAGGTGTCCTTGTTGCGCATATGCTTCCGTTAATAATAATAAATTATGGAAAATTATTTGCAAATTACCCTAAGACAGTGGTTCCCAAACGTTTTTAACTCACGGCTCACACGGCCAAACACATGTTTCTGCCGCCCACTGCTAAAGAATTTAAACGATCCCGCTTTTTGTGTCGGGTTAAGTTAGTACTCGGAAACAAAGCTGTTAATTGTCTTAATTGAATAAACTGGTAATGTATTAAATAAACAGAAAATATACATAACGGATCATCAAACTAGACATTTTTTATTATATTAACAATATTATAATTTCTATTAATAATAATTGGTGGCCCCCCTGCAATACCGTCGCGGCCCACAGGTTGAAAACCACTGCCCTAAGACAAAACCTATTCCTAACCCTAACTATATAGTAAGTATTAGTAGCATGTAGTTAATTAATATTAATTATTACTTTTATAATTGCACTGTAACAAGGACAACTAAAAATAGTGTTATGAAAAAAGTCTAAATACTCACAACAAGTTCTAAATGATAAAATTGCATGACATTTCAGGTCTAGTAGTCCACAGTTGGTTGTCTATGAGTGTAAGTACACTGGTGCCTAAATAAAAATGACAGTTGTTGAAGGAAAAAATGAAAATAAGATGCATGATGCCAGTTTACATTATGCTTGTTAGCTGTTTAGTTTATTTCAAATCTTGTTTTGTCATATTTTAAATCATTTTAAGTCATCTAGAGGCCCTCTTGGGAGTTTTCTAATGGCCCCTTGTGGGTCCCATCCCTCTGATTGAAAACAGCTGCCCTGGCATGGCGGCAGTAGGGTTTACAATGGAGAGTACCACTAAAAATGTCTTCATAAATCATAAAATTCTTTTTATGTTGCTGATGTGGAGTCAATTGTCTTACAATTGTGGACTAGATTAACTAGAACAAGACTTACTATTAACTAGCTGCTTATTAGCATGCCTATTATTAACTAATTACATTTTGAACAGATGTTTAATTAGCTAATTAAATTATTTATTAGCATTTATAAAGCACATATTCGTCATGACCTCATGATGGCGGACACCGAACCCTAGAGGCTTGAACCCTAGCTAGGGCTAGAGCTCGGCGTCCGGCTATGGATGGGGGACCTCTGCGGAGGTGTGGAGGAACGAAGGATAGCTTTGTAAAAAGTACCTGCAGCGGAGGCGTGAAGGGGAAAGCTTTAAGATAGAGAACCTTTGCGAAGGTTGGAAGAAGAAAAGTCTCTGCGGAGACAGTATGGTAGAGAAACTTCTGGGTGGGATGCCTCGCGGAGGCGGGACAGGGCCAGGAATTAGATAAACAGTTCTAATCAGTAAATAAAACAGGAACTGTTAAATAACAAAGACTAAATGAATCAATGAACTTAAAAATGGGTGAGAGGGTGCGTGAAATACATTACGAGACTGAGGAGAAGTGATAGGGAATGCTGTGTTGGCGTCATGGGTACGTGGCTTGCGTATGACATCATCAGGGGGCGCTGGCCGATTCAGCGCTCCTTTGCTGCTTTTGTTTGAGATGTTGCAACGCTGCCGGGCTTTTGTTGCTTCTGGGGCTGAAGAAAAAGGCGGAAGGCCGGCGAGTGGTAAGTAGTGAGGAGTCACATAGTCACACTGGGTCACATAAATAGATGCAGTGTATTATAATTATAGCAAACACAACTTTATGAATCTCACACCTAACAGCATTATGGTCATTTTACACTGGTAGGATCAGTGTATTCACCCTGTTTGGAGTATGGCCATGTGAATTAGCTTGAAGGTGTTTTGGGTGAAATAAATAAATGTTTAACGCTTAACTGCAATAAACATTCATATCCTAAATAAGTTAGTGTATGTTTTAGGTTTTACTTTCTAGTAAGTGAAGTCACCGATTAACACTACAGTGAACACTTTAACTTAAATGAGTTTACTTCCATTTAACCATTGACAAATTGTCAGCAAAAATATTTACAAAACTATAAAAACCTGTCATATACACGTGTGATTTAAAATCGAAGTCTAACTTAAAGTTAGCCGACATCTCAAACAGTTAGCCAACCGTTGTTTTGCTATCGGACTTTTTCCAAAGACACTAACGTAACGTTAAACCATATAAAGTAAATTATATTCAACATAAGCGTGTCTACTACATGTAGGAAAAAGTTGTATGTATTATTTGTTGTATGTATTATTTGTGTAATTTTAGGGACTAAACTTACCTTAAAGCAAAGTGAAATGTTGTGTTGCTGCCCTGTTTCCATGGTAACTTCCTCCGCTCCTGTTTAAATGCAGTTTCAGTGTTTTACGCACATGCCAATTAAAAACGCATACATCAATACACGTACAGTAGAAGTAAAAGCTTACTACAAATTATAAGAATGACAGATAAAATGTTCTGCAACTTGATAATGTATGTCTGAGTGGATAGAAGTCCTGACATAATATAAAATAAATTAGCATTTTGGTACTGTCATAACGTTTTTAAATAATAAATATTTTTGAAACATTCACCCATCATTCATTTTATTTCCGTGCCATGATTTACTTTAAGCTGTTAGCTCGTTGTGACTGTCTGAAACAACAATATCGATATATTATATATCTATTTCTATATTAGATTTGAATATGTCAATTGAATGAGCAGAGACAACTGAAAATAAGCATTCACATACTACTATTATGCTCTTTTGACAACCTACTGCCAGAGCCATACAGAGAGATAGCAAGCCTCTCTACGCCTCTGCCTACTTCTATCTGTTTCCCAGTCACTTGAATTGCTTAATGTATCATTATTATTATTTTGCTGATATTTTTGCAAAGTTGTATTTTGGGTGCAGATTAAGTTACTTTAACACCTGAATAAAACGTCTCCCAAAAGTTTCATTTTCGTAGTAAACAAACGTGATATTTACGTTTTTTTTTTGACTACCTAAAGAAAACGTTCCAGTTTTTACAACGTTTTAAAAACATTTTATTTGGTTAGATTATTTATTCTTTTTTTTTTTATTTTAAGTTTTTAAAACGTTGTAGTACAACATTACATAATTGCAACCAAAATACAAGGCTTTGAAAAGTTGTAAAAACGTTTTGTGTTTGCTGGGAAGATATAAAAGTGAAGGAGCATCAGATGAAGTCTCATTGGGACCTAGATTGGGAGCAGTTTTTCAGCGAAATACAAACAATATGTATATTATAACATGACATATATATTATAGCCTGATATATAGCTAAAATCACGTTAGTTTAAGCGGCAGTGAAAGTCAATCATTTTCCAGATTACAATGAGACTTCATTATAAAGGAGTCTAGCCTGTTTTCCCTTCTGATGCTCCTTCACTTTTATATCTTAAAAGAAACAAAGCAGAACAGTATTGTGATTGCTGGGTGTCTGGCATGCTACAAATAATGAATATATATTTTTAACACTGTAAAGAAAATGTTTTGACGGCAGCATGTAAAGTATCAGTTTGAACGTGGTATGTATGTTATTAAAACATTTGAAGGAGACATTTGAACGTTATAAAAACGTTTCTACAATGTTGGGGAAAACATATTTACAACGTTTTAAAATCCCGCCATTTATCGTATTAAATACGTTAAGGGAAAGAAGTTATCACAACCTTTTCACAACGTGAAAAAAAACGTTTTTACAACATTGTTGTGTTTGCTGGGTTGCTGTAAACTTGAAACAAAGAGGATATATAATACAGCGATCTGATCCGCGAAGAGCTTGAGCAACACATTACTGTAAGACATTATTTGTGTTTCGCTATAAAACTGAAAGCTGAGACTGTTATAAAATTACTAAAGGTACTAATCTTATTGCTATTGGGTGGCGCACTATAACGAATCCAATGGAAGACATGAAATATTATTTCCATAAATTTCCATTAAATGTCTCTGTAGTTTATTAAAAAGGGTTAAATAAGAGAGCTACAGCGCCCCCCGAATAAATGTGTGAGAGTGTGAGCTGATGTTAAGATCAAAAGTTCAGCGCTTTAATAAATATCATATTCTTGATATTAAGTAGTTTCCGCGAGTTCGTAGATCTGATCCCAGTAACATCAAGCGGCTGCTCGGACGCAACAATATTCAAATACGCTTATATCTGTTGGCCTTCTCTCAATCCGGGTCATTTACAAGTGCACTATACTAAATATTATATTTCATATCTTGTAGTTTTAGTTTTTAGGTGGCACTAAAACTCCGTCGTACATCTGAGATAAGGAGAAATGTAGCATTACATGACTACTCACCAATAAATGCTCTGCAGTGAATGGGTGCCGTCAGAATAAGAGTTCAAACTGTTGAATTAAGTTATTCTTTGTGTATTTAAAAGTATTCTCGTAGCATCGCAGAATTATTCGTTTCTTACAAATTGGTTAAAGCTTTTAACAAGACATTAATTGATTGACTGGTGTGGTGTGGATTGTCTTTATCATCGGTTTGGATTCTTATTCTGACGGCACCCATTCACTGCAGAGGATCCATTACTGAGCAAGTAACGTAATGCTGACCAACTTCTCCAAATCTGTTCCAACATTGAAGCAAACTCCTTTACCTCTCTTATAGCCTTGTATTTTTGGGTAAACTGTTCATCTGAAGCTTTGAGCATAGCAGCTGTTTCAAAGAAGACATTTTGGATGTCACACAGAATTTGCATGTTCAGACATATAAAATCGCTTCCTCTTAAGTGGCCTGTTTTGGCATCAGTTCAGAAGCTTCTTATTAACTTGTGTGTGCATGTTCATTAGTAATATTTAAAGAGGAAATACAGTACATTAACAGGAGGCAGAAGAGGAAAAGGTTTCCCACTCATCCATAAATTTTTAGTAACTTAATCTAAATAAGAAAGAGGCAGAGGTCCAAAACATACAGGCTAAGGAGGACAGAGTCATACTTCGGCTGCAGCTCATTGGCGCATCAGGCAGAAACCACGCACACACACACACACACACACAGAGCAGTAGCGGTCCGAAGAAGCATGAGAAGGCTTCTCCTTAAATGGTCAAAGCTCCCAGGAGTCACAGGGAGGCTGGTGCAGGGAAAAAAGTCAGGGAGAGGAAAATAGAGGACGCTGAAGATTGTGGAGCTTTGAGGAAAAATATCAACAGCACAAATGCAAAGAGGGCTTTGAAGGAAATAGTGGGCTGTTGAGAGAGCATCTTTCATTCCTGTTGGCCAATCAGGTAGAGTTTCAGCAAGTTTTTCTTTGCATGGATTGATTTATGTCTCTTGAGACGAGTTTACGGTGGACACTTCAAGAAAGAAATACTTTAAAGCACACAGCAGGGTTTCCTGGGAGGTGGACATTGTTTTAATGGCCTAAAACAAAACTTTCCTTATGTACAAAAATGCATGTAACACACAGTCTGCTTAGGAGCAGCGCAGGTTACATGTAAGCTGTGGTGTTTGAAAGTCTGAGACCACATTTAAAATCTGGCATTCATCGTCTAATTTGAACCTGGAAATCAAGTTTTAGTTACTGGTCTATTTATAGCGCTCTAATCAAATAAGCATAATTGTGAGACTGATCATGTGACAGACAGTCAGATGTTCTCGTTTCCATTGAAGCTCAAGGTGCTCTTTGGATGAAGCCATGCTAGACAGCATGATCTTCAAGTTTGATCAGCTTGGTATTTATTTGTCAGATTGCATGCTGCTGTCATTAAAGCAAAGAAAATACTTGACTATAAAATTGTTTTTTGAAATTGTTAGCTTTTTATACCTAAACTATCCTGATGTAAATGGGGTTTTGTTGGCATAACCCAGTGCATTTAGTAAAAATATGTATTTTAACTGATATCTTACAAAAATGTATTTTTTTCTGTTCTCACTCAAATCGTTGTTAATCCAAATATATTTATTTTATGATTATGAAACCTTTCTAGAACTTTGTTGTACATTTTAGAAGATAACATCACAGTTTTTTTCGAACTCCTTCACAATAATGACAATTTCAGTGTGTGAACCAGTACTTCTTGAAAATTTCCAGCACATTTTACTAATGCCATGAATATCGGTAACATTTCAGGATAGGGACCAGTTCTCACTATTAACTAGTTGCTTGTCAGCATCCCTGTTATCAAAACATTGGATGTTTATTATATATCTGCATAACAGTATTCTACATCCCTAATCCAATACCTAAACTACCTAACTAAGTCTGTTCAAGTAAAAGTTATTTGTTATTGGCAATAATTTGATCTTAAATGAAGTGCCACTTTGATTTTGATAACTGTGATCATTTTGGTCACTTTGACTATGATTTGAGTTTTTATCTCTAATCTACACTTGTGGTCTCTTGCTTTTGTACCTCACTGTATAAGAAGCCATTATCTTCAACAGCTTTCCTGAAATATGTTGAAGCATGCTTTATTTCATGTGCCAAAAGCAAGAGGAAAAGTTTTCCCAATTTATCATGGCAGGTTTTGGTGATGCTCCTTGATCACCCTAGTCGCCAGTTTCTTAAACACTTTCTCCATTTCCTGTTGTTTTATTTTAGTGACTGTATAGCAACCACTTCCTTTTTCACACAACCAAATTTTCATCAGTTCTGGCTCGCTGTATCTGTGTTATATAACCAGTGAAAGGAGGGGTGCAGGACATGCACTTTCTCATGTGGCCGCGTCAGAGCTTTTGCCATGAGGTAACGCTGAGGTCATCGGGGACCCGGAGGGACCTGTCATCAAGATGACCTTCCATCCTCCTCAAATTTATAAGACTCAAACTCCCCTCAGTGGTGACAGTCAAAGGCCAAGTAAAAATAGATCCAGTCAATGAGAATAGAGCCCAGATTGACCACAGAGAGAGACGGAGGGCGAGATCTAGAGAAGGAAAACTCACAAACATAGACTCGTAGCCAGCAGGAAATAATCAGGGTGATTGGATTACACTGCAATATTCATCTGTGTGTCATTCTCTGTGGGAGAACGTGCTGCAGGACTCCTGCTGTCTGGCCTCCCTGGACCACTGAAATCATTTAGAGTGCCCTACCATCTACTTCCCCTTATATACATACAGTATATCAAGCGAATGTTAATTGTGCTTTTGTTATAGTCTTGGTCATTGTTATATAGTTATATATAGTAGGTGAAAGAAAAACTAGTAAATATGGTTTATTCCTGGCTAATCTGAATTTTCAGCAGCCATTATTCCATTTTTTGTGAAAACCATTATACAATCTTTGATGAAAGTTTAAAAGAAAAGCATTATTGTTTTTTGTTTGTTTTTTTAAAGCAATGGCTTTAAGTCTTTACTGTCACTTTTGGTCAATTTAATGCATCCTTGCTGAATAAACATTAATTTCCTTCTTTTTTTTAATATCCTGAGCTACAATTTCAAACAGTTAGCAGATTGCAAGCTGTCCAATTATTTTATATTAGTTGCTGCTTCTTTATATGTGCCCATAATTTAAAATCTAATAACATCTGAGAGTCCAGTAATTATTTTAATGGTAAAGCTTACTAACAATATTAGTTGAAAATGTTAAATAGTCAGTATTGCACCACATCAGTTGTTGCCAGAAATTATGTCATCATAACTAATTTACAATTATTTGACAGTTGCTTAATACACACAATTATTTATTCCATATCTGATTGAAGAAACAAATAACAGATTTCACAATACCTCTGAAGAGTAAATGGTAATTATTGGTGAAAGAGGAATCAGAAATGTCAGGAGCAAGCACTTTTTACTGCTTTGTTATTCCATAACAGGAGGCTTAATGGAGTTTTTAAAGTTGTGAGATCAACTTTGTTTGATCTGAAATTCTTTAAAGGTATAGTTCAACCAGAAAATGAACATTTAATCAACCCCATATTGTTCCAAACCTGAGTAAGTTTTTTATGTTGAACCCAAAACATGTTATTTAGAATTTTGAAGAACCGAACAGTCCCCATTGACTACTATAAAATTCAATAGTGACCATCAACTGTTTGATTACAAGCTTTCTTCAAAATATCCTCTTTTATGTTCAACATAAAAAAAACTCACAAAGGTTTGGAACAGCGTAAGAAGAAATAGACAAATGAGGCAGTTGTTTACTGTAAGTATAGAGCTATAAAATGAGTGTGAATTACACTGCTCGAATGAATGGGAAATGTTTCAGTTAATATTAAAATCATACTGAAATACTTTTCACTGCAGACTGTGCTATTGGCACATCAAAGCATGTTTTAAACATCTTTAATGTCTGTTAAAACAATACAGGAGACACTGGAAATTACTGGGGAGATTTTCTTTAATCTAAGAATTTAAGAAAAAGTCAACCATGTTGCTATTTGCTACTTGTTGCTAACAGTTGGGATCATTTAGGATTTCACTTTTCATACTATGTTAATAGGAAGATAGGAAAAGATGTGTCAGACGCTGACCGATGTGTCAAAAGCACATCACAAAACATGATTCATACACTCCCATCAAATCAAGCCAATATCAATCACTGCAGTGCTCGGAGGCTTCACACGTCCTGGGTCGAATGTGGAAGAGATTGTGTTGATATTGTGCCTTCAGAACCGTTATCTCTTCCGCCCCAGCACTACACTCTCCTATTTTAGTCAAAGTGTTAAGGAAATCCTTTTGATATAATCACTTTCAAATGTCAATTATATTTTGAATGGTCTTTTCTGATAAGATACCATTCACAGCACACAACAGAACAGAACAAAGGAAATCACTAACAGTAATCATGTAACAGCATTACAAGTAACGCGAGTTACGGAATAATATTACTTTTCCCAAGTAACTAGTAAAGTAATGTACTACTTTTTTAATTTTAGAGTAATGTAACTGAGTTGCTTTTTCTAAAAAGTAACGCTAGTTACCTCAACGCTAGTAATCTCATTTTATTAACCAATGTCTTTGCTGCTGACATTTGATGATCCTGTTTAACCACACTTACAAGGAAAAAATTCATTGTTTTGTTTTTTTATTGCTGAAGAGTATTGAACTTTCTTCTCCTGTATTCTACTGTACAGATGTGAATTTACTTTTTCTTCAGCCTGAGGTTTATTCAAGACACTTTTTGGTGTGCTTTTACATTAGCTATAAATATAACTTTTTATATTAAAAACAAACACCCAAGCTCTGCCCATATTTAAAAAGTAACGCAAAAGTACTGTAACGCATTACTTTCCATAAAAAGTAACTAAGTAACGTAATTAGTTACTTCTTTAGGGAGTAACGCGATATTGTATTGCATTACTTTTAAAAATAACTTCCCCAACACTGGTCACTAAAGATGTGTATGTTGTGTATTTTCATTAAGGTCAGAAAAAACCTGAATGCAACCGTTCTAGATCAGGATCCTGGTTCAACATCTGAGCTTTGGCTGAGACGTGCTGTCAGTTTTTGCTCTGAGCCGGTGTTGACAGGTAATTTTACAAATTAAGGATTGCTGTTTCAAAGAAATATCAACTTTGCCTCAGGTGTTTCATCCAAAATAACAGTGTTACAAACATTTGTTTCATTTAAAGCAATAGTTCATCCAAAAATGTTAATTCTGTCATTTACTCACCCTCAAGTAGTTCCAAATCTGGAACTAAAAAAAAATTTCTTTTTTCTTCCGAACACAAATGAAGATATTTTGAAGAAAGTTTGAAACCAGGCTGTTTTGGGTCACCTTTGAATTCTATAGTAGGAAACAAAAATACTATGGAAGGCAATGGTGACCCAAAACAGCCTGGTTACAAACTCTCTTCAAATTATCTCCATTTGTGTTGTGTAAAACAAAGACATTTGTACAGATTTGGAACCACTCGAGGGTGAGTAAATAATGACAGAATTTTCATTTTTGGGTGAACTATTCCTTTGACATTTTTATGGTTCTTCTGTAATTCTGTTTATTATTGATGTACTATTAATTTTCAATTTTAATTAATTTAATCATTTTTTTTATAAAGGAACAAACACTTTTGGTAACTGCTTATGTTAAACTGTTTATAGCTCAATGTGTGTACCATGTGATTTCTATGCACGGGTAACAGATTAGCTTGTGTAACTTGTCAAAATATATATTTTTTTGTTTCGTGAGCACAGTTAATGATAGATAAAAAACAAGGTGATTTTCGTTTTCAGCATGTCAAACTTCATAAAAATCAAAAAAGCAAACCATAACTTTTATATATGCTTGTTTTACTGTAGAATTTGTGACACTATTGTTGGCTTACAGTATGAGTATAGAGCTGTTAGCTCTTGGAAGAATTTGATTTTTGAGTTTCAGTTTGAGAAATGGTTGAGATCTCTTTTCTGGAGCTGACTTTTTCACAAAATACAAAACTCCAAAATTCTCAATTTACTGCATTTGCTCTCCAAGAAAAACAAGAGGTCTCATTGTCAGTTTAACAGTATTGTTTTTTTTTTTTAGGTCTTCCATCTGTTGGAGCAATTACCCTACAGAGTCGTGCTCTACTCTGTACTGAGAGCTTTTTGCCGGGACTGTCAGCTTGTGAGGAGCCCACGCCACACAACAGACAGGAGAATGTAGCTGGGTCAGTGTTTACATTCCTTCACTTCTTACAGGACAAGGCTTGTGTGTGTTTATGTAAAATCCACACACAAAGATGATCCAGCGTGAGGTGAGATTGTGCAGGAGCAGCACAGTTTATACTGTCACCCACCATGGCCCCAATAAATTACTTTGACTCCCAACTGATAAGTGTAAACCCATTTAGCGTTGACCAAAAACCCAAAGGACACATTCTTCCTAGATAATGCAATTGAGAAAAATGTATTTTTCCACTATTATTTTGCTACACTAAATATCGTAGAGACCTGGACTGAGGCCTTTTGAATTGGATATACAGTACTTGGAATTACTTAGCAGCTACCTAGGATGCTGTATGCCATTTTACAAAGACTTGATTTGTTTTTTGGGGTATACTAGAAAATCTTTTTCATGCATATGCACCCTTTAGGGTTAAATAAGGAACAAAAGTGTACATTTTCAAGGTGTACTGTCCCATTGGTTAGAGGTTAGAGTTAGTACAACATGATCTTAGATCAACTTCCTTGTTGATCCTGGAACAACATCCCAATCAAAATTTAGGGATACATTTACAGGAAATGTTTTAGACTTACAACAAGGGTTAGGTGCTTCTGCACCGTTGTTATTCAGTAATTATTTCATTTGCCTCTAATTTTTGGGAAAATTATAATTAGGGTTTGGTCTATGGTTTTGGACAGTAAAAAAAAGATGTTGATCCAGGAACATGTTTGACTTGACAAAATCACGGCAACCAAAGAGGAAGGATTTTGAGAGACTTATGGCGACGTCACATTAATTAGCATACGTTTGTGACGTCATTGTGTCAGTTTGTGTTTAGATTCTGTCGCATACTGTAATACAACTGAATGCCCAATAAAGCTATTCACATTATATTTTGTGTAGTCATACATAAAACAAGTAGCCTATAAATAGTAAACATTAATACTTCACCGGAATCTGTGTACTCCTTAAAGCCTGATTTATTATCGTGACATCGTCTGATAAAATCAGCATACATCAAACTTACACGTACAAACGTACAACAATAAGCGACTATATGCGCTCGCATGTGTGTGAGATGCGGGAGCTGGTGGCAGCGGGCAGATGTGGTATGCACGGAGGGGAGGGGCTGTGTGAGTGACAGAGATGAAGAGAGAGCAGGGAAAGGAAATGCAGTTGAACGAATTCGCTGCGTGTTTTAAATGGCATACAAAAGAATAACGAAACACAATATGTGACGGTCGGTATTTATTTTTTTTTTGTTGTTGTTTTGGTCGGTGTTGAATCTGTGGCGGTCAGAATTTAATCTGTGGTGAACCATGTGTGGGAAACACTGAAAGAGAATATCTACTTTTGAAGTGGAGATTTGTAAATTTGCTGATCTTTTTTTTCTCAAACAGCAATATCACACACTGAGTAAAAACACACTAAGTTTAGTTGCTTTTAATAACTGCTAAGCAACCACCATAATACCTTAGTACACATTTTCAGACCCTAAAACTCTATAGCCACCACATTGCAACCACCAGAGCACCCTAGTAACCACCTGCTACTCACCCAAACAGCTTGGGAACCATCTAGAAACCATTCCATTAATAAGCAGTATATTGGTATGCTACATTGTTCTAGATCTACATTGTTCTAGTAAGTAAGTTGTTTTGTTCCTTTTATTCCTTTAGGTTAGACCAGCTAGCAAGCAATGACAGCTTCCTCTCAGAGTCAGATGCTTTTAGGAACACCTTAGCTGTAAACAAGGAAACGTGTCAAGATAAAGTAGAGACTGGATGTGCAGGAACTGAGCTACAAAACAGCAGAGGACAAACAGCGAGTTCTGGGAAGTGCCAAAAATCTGAACATAGCAGCCGGACAGAGGCCTTAAAACTTCTGAACCAAGGGCAGCTTTCCAAGTCAGCAGACGTCTGGGATAATCAAGGATTCAGTTCATCAGGGGAGACCCAAGTCGAGGATACTGGGAGGTGTCAAGAGGAATCTGAGAGCAGTTTGCAGAGTCAAGCAAGGACAGGGAACAGTGAGACTCAAGAGGAACCAACAAGAAGTAACTCAGAAACATCAAAGAATCCGAGTGTCCAAGGTGAAGATCTAACTGACACTCCAGGGGTGAGTTAGATCCATTATCAAACGGTTTGTTGGACCGTATTATTTTATTTGGTACGGATTCACTGTCACAATGAGCCATGCACCTTGGATATATGTATTCATAAAAACACATTATTTCTTGAGAATTCCTTTATTTAATTCTCTGTACGCCTCTGGAATCAATTGCTTTGAAAAAAACCTCGATAATACTCCATGCTTCCTTTTAAACCCTGAACATGTTTTTCCCATTTAAGGTATGCATCCTTCCCAGTGTTTTGGATCTAATATAACCCCAATTAAGGGGGGGCTGTTGAGTATCTTTGTATTATCTAAGACGTGGTAGACAGTCCTGTTCTTGCAGGGCCACCTTCCTGCAAAGTGTAGCTGCAGCCTATTTAGGCATATTTGAACCAGCAAATCCGAGTCCTTAGGATGAATAGAAACTTCAAGGCAGGTGTGTCGAGGTAGATTGAAGCTAAATTCTGCAGGATGTTTTCATGACCATGATTAGACAGCCCTTTAGGTAGAAGTCAGAATTTCCCATCTCAATTTGACTTTTGCTTCCATTGATGCCATTTAGCGATGCTTGTTTGGGTAAAATCAGTTTTACTTATACTTTTAAGTGTTCAAAATGAAATGCATAAATTCCCATTTGTGCTACAAACATGATTGATGCCTCAAATGTGCACCCTGTTTAACGTGAAGTAGTCTAAGGAAAAGTGGAATAAAGCAAAGCATCCTAAAACATTTGTATGGGCCATAAAAATGGTTTAGAGGCTTTTGGGATATTACATTTACATTTATTCATTTAGCAGATGCTTTTATCCTAAGCGACTTACAGGTGGGGAAAACAGCAAGCAATTAGTCCTAAAGAGGCAAAAACAACTTAGGAAGTGCTCATTATACCGTATAGCAGGCAATGTTTAGATAAGTGCAGGCTAGAAAGGGAATGATGTCAAGTAGTGTTGAAAGAGATGGGTTTTCAGCAGTCGTTTGAAAGTTGTAAGGGAGTTGGCATTTCGGATAGTGATGGGAAGATCATTCCACCAGCCAGGAACGGTGTAAGAGAATGTTCTGGAAAGAGGTTTTGTGCATCTTTGTGTTGGTACAATGAGGCGTCGCTCACTGGCGGATCTCAGAGTTCTAGAGGGAGTGTATGAAGTGGAAACAATGAGTGGAGGTAAGCGGGAGCCGAGCCGGAGATTGTTCCATATGCAAGCATCAGTGTCTTGAATTTGATACAAGCTGCAATTGGGAGCCAGTGCAGGGAGATGAAGAGAGGTGTGACATGGGCCCTTTTGTGCTCGTTGAAGACCAGTCGTGCAGCTGCGTTCTGGATCATTTGTAGAGGTTTGATTGTGCATGAGGGAAGACCGGCTAGAAGAGCATTACAGTAGTCCAGCCTGGAGATGACCAGGGCCTGGATCAGGAGTTGTGTGGCTTGCTCTGTAAGAAAGGGCCTGATCTTTCTAATATTGTGGAGGGCAAACCTGCAAGATCAGGCAGTTTTAGCGATATGGTCTTTGAATGAGAGGTGGTCATCGAAGATAACTCCAAGATTTGATGGAGTATTGGTTAATGTATCCAGATGGATGGTGAAATCATGCTGTAGAGTTGGGGTTGCAGGGAAAACAAGGAGTTCGGTCTTTGCCAGGTTAAGCTGTAGATGATGTTCTTTCATCCCGTCCGAGATGTCCGCCAAACAGCCTGGGATCCGTGCATCTACTGTTGGGTCATCTGGTTGAAATGAAAGATAGAGCTGTGTGTCATCAGCATAGCAGTGGTAAGAGAATCCATGTGTATGATGGGCCCCAGAGATGTAGTGTATATGGAGGAGAGGAGTGGTCCAAGAACTGATCCCTGAGGGAACCCAGTGACCAGACGATGTGATTTAGACACCTCCCCTCCCCAAGCCACTCTGAAGGATCTATCTGTGAGATAGGATTCAAACCAGCGAAGTGGAATGCCCATGATACCAAGTGATGAGAGTGTGGACAGGAGGATCTGATGATTCATCGTGTCAAAAGCAGAAAGATCAAGCAGAATGATATTGTTTGTTGGAAACCAAGATGCAAATAAAATATCCAGGATATGCACAAAAACGTATGTGTGTATTATTCTGTGGTAAGATGTGCATGAACTGCTATGGAATCACATTTACAGAAAAATAAATCATTGATGTGTATCAAAACATCATGTGATTTAATTATTTGTTAGAGATAACAGGTGTGTACAGTTCTGGTACTGGAAGGCCAGTGTTTTCCAGAGTTTAGGTCCCAGCATGTCTTCCTGGAAGATTCTAGTAATCCTGAAACCATGATTACTTTTGGTTCAGGTTTGTTTAATTGGGGTTGGCAAATTTCACCCCTATTGTGTGAAAAGGATGCGTTTCATACAAGATTGGACAACTGGACAAACTTGGAATTGATGACGTGATTACCTTAGGTGAACGTAGCAAACATTAAATACGCCCAGTGGGATATTTTTTATAACAAAATTAAAAATATGGGGGAATATTTAAATGGGATGATAGTGGGATAGAATGGTAAAATACGTGAGAATCCCGGGAAAAAGGAGAGTAAACGTAATTTATTATTTTGAACAAAAAATCTTTTGCTATTGGAAATGACTGTTCTGTTTTCTGGCTGTTTTACCTGCAAAAGCAGCAAAATTTTGAACAACTTTAGAGGAAACCTGTCCATTTGGGGATTTGAGGGTAGGATCAAATACCACTCGCATTTTAGTAAATGTAAAAAAAAAAAAAGAAAAACTTATTTAATGATAGAGCTTTAAATCCAGTCACATTTCCAGGCAGTATTTCATTAGTCATTTAGTCGATTCCTGCGTGATAGAGGTGTGTGGGATGAGTGATGCAGGGTTTATTTGTGCTGGTTACTAGCGAGGAGTCTGTTTTCTTCTCTACAATCATGGTCCAGTTTTATAATTACTTAAATGTGAATTCACTGCTGTGTAAACACTCTTGAGTTTCTCATTCCCTTATAAGACACTCACTAAAATAGGATTCGTCTCTGAAATTGTCTCTACAAGCCAAAGATAGCCTTTGTCACATTTAGATGGGATTTAATAGAAATTGAAATGCATTCCTTTGGGAGAATGAAGAAGTCTCCTTTCTCCACGATCTGTATCTTGAGACCAAGCTGTATTTATATCACAACTCGACAGACAGTTGGTTTTATACAGCCCCATTATGATTTACTGCATTAATGACTCATGCATATTTTTAGACATTTGTTTATGATAGAGATAAGCTGTGTTAGAGGTAATAAAAATAGACAGATTGTCCACTCTCATTGGCTGTTGGTGTTGGTCATGTATTTATTCTGCAAATAAGAGCTGTTCTCCTCATTATGACACTTTCAAATGTTGTTTTTGTTGGCGGTGCTCATCAATGTAGCAGTATTTTTGTATATGAGATGCCATCAGTGACTGTTATTTTGCTGTAGGGAAACATATCCTCTTGAACCTCTCAGAGAGGCAGGAACACGAGATGGGGTTTTGTGATAGGACAAATGCCAGTGGGGGGAAACATGCATAAATTTTGCATAGCAAATGTAACACTGTGATTAAAGAAACATGTTTTTAAGTCCATTCATCCAATCTCCGGGTCTGGCGGTAGCACTTTTAGCTGTAGCTTAGCATAGATCATTGAAACTGATTAGACCATTAGCATCACACTCAGAATATTTTTCCTATTTAAAACTTCACTTTGTGTTCTAAGACTGACAAAAAATGGCAAGTTCCAGTTTTCTAAGCCAGTATAACTAGGAACTGTGCTCTCATGCCGCCGTAATAATCAAGGAACTAGTCCCTAGCATTTTCAGATGCTGCTGCAGCCATAGTACAGCAGCAAAGTTCCGTGATTATCACGCCGGAAGGAAAGTATAGACTGATTCAACGATAACGACATAAACAAACGTTACTGCACTTGTGTGGCCCTAACTTAACTTCCGGTTAAAATTCCAAACAGAATCAATAAACAACAGCTAAGCTACCTTTCTAGAGGCTCTAGCAAAAGTATAAGTCGTCGAACAACAACCTGGAAACAGGTCTGTCTTAAGATTTGTTATCATTATCATTTCCCTATGAAGATTTCATAATTTTACATGACATTTCCAGATCTTAATAACACTTTTAAAATGTAGTTACTTTATATATCCATACTTAAGATTTTCTAGACAGTAGGAATCCTAGTGTTTTAGAGAGAATAAAACAGTTAAGTAACCAGTTTAACCATGTTAACCATTTTAAGTCATCATGAGGCTTTCTTGGAAGTTTTTCAGCCCCTCTGTTTGAGAACCACTGATCTAGTGAGAAGCAAAATGCTAAAATTTGTAACACAGCAACTTGAGTTGAATGCTTATTTCACATATTTGTATTCAATTATCACATCAACAATTTAATTTAAGTTATTTCCATTAAAAGTCCTGATTAACAGCTATGATTAAATCACCCATTTAATCAGTCTTTCACTGTTTTTGTATTCATTACAGTGCCCTGGAGTAACACATAAGAATATAGTAATTGTACAGTACCGATTACCTTCAGTGTACCATGGCACTAGTGAAGAGTGTACTGTTCTTTGACTGTATGAGCTTGTTTCCTCATGCATATATGTGTTGTGTTGTGCCTGTACAGGACCCAGCGGACCCCTCTGCTGTATGTCAGTTCACACGCTCACGAGGTGAGCAAACTTCACTAAAGAGAGCTCATAGTTTTGTGTCAGAGTCTGTCACTTCTTTTATCTTCCCTCACACACGCTCTCGGCCTCCACTCATCCCCGCCATGCCCACCCTTCCTGAGGAAGAGGAAGACTCCCCAGAGGAGCTCGACAGTACATCCAGCTCGCCCTCCACAGTGAGTCAATCTTTCACATCACATCAGACGACGTTCACACTGTCAGTCCAAATCTCAAAATTTGTGTATCCATTCCACTCTTTTATGCCTGTGTCAAAAACAGCAATGTAGAGATTTCATACCACAGGATTTCAATAGGATTTATTACAATTATAGCTAGAAATGGATTGTGAAAAATTTTTTTTTGCTAAATGCCTGATATGCAAAAAAAAGGATTTGGACCAACTGCTATAAAAAGGCAGACAGGCTGAAGGAAAATGCATTTTCAATTTTTAACAGTAGGTGGCGTTTTCGAAAAGGCAGAAATTATACTTTATATAACAAATACCAAATACAAGATTGCACACACAAGAGTCCTGGATACCGGTTATGCATACAGGATTTAAACTTGTCACCCATTTGATTACCTGTGTAACTAGTCATCTAAAAGTCCCACCAGTGGTTGATATATAACTGACCCAATCTAACTGATCAAACACAGATTGCAATGCCTTTTTTTTCACTAGCCGTGCAAAAATGACTCTCTTCACATTCAAACACGTACCCTAACCACATCACATCTGACATATGATCCCTATAAAGATGGTCATCTGAGGAGGAATAAGATGCATGTAATCTTTTCTTGAAAGACAACATTCCACTCTCAATCAAGATATTATCAGTACCCTAATGCCACAGAATGGATATTTGAAATTCTGCTAGTTTAATAGTCACATTACACAGTGCTGAAGTGTTTTTTATTCTTTGCTTAATGCTAGGAGAGTAAAAAAAGTATTTTGAAATGCATGAGCAGTGATATACACTTTGTACTGCTGGGAGCGGAATTCAGATGAACATGTGCTGCACACTTTCCTCTTAAAAACAAAAAGAACAAATAACAAAAATGCTAAGAAAACAGCAGTTACAAAAGTATTTGATCAGTGGATATGTTTGCAGCTGCAATTCAGACGAGTCACATCACATCTATTTATATTGCGCTTTATACAATAAATTGCTCTAAAGTGCCTGTATTATAGGTTATGAAAGGATTATATTTCGGTTATGGGAGTCCCAAGAAAACAGGTTGACAAGCATGCAAGGTCAAAACACACTATTTTTACCTTATTTGTTCAACGACTCCCAAATGATTTGTTCAATGATCAATTTTTTTCGGTTGATTTCATTTAAAGCAGCTTTTAACGCTCCAAAACAAGTAGGGTGCAGTATGCTAATTAGGGCTGCACAATTAATCAAATTTCGAATCGCAATTACGGATTCCACAATTACGTAATCGTTTAAAGTTGCAATTAATCGTTCAAAATCCACTGTTGTTTTGTGTGCTTAAGATGTTATCTTAAGGTTTTTGCATTGTTTTAATTTTAGTTTTAGTATAGCGTTATAATAGCATGCACTTTTTACATTTTTAGTTAAAGAAGAAACCAATCCAATTTGTAGAGTCGACTCTTTCTTTTCAAAGACAATAACTTTATACATGGTGCACTTTCAGATTTAAAACTTTGCAGGATGTTTTAATTCACTTAGAGGTGTGTTACACATAAATCCATAATAGGGGCACTAGAAAGTATGCAGGTTTAAAGTATTATTAATCCGTATTACACTGTTCAACATGAGAAAACAACGCCAGTGTCATTTACAATTTACTTTAATTGATACTATAAAGCAGCTCTTCACTTTGTGTGCAAATTAGGCGGAGCCATGTCAAAGGAGGCGGAGCTCAGGAGCCACAGACCAATTGTACTTTGAAGGCATTCGTCAGCAGCAGCACATTTTTTTAGAAAGTTGTTTTGAACTCCCAAAATGTACTCCATTTTTACTTGATTTTGTTTGAAATAACGTTTTGTTCTTCGATTTTGCTTGAAGTGCATTAAGCTCTTTACAAATCACTCTCTGTCGTGGCCTGTGAGCGAGAAGAGCTATGGCTTCACTGAGGACAAGCTTCAAGATTTACTGTTCTGTTTTGCTTTTGGAGACCACAGACCATTTCAACATCAAAGCCTGTCAGGAGTTGTTGTTTCATTATAGTCATTATGTTATTCTTGAGGGAGTACAATCCACTCATGCTGTGACTCACAAAAGGTTGCGACTCCGATAAGACCACTCTTTAAAATCATATTACACTTCAGTAATCTAATCCCAAAATAAAGGCCAAACAAATAAAGCTTCCACTTTGTACTAAACTCGAGGACCTCAGCGCGGCGTGATAGTTCTTGTGTATAAAAGTAGGATAGCACTTGGTGGTATGTGGCATGTTGTAAATCTCTGTCAGAGAGCACTTCCTGATGTTATTTGAATGTTTTTTTGCTCTCAAAGAATGAAACTATTTTATACTAGCCAGTAACTATGGAGAGTTTTATATAGTGTGTATATAATTAACAAAAAGTCAAGAGTATTTACATAGATCAGTTATAAATCAGTAGTAATGGAATCACACAATTATGAAAAAAAGAAAAGAAAAGAAAAACAACACTGTAATTGGACTATTGCAAAGACTAATATTTTGGTAAACTATCGTACTGGGGATGTTATCGCAACATGCAGTTTTTCCCATGGGATAAAACTAAGTGTTTTGAGCTGGCATGTGTGAAATTGTTTGTGCGGGGGCTAAAAAAGTGGGCCTGCTGTACAGTACAGTTGGGAAATTTCCCATACTGCCTCAGGACTGAATGCTGTGGTTGAAAAATCATTACATCTTACGCTTTGCTTCTAATTTCTCTTCTTTGTAAAAAAAAAAAAAGAAGTCCTAATTAGTCTTGTTTTCTGGACAAATGTTGCACTTAAATAAGTAAGATAGTCTGCATAAAGCATTAAGAATTGCTTTCAGAGTATATATATTGAATTAAGATGTGTTGGCCCTTTTTTAAGCACAAATTTACTACAATTAATTAGATTTATGATTGAAATAACAAGAAGAAAGCAATAAGTTAAAAAGTATACTGTCTTTATGTTAAGATGGATCCGAATGAAAATGTTAAATTAGACGGATACAATTAAATATTAACTCCTAAAAATATCCAGTATTGTTAACATTGTCGTAAACATTGATATTGTCCTCAAAAGGGACATGTTTGTACCTAAAGGGTCCATTTTGGTACCTTAAAGGTATGTATTTGTACTGAAAGTGCACATATTTTAACCTAAACGGTACAAAAGTATACCTTTTGAAAAGGTACCGCCCAGTGAGTTTTATAGCTTTATTTCTGTGAGTGTCATATTTTCTGACACAAAAATTTCTTCCCCTGAATTTATCTAGTTCTGAGAGCAAGTTTTTTATTAGAAAACGTGACCTCAATATAAATTTTTTGCATTTTACCAAAAAAAAAGAAAATGATGTTCTACCTCAGTGTAGTTCCGGACCTGTGGATATTTTAATATTTTGAAGAAAGTTAGTAACCAAACAGTTGCTGGAAGCCTTTAACTTCCATAGTATAGAAAAAAAATACAATTGATTTGCTACCAAAAACTTATTGGTCACCCAAGTTCCTCAAAATATCTTGTTTTTCGTTCCAAAGTTTAATTATATTATGTGCAAGTTCAAGCTTCCGTGTCTCTTTTGCTTTTTTATTCCACATTTCTGTTTGTATCACGTCAGTGAGTTAAAACAGGAACAGGCCGGATCACATTTAGTTTAATGAGAACATTCCCCAGTTCTTCTTGAATTAACATTATCGTGCTGAATGTGAATATTAAGCAAAATATTTTGAAAAGTGTCCTTATAAAAAATGTAAAACCTTCACTGCTTTCCAAAACTGTGACCAAAAACATTACAGTCAGCCAGTGAAGCATCCTTGTGTTTTTCTGCAGTATGCTCCTGTTGAAAGCAAGATGTTGAATGCAACCATGACTCCACCAGCTATTGTGCTTCCAAGACAAGTCAACAAGCAAGAGCCCTGTCCTCTGGAGAAAACAAGGTATTCATGTCAAGAGCCATTAAAAGATTACCAAAAAATTGTCAGATCTTTAAACAGCATTTTTAGTCATTCAGACAGTGTAAAATCTCATGAAGAGTCACTGTTTGTACTTACGCTGAATTTAACCTGCTCAGTTATTTTGAGAATGTGTTGGTTTAATTGTTTTTTTAACTGTGTGTCAGACCACACAGCCCTAGACCTCGTCTCTCCCGAAACTCTGCATCTTCATGTCCCATCACCACAGTGGGTATGTTCAACTAGACACATCAACGTCAAAATAGATTGCTTCAGATGTATGTAACTATTTGCGTTAAAGTAATGCACAGCTGCAGTAGGGAAGCTTAAAATAACATTTATGAAACTGAGTCATATCCACTTCGATTTCTGTTTACTTTCTTCCTCCTTTGAGATGAGTTGGTGAGTTGCAGCTGTGTTTAGGTTGTGTGTGTGTATTTGTGTTTGAGATGATGATGGGCACGTGATAGACCTGGTGAAGGATCAGCTTCCTGAGCCGCTGTTATCTGAAGAGGATCGTCAGAAAAACCTGGAGCTGCTCGAGGAGGCCAAGAAAGTCAGTGATCGCTTCCTGCAGCGCAGAGGCCGACGCTCCACCTGTAGCCTCACTGAATCTCCAACCGGTACAACAAAAACATCATTACTTTCCCGTCTAGGACAGTGTTTCTCAACCGGGGGCCGTAAGGGGTCTTTTTTAAACTTAATTGATTTAAACAAACAAACAAATATGTAAAAAAAAATGGCCTTTACACTTAAACTTTTATTTGTTTGTTTATTTATTATTAAAAAAGATTAATAAAATATTCGAACGCAATAAAAGTGCCTAATGTAATAGCAAAAAGGTAAACCACACACACATATAAGTCCAAAATAAAAGTTTTTTTGTTCGTGATATATGTGTGTGTTTTGTCTATATTTATTGTGTATGGATAAAGACAGATATATTTATATCATTTATTTTATATATAAATGTATTTAATATAGAAATATATATATTTTTTTCAAATATATACATGCATGTGTGTGAATATTTTAAATACACATAGTACACACATATATTACGTTCACAAAAACTTTTGGATGCAATTAATTGTTAAAATATATTTCATACAATTTCATGTATTAAAATCTAATTGATTCCTTTTTTTTGTATATATATATATATATATATATATATATATATATATATAGTTTTTATTATAAACTTTGAAATCACTAGAATCACAAAATTAATTGTAGTTGGTTTAATATAATATAATATATAAAAAATTGCACCAGAAATAAATAGTTAAGCCTAAATGCTTATTGTGTAAGACAATAAGGAGCGTTTTAGTTATACTGTTATGCAGATCTGGGTTCTTTTCATTACTTTTATTTAACATTTTAACAAAACATTTCCTTAAACAATAATCTTCCTTAATCTTGCAGTGCTAGGTATTTAGCCATTTTTCTATACGTATACAGCCTTTTCTGATATCTTAGTGCATGTCATGTGTGCATCTAAATGAAATTTGATGTTGACCGTATATTATCAACTAAACAATTGAACAAATTTAGATGACTTTTTTTATATAAAATAATTTTTGGTTAATAATGAAGAAAACTTCTTCCAAGTTTGTTCCTCCTGGAATGCCATTGTTTTTCCGTTGCATTCTTGAAATGTTTATTTCAGAAACAGTTTGTTTATTTTTAGCTTCCTTGCTTATCAGCCTGTAACATCATGTACATGTCCTCAAATGTCTTGCGCACCAGCCAAAATTCCTCCTTTATCCTGCACACCAGCTACAGCTTACTGACTGCAGCGCATTCACAGGCAGATGAGAGATAAAGCGAAGTGATATCCAAACTCTAAAATCGTGATGGTCAGTGCATGTCCAAAAATGGGTAACAGTGTCTTTGGGTTACAGCGCTCTCCCCGAACCCGACGCCATGCTCCTCCCCCAGACCATCCAGAAGCAGTTCCCTCTCCTCACCCTCACAGCTAGGTACCATGCTGTGCTTCCAGTCACATTTGCCCACAGAGATCCCTGCCATGGTTGGTCTAAGCTAAATTGTTTTGTTCCTCCACCAGGTCCTGAAGTCACCTCAACTCCTCCAGCCAGTCCCTCCATAGCTAAGGTGAGCAGCACTTCAGACTCCCTTCTGTATGTTCTCTGCGTTCTCCCTGTGATGATAATATTGGATTGTTTGTGTTTGTGCATGTGCTCAGCATCTAGAGGTACCATCTACTCATGAACAAGGGGACACCAATAAACCAGAGCAGGAGGTTTGTGTAACAAATGTTATGTCTTTGGCTCTTCTCACTTGAATTTTAATTCTTCAGTGTTTCAACTTATTAAAATGTTTGTTTTATTTTTACTTTAAGTATTATGTAAGGTTTTTTGTACTAAAAACATGTGACCATGTTTACATTGTTGGACCGCAGGTGTGTTAATTAAAAAAACGGCATATTAACAAAAAATGGTATATTGCATTATAGTTTACATTTATATAAGGTGGCAGTTAGCTGAACTTTAGAGTGTTTTTTTGACCCACATATGTACGTTTATAAAATTAAATAATACACAACAGGTAAAATTATAATTAAGTACTTTACATGTGTTGCAAATATATTAAAGTGCAATAAAAGAGTATTATAACAATACTTTTATATGTGTAAACAATTAAAAATGTGTAGTCATATTTAAAAAATTAAAGAAAAAATTTAATTTTCTCATTAATTGAGTGCATGATAATAATCTACGGTAAAATTCAATGCATTAATATAATTATTATTACGAATGCTAACTAAACAATTTATATGCATACACCGTTTTGCATGCAAGTATAACTTAGCAAAAATGTATTTTAGTCAACATGATTTAACAATATATTAATTAATGTATTTAATACATACACAATACAATATATAAAACATTTTTACATTCTCTCCTCCTCAGACCTTCACGAGGCTGGTAGATTGGATGCCCAGTGACAAGCGAAAGGTGTCCTCAGGAACGTTGACCCCGCGTTATGCCAGCGCTGTACCAGCCAGAGATCCCTCGGTGTTTCAGATGGAGAAGCCAGACCATCCTGCACCAGCGGACAAGGGAAAGAACTCAGCACACGCGGCCCAGAAAAAGGAAGAGACTTCTGGCTGTGGCATCAGTCAACCTCCAGCTACAGGGGTAGCCAAACCCGTCCCCCGGCCACCCACACAGCAAGCCCCATGCACAGCCGAAATCAAAACAATAGGGGCCTTCCCTCCTCTGATGAGAGCCGTCTCCTGGGACACGGTGGGGTCCATGAACATGAGGAATGCAGCTCCCAAAGGGGAGGACAATCTCTCAGACAAATCACGGGAGTCTCTGTTTAAGTCCTCCGGGTACAAGGACTTCCCTGTGCCACCTGGGAACGTTCAAAAACTGTCCAAATTGCGTGAGGTACTCCTTTGTTGTCTTTGTGCCAACGTGGTAACCGTGCTGTGTTAGTAGTTCTTAATTGTTCCTTTTATGGCTTTTTCTGAGGTTCGAGCCCAGTTGGCAGAGTAAAGGGAATGTTATGTCCCCGATTTAGTAAAATCACTACAGTTTTCGTTCCTTCTCTAGGAGCACAAACTGATACGTAACCAGAGCATCTCCAGCTCAAAGCTTCCTGACCTGAACGAAACGACCGAGCAGGAACGAGGTATGTGCGATCTTGATTCAGTCTGTGCATAAGCTTTTTACAACTTATTTTATATATTGCTGAAGAGATAGTCAGTCAACATTTTACAATAATTTATTCATCCTCAAGTCAAACCCGGTCTGCTTGACTAAATACATATTAATGCTTTATTCTACATGACTTTATTCCACATCCCTAATCCTACCCAAAATCTAAATTTATCAACTACCTAAATAACTAAATAAGCAGCAAATTAAGATTTTATTGAGGGAATTACTATCGTAGTTAAGTGTTACTTATTCGAAAGGGTTACTGTATAAAGTTAGCAATACAGCAGTAGAACATGGAGCAGATATCTGAGGTAGACACCTGTTTATTTTTACATTGTGTGGAATAAGTATGCAATGTAACTATATTCTTACACCCCTAGGTGGCGCCATATGTGTCACAATTAACACATAGTGCTCATAATGATCTCCTTTTACAGTTGTTTCAAATGCGCTGTGTTAAACCTTAGTGATGGGGTTTATCTCTCAGGTCCATCCTCTCCACTTACCAGCTCTCCCAGTGAAGAGGAGGCTAAAGAGAAACCGGATGCCATGCCCAACATTTCAGACGTCATGCTACGCAAACTCAAGCTGCACAGAGGTTTACCTGGCTGGTGTGTTCACAAAACCATAATTCGATCATAGATGGGTCAATTACTTACTATTAATACCCCTCAAAAAAACTCTTCTTTTTTGTTGCAGTGCACCCCCGCTCTCAGAGAAGGAAGTTGAGGTGTGTAGTTTCATTTGAATAAATAAAAAAACGAAACAATGTTTTTGATATAAAGACAAAAATTACAATTTTATTCTTTCGTTTACTGATTGATTTGTCCCAAGAGTTTTGTTTTGCTTTGCTTCAAAACAGTTGAAATTGTCAGCTTAATACAATGGTATTTGTAACAGCGAGTTTATTATTGAGCAGCTTCACTTGTATTTGGTCCTTGTTAACTTTGTCCCTGTGTATAATTAAGAAAATACCGTCTGAGGGCACATGAATCTGTAGGTTATCATAATTGCATCACAGCTGTGCTAGTTTAATCCAGAATAAGGCTGTTTTGATGTGTCTGTGAAGGCCATGGCTGTCTGTGCTGTTGAGCCTGGCTTAGGACATGGCAATTTGATGGGTTTTAGTGAGTTCCTGTCCCCTGTGAGGAAACAAACATGCCTTTGTGAATACAGTCTGCTCCCAGGATGACGCTGGTGAGGGTCAAGGGTTGGACGTATTTTCCTCTCTAATATTCAGACAATACTGGCTGTACTGCCGCTGCACTCTTTGATCCTGACAGTAAAGTTCCCATAAAATTGCTGCTTTCCTCTGTATTTCTCCGGTTTGATTCAGAATGTTCTGAAAAGCACAAATCCATGTCAAGTTATTTATCTGTCATGTATGGATGTTTTTATTTAGCAAGGACTCATTAAATTGATCAGTCAGATTATCAAATTTTCCACAAAATATTAAGCTGCACAGCTCAATACTAAGAATAATAAGAAATGTTTGTTGAAAAGGAAATCAGCATATTAGCATGATTTCTGGAGGATCATACGACAATGACAACTGGAGTAAGGACGCCGAAAATTCAGCTTTTCATCATTAAATTATATTTTCTAAAATATTATTTTATATTATATTATGTTATAGAAAATAATTGTATAATATTATTTTATAGTATATATATATATATATATATTTTTTTTTTTTTTTTTTTACGTATTTTTTTAAATTAAGAATGAATTGAGGATTTTTTTTTTGTTGTTGAGAAAATGTGGTGTTTAATGAATGTATTTTCAATATAATTTTGATAAGCAGTTTTATTTTGGATTATTTTTGCGTATAAATATCTTTAAAACGCAATGGTGGTAAATGAGGTCATGCAAAATAATAATGATAAAAAAATGTAAAAAAAACTTGCATTACAAACTTAACAGCCAAATGAAACAATTCAAATTTAATAAGAATAACACCCAACTATAATTAAGATTCTTATTTTGCATGTATATTTTCCATTGTGCCTGAGCCTTATTGAGTTTAAACTGGTGAAAACTGATGGATTCACAGATGACAAGTGTTTTCACGCTGACACATTCCCTCGCAGTGAATAGTCTCATCTTCTTAATGGCTGTGTTTTTTCCCTGCAGAATGCTTTTGTGCAGCTGTCCCTGGCATTCCGCAATGACAATTACACGCTGGAGTGTCGACTGAAACAGGCGGAAAGGGAGCGCGGCCTGACTGAGGAAAACACAGAGAAGGAACTGGAAGAGTTTAAAAGCAGTCTCAAGGTCAGACCCGAATGTAAACAGCCCACACAAACACACATGTAAACTGGAATGTAAGCTGTAAGTGTTGCTGGCGTCCCGTTTCAGAACACTGTGTCACTGTGGCAGAACATCGAGCAGCGGGAGTTTTACCAGCAGCTCTTAGAAACGATCGCCGTATTGCACCGCCTGACCAACCGCCTCTCCAGCCGGGCTGAAATGGTGGGAGCCGTGAGGCAGGTGAGATGCTGATCATCCACTAAATGTGTGGTCACATTAACTAAATTTCATGTATCAGTTCATGTATGTTTTTTTCAGCACACATACAATCATCAAATATACACATGATTACTGTTAGAATGTTTGCTTCTGAATGAGCACCCAAAGTTAAAGGGTTAGTTCACCCCAAACTGAAAATTCTGTCATTAATTACTCACTCTCATGTCGTTCCAAACCAGTAAGACATCTTGGGAACACAAATTAAGATATTTTGTGATGAAAGTGGAGAGCTATGTTACTCTCCATAGACAGAAACAACTGAAATGTTCCCAGGTCCAGACTCGTAGTAAAAACATTGGTAAAACAGTCCATGTGACACCAGTGGCTCAACTTTTGAGTTTTGCAACGCTGCGAGAATCCTTTTTTTTTTGTGCAAAGAAACAAAAATAAGATAATTTACTCACAAATGAATTGTTATTTTTGTTGTATTTGAGAAAAAAAAAAGTTGAAGCTTCCTATGTAGATTAAACACTGATGTTTGTGATGTGAATTCAATGCACTGAGAGCTGCTTGACTTCTGTGGGAGGTTCTCCGTACATCTCAGTGCTATTAACAGTGCACCTTCTTGCAAGGAAAACTTTGTTACGTTTTTGTTAACGTGACTGCAGGTCTTTCTCAGCACCACATTTGAAGTGCTCTTCATGTTTCATGAGAAAACGGTCTCTTGCCTTGGTGCACTAGAGGGGGAACTAAATGGGAATATTTATTTTCCAGCAGATAAGACATGTTTGTGATATATTTAGCTAAGTGTCATGGCTGCCCTTAGGATAATGTGCAAGCCAAAGTAAACGAAGTGAACGGAGAAGGACTCAGCGGTATGTCTTTAGCTAGTGGCGACACTGTTAATAATAGGCCCTGCATGAGTTCACTGCGAGTATCATTACCTCAGTTTACCATGCCTTGCACTTGCATCCCATAGTTTAATAATGACTGGTGATACAACTAGGTTTTTGAGGTTATTGTTGCTGCCTTAGAATGATCATCTTTTTAATATCCCATATGCTCATAATTTCTTTTAAGTCTACTTTTGTCTAGTAGATGTTTAGTAACCTTCCAGTCCTGTTGGCCTAAAGTGCCCGAGCGTGTGACATTGATTAAATGTTTAAATGACAATTAACGTCATGTGCCTGAATCACTCTTGCTGCTCCAAAAACAACATTAACCAGAAACATAGCTGCTAATATGGTATTTTTGGGAGATACATTATTTTTATTTTAAGAATATCTTCTTGTTTGGTCACAGTGTGAAGAAAGCATTTTTTATTAAAACTAGGGCATGCAAAATGATGACTTTGAGACCAACCAGAAGCCTCTGCCAACTGGTAACATTGTTAATGGACTAAATACACAAGTGGTTAGCAGAAATCCTAATATAGCTCATGACCACTTACTTACTTAATGTACTGGGCAAACTTCACATCACAAATACTATTCATGAGAGAATCAGTTACAATATCAACCATGTTTCCGAAACGGAGGCTAGTGATGAAAATGCCAAATTTAGTATGAAAATCCCTTAATTCGAAAAAAAATTGTACACTCGCTTGACGCGTTTTTTGGTTTGTGCAAAAGAGTGGTAATGCAAATCATGGGAGCTGGAAAAGCATTTACCATGTGCATCAAAAAAGTCATGTGACTTTGTGCTGTGGTACAGTAAAACCTGTCTAACCAGCAGATCGACCTCGTTCCACAGCATCTTAAATGTTATGGTCATTCTAAAATTATTTCTATATAATTTTCTCTCAGAACTGTTTTGCACTACTACCCCATTCATTTTGTTTCGTCTGCTCGCTCTTGAGGCATAAGTCATTTATTATATATGAAAATGATTATATTCAGTGGCTTCTCCTACTTTTATAGTGCCAGCTTATCAGGAAGTAAAGAATTTGCTTGTTTGACTCGCTGGATAGATTTACAAATGTTTTATGCAATATTTCAATTTTACACGTTAAATATACAAATGTATATTGTGCACCTGACAAAAACAGTCAGATTTAAGGAATAGGCTTGGGATTGTGTTATTTCCCTCTGATTTTACAGGATACGTTATGACATGTTTAGCTGGTTCGGATGTCATTGTTCTTTCAAGGATTGTGTCCCCCTTTGATAAAAGACATTGTGCCAATAATTCCATGATGTCCTGAATGCTACTATTAGTGAGACCCAAAAAACGCAGTGTCCTGGAGATGCAGAGTACATTGTGCATGTGATAATTTGCAACCCTTGCTTTGTTCGTGGCAGGAAAAGAGAATGAGTAAGGCCACTGAGGTGATGATGCAGTACGTGGAGAATCTGAAACGGACATATGAGAAGGACCATGCTGAGCTGATGGAGTTTAAGAAGCTTGCCAGCCAGAACTCCACCCGCTGCTATGCAGGATCAGTGGACACTGGAGGTAAACAGAAACATCAAAAACAGGGCTGTTGCTCTCCCCAAGACATGCCTGCTTATGTTTCATCTCTTATGTGTTTCGCACAGAGGATGGTGTTCCACGTACATCAAGATCCATGTCTGTGCAAATGGGAAAGGTAGGCAAAAAAGTGATGACATAGAAGAACCTTCACCCAAGGTTCACCCAAAATGTTCTTCTACAACTGTGGGAGGTTCTTTCTTCTGTAAAGCAAAAAAAAGAAAATATTTAGATTGAAGAATGTTGGGAACCGAACCGTTGATGGTAGACATTGAAATTGAAAATCGCTTCTCAAGCTCATTTCAGGGAGAAGGGCGCGGTTAGGCCTCCACCTCCCTTATATTCCAATTATTTTATCATCCTATCAGATTCCAAACCTAGCCCTATAAATATCCAGAGTCCCTTCCTTCCTCATCTCGATCTCAGCATCCCACCTCCTTGGCTGACAGCATCTGCCCTCCTCCCGAGCCCTTAAGGCTATTTACCCTAGGGCTCGGCAGCCCTTCCAACCCTGAGCATTCTCCCTGAGCAGCACGCCAAGCTTTGCTTGCTCGAACTCATAAAATGACTGTCATCAAATGTTTGATTACCAGAATTTTTCAAAATAGAATGGAACTCAATGGAACAAGTGGCGGATGAGTAAATCATAGGGAAACATTTTCATTATAATTAACATTTAAGTTTGTTCTGCTCACCAAGTCTACATTCATTTTGTCAAAGTAAAAACGGTACTATTGTGAAACAGTAACATTACCTCAGTCTTCAGGGTCACATGATCATTAAGAAATCTTTATAATAGGTTGACTTGCTGCTCAGGAAACATTTCTTGTTATTATCAGTGACAAATAAATAAATAATAACCCCAAACTAACTAACCCCAATCATTTTGGGCCGGTTTCCTGGATAGGGATTAGATGAAGCCAGGACTAGACCTTTGCTAATTTTGGACATTTAAGAATTTTTAGAAACATGCAATTTAAGACCAAACAATGACAGAGATGTATTTTAAGATATCTCAGTGCAAGCTTTTTCCAGTTAAGACAGCTCTTAACATTTATTTTAATCTAGGACTAGTCTTAAACCCTGTTCGGGAAACTGCCCCTTTAAGTTTTGTAGATGACTTCAAAGCTTGAACCCAAATATGGACCAAAACCAACAAATTTTGGGTTCTTTACTTCTATCGTTATTTAAAAAACATCTAATAATGACAGAAAATAAATGTTTGATTTAATTTTCTTCTCTGTAAACAGATAAACTAATCTGAAGAGCCAGTAACATAAAGAACCTTTTCAAAATGTAACATTGAAAATCTTTTTTTATCTCCAGTGAATCATTTTATTGGCAAAAAGTGGTAATTACTGTGAACATATGATTCAGTCTTTTTAAATTATTGTTTTAATAGCATCCATAATACAGATCAGTGAGGCAAAGAATTTGATGAAATGACAGATAAAATGGGTTCATATAAGTTGTTTAGGTACAGAGAGTGTGTTTTTGTCTCTCTAAGGCTTTGCCTAGACGTAGAGTCAGTGTGGCTGTAGTTCCCAAGTTTAATCTACTGAACATCCCCGGGCAGACGCCAGCCACTGGCCCTAATGTTGCTCCCAGTGCACTTCCTGTGGTGGTAAGTCCTATCTCACACGCACTGCCTTGTCAGCTCTTATGTTGTAACCTGTCAGCAGCCTCATGTAATTAATGATGCTTTAAGTTTCCTTCATGTGGCATTTCATCAAGGTGACCATTTGAGGCCAAAGCCATTCATCAGAATGTGACCTTGAGGATTTTTGTTTTTTTACTGTTTGTATCCTATTGTTGTTTTTAGTGTGAGGCGAACACCATTAAGAACGGCAGTTCCTCAGACCCTACACAACAAGATGTGCCTGATAAATCGTAAGTAATTGCCTTTCTCTACACTGTGGCGCCATATTCCTCATACACTGTTTACTTGAGCACTCATTTATCAAATAAAGAAAGAAATGTGATCGTTGACATCCTCCGTTTCTTTAAAACAATAGATCAGTTTGAGCCTTATCAAAAGATATGCATTTAGAGAATGTTCAATGTTTACATGCCAGATAGAAAGCCATCTAAATACACATATTCACCAACATTCTGCTCTAAGAACCTTTCAGTGAACTCTTCTTAAAAGAACAATTGTTATGTAAAGAACTTTATTCACCCATTATCTTATTTGCAAATTTTACTTTCTCACAAAATGTTGTTTATTTAATAGCATATCTGCTTTCAGCAACCAAGTCTAGTTATTTTTTAATCACCAGAAAAACTTCCACAAAGATGCTATACCTTCCTAATATCTTCCTTTGAGCCAAGTTACTATAATGCTTGCTCAGTTCATGTGTATGAATGATTCATTCATTAAAAAAAAAGTTATGTATGATCCAGATTTCAAAGGGGACATGACAATTTTCCACAAGTTACTATGATTTTTTTGGGGTCTTCATGAGTTGTCAGAAACATACTGTTAGTGTAAAACACCACCACCTTTACCCTGTCAAAAACAGCTCTGTTTACAGTGAGCCGTTTCTTATAACTTATTACTAGTTAGTAGGGGTGTAAAGGTTCACAAAAATAAAATAAAAAAGGGAATTTCTTTGATTTTTTTTCTTCACATTTTTATTTATTAAAAATTACCATAAAAGTATGTCTTGGAAAAGTCAGTCTTGGATGGTATTTATTGATTAATTAAAACGTAATAAAGTAGAATAAGTAGATTTGAGTCATTTCAAATCGTGAAGGCTGAGCGCCATCCATCGTTTCTTCCTGCGGTACAATCCGCGTGGGAGAAGACGACAGGGGAGAGATCCACAATTTCATTTTGTGGTGTATGTCACCAAAGGCTCACATGCATGTACGCATTCAGATCTTTATTTTCAACAGAGCCGCGCAGTTTAAAATCCAAAGCAGAAATTATTTTGTAACTGACAGGGCCTTCATGGTTGCCTAGTAACAGCAGAACTAGGCAACCGAGCGCCCAAGTGCTTTGAAATTGGTTGACGAAGCGACACGCCTTGTGTTTTTCACCCGTCTTTAGACATACCCTTAAGAGAGTAAGTTACATTTAATGCTAAAGTATCGTTAACACTAATACAAACATTATTTTGGTGTGTTAGGGCAGACAACGCAGCTCTGGTTAAACAGCTGGATGCTGGGTTGAAATGCAGCTGCATTTGGTCGTGGCTTCAAAGGGCAAGAGGTGTCCTTTTATTTAAGGGATATACACGTCTTTAGACAAATGTCAATACAGTATTTTTTTTCAGAACATGTGCTTGGCTTATTATTCCATTCAACTTAATTGGCTACTGTAAAATTGCCAAAGGGAAATGCCTACCTGAATGTCGCGGTGGATAGTTTGTAATATGCGTGTTTCTAGTTTTCGTCTGTTTGGGGGTGGGAGGAGCAGACAGCGGGGTCCCTGTCCCATAGTTTGCGCTGCCTTGTTGAAAACATAATATTTTACACACTTTATTATTTCTTTTTTTTTTTTTCCTGAATCGTTCGGTTTGTAGTGCATTCCGAACCGAAAACCTCTTACCGAACAGTTCAATACGAATATGCGTATTGTTACACCCCTACTAGTTAGTAAAATGTACTTATGTTTATGTTTTGGGTAGGATTAGGGATGTATAATATGGTCATGCAGAATATGGGCTTTATACGTTCTAATATACACCCAGTACATGCTAATAAGCAACAAATTAAGAGTGAGAATTGGTTCTGAACTAGTGTTATTAACGGCTTTTGTTATTTTGGTGTATTTAAGTTGATTATATATGATAATATGGTAAGATGTGGAACATATAGAAACTTGTTTGCACTATAAGCACCTTTTTGTGCTCTTAAAGGTTCTCTATGGAACCACAGATGCTAATAAAATACATTTATTGTTAAGAGACTACACCAAGACGCATGGCTCTTTTGAAAGATTACAACTTCAGCAATCTTCCAGTTTTTTCGGTGTGCTTAAAATAGCTCAAGAATCCCACAAAAATCCCATCCGCAGTCAATTTTACATCCTATTTTGTGGTTAAATCTAAACATTTGGACAGGAAGGTTTGACAAAAACCAGTCATCAGTATCCGACTGTTCTGTTTTAACAAGAAAAGACAACGAGATTTTCACCGTACTGTCAAATCTAAATACTGGGTTTTAACTCAATGACAGACAGACAATAACAATCTGGTAATGTGCGTGCAATTCTGAAGCGAGTGATGTTTAAAGACCTCCCAAAGGACTTGTTTAAACATCTCATGTCTCACTTCTATAGTGGCATGTGTGCCATGTTCCTTTCTGTGGCATTTAAGTCTCTCCAATAGGGCAGAGGTTATTATTGTTATCACTCGTGGTTATGAACGGAGAGAGCCAGTTCTGTAGTTTGCACATATCTGCGTAATGGCAATTTTTTTTATTGCTCCTTCCCTGTCTCTTCTTTCCTATGTGAAACAAAGCAGTGGAAACCCTCTGACGGAGCAGGAAAGTGAAGCAACGCCAACCAAAGTTGTCTGCAGTCCAGAGAAGATTACAGAAGAGATCAAAGCCAAGATTGAAGAAGAAGCGTATAACAAAGGGTAACACCCTTGGCACTACAGTACTGAATCTGACCCTACACCTAAAACAACAAACGTTTAAGTCTGTTCAGATTACTTGTTATATCACACAGTTGCATAATTCTTAGGAAATTGCAATTTTTTATCACTTCTTTTAAAAACAAAGGTTACTATCCTTGGGGAACCTCTAATGTAGTAAAATGTTTTCTGCACAATATTTAGATCAGTTGGCAACAAATATGGGGTTTCCAAAGGTTGATTTTTAAACCATATACCCTCATTCTAAACATTTCATATTAGAAATGATATCTACTGTAGGGTGGGATTAAGGAATCTAAAATATGTTATTGCAGAGTAACAGAATTGCACAATAAACAAATATACTACCAACCCAAATTAAGATATTTTTGACGAAACCAGAGAGCTATCTGATCCTCCATAGACAGCAGCACAACTGAAATGATCCCAGATCCAGAAACATAGGTAAAACAGTCCATGTGACATCAGTGGCTCAACTTCAGTTTTGCGATGCTAGGAGAATACTTCTTTTTGTACAAAGAAAAAAAAAATTGCATAATTTACTCTTAAAAGAGCTCAGAGATGGAATTGTGGCAAGGCACAGATCTGGCAAAAACATTTCTGCTGCACTTAAGGTTCCTAAGAGCACAGTGGCCTCCATAATCCTTAAATGGAAGGCGTTTAGGACAACCAGAACCCTTCCTAGAGCAGACTGTCCGGCCAAACTGAGCTATTGGGGGAGAAGAGCCTTGGTGAGAGAGGTAAAGAAGAACCTAAAGATCACTGTGGCAGAGCTCCAGAGATGCAGTCGAGAGATGGGAGAAAGTTGTAGAAAGTCAACCATCACTGCAGCCCTCCACCAGTCTGGGCTTTATGGCAGAGTGGCCCGATGGAAGCCTCTCCTCAGTGCGAGACACATGCAGGAGACTCCTGCATGGAGTCTTCCGCCATTTAAGAGAACATCACAATGCAGCGCATGCGTACACTTTAACGTATTTGATGTAATCAGCCTTGTTTACATCCCAGTGAACATAATCTATGGTTGTTTATGCCTACTGGAAAGCTACGCATGTGTTGTGATACTCTCTTAAATAGCAGAAGACATAAAGACATTTTTGTTTTCTTTGCACAAAAAAAGCATCGCAAAAGTGAAGTTGAGCCACTGATGTCACACGGACCGTTTTACCGATGTATTTACCATGTTTCTGGACCTGGGATCATTTCAGTCGTACTGCTGTCTAAGGAGGATCAGATGACTCTGATTTCATCAAAAATCTCTTAAATTGTGTTGTGAAGATAAACTAAGGTCTTACGGGTTTGTAACGTCATGAGGGAGAATAATCAATGACATCATATTCAGTTCAGGGTGAACTAACCCTTTAATCTTTTCATTTATTATTCTTTTGATCAGTTTAATGTGTCCTTGGTCAATAAAAGTATTGATTTATTTTTGAAAAAGCTTTTTTTTTAACAAAACTGATTTTAAGAATTGTTTTAGTTCTTTTAATATGATTAAAGCTTGAAATATAACAGGGTTGAACAGTTACAATGAGGACATGCAGTTAGCAAAATAGCTGATGTTCAAAATAATACAATTTTTAAAATAGACATTCTTGAAAATAATTTTATGCAATAAACATATTAAGATTTTTAAAGCACTTAAGAAAACAAATTCAGCATGAGAAATGACCTTCACTGTAGATACCAAGAAGGACTTAAGAGGTCTAAAGAACTTCAGGAGCTGAAGGAAGAGGAAGAGAAGCAGAGGGAGTCTGACGAGGAAACAAGAGGAAATGCTGATAAAGACAGGAAGACTAATAGGTAATTGACTTCAAAGTGTCTGCCTCTGTTCAATTACTGCCAGTAATTCAGTAGTCATGTTGTTTTTGTCCATGCAGCAGGTTTGAGGAGGCACTAGAGGTCATTGACCGGATATTCCCGAAGTTCTTCCGGCGAAATCGGGTGCTTTGGATCATACTCACTCTGTTTTTTGCTTCATTTATTCTTGTCAATGTCATAAGCTTCTTCAGTAACCGCTACAGCGAGAGCGGAGACACATCTGCAGAGAAGTCTGCCATCGCAGGCAAGAAAAAGTTTTTCGGACTGAATGTAGGGTCAAAGACCCCTGCCCCAGAATGACTTTCTTCTCATCCTTCATGGAGAGACAGATTAACACGGCTCATATTGTTTCTGTCAGTCTTTCACACTGCATTTAGAAAAAGGCAGAACTACTTGTTATTGTTTAGGGACCAAGTGTGCTTAGAGAAACCAGATTTGCTTTGTAAGCTAAATTGATAAGTTATAATACTTGAGGTCGGGGAAGTTGGGATTTCTTGTTATTGCAGAGAAAAGTTTTATACGATTGTCACGTTTGATATATGATTATACCACTCAAACCTTATGATTAAACTTCTCAGGTTTTGTGAAATATATATTTGAAATATTAAGATACAAAATATTTAATACGACATTTGGTACAGTATGTTTTGAAGTCTTTGCAGTTGTTTATGTTGTTTATTTGAATTGACATTCCAAGATAGATCCTAAAGTGCAATATTTTGCGACTGGTTTGCGGATGTGTGGGGTTGTGCCTTCAGAGCACTGATTTTAGTAGTTCAGAATTTTTCACAATTTTGAAGAGCACTTTTAACTAGCATGAAAGAATTCATATTTGCACATGTGTGCTTGTGTTTACTGTTGTGCCACTTCACCTTGTAATAAAGGTGTTTAAAAATCACACGTTTTTTTCTGGAGTACATTTATATATACATTTTTATATATTTATATATACACTGTATGTACAGTGGGTATGGAAAGCACTTTTTGTTATTTTGCATCCATCTGCTAAAATCATTTAAGTTCTTTTTTTTTCCCTCATTAATGTACACACATAACACAATATTGACAGAAAAGCACAGAATTGTTGATATTTTTGCAGATTTATTAAAAAAGAAAAAAATGAAATATCACATGGTCCTAAGCAGGGGCGGATTTAGTGAATTTGGGGCCTCAGGTAAATATAGGAATTGGGCCCTACATTTGCACACATTTAGGTTTTTTGTTGTCAAAATTGCTGCTGCACAATGGTGCCCCATAGTTAGGTCCAGTGTTTCTACAGTTTTCATATACATATAATTATTTCATTAGAATTTACATTTATTCATTTAGCAGACACTTTTATTATTTCATGTTGTAGACAACATGTTACAGTTGAGATACAGAAGTATCCATTATTATATTACTTATTATATTTACTGACACAAACCTGTTTAGGTTACACATAGCCTAATGTGTCCATACTGTATTCTGATGCAGCTAAATTCTCAGTAAATGTTTTCATTTATTTATATTTGCGTTTCTGTTATCATAAATCAGGATGAATATGAAATAGTGACAGAACAGTGATGAGTCATCGTCTGATAAAATCAAACAGGCTACAAGGCGGTTGCCTACCTTTGCCTAATGGCTAAGTCCGCCTCTGGTCCTAAGTATTCAGACCCTTTGCTGTGACACTCATATATTTAACTCGGGTACTGTCTGCTTCTTCTGATCATCCTTGAGATGGTTCTACACCTTAATTTGAGTCCAGCTGTGTTTGATTAAGCCACACACCTGTCTATA
>JAUYWG010000040.1:25897439-25913867 GCA_034779775.1 Enteromius afrohamiltoni
TGTGTAATGAATCTAAAATATATGAAAGTCTATTGTTTATCAGTACATTACAGAAAATAATGAACTTTATCACAATATGCAAATTTTTTGAAAAGGACCTGTATGTGCTTTATAAACACTAGCTAATAAACAGCCAATATGTTAATATTAAGCATGATAATACGAAACGAGGTCCCTATAACAAAGTGTTTTATCTTTATTTAAATATGCTTTAGTGTTTTTTATTTATGAATGTGTATATGTGAAGTTATATCCCTAATCTATACTCTGAATAACCTTGATCTCTTTGGCAGATCAAGTGTTTGATGACATTACACTGGGAATCAAAAGAGCTTGTATGTTTCTGCACAGTCCACATAAACCCACGAGAGGTGCTTTGTGTGTTTAGTGTAGCCCAAGCCCATGTTTTGATCTTTAAAGCTATGATTTTATCTGGATGCAAGTTGACTGTCAGCACTATGGTTTTCAAAGAAAAAAGTGACACGTCTGTGTTGAATAAATATATTGTATCAATGAGAAGATTTATATCTTTTTAAAATTTTAAACAGTTTACGCAAAAGTGATGATTTACTCACCTCTCATTGAACCCCACTGCACTGACTATGGCTATACACAAAAAACACTGAGATGTTTTCCAAAATATCATTTGCGCTTCACAGAATGAAATTCATACAGGTTTGGAACGGAACAAGGGTGAGTAAATGATGAGAGAATTTTCAATTTTGGGTGAACTATCCATTTAATGTCGTTTTAAATTAGGATTCAATATTTCTAACATACACACATTTGCACATCTTGGCAAACATTTTCCCAAACAGTCAAAATGTATTTTCTCAAATTTGAACAGTCCATTTCCAAGAGCAATATCTTTATGAAGTTGTCTGTCATCTGATCAGTCATTTACTCCAAAAATGTGACAATCCAGCAATGCGTTCGTCCAGTACATATCTGGCCTGTTTTGTCCATCTGTAATAACATACTGTCAATGAACTTTCCAAACTCACATTATGATAAACTGTAAAGATCCCCAATGTCCCCTGACCCAGTATATACTCCAGGTTCCAATTCTCTGTTCCAAATATTATTAAAAATACAGTGATGTATTTCCCGGATAAGCAAATGAAGAATGATATCTAGTACTTACTTCATTTTTCTAAATGAGCATTTGATAATTTCTTAACTCCACATCTGTATTAAAATATGAAGTCTTAAATTAGCTGTTAAAGGCTTGCTCACTTTCTCTAGTTTTGGTTGTCTGCCAGGGCTATTTGTGTTCATAAGGACTGGTATTTTCACATTACAGTGTTTACACTAGTAAACGCTAATTGATGAAACCCTCTTGGCCCTGCGCATACAATGCTTTCTTTGTCGTCAAAAAAAATGGGCCAGGAAAGATGATTTTGGACGCCAAAAAGACCAGAAGGAATGCATAAGGAGTAATTGTGCCAGTTAGGAAACCTGGAATTGTGATCACGTTATAACATTTTTTTTTTTTTTCGTTCAGGATTGTCCTGATATGCCCCATACTACTGTTTATGCTGTTTTGAAAATGTAATTCGCCTGAAATTGCACAATTTAGTTCTCAGTTTTTTTTCCCTCTGTGAATTTTAGGATCTGGTGAAGGATGTGGCAAGATCATTCAGCGCTTCCCCAAAAAGGACTGGGATGGCACGGCATTTCCCCAGGGTGTGGAGATGGTAAGGAGTCGTTTTGGTTCTGTTTTCTGAAAAAAGAAACCCAAAAGTAGACCCAAGTCACTTATTCATAAACAGCTGCCTTCTGGAAAAAAAAAAAAACTACCTCTTTGTTTTTCCCAGTAGTTCTCTGTGATGGATTTTCAGTTTTTGTCATTTGGTCAGCTGTGCCCACTTGATTTATACACAAATTATAAATAGAATAAATGTGACATTGCTGGAGAATATGAATTTGTTTTTTAACTCTTGTTTTCCTCAGAATTCCTGAAATCTGTGAATGCATCTGCCCACATCCTCGGAAACTCATGTGGTTCTGATATCAGCCTTTCCTTTTGTCAACAAATGCATAATCACTGTTTATCCCAAAGGTTTATCCCAGTCGCCTCCATTTGCTCTAATTGAAGAATTCCAAACCTATGTCCTGTCCATTTCTTAAATGGCGTGCAGAAATGTTGTGCTGTGCTTCTTTCCAATCTGTCGCACTACACATTGTGTCCCAATTAACAGACACAAATCAGACACTTAACTCTGGACCAAATATTTGCCTGAATTAAAGAAGAACATTTTGTACATCTCCTTGGCAGTGGCTTTAAAGTTGTCCTGGTTCTTGAGTTTAGAAGCTACAAATGTCCAGCTTATGTTGTTGGGTAAAACTGATGTCTTTTATGATTTAAGGCAACAAGTCATTTGATTCGTTCATGTGACTCATTCAGATTGGCTGATTCATTCAGCGCTAAATCTTCGACAGCTGTTTTTAAATGCAGCGCCAGTTTATGAACAGAGCCGTAGATCACTGACAAGCTACGCGTTAGTTTCGCGGGTGATTCAATGGCGCAGCTTCTCAGCGATCTACGGCTCTGTGTATAAGTTGGCGTTCCTTTTGAAGACAGCTGACGAAGATTTAGCGCTAATCAGAGAACCGGCTTTACTGATGAGATGCGCATAACATATTGTTCGATATATATCGCCCAGCCCTACTTATTTGTCACTGAGCCAAACGCAGCTTATTCTCCCTCTGCTTTCTTGTTTTATTAGTCATTTAAGTGTAAGTGAACCAAAGAAATATGTTCAGTTACACAATATCCTTGCATAACGGCTGTATTTATGATACGTGACTTCGCATTTGCTTGTAGAAAAAAGTCTGCATCAGATCAATGAAGGACGTTGGCTCATTGTTCATGGCAAGGATTAATTTTGAGTCAGTCATTTTACTCATGTTGGCTGTTTACACTCACCTGCTGAGATATGGCCACGAGCACCGTCTCCCACTGATTCTGAATCTGCAGAGACTGTAATCTAGACAGTCAACTAGAAATCTGCTAATAAAACGCAGGTTTGCTATCTTCCAGCAGGTGGTTGAGTCTCTGGTCAGCCAACAGGTTACACAATATGGGGCAGTCTTGGGCTCAGATATTGTTTTTATCTTTTTGAATTCTAACTGATTTATGTTTGTGATTCTAAGAGGACATGCTCTTTTTCCCACTGCGTGAATGATGGTTGTTTCGTCTGTCAGAGAAAGTTGGATTTTACTCCATTTCCGTGGTTTCAGCGGTCATATTATGTGGCGTTATACAATGAAAGGTCCTTTTCCTCAAGAACTGCTTGTATATCTGAAGGCTTGTGTTGAGAAGCAGTGGAAACATTCCATAGGGGTTTTATTCAATACAGACTCAACGGCTTCATACAGTTCCTGCAAGTTTAGGGAATGTCCTTCAGCAGTTGTAAAGTGTTTATTTTTAGTATCAGTGTTCTTTGTGTCAACTGGGGCGGCTTGTCATTCACTGTTTTTTTCTGTTTATTTGATACACCATTTTGCAGAGATTGTTGTAGACGTTGGAACCACTAAGTCTGGCACCAGTGATCATGGTCAAAAGGTCGGAGTTACATTTATATTTGAAATCACAAACCACAGTTTGCTTTTTAAATTCACATTGTCCCTCATATATATATTCAAATGAACAGATATTAAATCAGATCAAATAGAATCAAGCATAGTTTGTGAATTGGAATTTAATTGGAGTCATAAAATCTACTTGATTGTGTTCTCACCAAAAGCAATTCCAGAATCTGCTTGAACCTATTTTGGAGGGCATGAGATGTGAATAGCCAGGTTTGGGTACCAGTTTCCATTAGTTAAGCAGTACTATTATTCTTATACAAATTAAGTATATTTTGAACATCTTTAGCACTTGCACATGTTGTTATTTTTATAGTTACAGTACGCATTGTAGTGAATTATTCACATTGAGAGGTTATTAGTGGTTTTATGTAAGATTAATTGCGATGCTGTTTTTCCATTTTCTCATCTGATGTGTTGTGCTCTAGAACAACATTCATCAAACACATTCATGGCTCTTTGAACACTGCAGGGACAGCACAGTGCATAGGGTGGGCGATTTATCGTATAAAAATAGACCAGAGCTGTATGTATGTCATTTCTTGTTAGTCATTGGGCGTGCCAGTACTCCCAGCGGACTGCAGAATCGAACCAGAACAGTGTTTTGCTGGGTTTCAGGAAACGTGGCTTGAGTTCATCTACACAGCATCATCTCCGAAGCATTCAGCAACATGTGGAGGACCCTCTCAGCATAGTTTCTGCCCCGTCAGTTTACTCAAACATATCAGTATGTGCACATGTTTCTATTGATCTCCCTGCCCAATGTGTTTCTTAAGCTCTGACCCAACTTTGCGTAATTTTTTTGCCGGTTCATGTGGACTAAGATTCTTGTACGGAACTCGCATGGGCTTTTACCTGGCCTTTTGATGCTTATGTGCAGTTGCCATCAAACATCTGTGACTATTAATAACAGTGCACACATAAATGCGACCCTGGAGCGCAAAACCAAAAGTTGATTGGGTATATTTGTACAAAAATGCATTTTATGAGTCAAAATTACTATTTTTTTCTTTTATGCCAAAAATCATTAGTGTATATAGTATGCCTCTCAATTTTGAAAAATTGGCACTCAAGACTGGATTTGTAGTGCAGGGTCATATATGTTGATCGCAATCCTTTATAGCGTGACAGTTTTTTGTCTTTTTTGAGAGAAATTCACATATCCGTCTGATTGCATTGGGGATCTGTTTGGTCTATTTGTGTTTGTTTTATACTCAGCCGTTTATTTTGGACTGATTGTTAAATAATGACAATAACAAACTCATAAAATTGCATTGCTGGAGTTAAGTGTCCCCAACATCCCCAGCACACGAAAATGAAATGGCTTCAGTCCCATCTTTGTAGTTTTATTGAATATTGTTTTTAATATACCAGCCGGGCAGTTTGGATTTTTGTCTTGGTATGCAAATTGTTATTATTTGCAGATTTCTACAGATTTTCTGTTTTTAGTTTCGGAACAGCAGAAATTCTTTCTTTACCACAACAACCCCCAGCGAACTAAATAGCCACAGATGAGGAATGTTCCAAGTATAAAAGGATAGAAAAACACCCCATCGTGTTTACAGCTCTCGTTCCAAAGGTGTTTTCAATCTTGGAGGAAGTTCGCCAGCTATTCCCCTTGCGTGCTGTTTTTAACCCTGCCTCACATGAAGGTTCAGCTCACTTCATGCAAATTCATGCAGCTCGTTGCTTACTGCTTAGATCACACTGGAGACACAGTACAGAATAGTTTGAGGGGACAGCTTGTCTAAAGATGGTCCACAACTAGAGCTATGCTATCAAGAAATAAGAATCAGGCCACCCATAAATAACAATGACTGGCTGGGTTAGTTATCACACAATTTAATACACAGATGTGCTCTGATTGCCACAAAAAGACATAAAGAAATTAATTTGAACCCACAAAGAGTGTAACTGGGTTGAAAACATGATATGTACATATCAAAAAAAAAAAATCAAACCGACTGGCTTTAATTAGGACTGGGCAATATATCGCACAATATATTCATGTGCAATCTCGTCAGAGTGAATGAATCACCTGCAAAACTGAACATGATATTGCATACAGTAGCTTGTCAGTGATCTATTGTATTAACTGCAGCTCCATTTGAAAACAGATGAGGAAAACTAGTCTTTAAAAGATAAAAAATAAATAAAAAACCCAGGTGACACGTTTTGGGAACTTGGGTCAATGCGTTTCCCACATAACTATCAGCGACACAACTAATTGGCTCATTTTTGTCAAAATTCAGATGCACTTAAATATGAATTTAATTAAATTTTTTAACTAGCCTACTGAAGTTTTTTTTAACTGCTTTAAAACTGTCTTACACTACCCATTTATTGTGGAGCTCTGGTATTTGTTTGCAGATACTTCTTGCTTTGATATTCTGTTACCGTATACAACAGCTATAGTCCTTTATTCTGCTCTGATCTGATTGGCTGGAGTGAGGAACATGGTTTTGAATATCAGAGTGTCAGTATTTTTTTTCATTCAGAGTGGGGTTTCTCTCGCTAGTGGACAGGAAATGGAAACCCAGCGTGATTACGGAACGCTTTGAGCAGGGAAAACACTGTCATGTTTAATTTGACGAATTAAGTACACACACCGTGCTTTAGTTGTACTGTTGCCGGATTGTGATAAACTGCACCTGAATCACAGACGGGATGATATTCAGTACAAAAGCACTCTTACTCGTGCAATATTTCTTACTATCATATTCATAACAAACACAGATTCCTTTTAGGAAAGTGTCTGTTTTCATTCTCCTTGGTTCATGCCCTGTGAATTATGGACAGAAAGGTGTTACACAATTATATTGTGTTTTGACTGTGATCATGGTAATTTATGTTTATAAGGTCTTTGGAATGTCATGGTTAAATGTCAAAAATCTTTGTTGCAACATGAATTTACTCTTAGAGCCTCAACCGGAGGAAAGTTGACTTGCTTGTCAGATAGCTAAGGAATGACTGGCATTGTTTCATGGTATTCCTCTTTGATATCGGTGGGCTGCAGATTTTGTGGAGTTTCGAGATTATTTACTGTCATTCTTATCAAAAAGTTGCATTAATAAACCAGCCAAAATCATAACTTTAGTATGTTGACTCACAGATGTTTGTCTCACACAAGCATGCTCTTACTCGGAGTCTGCAGCTATATTAGTCACATTATAAGGGCTGAAGAGAGTCACGTACATTCCTCCTGTGCCTCAAGTTCAATGCTGAATGTCAGGGTCACTCGATTGCAGTGTGTACTCGCATAAAATGCATCTTGAAAATAAAATGTCAGAAAAGCATTGATTGAGAACATCACGATATTGCTTTTGTTTGGCTCTTTACCTCTTTTTAAGAAATAAGAATGTAGACTAAGCAGCTCATACTCAGACCTGGGTCCTCATGATCCAGACTTTCAAAGCGTAAGCTCTCACACAGTCCACTGCCACCACAGCTGCATTTTCTTATGGGATCAAGAAACGATTCTCTGTAATACCTCAGTTTGATTGATTTCTGAAGGCATCATGATTTTATTGTGTGTTTTTAAAATGTCAAATCAGATTGGGTGTCCTGGTCTTTCACGCGGGATGCTTCAGATGAGACCTTTGAGCTGCCAAACGAACTCAATTTATGATTTTATATGTGCCAGTGCTGCTAATGGTCTGTTGTCAGGTGCATCCCAGAAAGCTTCCATGTCGGAGATGACCTTTGATGGTCATTCAACTGGAATAAATAGTAGATGATGTATTGCGGTAGTCATATGGAGCCTTTTGTTCATTCATTTTCTTTGTTCTTGAAGCAACGAGGGCTGAAAATAAGCATTAGAAACATTTCCAGACCCTTGATTTTGATGAGATTTAATGATAAGCACTGAGCTAGAGTTAGGAGGATTATGTTAAATATGTAGGATTTATCCAGTATTAGTTTTGCTAATATCACTCTGCTTTTAATACGCATTTTATTTAGACAAGTTTCAGAAAAGTCTGTGCCTGAGGATGGTTTTCTGCCTGTTCCTCATGTCACGACTTGCGAATATGAAAGCAGATATATTTAGCAGTGCCTCTGTTTTATGTTTCATTAGCAAAACATAAGAATTGAGACAAGAAGGCTGATTCAGTCAAAAGAATTATTTCAAAACAATCATTTGTTTCAATAAATAAAAAAATGTTCATTGAAATCCCCAAACTTCAAAATAATATGTATATATATATATATATATATATATATATATATATTTTTTTTTTTTTAACAAACATGCAATGTTTACAATGTTTATTAAACTTTGGGTTACTTGTAGATTAGTGTGATATTTTTATTAGCTTTTTGGACTCTCGTTCTCACGGCACCCATTCACTGTAGATGATCCATTTGCGAGCAAGTGCTACTGTAGCTTATGAAGTCAAGTAGGCGGTGAACTACTAAATTCTGGTAATTAATCAATACAATACATTAACGCCAAATTATACATCAATTTGAAATTAATATTAACATGTAAAATGCTATTTAAATAATGTATGCATTACTTTTTTTCACAACAAAATAACCAAAAATATATAGTTAATAATGCCAAAAGGCTGAAACATTTTGAGATGTGTACTCCTAAAACCTTTAGCATGTTTTCAGAGAATGTATTTTAGTTAGACTCATGATCTGACTCACGCCGAGTATCACTTTTTCAAGTGGCTGATAAACATTGACGTTAGTCAGAATGCTCGAACATCTCCCGGCTGTGCATGGGTTTCTTCTTCTGATAGCATTACCCTTTTACCTGTTTGTCATTGTCACCATGATCACTTGCCATTAACCTCTGTCTCTAAAGATATTTGCTCTTGGAGATATCTTCATTCTCTGGCATGCATGGAAGCTTTTGCATTATGGCCAGAATGATGGACTGAAATGTTCCTGTTAAACTAACAACAAGGCCCATTCATCTAACCTCCCACGAAAGCACAAGCCACTTGGCAGTGCTGACTGCATGAGCATTGCCTTCCCCAGCATGCTGGGACTGAGGCGGACATAGACCCTTGGCACCTCCTGAAGCCAGTTGGCTTTATTGCTGCTGGCTGCAATGCGTGTTTTATGTCTCCAGCAAATAAACCCAGAATCCTCTGCTTTATTTCTACTGACTGCATCAAATGGATTATATCCGTAATCTTGTAAGCCTGAAGAAAAACATACTTCCTCTACTCCTCCATATAGAAGTGAGGGTGGGAGATTTTTTTTTTTAGTACACTGATCTGATGATAGATGATAGATTGTTTTAGGTAGTAGCCTGATTTTATATATTCAAACACCCATAGAGGGAGAATAGAGATATACGAAACCCTTTTTCATAAAAACTATGGCCATTAACAGAAGATCTTAATTTTTTGTGTGTTTACTTTATTTTGAGAGAGCTATGCACTGATGAAATAAAAAAAAATTCCTCATCGGAGCCCAACATCCTATAATGAAGGAATGTGACCTCCCACTATGGGGGGATCGTACCCATTTGTGTCATCTATCTCATCTGTTGCTCTGACTTTTTGAACTTCTCTTCCCTTTCCTTGAATCCCTGTTGTAATCTGGAATGTGCTTCGTACTTCCGGGAAGGACGTATAAAGTATTCAGAAAATGTGTAAATAGCTACAGTCTGCTTTGTTTTCTGTTGTCTGTCTAACAGAGGCATGTTTGGTGTGCATTGTGTATAACTGCATCTTTCAGGGTTTTATTAATGGGACACTACATATGACTTGGCCTTAAGATTTAAGGTTTAAGAAGTTAATTTATCCCCCCCAAAATAGTGTCATTACTTATTCTCCCCTTTTCTTCTTCTTCTTCTTCTTCTTCTTTTTTTTCCCCCTTATTTTTTTCATATAATTGGAATAAATAGTAACTAGCATCAAGATTTTAAGAAGATGCAAAAGTATCACTAACTGAAATGTAATGCATTCAATATATATTTTAATGAAAATCCTTACAGTGCGGTTGGTTTATTGAATAGTTTCAAGGACACTATTGTTGCCGCAGTTGCCCAAGAAAATCGCATAAGTTAAATTAAGATTAAATAGTAAAATGCAACATGTCCTTCCTACTCCAAGGTGAATATATCACCGGTCCAGAGATATTTAAAGGGGTAGTTCACCCAAAAATAAAAATTAATTACTCGCTTCCATGTCGTTCCAAACCCATAAGACCTCTGTTCATCTTCGGAAAGCAAATGAAGATATTTTTGATGATATCAGAGAGCCATCTGTCCCTTTATAGGCAGCAATACAACTGAAAGGACCCCAGGTCCAGAAACATAGTAAAAACATAGGAAAACCTCACCTTTGTGATGCTACAAGAATTCTTTTTTGCACAACTAAAACAAAAATAACATCATTTACTCTTCTCCCGTGACTTACGTCTTCTGCCATTTTAACGCATTGTATACGCAAGCTTTTAATGTATTTCACATTATCAGCCTTGTTTGCATCCTGGTGAAAGCACGCACATGTGTGTAATCTACGGTTATTTGTGCTTAAAAGAAAGCTTTGCTTATGCAGTAATGTTCTCTAAAATGGCGAAAGACTTTTATTTAATGTTGCATTTATATTAATCTTGTTTAATACTAATGTTTTTCCTTGGTAAGTTGTATTGAACTGTGCTGTTAATAAAGTCTCATTAACATGCAGTCATACACTGTAACCAACAGCCAAGGTCAGAATGTTTTTTAAATTATATTTTAAATGTCATTTTTATTATTCATTTATTTATTGTTATAAACTCTGCACAATTATGAGCTGAACATTAAAAAAACAAACAAACAAAAAAAAAAAAAACCAGAAAGCAAAAAGAAAAATTCATTGAACCCTAAAAGGAAAGAATGGCATACAGCATCAGAACATCTCCATGGTGAGTAAATGATGTTTTCATTTTTGGGTCACTATCCTTTAGGATTTGTAGTGATTAATGATTTTACCTAGTCAGTTTGCTTTACTGGTTTCCGGTTGTGTCACCAGGGGCAAATGCATGAATGGCTAAAGCTCACGTCTCACAGTATTTTGTTTTAGTCAGTGTTTGTTAAACAAAGACGGGAAAATAGAAAACAAAACATTCCGAATCCCAGCATGCATCCAGATTTTGGAAAAAAAATGATGTGTTTGTCCGGACGATCTTTTTCATGACTTCTTGAATCCTCTTATGGGCTGCTTGGAAGTCATAGGAAACGCATCACTAAGAGCTAGTCAAAGGTGAGCTTTGCTCTAAAGTGGGTCCGCCTCTATTCAGAGTTTTTCTTTTGGGTCTTTGTTTAGAAAGAAGCTGAGAGCCAGGAAGAAAATTAGTAGTAATTTTTTTTTAAAGACAATTCGTGAGATTGTCAGAATATTTGAGTGCTGATATAATGGAAACATTTAGACTTGTTTTGACTAATAAATATGAAAAGGAAATGTATGACAGTGTACAGTGCACACAGGACCTCTGTGAGCTACGTGGCCCCTTGAATTGATTAGTATCTGCAGTTCCTGGCAGAGGGCAGGCAAAGCATAATGAAACAAAGGACCAGGGAGCTGAGCCATACTCCGAGAGCTTTGTTATTTCCTGCAGTCTCTGTTCATCTCAGCTACCAAAGGAAAACCTGTTAACAAAGCACCCACACCAGTCCCACAAATTCAAAACCAGCCAATGAGATCTCAGCATTTAACAAGATAAAGATGCACACAAACAAAAAAGTACTTTGGCTTTCAGCTCGAGTGCTCCGGATTGTCTGGCGAGCCCGTAATGTCTCATTCTCGCTGGGGGACCAACTTGGTTAACATCATTCAGAGAGAACAGGGAAAAATTGCTGACTTCTACCCAGACAATTCCTGGTTATTCAAGTTTCTGGCTGAGGGCAAGTAATTAAAGGTCTGAGCTAGATATAAAGGTTACACATCCCAGGTATGGACCACATGTGGATTGGTGGGAAATCACAAGGGGTTGGAGGGTCTTACCCTGCAAATTAAATCCCTCTAAATGAAGTCAAAACAAGAGGTTAGAAAAAAAAAATCTTATACTAGACCTGTTTAATTATATGTATGTAAGGAACGTTTCAACAACATTGTCAAAAGTTTTGGTAGCCATAAATGTTTACATCAACCGCTTAGTCAGACTTTGCTTGATGCAGAATAGATTCTTGTCAACAGGATTCACATAAGGAACTTGGTGCAATTTTTAGTGAAAGATATATTGCAAGTAAACACATTAGTCCATCAATCCATCCATTATCCAAACCACTTGTTCCATGTAAGTTCGCCTATTCCAGAATCGTGGGTCATTGGCAAAGAAACACTCTGGTTGACCATCCTGTCTACTTGTGTTTTGAATTAAATGTCTTTAGGATACCAGTAGGTGCTTTGGGTTTTGTGGCAATTGGTCTTTTTACTACGACATGCGAGGAGGATAACTACCATGATCTATATTTGTCATTAGCAAATGCTAAACTCCGAGCTGCTCTAATGGGACTCTCTTTTTGTGTGATTTGGGAACCTTGAGTGGCTTTAGATAAAAAGCGTCCGTTAAAACCAAGTAAATCAGGTAACCATGACATACTGTATATGCACACTTCTGTTGAAGAATGTTTGCTCCCTTACTCTGTAAATGTATTCCCTTCGAGAGTTGATCTCTCTGCACTAAAGTGCCTTTGTGGACAGTATGGACTCTGACATGTGGTTAAGTGGCCACCAATTACGTTGGCCCATTTACTGCTGGGTGTACCACATCCTCTCTTCCATTATCCATATGTTTGACTAAATACATGATAATAAATAAAACACAAAAACTGCCTTTACCTGCTTATCTGTACCTGCACTATGAAAAAAAAAAAAAAACAGAACAAAACCATTCTCTGTACAAAACAACAAACAACAAAACAAAATACTACAAAACAAAATAAAAAAACTAAACTGATCCAAACAAAATAAAACCAAGATAGCAGTCAGATGTCTGTCTAAACCTGTACCACAATGCTACATAAATAAATAACTTAGCCAAAACAGCAAAACAAAACACAATAGAACTAACCAAAACACAGTAGAACAAAACAAAACGAAACAAAGATGGCAATCAGATGTCTGCCTACACTTGTATAATGCAAATAAAACAAACAAAAACAATTAAGCCAAACACCAAAACAAAACACCACAGATCAAACAAAACCAAACACCGAACAAAACTAAAATAAACAACGGAACTGATTAAAACAAAGTGAAATTTAAAAGTTGGTAATCAGATGTCTGTCTATACCTGCACTACTAGTGCCACATAACAGCTTTGCACTGCAGTGCAATGTCAATGTATTCTTGTGCAACCAGTCGCTTCTTGAAAAATCCTTGTCATCAGGAATCAGTGCGACACCTATTGTAAGTGTAAGTCCATAAGTCCTGTGCAATGAACAACCATTGTGTCTAGAATAAAAGGAAACCCTCCCTTCATTAAAAAAGCAGGTCCATTTTCTCCTTCCTGCTCTGAGTGAAGAGTGTCTGACTCACGTGACTCCAAACCTGCAGTATGGAGCTGTTGTTTAGTCAGCTGAAAAACATAAACAGAAGACGAATAGCTGATTGGAAGGAGGAAAATGTGGGTGGTGACGGACTCTCTGTAAACCACAGGAAACACCTGTGCCCACTTCACTATCGGTGCGCTCACAGGCAGGGGTCTGCAGTGTGACGTAGACCTGTATTGTGCCTCAGTCCAGCCCTGGGACAAAGGTGTTTACACTTGGTTAGTCAAAGCACTGCTGCTGTTTGTTGTTTAGCTTCTGAAGTTCAACAGTGTTACATGATGTTATTGTTGATGTTGGTTGTTTGCATATAATATGGTAATTCATAAAGAGGTTTATTTACAATGAAAGGACTGCCAAGTCCATGGAGGAGTCATACCAAATATCAAGGAGACTCTGTGCCGTAAAAAAAGGTTATTTTATAGCTGGATGATTGGTTTGAAATGATTGGCTTGGATTTTGACTGTGTAACATCGTTAAATACGCTATCAAATTTCCTGTTGCGCGTGTGAGGACAAAGAAGCTTTCCACATAGATTGTGCCTATATTCTGGTTGGTCACAAAAATTCAGTGTTGCCCAGCATTCTTAAACACCAAACCAACCAATTATCACAATTTATGAACCCATAGCAAAATACTAAAACACTCTTGTAACAAAAGTACACAAAAAACTATTAGAATACTGTAGTGACCAAGTCAAGTCAAGCGAGGCCACTGTGCTGCATAAATAAACATGTTATTTACACACTGCCTCATTGAAAAAAAATTGGACTTGGTTTGATTTTCTGTTTTCACAAAAACATTTGGACTTTGTGTGCAAGCACCCTTAAAGTACCTTAGGAACCACTTAGCACATGCTAAAAAAAACCCCATGGCAACTACATAGCAACATGCTACCTCTCAGAACACCATAGCAACATACTAAAAAAAACCCCACCCAAAACACCCTCGCAGTCTGATAGGATACACTAAAAACACTTAGAAAACACATAGAAAACACTTAGTGCATGTAATAAAAACAACATGACAAACACAGAGCAACATGCTAAAGACACTGAACACCATGGTAATCACTATAGCAACATACAAAAAAAACACCATAGCAACCACTTAGTACACATTAGAAACACATACTCAAAACATGTGAAATGCCATAGGAATCACTGACCATCATGGCAACCACATAGCAACATGCTAAAAACAATGAGAACACCATAACTGCCTTGTAGCAACATGACAAAAACACCAAGAGTACCAAAGTAACCACTTAGCAACCCGCTAACACCATAGCAACCACTTAGTACATGTTATAAGTACTCAGACCACCATGGCAACCACATAGCAACACACTAAAAATACCCAAACTCGATGGCAACCAAATGCAAAATACAGAATACGATGTGGGACACCATAGCAGCCAGATAATAACATGCTAAAACTGAGCAACATAATAATAATTAAAAAAACTCCAAAAAGGAAAACCATAGCAACCCCTTGGAAACATGCATAAAACACTCAGATCACCATTGGAGCCACATAGCAATATACTAACATCATCAGATACTGTAATGTGTTTTAGTTTACACCTACCAAACAGGTTCAGATTGAGTACCACCTACAGGACAAAACTGATGTATGCGCATCTTTGAAAATTAAAAGAGCTTGTACCCTTCCCAATAGACCTCAGATGACCTTTTGTATTTCTATAGAAGAAGCTAACACCTGCCCTGTCGTTTGTTACACATCAAGTCAAATTCAGTGCTGCAGTCCAAGCACTGCTGGGAAGTTCCGAGGATGTCTAAAGTGTTTCCCCCATTTCTTGTTTGGGAATACAAACTGAAAGCAAAATGTTTAGAGCGAAACATCACTCAACTCTCTGAGGACAGCTGCATGTTTGTGTCGTTAGGATCGAAATATTACAGGCTAAAATTCACCCGTTAAAATGTGAGCGTGTTTTCAATTTATACCGTTTTAAAAAAGAAAGCAGAAAAATTCATCTCAAGTGAGGAAATCTCCCAAAGGAAAGCACGCTAGGGAAGAGCACGACAGATCCAGCTGCATGAGCCATTCGCAGGAAATGTGTGGCTGAAGTAATTGACACGTTACAGATTGAGGACATGCCGTTTGCCTTTTCCTTAGTATTTCTGACATGCTTGAATTGTCATCAACTCAATAAATTAGAGGTCATGAAATTACGATGCTGTCAATATGTTACTCGTTTGGCATTTTTTTAGAGACTACACATTACTCACCCACCCACTTTGCTAAATTATAAGCATCTCTGTCAACCAACTAAAAATATCTGTCCCTAAAGTGAACCATATGTGCTGTATTGCATAACTGACCGTATGAAATATCCTGACCATCGCTGATTTTAGAACAATGTCGTATTGGTAATGTGAACACCGCATGTTTTGTGGATCATTTAGATCTCTTAGTGTCCATAAAAACACTACGATTTTTTTTTTATTTCCTTTGACCCTGAAGATGATCTCAGGAAGTGTTTTCATCATGGGTTATTCCAGGTTTCCTTCAGCTCAACACATTCAGAAGAATGGGGTCTCCATATTGGCTCAGCTGAGCACTTCCTACCCTTGGTTTGTGGCTGACAGAAATAGATTGTCCTGTATTTGTATTTTGCATTAGCTGCTGTCCGTTCTGATAAAACTGTACAGTGTTGACGGAGGACAACCAGTGCTGACACCTCTTTCCCCTGTGTTATTGTTCTTCTTCCTGAGAGATTTTCAGCTGTTGTCCATCTAGACGTGAAGGTTATGATTGGCCAAGAAGTGTGTATTCCATTTATAACCTATATTCACCTTATGAATGCACACCCTCTCTTTTCATCGCACATTGTTAAAAGTTGTGTTCCAAAATATAGTCAGCGTCTTAACTTGGACAGCTTTTTAAAGCATTATATGCTCACGCCCAGTGCTAAGGCTCAATTATGTCTTAAAATTACTGTAGCATTGCATAAATCCTATGCTTCAGATGCCTGTTCTGAAGAACAGATCTCAGTAACACTTTAGTATAGTGACCAATTCTCTGTATTAGTGCTGTGAAAAATGTATCGCATTTAATCACATCCAAAGTAAAGGTTTTTGTACATAGTGTGTGTGTGTGTATTGTGTATATGTATTATCTCTATATAAATACAAACACATGCATGTAAATATTGTTTAAAAACATTACGTTTATATATTAAAGGGGTCATTGGATGCAAAATGCACATAAATGTGTGTTGGAAGTATTGTTGTCAAAAGCCCCGGTACTTCGGTACCAAGACGGTACTAAAAAATTTGAAATGTTACGGTACCAGGTTTTCTGAAGTACCGGTAGTA
>JAUYWG010000040.1:25936241-25966606 GCA_034779775.1 Enteromius afrohamiltoni
AACAGGGGCAGTTGTAACATGTCTTGGTAAAATTCAAATTCCAAAACATGCCTGCATGGTGTTATACATATGCTAGTTAAAAAATTAAATAAAATTTAATAAAAATTTAGTTAAAATTAAATAACATGGGATACAAAAAAGTAATTGTGACATACAATTTTGAGAGATGTAATTTGCAAAGATGGATTTGCAAGAAAGAACTTCTGAGTTCATATCTCAATTTTGAGGAAGACAGATTTATTTATTTTTATTCTGAGGTCAAAGTGTGTTAAAACTGCATCACAAAAACCTGATGTTCAAAATCAAATTTAAAACTGCAAATAAAGTTTTAGGATTTCTAGGTCACAGTCAATTTTGTAATAACATTGTGAACTCTTCATACAAACTGTCAGAGATTTAAAAAAAAGAGTTAAAAAAAACTACCTGCGTTTTAGATCATGCTGGAGAACATGATCACAAGCGTTACACAAATGTGTGCAGTGCATTTCAGGAGAACAAATGTTCCTTTTCAGTTCAGCCGATCGTTGATTTGATAATATAATTTTTAATTGAAACATTTTTATTCGTTTGTAAAACAATGAAATATGTGAAGACATGTTGATGGATTTGTTTTCTGTTCTTGTACAAAAAAAGTGAGATTTTCCTAAGTGCACATTGATGAAGCTCTGCTCTGATTAAGTCATATTGGCTGCACCTTTCGTTCTGTATGCAGGAGTACATCAAAACAACTCTTTCCACTCAGTGAGCTTTCACAATCTATGAATGCACAGATGGTTTTGAAAGGGTAGAGAGTTCAGTCAAATGTGTCAGATTTTGAAACGCAAAGACAAAAAATACATTTCAAGACATGCACAGTTCTTATTAAGCGAGATGAAAATAAGTTACTTATTATGAAAGAATGGTGTTGCATGGCAACCTTAAGTAGTGACCAGCAGAGGAATGTACTAATGGTGTGCATGCTGTCCCATGTTCAGCTGGAGCACAACACAGAGCATTTGGACAGATGTGCACGCACCGTTTTATAACAGCTGCATTATGTCGTACTACCGTCCAGCTGCAAATCAGTCTTGGGCTAATTAACACCACATTAATGTCCTTAAGGCTTTTGTCAGCGTGTAAGATTAGACTTAAATTAAACGGAGCACATGTTCTAAATCTGTCAAATAAAATCGGAGTATTTGCACTCAGTATATTCTGCACATTGTGTTGTGCAACAGGTGAAAGTAGTTTTACCCTTTTCCCCCTTTCACCCGTTTCATGTCATATAATATCATCTGTGTTGTAATTATACTCTGTACTATTTTTAAGATTGGCCAGAATTTGATGTGAACTATTCAACTTAGATGTGGGCTAATGTGGAGTTTTTCATTACAGTTCACTGAGGTTTTTCATTTTTTACGGATTAATGTAGATCTCTGATTAAAGACACTCATACTAAACAAACCATTCAGAGTTTCTTTATAAACCTGATGACCCTTAAAGCAGCGTGGGTTTTTATCTGTCTCTCTGAGAGCTTTGATTTGAGCAACAGTCGCCTTGTCATCTTAAAGGGTGAATCTTAATAATCCTGTCAAGATCATATTTCAGTACAAAATCTGCCCCAAACAGGAAACAGGAATTATGTGAAGAAAATTAAGATGATTTTTTGGACCATCAAGATATTTTTACATTGTGACAAAAAACAAAACTCCAATCTCCAAATTCTCAGAGCTCTTTGTATGTGTATACTGTATACAGTGGGTACGGAAAGTATTCAGACCTCCTTAAATTTTTCACTCTTGGTTATATTGCAGCCATTTGTTTTCCCCCCCTCATTATTGTAAACACAGCACCCCATATTGACAGAAAAACACAAAATTGTTGACATTTTTGCAGATTTATTAAAAAGAAAAGCTGAAATATCACATGGTCCTAAGTATTCAGACCCTTTACTCGGTGTTCAGTAAAAGCACGTTTTTTGATAGAATACAGCCATGAGTCTTTTTGGGAAAGAGGTTTTTCACACCTGGATTTGGGGATCCTCTGCTATTCCTACTTGCAGATCCTCTCCAGTTCTGTTTCCGATCCAATTCCAGTTTTGGGAGTTACGATTTAATTCCAAAATTGTCTTGAATCCATCTTTACAGCTTCTGCTTTTTGTTTACAGTTGAAATATCTGTGTCAGTTCTGCCGTCTAAAAAGTAGGAGTGTGAATCTTGTTTTCAATAACGATTATGATAAATTGTTTCACAAACGTGGCTTAGCTTAAGCCAGGACTTGGTCTTAGTTAAATTAAGATATTTAAGCAACTTTTACAAAATGCCTTATAAGAAAACATTACAGGTGTGCAACTTAACACAGAACAATGACACTGACATATTTTAAGTTATGTCAGAGCAAGATATTTTCAACTGAGACCGCTCAAACATGCGTTTTAGTCTGGGACTAGCTTAAGCCTTGTCTGTGAAACCGGGGGGATATCTCATATTCTCAGTTTTCAATATTACTGCACATGTCTACATTTTCAAATATTTTTTTTTTTTGTATTATATAAGCAGCTTGCAGCTTTTCCCCCTCAACATTATTGCCGTTTGATTATTACTGATGAGATCATAGACAGTGGCAGCATTAACAGGCTGCATTCAGACTAATGCACAGATCTCCTTCGATTTTGTACTGTTCTGAAAAATAACTGAATGTGCTTACATCAGTTTTGTATAAACGTATTCGAAAATGCAAGTGCATTTAACCGCATGTCTGTCAGTGTGTAAGGTTCATACATCTAATAGCATTTACATTTACATCTAATATTCAGAATGGATTCAAAATCCCTGAAGAGAGAATTGTGATATATATATATATAGACACACACACAAACACTCAAACATTTGTGGTAGTTATGTTTATGAAGAAGTCTGCATTTTTTTCTGAATTAACAAAAAAAATGCTTTGTGATATCAGTCTTTTGAAGGACAGCATATGTTTTATAATTATTTTAATATGTAATATTACATATAATAAACAGTCACTGGTTTTTACTGGAAATTTAGCTTTTTCTCAAATTGCATTCAGGCAAAAAACATTATCTCTTGCTTTCCAAGATGTCTCAAGAGGTTCTGTGAGAAACAAACCGACCTTCCTGGATGCCTGTCAAGATCATTAGTACCTGCTCTTTGTACTGCAATGGAAAGTTCACAAGTGGGTTTGTAAGGCAGCCTTAGTCTTTGACCCAACAGAGGAGCAAACACCATCCCAAATACCATTCTGCGTGCATGGTCTCTGATAAGAGCATCATGTCAGTGTCTCATCCTCCCAGATACACGGTACTTCTGGGACTGATCTTAAGGTTACCCAAGCCTGTAATATCCCAGCAACATGAGCTAATAAAAATGTCATCTTGAACTTCTTTGTATAATTTACGCTCTACCTCCTCTCCATTGTTCTCCTCTGTGAATCAACAACAGATTTATCAACGATCAGGCCTATCTGGCTCAGAGCTCATCCTTGATTAGACTGTATTTTCAGATGGGTTACATCAACATTAATGACCTATAAAAAGCAGTTTTCTCAAATGCTGTTCTTGTCTGCCATTCGCTTGTTTCATCCATTATGTGGCAATAACATCTTGAACATCACACTCAGCTTCAGGTGCTCTAAAGAAGCATCAGGAGGAAGACCGAAACACTTGTCTGTTTCCTCTCAAAATGACTTTATCCACGTTTCCTTTGTCTCAGAGTAAGGTCTGAAGAATGGCCTGTCTCTGTGGCCATCTGTGTGGTTTTTAGGTGGTGTCAATGTATTTATTTATTAATTTTATACTGTTTGGATGATGTAGAAAATAGTAATGATAGGTAAAAATGCTCAAAAGCTGCACCGGTTTATGGAGATGGTATTTAAAGGGAAAGTGCAGTACATCCAAAAATGAATATTCTGTCATCATTTATTCACCTCACAAAAAGAATGGTGATAACCAAACAGTTGACGGTAGCCATAGTATGGAGCAAAGTTACGTAGAATTCAGTGGTTACCATCAACTATTTGATTACCAATGTTTCTCAGCTGAAAGAAACTCAAGTAAATGATAGTAGTAAAATGCTGAACAAATGTTTACTTTTAGTACCATGTCCATCAGGCCAGATGCTCATTTGTCTACATTTTAAGATTATATTTTATACCCAATTTTTTACCCAATGACATATAACAAAAAAAAAAAAAATAGTTGATGTCTTTAATTCTGTGTTTTTTAATGAATCGTGTAACTGATACAGTGACATATTCCTAAAGATAGTCATTGGTTTTATTCCAGAATGTGTCAGCTGTTTTGAACAAATTGGTTGAATGAATGAATCAATGAATCAATCAATGTTTAATCCCTAATGGATAGGGAGTTGGACTTGTAACCCAAAGGTTGTGGGTTCGAGTCCCATGTCCGGCAGAGATTGTGGGTGGGGTTAGTGAATAACCAGTGCTCTCTCCACCTTCAATACCACGACTTAGGTCAGACCGTTGAGCAAGTGACCGTTCCCCCAACTGCTCCCAGGGCGCCGCAGCAATGGCTGCCCACTGCTCCGGGTGTGTGTTCATGGTGTGTGTGCGTAGTCTCACTGCTGTGTGTGTGCACAAATTCCTAGTATGGGAAACCATACCTGGCCACATGTCACTTCCTTTTCTATTAATTTTGTGTTTTATAGGTTATAGTTTTGAGATTGTTTTTCAGATTTTATCCTGCAATGTGTTTTCCTTTTTGGTGTCTTAGAAGGCTTCCTACCTGTTTCGCACCATAAGAAATCAAGAAAAAAGAGCATGTTTTCCATTAAAAGGCTCAGTGTTTATTGTTTGCATCTTTGTCTGTCCCTTTCTGTACATGGGTCAGAAATGTGTACCCGTTCCAAAAGATAAGTAAATGTTACAAGGTCAGGAAGATTTTTACTGGATTTCTTGCAAACAAGATTATGAAATGTGTTCTTTTATTTTTGGGGCAGAAGATGACACTTAGATTCCAAGAAACGTTCAGGACCCTAGCAAACGCTAGAAACCACTCAGACCATGAGGATACAGCAAGTCAAACATTTACAATGACTTACTGCATTTCTGAAATGGGTTGAATGGAATGATACGTTCCTAAACATTTCATTTCACAGTCAGTGTGAATTTTCATATCTTGTTCCTGTTTATTGGTGCATATCAGAGTTTGACACAGACATAATGGGAACGTTGACCCCGGCAGTGCTGCGGATACGTCTGTTAATAGCTGGCTGTCTCTGTTTCTGCAGAGCGTGTGATTAATAGCCTCAGTGGTATGTTGATGACAAACAAAAACAGGAACTGTAAACTTTTATCTCTCTCTCTCTTCTTTGACTCCCGTTGAGGAGTGTGTGTAATTCATGTCCCCATTACATATTTGCCATTCTCTAGGCTTTTTTGCATCACGGTGATAAAGACAGATATTCAAATGAATCGCACCCGCTGATAGAGTTGTTTATTTGCATGCATTCTTGGTGTTGTTTTAGCACCAGATGCACTGATGGAATTACGTAAAAGGACGGGAACAAGCCCAGATTTTTCCGGATCCCAGTTTGAGCACAGATAAGAACCAGTGGCTTCTAAATTGTCTTACATTTATTGCCAAATAAGAATTTATTTATTTTATTATTTTCCTTTTAGATTTCTTTAAAAAACCTAATTAAACACAGCATTATATATCAATTTAAATCAGTTGGACCTAAAGATTTTTATTTTTTTTTACATTTAACTTTTTTTTTAATTATTATTATTATTATTTTATACAATTGTAGCAATCGAGATCTACTACTTTTGTCTTATCCAGCTCTGTTTTATACTTTTATCAATTTATTTAGTAAAAATAATTGGCCTTTGCTTGTCACACATATTTTAAAAATATTATACTTTTTTAAATACTTTTACTCACATCTTTAAATAATTTTTTCTTAAATTTGTACTTGTGTTACTTAAACAGTAAAAACATTTGGTTAATTTAAAATATATACATATTTTTGTTATATTACCAGTCTGGATTTTTATGCTCAGCATAAAATGAATCTTAAATTTGGTCTTCTTGCTTTTTGGAATGTGTGTCAGTTAATTAAGCAGTGACAGTCAAGATCTAATAATGTAAATATGATGGTTTGCGATATATTGCAGTTAGTGTATTATGATGTGTGTATTGTGATATTACCCCTCTCCCCCCACACGATTGTAAAGCGCTTTGGGTGTATGGCCATACATGATAAAGCGCTATATAAATGCATCATTCATATGATATTGTGACATTGCAGACAATACCTAGCTCAAGTAACCTCTTAAGTTTTCAGCAGAGATGTTTGAATATACTTAAACAAAATTTTAATGACCAAACATTGAATTAGTAATTGTGTGTTTGTGGTGTTTTTATGTGTTGCAGGGATCCAGAATGTTCTTAGTCTCTTCTGTGCGGTTCTGACAGAGCATAAGGTTTTGTTCCACTCTTCCAGCTATCAGAGACTAGGAGAGGCCTGCCGTGCCTTAGAGTCCCTCATGTTTCCTCTTAAATACAGGTGGGTCAACATCGACTGTTACTGATGTACCCAGAATAATTGACCTTCAGTTGCCTTGATAAGAGCATCTTACTTCGTTAGCTGCATTATTAGCAAATAGTTCAATCCAAGTGCATGTCCAAGTGCACGAAAACTAGAACAACTCAAATGCGCCAAGAAGAGCTTGAATTAATGTGTCTTCTTCAGAATGATAAGCGTGTAGTTTTGCAGGTCGTTCTATTTTTAGAGTCTTTTGCAATAGGATGTGCTATTTTAGTGCTCGGTATGTAATGAGAACAGTCTGATTGTTTGACGTGATGATGGCGGTTGCCTAACTCTGATTTGGACCACAGTTACCCCTACATTCCCGTCCTCCCATCTCGACTGCTAGAGGTGCTGAGCTCGCCTACGCCCTTCATCATCGGAGTGCACTCCATGTTCCAGAGCGAGATCCAAGAGCTGGTGAGCTCAAGGCTTTACAGAAAGACATTTTTCAATCTGCCATAAAACAGGTGGTCAGATTGTGGCAACGTTGCTCCGTGACTCGTTCTGTAATTTCTGATTGGGATTTGGTTTCTGTTTACAGCTCGATGTGATCATTGCTGACCTCGACGGAGGAACAATTAAAATACCGGAGTGTATACACCTCTCCCAGCTCCCCGAACCCCTGTTGCACAATACTCAAAAAGCACTGTCCATGGTACAACCCCCCCCACACACACACACCCCCACACACACACAAACACACATTATAGTGTCACATAACTTACACTGCATGCATATGTTCATTTTAATTATTATTTAAAAAAAAAAAAAAAGAAAATCCTGTGTCACAGGCTATACTATATAGTATATAGGCTATATATAGTATGGTGAAAATACATTTTTAACATTTGAGGACACTCGTAACCATAAATATACATTAAAAGCATTACCTGTCCTGCACCACTGTGTTTTGGGGTTATTTTTAAAGACATGGATGATAGTTCTTTTACTATTTTTAAGATATACAGTAAGGCTTACATATTAATAGTTATTATACAGAATTGCTGCCTAATGGAGAACACTCATCTCTACTTTTGGGAATGCTGACTTTTACCAGAGATGGGCTGTGCATTGAAATTCCTTTAAAAGGAAGTTTAATCAGGTTATTTATAAAACTAATATCTCTATTGGCCTTAAAAAATGAGTTTCAAAACCATTTATGTTCAGGTTTCTTAGCCTTAACTATAGACTGTAGTTCATGCATTCCACCCTGAATCTCAAAATTGTAGAATTTGATCTTAAATAGTAAGTGATAGATCAGATTCAAAAATAAACTTTGATAGTCAAATTAAAATGTCTAGCAGATGTGTAGCAATATGCTATTATGCCAAATTATATTGTAATTGCATTAGTTTGGTAAGGTTGTTTATGAGACGAAAGTCAGTGTTGAGAATTTTTTTTGGAGATATGTGTTTTTCTTCTGACAGCAATGATATGAACCAGATCATAGATGCTTGAGACTGGGGTCTTTTTATTTGAGCCAATAAACAAGCACCTAGAACCCATCATGAACTGTAGTAAGCACCCTGGTAACCCTTGTATCTTGGTAGCCAAATTTACGATTTAAATTTTGTAGAAAAATTCTTTCACTTGTGGTGTAGAAATTCTTTAATCATCATATTTCATAATCTTTCTTCTAATCAGCACTTTCAACATACACATAACTTCTTGCACCGTTGTAAAAAGTATTGAAAGATGACACTGACTGGAGACATTCCATAAGCTATATTTGCAGCATTTGTCTCTTTCCCTCAGATAGCAGGATATTTCCTCACTCTAAATACCTTCTTTGTCTTCAGGTTTTGCACCCAGATCTGGAAGGAGCAGATAATGCCTTCCCACCCCCTCGTTCTGCACCATCCAACATCAAACTGCTGGTAAGAGCCTGGTTTGTCTATTTTCGCTTTTACAATCTCGCAAGGTTAGACGGAATGTGTGGCTGACACTGATGTGGCCCACATGGGAGTCTCTTATTAGGTCTTTGGGGGGCTGAAAAATCTGTTCATTTCGAACTCCCATCACGTACGCAGTTTATTTTGAGGCGAGAAAATTTTCACTCTGACTCATTCCATCCTCATACGTTTATCTGGAATGTCTCTCAGTCGCTTCTATTCTGGCTTTCTTGTTTTTGACAGGATAAGGAGGTGAGGGCGGTCTTCCTGCACTTGTTTGCACAACTCTTCCAGGGCTACAGGTCCTGTCTGCAACTCATTCGCATCCATTCCGAACCTGTGATTCACTTTCATAAGGTGAGAGCCAGACGCTGATCTGCCGCTTTATGATGTTAAACCTCATTTGCAGAGTAATCAGGCCCATCAGCCCACAAGCGATTAGGAGCAATTACTGTCCTCGTGCCAGATCAGTCCAGTAAACTCAAGTGCTTGCATAATGACTGTTCGAGAAGGATCTTCTTGCTAATTATGTCCAGGGTTTTCAGTGAGGGGTCTGTAGACAGATACACAGCATGAAACTAATATCTAAAAATGTATTTAGAAATGAAGTAGATTAATGACATTTCTTTTCAAAAAATCTTTTACTCACCCTCATGTTATTTCAAAACCTGTAGGAATGTATTCTGTGGAGCACAGCAGGAGATAAGCATTAGTCTCTCAGTCCCTCAAATTCTTTGTTTTTGTTTTGTGTTTGCAATATTTTGCATCTAAAACCTGATTTACAGTATTTCGAACTCAAACCGTGACATTAATGTTTCTAACCCTAACCCTAACCATGACAAAAATACACAATTATTGGTTAAAATAGACAAGCAGAAAGAAAACGTATAAGATACAAATTTGAGAGCTTATTTTATTACACTTTATCTATCAGCATCTGTAGATTTCAATTACAGTACACATCTTTTTATATACCACAAGGGAGTTTATTCATATCCTTTTCCTAATTCCTATAATATTCTATTTCTAAAAATATTCTAGCTGATTTATAAGTGATTGAAAAAGAGATCTAAAAAACCTTAAACAATACGATGCAGGAAATTTAAACCTGATTTTGTTTCTGGAAGTGTATGCAAATAAATCGATTAATTTACATAATGCTATTCTGAAATGTAAATGACATAACACCATTAAACTAGTGATACAACACAATTGTCCTAATGTTCAGTGATTAAACAACTAGAGTCAAATTTATTACAATTATGAAAAGGTACGTGGTGATTTGATGAACTGAATAAAAAAAGCTTTAACATGCCTGATGTGCATATTTTGCTCATTTTGTTGAATTATAACTACATTTTTGTAGAAAAGTTGCATCTTGCTATGAACGCAATGAGCTAGTAATTACCACCAATCTCGTAAATAGGAGGATTTAAATGAATATTAACCTCATGTAATGTCATATACAGACTGCCAGACAGTACAAACAACTCTGACTGGTTTGAAATGCAGCATTGTTTATCTTACCTTAACCCAAGGCAGCTTGCACTTGTACAAACACCTGCCTTTTATAAACATCGTGGTTTTGGGTCAGAGCCAGAGAATGAAAGAATAATCTCAATGAACTCGCTAGATAAGCACTGAGCTTTGCCTCGTCCACGCATCGCTTTGAAGTGCCTCGGTGCAAACGTAAGCACTCATGCCGATGGTATCGCGGTTAGTTTGTTTAAACACTTTGGTCCGTCGGATTGTCCTCGCAATGAGCCATATGAAAAGTATCAAACTTGTATTCGCAAGTGTTATTTCACCCCCCAACCTGTTTTTGTTTGTGTCGGCCGATGTCTCTGTGGCAACGTCTCAATACGTCCCTCATAAAGCACCCCACATGGCTCAGATTATAGCGCAAGAATGCTTCACATCTCAAAACCGAGAGGCTTGTCCCGCCAAATGCTCCTTAATTTACTGGCTGGTGCTGCAGGGGATCTGTTTAAAATACACATATGCCCATCTCATTTGATGTACAGTATCTGCTGATGCAGATAACAGATATCTGACTTTGTTTCTTCTGGAAGTTGGTTTGCTTAGAAATATCTCTCTGCAACATTTGCACTTGGCTGCCGGTTTGAAGAGGAATTGTAGCCACGATTTTTCTTTGATCGTTGACCTTCTTTTCCCTAATAGGCTGCCTTCCTGGGCCAGCGCGGCCTGATAGAAAACGACTTCCTGACCAAGGTGTTGGACGGCATGGCCTTTGCAGGATTCGTGTCTGAACGGGGACCTCCATACAGAGCCTGTGATCTGTTCGATGAGGTGCGGTACTATCAGAGCCCGCTAAGTCACACAGGGGTGTAGAAATGGATATTTCTTGGGCGCTTTCCGAATGCAAAAGCTGTTTGTGAACACAGGAAACATTTGGCTATTTGCAGTGAAAAATACAATCAAGAAATACAATTAAATACAACAGGAGAAAGCAGGAAATAAAAACAAAATAAACTTTTGCATTAAGGTAGAATTTTTGGCCCCCTTTGAATTGATTTCCAAATTAAAAATATTTTTGTTACCTTTACAAAGGCAGATTTTTAGGATATATTACATTTAAATGTATATGTTCGTCTCACCAATGGCTGCATATCCACACTATCCAGGGATTAAGAATAATTGTTGATAAAATGACAAAAAAGGTAACCATTTCGGGTTATGTCATCATTTTTTTCAAAAAGATCATGTCTTGTTCAAAGTAAATATATATATATATATATGTGTGTGTGTGTTTCAAAAGTGTTTCAAAAACAGACTGACTGACCTAAAGCTGGACAAATCTCTACCCTAATTGAGTATTGCCGTGTTAGCATAGCTACAGGCTAACATCATAAATACAGTAAGTCCCAAATGACGCACTATATAATATGCGCTACGTACTAATATGTAGGTTATTTTGGCATCTAACACTGCCGTTCCTCTCTACTGCGCAAGTATCTTCACTTTGTCCTGGTATTTAAAGTCTGTTTATATACATGACATAGAGTAGTGCATGAGTAAGGTAAGTAAGATGCCTATATAATCCATAGTTATTAATGTCTCCTCTGCTGTTCATGCTGTTGCCTACAGTACATAGAGTGTTTCAGATCAGTCACTTCAGTTAGGATGCTGCCAATGTAGGAATCTTGCTTGCTATTGAAACAGAGCCCACTTTTTGTGTCTTCCGTATATTTTGAAAAATAATTATGAATTGTACCAAAAATAAATCTGATGGAATCAGAACACAATTTGCGACTATTTCATCATGTACTGTATGGCACGATTCAGTAAACAACTGTAATCGGATCGAATCATTGTTAGAGCAAATATTTACTCTCTTACTAAGTAACATCATTCCACAAGAGGAAGATAATACATGCGTGACTCAGTGTAACTGAGAGAAATTCCAGCTATTGTTCTGGGTAATGTTAAATCAATTACAGGTGGAAAAACTGATTTCTTGTGCACATTGTAACCACAGATTCTTTCTGTTCTGTAGCTGGTGGCCTTAGATGTCGACTGCTTTAAGGAGGAAGAGGAGAACCTGGTCAAATTCCAGAAGCGCTTGCGAGAGTTGTCCGAGCAACTTTACAAAAACGTAAGCACATGACACCACCTCTAATGTCAGTTTTTATCTGCTTCCGCTTGCATGTTTTCTCTGTCCTTCTGGTTGAGCTTCTGTTTTTGTCAAGAGTTTTCCCACATCGATGGATTTTATTAGAACCTAAGCTTCTTGAAAGAAACTCTGCAATTTTCCCTCCAGAAGTAAAATGCCCCTATGATGGGTTTTTGAAAACTACCTTTCATGCAGTGAATGAAAACATGCTGCTAAGTTTTAAATCTGAAAGTTCGCCGTATATACAGTAAAGCTATTGTCTCTCAAAAGAAAGAGCTGACTGTAAATTATTCAACGAGTCATTTTTAAAACGGGCCCCAAGCCGTTTCATGTTGACGTCAGCATGAAACATTAGCATATTAGCCCACCCACTTGCTTGTAAGTGCAGACCTTGATTTTCGAGTTGGTCTGATTGAAAATGCAAATACATTTTTTGCCACTAGGTGCCACTTTTAGAGCGTTAAAAGCTCAAGCACAGCTTTAATTGAAATAAACCAATCACTGGAGGGGTTTAGAAAAATGAATCATTGAATTAAACGTTAGGGAGTCGTTGAACAAATAAAGTGTTGAAAGTGTTTTTTGACCTTGCATTAAACAGTTTGTTTGGGACTTTCAAAACCAAAATATGAACCCATAATAGGGGCGCTTTAAAAGTTTTGCACTTAAAAGACTGAATAGTACTGTTGATGAATGTTTTGTAAGTGATGTACACTCACGTGAAACCGGCTCACTTTTTTGGTTCAAATGCTGCTAAGTTTATCCTGGGTATTGGAAATTTTCACTCACAGTATACAAAAGCATGAATGACTGCGCGAAGCAGATTTTCACAGTGGAGGCTGTAGTGCTCGTAGAGTTATGCTCTTGATGACTGATGATGAAGGAAAATCATTAAGCTGCAGCTCTTAACGTTGAATTTAGACCGTTGTTTTGACATGCCTTGTGTAGGAGAACCCAAACCCCCACATGGCCTTCCAGAAAGTGCCTCGGCCAACCGAAGGCTCACACCTGCGAGTGCATGTGGTGCCCTTTCCCTTGTTGGAGGAGGAGAGGGTGGAGGAGTTGATACAGGAGGGCCTTTCCAAGCAGCACGTCGCTCCTATCAATACCCGTCCAGAGAGGAAGTGTGTGGTACCTGCTGGACCCCCTGTGGGTGAGTGAAAATAATATTATATTAGTATTTTTATTCTATTTTATTAAAGACTTTGATTTAATAAACAGTAAAACACTTTTTGTTAAAAATGTTATAGATACATCTTAAAATGTAATTTATTCCTGTGATGCAAAGCTACATTTTCAGCATCATTACTCCAATGTTCAGTGTCACATGATCCGTCTAATATGCTAATGTGGTGCTCAGTTATCAATTATTATCAATCATCAATTATTTGTGCTCAGTTACTAGTAAGGGTTAAATCACTTAATATTTGTATATTAAACATACAGTATACGTTTTTTCAGGACTCTTATTTCAGAATACAAGTATTAAACAGTAGAAACGTTATATGTTACTTTTGTGTTTTTAAGGCACCCCTGCTAAATTATAGTTATTTTCAACTGTAAAAATATTTCACAATTTTACTGACCATTTTTTAACCAATGAAACGTAGACTTTCAAAACCTGGCAGTGTGTGGGGAATGCTAATTAATAAATTAATTAATTAAAACATTAAAACAAAAGTAAATTGATCTATTGGTAATGTCACTTTACAAATTACTTTCATTTTTTAAAAAATGAATAAATACATTGTTCTAATTATTATCAGACAACATGCTAGAATATTTAGAAATTCGCGTATAGACAGGGTAAGATTGATTAAGTTAGCATGATACAGTAATGAAGTTTAATTTTGTTAATTTCATGATTATTTCTTTAAAAGGTGTTACCTAGTGTCTTACGTTAGTGTCTGTATTTTGCTTTTGACTTGTTATGATAGCAATAAGCCAGTTGAGAGGGCGTGTAGCTGTGATTTTTATCATGGTTAAGAGGTTTACAGTATAAACACTTCTCTTTGTGTTGTGTTTAACCACAATTAAGTCAGTGTTAACTGTTCTTGTCTGTCTATGCAGTGTCTATCATGGGCAAGCCCAGCTCGGTTTTTAACAGCGCTCGTAGACTGGAGGTGGTCAGGACGTGCATCAGTTTCATCTTTGACAACAAGACTCTGGAGACGGAGAAGGTGATGCAATCATTTCTGCGATGACAGAAGGATTAAACCCACACACTGACTTGCACATCTGGAAAAAGACAGCATGCAGATTAGCATGCATTAGTGATGGCATTCGCAGCACGATAAGCAAAGCTCTCCAGCTGCAAGTCGTACAAACGTAGGAGGAAAGGGGTGAACAAACAGTCAAACATATTCTTCTAATTTCCCTGCCCTTATCACTAATACTAATATTATTCTAACATTAGCCGTGACTGCTGTTTGTCTAAAGCATCTTAACATTTTTTTAGGCTGAATAACTCTGAGCAAATTACCTGTAGCAGAGGAAATCTGCTCACAAAGGATGTTTGGAGCCTGCCATCATTTGTAACTCTCCCCGGTGTGTTTGCATTGCAGTGGTAGCCAGCTACCTGCACACATTTGAGTTAAAATTGTAGGTTATACAGTGCAAGCTTGCATCCCTTTACAGTTGTAAAAATGTTGTGCTTGCAGTTTAATAGCTTCTCTGAGCCAGTAAAGACATCACCTCCACACAACCTCTACTCCATCAGCCCGAGTAAACCTGAGCGGAGGGTGCTGCCTCCGTCTAGACGTAAAATCTCATCAATAACAACCGTTCTGGAATTTTAACTGGGTCAGAGGTCAACTGGCTGGAGTTAGCTGGAGCGATTGCGCCCTTTGCATGCGCGTATACAAGCAAAAACAGTACTGCAGGATGAGGGTGGCCGGTCTGGTTTAGGTGGATGGTGAGCACTTAGAAAGCACATGTTTTAGTAATGTCTTAACGCTGCTGTTTCTTTCAGACACTCCCTGCAGCTCTTCGGGCCCTGAAAGGCAAAGCAGCCCGACAGTGCCTGACCGAAGAGCTCAGCCACCACGTGCAGCAGAACCGAGCTATCCTGGACCACCAGCAGTTTGATCATATCATTCGCATGATGAACTGCGCTTTACAGGTGGGCATCAGTATTACCAGAATTTATTACCGCAGCGACCTAAAAGCAAAAGCACCAGAGCAAGTAGTCAAGTAATACCATTACTCCTGCCAGAGTTCCAGATCACAAAATAAAGGAATGCTGCAACACTAAAAACATTGGATTTGACTTTTTCCAGTGCAGAGTTTTCTGCAGTTTTATTCAGTGGTTGCCATCGCAAAAAAACAAAACAAAAAAAAACATATTTTAAATATATATTTGCAACATACGGTTTATTTTAAAACTATAATATTTCGAAAAGATCCTAAAGAACTTTGAAAAATACTTATTTTTAAGAAAAGTTTATAAGTTTAAATTCAAATACTAAATGCACTTTAATTCTAAATACATATTAATTAATTTTAATAATTTTTTTTTTTTTTAGTTTTTTTTAGCAATACATTGAAAAACATTGAATTTAACTTTTTCAGTGCAGTTTGTGCAGAATTATTCAGTAGTTGCCATTGTAAAAAAAAAAGAAAAAAAAAGTAATATTTCAAATACTCTAAATAATATATTTGCAAAATGCTTTTTTAACTGTAGTATTTAGGAGATTTTTGTATTTAAATATTAAAACGTAAATGCAAATACTAAAAACACTTTACATTACATTCAAATTTATTTGAATAATGGTTTACATTTTTTTAATTTTGGGAGGAAAAAACATTTAAAATAGATATAATTTTAACACACACACACGTTGGTTTTTGTGATTTATGGGGACTCTTCATAGGCGTAATGGTTTTTATACAGGACAAACTGAATGTGGTATTGCCCTACACTGACCCTACACCTAAACCTACCTCTAAACCTGCATTTTTAGATTTTCAATTATTACTTTTGAATTACGGGGACACTGAAAATGTCCTCATAAAACACCTACATATTGTAATACCTATGTCATACCCATGTCATTATACAAATTTGTGTCCTCATAAACCACATAAACCCGCCCACACACACACACATTTAGTAAACAGTATGTATAGGAAACACAGTGCTAGATTAAAAGACAAACTAATAGAGTAGTAATTAAACATGTCAAGCTCTGTATAGATATAGTGCAGGTTAATGGGGGATAAAGAATGTTATTTATGCACGTCGTGGAAAGAGTCTCTTAAATGTATATTAAGGGGAAACCACAAATTGCCATTTAGGGAAAAAAAACTGCAGCTCTTTGTTCTCCCTTTAAAATACTGCCGATGGGACCTCCAGATAGGATCCGTGACGTGAAGTAGGTTATTCATTAAATGCAAAGCCTGGAGTCTTTTTAGAAAGAGAACAGCAGATTTAGTGTTAAACAAACATCTCTGACAAGGCGAATTCGAAATGAACCTTTTAGTTTCAGAGTTCCAGATTTTTCCAGAATTTTTCAGTCAGAGTTGAGCCAGCATGACTTACTGCAGTACTGATTTATTACACTATAGGATTTAATACTGTTTTAATTCAGAAAAGAATTATTTATTGTGACAATTTGGTGCAGCTTAGCGATCTATAAGTCTAGTGCTTCCTTGGACGATTGAAGTATGTGAAGTTGTTTAGGTTTTGCGTAACTTTGTCTTTCTTGTCATAGCACCTCGTGACTTATTTCGTGTTAGTCCATCACATTCCTTTATAAGCGCTCGCATTGCTATTAATCTCAGAGTAGGGTCCCACTGGTAGTTCCTCGTGTTTTACTGCTTCACTTCGGTGTGGCTGGGGGGATTTTAATGATGCTGAGCAGTTTAAACAGCTAGCGACTTTTATAGAGTCACTGGACATTCCCAGCATACTTTCGTCGAAATAATACAGACCAGCTTGGACCGTGGATGTCAACATCTGCAGCCGAGCAGAGCAGGGTTGTTAGATCAGAAAGTTTTGAAAACAAAATTTAAGGAAAAATCAACGTTTATATATAAGACAAATTCAAAGCCAATACCGATGAAATGGTTTCATATAGTTGTGTCACCTGATAGCTAAGCTGTATGTAGGCCTGTGATGTATTGTTTTCCATTGGGAGATGAGATACATATGTGGAGCAGCTTTCAAAAGATGAAACACACGTGCTATCAGTTATCAGAGTCTGTTAATCAAGATGAGAGACAGAAACGAGCCCGAGCAAGAGTGATTTCATGGAGATCTCCAAGGACTCTGTCAAGGACAAAGGTTTCTTGGCACAAAAAGGCAACGAAGTGACATAGAACAGGGATGAAGATGACAAGCTATATGAAGAACATATGGATGGTCCATTTGTCTGGACCACAGACCTAAGTATACCAGTATCAATAAATACATACAAAAAAAAATTCTTTCTGAAGTGACACAGGGTATAACAAAAAATGGGTCATGTTGGGGATGTTTTTTTATTTTTATTTCTTTGCCTTGTCACATATGGTGTTCCCAGTCAAAAATGGATGGTCTTTCCAAAAATTGCTTTTTGCTATTTTATTACTAGTGCTATAAAATGATTAATCGATTAATGGAAAAACATAATATATGTGTGTGTGTTGTGTATATTTATTATGTATATATAAATACACACACATGCATGTGTATATTTAAAAAAATATATGCTATGCTTGTATATTAAAGATACTTATATATGATATAAATTATGTGAATATAAATATATACATGTAAATGTTTTCAAAATATATGCTTTATGTGTGTGTATTTATATGTGCATGCTAAATATACATGATATATATTATTATTATATATTATAATCATTGTATGTATTATACAAAAAGTATTATTATTGGGTTTTTTTTGTTTGTGATTAATCACGATTAATGAGAGCACTAGTTATTACCAAATGTTGATTGCAATTTTTTTTTTTTATCAACTTTTACGTTTTGCTTCAGCATCACAGGTTTTATATTTCTTTTTGAAACTTGATTGTTCAAGTGATTGCTATTTCACTGAAAAACTGAGATTCATAAGCTCAGAGCATCGAGGCCTGTGAGCAATCGGTTGTAAAAACAAAGAAAACAAGTTGACTGAAGGACCAAGACTAAGAAGTACATAATGTAACAATGGAACGTGTGATGTACAAACTATTTTCAAAATGTCAGTAATGTTTGAATGGGAACACCAGCACAGCACGACAAGGGTTAAATAGATAGCAGAGACCACAACTTTTACTATTGCAGTACAGAAGAACGACATTGGCTGATTAAAGCGACAGCCAATCAAAATCCATCCTTGAGCATTTGAAGTGACACACTTATAATAAAGCCCTTTGGTGTGGACACTAATACAGTCATTATTGTAGTTATTTTGGTGAATATGACATATTACATACAGGAATATTCTCCTCCCCATTGAATATAACAGAGATCATCGCATCAGACTGACGCTGTTACTACCGTACCTGTCTGAATTTTAAAATCTTCCACCTCAGATAAGGCTGGAGAGCTCTGCTACTTCTTTAGGTAATGTCAGTGGAAAGATTAATTCTCCTTGTAGACTTCGGTATTTGAGATTTGTCGGGGAGCTCACGTATATTTCAGGTTCCTGACAGGTATGCGCAGTTTTCGAAGAACACAGAACTTGAACAGCAGAGCAAATAATGTGAGTTTATGGCCTAAATATTGGCTCATTACTCACAGGATCAGGGAAAGCATCGCAGGAATTTTTCAATCACTTTGCTGTGGTAATGTAGCACTGCTGTATTGTGCAAAGACAGCGAGCGTTATAAAAGCTCTTCACATTTTCGAGCTAGTTTGTCATGACTTGGTCTCATGTGTGGCGCCGAGGTCAATGGATTTGTCTCAGATGAGCTGTAAGACAAACAAAAATAGCAGATTGCCTGGACACCCTAATTGCTTTCATATTACTTTGTGGGTGCTCTCATCGCCTCCAACGAAGAGCTACGACAGACAGCAGAGACGCCAGTGACTTTTTTTTTTGTTATTACATCTACACTAATAATAGCTTTAGATGTAATTGCACAGGCAGAGATTTTTTCCATATATCTGTTTTTCTGACTCTGTGTAATTGTCACATCGTCGCTGCTGTGTTTGAGTTTTATGTAAACGGTGAGTAATACAAGAAACTAGACCTTAGACGACTAGTTCCCTTTATGAAATGTAATAATAAAGCTGTCTAGCCGTTCACCACATGGCACAGCCTAATTTAATCGAGGTGTTTGATGCATGTTACTTTCTTACAATGTAGATTTAGTGTAAAATGTATATGCAGTGACATTTATTTAAGGCTGTTATATCCTTGTGACAGGAGAGTTTCGATAAGGTCCTTCATGCCAAGGGTTTCATACTTTCTTAAAATTTTTGGCAACATTCATGAAAAAACTGTAGGAAATTATAAAAAATAAATCCTAAAAATATGATTATAATATAAAAAAAAAGTGCTGAAGGGATTATAATTAGATATTAAAAAAAATTGATTAAAATATGAGTATATGAGTGAATACATAACAGTAATATTATTAGAAAAATAATATAACCTATGCTAGTTTACGTAATGTATTTCATTTAATTATTATATATATATATATATATATATATATATATATACAGTATATACTTAGAACTGTGCATTTAATTGTTAAATTAAGTAACAATTAATTAACAATTATGTATTCTTTATAATAATCAAGAACAACAGCATCGAATATATATTTGGTTAATTAATCTGATTAATTTACAAAGGGTACTAATAAAGGAGTAATAAATGAATAATGAAGAAAAGCTTCATAATAAGCAGATATTTAATATGTGAATAAGCTTAATTCACAAAATGTATCAAAAAAGAAGTGTTTTTTTATTAATCATGAAGAAGAGCATCAGGTTAAGTCAATATATTTATTTGTTAAATGAGTCAGATTAAGTCACAAAGAAGAGGAAGGAAAACACGAAGATATGCAAATATTTAAACCTGTGTGCATTCCATTTGTATTTCTGATAGCAGCAAGCGTCATAGGAATAAATCACACACACGCTGCTGACAGACGCGTGTGACATCCGTTCCTGCTTCCTTGAATCATCGCATGGCTTTTGTTTAAAAGCTAGATGACATTTATTGTTTTTCCCCCAAGTGTTTGGTATAATATGTAGACAATATAATTGTCATGCAAACATACTCGTGACCTCAGGCGTCTGAACTGTGGCTCCATCTGTTTGAGTTCGGCAGCTCTGCAGTGTGCGACAGATGTGCAAGAAGACGGCGCCATGGTAGCACATCCCTCCTTTCGTGAAGCTGGTGATCCCAACGGAGCTTGCCTGATTTTACGCAACTTCTTGGAAAATCAGAATGCTGTTAACACACATTTGTTGTGCATTTTTTGGGTGTTTGCTGTTGACGACCGTTAACTTTAAGGACTTCAGATACAAGAACAGTGCTCTTGAACTGGACTTATCTCAACGGACAATAAATATGACAGACCTTATCATTTTTAAAACAAGCTCATAACAAGCCCATTAATAAGACTAATTTCCAGAGTCTTGTTTTCTTCTGCTGTGCGTTTTGTCCAGCTGCGGCGGGCTCTGGAGCTGAGTGTTGTGCAAGCCCAGCAGAGGTCTGGCATGCGATGAAGTGGAGATGCACTATGGCATCCCAGTCATTTCCTGTGCCGCAGGGTTATGGGCCAGCTCTGGCCTGCTTGATCGGCGGGGGGCCCTTCCAAACACTTACTCAGCCTGTCAGTCACACGCACATTTGTTTTATGCTGTGCTGGGGTGAAGGGAAGCGGATCAGAGCTATTCTGCAGACTGCAGGAACAGTACAATACAGCAGCCGTTTGCTAAAGGTGCTTTGTAATCATTCATTTACATTAACAGCTCTTTGTGCAAATACCATACACTGAGGATTCAGCAGTTTTATGTATTCTTTGGTGTGCATAAATTAGTCAATTATATAAACTTCTTTTATTAGGTCCTTTGCTGTCCCTTTAGATCCTTTTTTGGAAAGTGTCTACATTTGTATTAACAAAAGCTTGCAGAAAACACTTACAGAAAAGACTTCAACCTTTAGATATAGCAAATGATGACAAGATGAATGTATTAAACAAGATGTATATGCTTAATTTCATGACAAGTGTTTGATTAAAATAATGCAATCGGGATAATTCGAAAAACAAAAAGGTTTGAAAATTACTATCTATTATCTAAATTACTATGTACTGTATTTATAACTGTTATTAAACTATTACAATGAACATAAATTAAAAAAATAAATAAAAGCATTTTTGTCAAAGACAATTATTATTTTGACTCTATACATATTTATAAATGGTATGCTTAATTTCATGGTAAGTGCGATTAATCAGGATAATTCGCACAAAAAGGGTTGAAAGTTTCAATCTATTGACCGCCTAAATTATAACTAAAGTTTATCAAAATAAATATTTAATATTTAAAATGCATTTATGTCAATGCCAATTGTAATTTTTACTTCATAATATTTGTAACACTTTGTTGAAAAAAAATTGTTATATTATAAAGTTAATTGAAAAGAGAAACATTTTATAAATATATATATATTTTTATAATACCAAATTCCATTATTAAATTATGTTTTTATTATAATATAACAACTAGCTCATTAAGAAAAGAAATATTTGAAATAATTCATGTGTTATGCCAAAGTCAATTACTATGGACTTCAACAGTACATTACATTACATTACATTATATTATATATAATATAATATTATATTATATTATATTATATTACAGAGCTACTATAATTTATTAAAGAAAGGACATTTTAAATAATTGTAAATATTTGATTAATCATAATATTTAAAATATGTTCACATTCTTTTCAGGAAATGAAAAAGCACTAATTTCTAATTTACTACAGTATATGATTCTAAGCTAAATATGAATAAATTAGTGTTAGTGTTACACTAGGTGACATATAAGTAAAATTAATAGTAAAGTTAATTGCAGCTTTTTGAATGAAAAATCAACTAAAGTTTGTTATCATGACAGCCCTTATTGTGCATGTGCATTGACAGCATAATAAAAAAAGTTCTTATGTGATTATAAGAACTAAAAATTTAAATGACATGATATTAAGATAACACATCAAGACAATTCAAGACACAACATCAGCTTTCATTTTCAGGGTGAAATATCCCTTTAAAGCAAACTTATCTGCACATTCAGATGAGTTCTGTGACTGACAGATAGTCGTTTGCAAGGCACACTGGGATCTCACACCTTCTTTTTTTAAAGCCTAGGTCTAGATGAACCACCTGCTGATTTCATTTCTTTTCCTCATTTGTCTGCCGTTGTTTTGCCACCGCTGCTTGTGAACTCTAGAGCGGGAGATCCATTGTTCTCAATTCTTTTTCTTGGAAAAAGAGCATTCAGTTCATGATATCTGACTTTGTGGTCAGATGAACTTACACAATGTGCTGTGCAAGCTGGAGAAATAAATGTGCTGGGAAGTTGTGAAGTGCATCATTCCCATGTTGAACAAGTGCAGATTCCCCAGGATGCCTTCCCATGAGGCCAGGTAAACAGGAGGAGGCCACATGACTTCTGTTTGGCTCAGCCTCACTGACTCAGCAAACAACTGGATAGAATAGGTTTTTTGGTATAAAAGTAGTTTGATTTTTAGAATTCTCTGCAGAAAATCACCATTGTAGGTTGTTGATCATTGCTGTGTGGTTGCTAAGGTTTTCTGGGGGAATAGGTTACTTCTGTAACCCAGGTTCCCTGAGACACGGGAACGAGTATTGCGTCTGCTAAGACGCTATGGGAAAAACTCATTTTTTCCCCCAAACTGAAGTCTTTTTTACACGCAGTGAAACTGCACAGCCATTGGTTGTGCAGTGGTAACTATTTAAACCAATCGGCTGGGCCAATCAATGGCTGCAACTCCTGTCGAAGCTCGGTTGAGGCAGCGGAGCCGTCTATATGTAGCGGCTGAATGCCACAGGACTTCATTTCTATGTCTCAGGGAGCCTGGGTTATGGAAGTAACCTATTCGTTCCCTGTCGACACTTCACTCATACTGCATCTGCAAAGATGCTATGGGAACAGTATCAACACGCCGCTCTGTAAGCGAAGAACGATAGCCGAATGACAGCAAGCCCAGGTGAAAGCCTGGGCGTACAGTCACATAAGCATGCAGAGAAATAATGCCCCACATATTGTAATCATCCTATTTGGGCCCATCCATTGCTTGTAATCGCCTTTTCACTGAGCTGATGCCAATGCCAGCAGCCGAACAGTCTTTAGTGTCGGCGCTTTCACTGTAGCTGTTTGCAGGGGTTCAAAGGGCGCACCTCTGAGGGCTTCAAACACAGTGGGCAGGTCCTACGTAGGGATTGTGCGAGGGTGAGAGGGCCTGAGCCATCTAGCTCCTCTTAGAAAACTGATAATAAGGATATCCTTGCTCACAGTCTGGCCTGCTATAGAGTTCTTCGCCATCGCGTCCATTTCCCTCGTGAAATAAGTGTGTCTTGCTAATTACAATTTTTTTTTTTAATCTTATTTATGTTTTTGAGTGGGAGTGCAGCATAGTACCCATAACAAAAAATTAAATTAAGCAGCGAAAACTGTTTTCTTCATTGAAAATAGCAGGAAATGTTTCTTGAGCAACAAATCAGTATCTGAAGGATCATGTTTAAATAATTCAATTTGCCATCACAGGAATAAACGAGACTTAAAATAGAAAACAGTTCTTTTAAATGTAAAAATGTCATAATATGTAATAGTAATAATACATTTTGACTGTATTTTTTTGATAATATAAATGCAGCCTTTGTGAGCATGTCTTATTTAAAAAAAATAATAATAATTTACTACTGCTGACTTAGTAGTAGCGTGTTATTTATACAGTTAAATTAATCACAACTTCTGTTTTGAGAAAAGCAATTTTTTGTTGTAAATCTATTCATAGAAAGCATTCAAAATAAAGCTTTTGGTTTAGAGGAAGTCGATGTGTTCCCCTTCCTGCCTCACGGTGAACAGTGTGCGAGTGCAACTATTTGAGTGAAATAGGATGCAAATGAGTCACATCATGTGACTGCGGATCCCATAGCAGACTGAACTATAGGAAACTACGTGTCTCATTCCACATTGCATAGACACCACTCAGACCGCTCACACTTGTGCAGCAGCACGTATAGTTTGTGATGAGTCACTCAACGTCCTCCCTCCTTCCTGGATGAGTGAGGAGTTACATACGTGCTGTCCTGCAGCAGACAAACAGCATTCTACTGACCAGTCTTGACCTCTTGATAGTAATTTACCTCATGAGTGACATGTCTCATTACTGGCATTTAAATGGATGTGTGTAATTGCTCTACATACTGAGCTGAATATCTAATAACTTGAAGATGTGTCATATGAGTCATTGAAAAAGTAATAGTCTCCAGAAATAAAATTGGTTTCATGTGGTCTTGAAAGCTTTTAATGAAATTTTCTTCTAAAAAAAATATATATATATATATATATATTTTTTTTTTATAATATTAATAATTTCAAATGTACTTTTATCTATACTTTTATTTTTTAATTTATAAATTCTTATTTATTTATTTATTTTTCATTGTACAATTTTCCCAGTTTCATGATTAAATCAACATGTAATACCTGTTGTGGGACAGATGAAATTAAATGTGACCCTGGACCACAAAACTAATCACAAGGGTCTTTGTGTAATTATATAATGAATAAATAATTCTGATTAAATACAAATGAATTTAATGTATGGTTTGTTAGGACAGAGAAATATTTGGCTGAGATACATCTATTTGAACATAAAAAAATAAAATATGGAGAAAATCATCTTTAAAGTTGTTCAAATTAAGTTCTTAGCAATGCATATTACTAATAAAAAAATATGTTGTGTGATATTTATAGAAGAAAATGTACAAAATACCTTTATGGAACATGATCTTCACATAATATCCTGAGATTTTTCAGTGTAAAAGCTAAATCAATCATTTTAACTCATGTATTTTAGGTTACTGCCACAAACATACCTAATATTATAAGAGATAACGTGACTTCTCTGTGATACCATTTCCTGTTTTCCTGGAGGGGGGTGGGGGGGATGGAGGGGGGTGTTGCACAACATTATTTTTTGGCAAACCAAAGTTTTTAATAAACGCTGTAAAGCTGTTTTCTAAAAATTATAATCAAAGATGATGCCAGACGTCTTAAAGAGGTTTATTATCAAGAATTTAATTCCTGGTAGACGTCCATTAGACCTGGGTGATCCTGGGATATATCTAGGGACCAGAATATCTTGGACCTGTAAACAACCAATAAGATACCACTTAGCATCACGATAAATTATGCACAGACAAACACCACTAACATTTTTTTCAGAAAACTCTCGTCGGAGCAGGATAAGGTCTCCCTGCAGATTATTTGGGATCATTTGATGGTAAAGGATTGTAGACTTGGCTCCGAGTTCATTTCCAGTGAATGAATTGTGTACAGAAGCTTAGAATGAAGGAACGTTCCAGCTCATCTGGCGAACAACACAATTCAAAACCTGAGAAAGAAAACTAGGTAACACTTCATTTTTTGTTGGTCCCTTTTAAACAATCGGTTGACAATAAGTAGCTTTGCATCTACAGGTCAACTAACTATTATTAGAATATTAGTACACTCTCTAAATAATAACTGCTAACTCTTTATTGTGATGGTCTCTCAAAAGACGCTCTACTGACTATAAGTAACTTTGTAAGTACATATCAACTTATTCTAACCCTAACCCTACCAGTCTACTAATACTCTGCTAGCACTCTGTTGAGAGTTAGTAGATATGTAGGTGCAATGTTAATCAACAATAATCAACAAAATATGTTAAAGGGACCATCAAAATAAAGTGAAACCCGAAAACGAAAGGAAGAATAGGGCATGCTGCAGCATCCATAGGGGGGTCAGGCACGCATGATCTGTGCAGGAACTGATGTTTTAGATTTGCCTCTGTCTTTACATTCAGATGTTTGTGCCAGGATGGAGAACAGAGATGGTGACTGGGGTTTTTATAGAAATATAATCCTGGTGTTGTTTCCAGCACCTTATATATAAGACACATAAAAGTGACAAATCATTGAAAAATAAATGTGCTTTTATTGTAGGTAAAGATTTTGTTTAACAGAATGCCACATCATATATTACAAATCGTGAATCTGGGACTTTTCATAAGGCTATAAAACCGTATTTAATTTTTTTACTATTATTAAAAAGTCATGTCATCTGGGTTTGACTTTCCAAGATCCTATTAAAATATAATGTCACTCGCACACCAGTTGATCTTTTTATGCAACAAGTTTTGATTTATTAACTTTGTTCAGTTTAAATACCACAGTGTCATGACGGTTAAGAATTTCAAATATGAAATTTCTTCTAAATTGATAATCGGAACAGCCTGAAAACGGGCTTTTCCAATTTACATGATAATATAAAATATTAAAAACATATGCATTAAAACGAAATCCAAAGCACTGGAAACCAACTGAATGGAAGCCAAGTGAAGTGCTTGCAAGTCAAAAATAAGCAAAGCGACGACTTTGTTTTTCCATATACAATATGTTTATCCATATTCATCAAAACAAAAAAACCATTCCTGGATTTGCAACCAGTACTATGACATATTGTCATGCCTTGGTAATGGCACTTATATAACGTAGGAAAAGAGCAAGTGATGTCATGTTTTGTGCACAATTGGCCGAAGCTCTTTTTATCATCAGTTTATATACTTCAGTGATATCATCTAACATCTCCCTGTCTCTGTTTACCCGTAGGACTGCTCCAGCTCAGAGGAATACACTGTAGCCGCCGCTTTGCTGCCCTTGACAACGGCCTTCTACCGGGTAAGTAAGAGTTGGGGTCAGGCTGACAGCAGGCATACTGGCAGCTCTAGTTACTGGATCTTAATCACAGCACATCAACACTGGCAGCAACGTTCATTAAAACTGAAAGAAGGGAACCATTTCCACCTGTCTCCATCTGCTCAGTTTAACTCTTAAGGCCCTGAATTGTGTAAATCAGCCAAAACGAAGTTTGTTTGGAGTTCATTATGAGAGTTGCAGTCAATGAAACTCAATGAAAGAGAAAGTCAATGCAAACTTTCCAAAATGCCTTCAAAAGTTTAAAGTCAGTTTACTTGCCAGTTTAAAATCCAAAGCAGAAATGACAGCGCCTTCATGGTTGCCTAGTAACAGCAGACGCTACAGAAGTGCGAGCGCCCAAAGCTTTGAAATTGTGGAAACGTGGTTTTAGACGCTTCATGTGAACGCACCCTTAAGAGAGTAAGTTACATTTAATGCTTAAGTACCGTTAACACTAATACAAACATTATTTTAGTGTGTTAGGGCAGGACGATGCAGCTCTGGTTTAACAGCTGGATGCTGGGTTGAAATGGAGCTGGATTTGGTCGTGGCTTCACTTGGAGGGCAAGGTCTCAGTAAAAGGGCAAGAGGTGTCTATAGACAAATGTATAGTCACATCACCCCTTAAGCACCCTTCTCACCTTTTTCACCCCTGACCCATTTTCATGCCTGTGTTATACAATATATTAATTTCTTTTCTTCAGTCTGACGTTCACGGGTGAAAACATGAGCATGCTGCAGAGCTTGAAGTTTGAAGATTGAAGTTGTAATTCCAATTGAAAGCGACAGTTTTTCATGTTTATTTTGTAAAGCTTTTTGCTTTAAAGCAGTCTATTTCTTAAGTGCTATAGACAGTAAATGAACATGACTTAACAGGAGTGCAGAATTGAATAAATGGTTCATCTATATCCACATCATGATCAGATGCTTTCTTAAGTGCTGTTTTCTCACCAAAGTCATTTTTAAAGTTTATTTTGATACTTAGAGGAATACTTAGGTGTTTCATACTTCCTTCATACTTCCTACTTCCTCCCAAGTAAAGAAGGGAGTATTGATCCACTCCATTGCAGAAGATAACCAGTGAGAAGCGTGACTACAAGCGTCACTCTACCCTATTTTGGTTTCGTTGTGGCACAGTGGGAAAAGGGGGAAGTATGGGTTGCAGGATTTGGAGAGTGTCTGGCTTTCAACACCAATCCATCACGTACCCACATTATAGTTGTCATAGAGACAGACACAACTGACAGTGTTGCTTTTTAATCGTGGGTTGCTCTGCGATCCGTCTGCTGTGACTCACACTATGCACTGAAGACATGTGATGTAATCAGATATCATGTTGGTGACCCTCATGTTCGTTTGTGGGACAATAGCACTTGTCTAAACCTTGGACATCTAGCAATAAAACTATATGTTGTGAATTTTCATGGTCAACGTAACCCAAAACCTTACGATAGGATTATTTCTCCCATCCAGGAATGGGTTTAAATTCCTTTGGGTTGGGAATGACCTGCTGGAAACTCTAAAAATAAAAACAGTTTATCAGAAAGTCTCTACTAGAAAAAACCTGAATTGTATAGCTTGAAGAGCCCGGGTCACATTGCAGTCAGTTGCACAGGAGTTACATGCACTTGCTAGTGCATTACAGCATATGAATTTGGGTGAAAAATCGTGATAGTATTAAATTTTGAATTGGGTGATTTCTTTATTATTATTATTTATTTATTTTATTTTTTTCAGAAATTGTGGTTGCAAATAAATTTGCAAATTTTTTGAAGTTCCATGTTTGCTTTTCTTATTTGTAGGGATGTACAATTTGTACAATGTTGTGATTATATATGAATAACAATTATTATTATTGTTGTTACTATTAAATATTAAGAAAAATTATTGTAAAAATTTCACTCCAGAACTGAGATAAAATTAATATAATACATTTTACAGTAACTGTAAAAAAAAGAAACAAATAAGTATTTAATTTAAACCATTTTCACACAGAATTTGCTACCAAATTTAACCAATTATTACAAAGAAGCATCAAGTAATATTTAGAAAAAAATTAAGTAAAAAAAACTGTTGTAAAAACCTACTCCAATAATTAAAGTATATTGTATTTATATCTCTCTTAATTTCTTGATTTTTCATTTATTTACTTCTATCTGCATGCATGTAAAAGAACAGAAATGTTCAACACCGTAGTTCATATATAAGGAAATCATTTATGACAGGCCTTTGAATTATTAGAAAAGTTATAAGCGTTAGTGTAAATGATCTCAGATGCACTTTTATTGTGTACAGTGTCATTTTACATGTGTGTAAAAGAACAAAAATGTTGTGTAACAGTGCTGGATAGTTACGTCTTAAGTTTAATAATCAGTTAGTAATTTGTTGACATGCAACTGAGCACCATTAATTAGTTATAGAGATTTGTAATCCCAAATATTTCCCCAGTCATTGTAATTGATGAGTTGCACCTGCCACAAACCGTTTGGAGAGCTGAAGATTTTGTGCATTGAGGCAAACAGTTCAAGTATTTCATAAAGACATCTGAAAGCTATTCAAACCTTGAATTTCTTCTTTTTTCTTCAGTTTTCCTGTTTCTCATTTGACATTTTTATGTAAGAGCAAATCCTGATTAAAGCATTACACTAAAAAGAGCTGACAGTCAGATTTGTGAAGCTCTCATGGCAGAGATAAACAGCACGTTCAACAAGAGAGATAAATGAAACCTTGTTTGGTTTGCAGTGCTCCAGAACGGTTCATGCCACTGCTTTCACGCAAACCAAAGGCTAAATTATTCAATTCAGCTTAAAGGTGCTCTATGCGATGTTGCAGGATTTTAGCTCGATTTCATTTTTATCTCAAACCGTATGTATAACCCCTCGATTGTCTTGCTGTCTGCCCTCTGAATACACTGGGGAAAAAACTCTCGAAAGACAACAAAGTGGGTGTTGTCTTTCGAGAGTTTTTTCCCCAGTAAAAACCTGCAATACCAAAACAAACACTATGGACACAAGATGTGTACCACAACAAAAACAAACTTAGGCCAACTAATCGGCAAAAAGAGGTGGGGTTTAATGCACACAAGCACACTTCACCTAACCAATCATCAAGAAGAGGTGGGGTTTAATGCGCACAAGCAAACTTCACCTAACCAATCGACAAGAAGAGGTGGGGTTTAATGCGCACAAACAAACTTAACCTAACCAATCGACAAGAAGAGGTGGGGTTTAATGCGCACAAGCACACTTCACCTAACCAATCATCAAGAAGAGGTGGGGTTTAATGCGCACAAGCAAACTTCACCTAACCAATCGACAAGAAGAGGTGGGGTTTAATGCGC
>JAUYWG010000040.1:25966706-26005665 GCA_034779775.1 Enteromius afrohamiltoni
GACAAGAAGAGGTGGGGTTTAATGCGCACAAACAAACTTTGGCCAACTAATCGACAAGAAGAGGTGGGGTTTAATGCACACAAGCAAACTTCACCTAACCAATCGACAAGAAGAGGTGGGGTTTAATGCGCACAAACAAACTTTGGCCAACTAATCGACAAGAAGAGGTGGGGTTTAATGCACACAAGCAAACTTCACCTAACCAATCGACAAGAAGAGGTGGGGTTTAATGCGCACAAACAAACTTTGGCCAACTAATCGACAAGAAGAGGTGGGGTTTAATGCGCCCAAACAAACTTTGGCCAACTAATCGACAAGAAGAGGTGGGGTTTAATGCGCGCAAACAAATTTCGTCAACAAATCGGCTGTTTTTGTTGTGGTGCACATCCAGTGCCCATAGTATTTGTTTTGGTATTGCAGCCTCTGTGTTGTCTCTCAAGACCGGGTTTTTTCCCCAATGTATTCAGAGAGCTGACAGCAAGAACATCAAGGGGTGATGCATACAGTTTGAGATAAAAATTAAATTGAGCTAAAATCCTGTAACATTGCATAGAGCACCTTTAACTAATATATTTCACATATCACCTGAAATCAGTTCTAACCCCAGCAAGATGCACTAAAATGCTGTGCGGTGGCTCTGGCTATCCTTAGATGATCCCTGTGTCACACAACAATTAAACCCTCATGCATTTTTCCATGAGTCTGAGATCCAAATGCCCTCCCCTTCACTCCCAGTAGCCTTGTACTAAACCACACCGCATGTTATTGAGGTTCTCATTGCAGGCTTGGCAGGAGATAAAGGCTTCCCGCCACTCTACTTAAGGATGACCCAACTGAAGTATGGACATTACCGCAGACACACTAGAGCTCAGTGTTGCATTTGCATTCTTGAAACCCAAGTGTGATCTCTCAATAATAGCACAACAAATGGCTGAATATGAATGGTCAATGGGTTATGCGTCTGGGATAAGGGTTTGTTTGAATCCCTAACCCCAAAGTATAAGTAACTGCAATGCTTGTCTTACCAAACACTTTTTTTTTAAACCTTTGGGCCAGAGGGACTCAAAGACTCGACCACAAAGTCAACAAAACAGTTCCCACAAAGATCCACTCCATTTACAACTACCTCTTCACCTTGATTTACAACCTAGCATTGTAAATGAGGGCTTTTACATAACCTGAATAACTCTTAGCTCATTGTTTTTCGGCTTGAGAATGCTTTTTTGCCATGGATGCCTCAAAGTCACCTCAAATGGAGATTTGGAGGACGAAAAACAACTTGACACTCGATACGTAATTGCTTTCCTTGCAAGAAATCACGCGCTCTCACACACGGTCAGGTTTGCCGTAGCAGGTCAAAAGGTTTCTCGCAAGTGATCGGCACGCATCTCATTTAACCTTTGAGTTCTGATTCATTCTCTGTCTTCTGGGAAATGCTGAGCCTCAGGGCTGTTAATTGATCTTTAGTAAGCAAGGTCGTCGACATACTGGGCTGCCATTCACAGATCATCACTTAAATAAAACCTTCCTGCTCATTGAACAGTTAAAGATGGCATATAAAGAAGCGTTATAGTAGATATGGAAAAAATTAGGTCAGAGTCTGGCTTTTGTTACTGCATTTTAGGCTCGTTTTCTCTCTGTATAAACAGATTTTGAGTATAAAATAATTTGTTTGCGACGTGACACAATCGCAGCCATTCCAGACATATTTTATGTTTAATTACTTCAATTTGGGGGCAGGATTTTAGGTCAGTGTAAAATGTAAAATGCCACAGTAGTTCAATTAATTCAACTGTCAAAACTTCCTGTTGCTCGATGCTTGACACTGGATTTGCGTACAATAAATCCTGTCATAAATATAGAATTTACAGTGTAAAGCGGAATGTCACGTTGAGCTATAAACGTAATCAAACTGTGTTGTGGTCTCTGAATATTTAAGAGCGAAAAGTGCAGTCTCTGCAGTCTGCTTGTTTTGCATTTCCCTGGCTCAATGATTGGCACAGTTGTCTGTTACACACTCACTCAAGCACATGTATTGCTTGCTGTGTTTTCAGCTTCTGCCATCTCACTATATGCGGGCACGAAACAAACTACATACTTCTTCAGAGCTGCCCTGAAGCCATGTGTCCACCTAAGTGTTTTTATCCAGCTGAAAATTCCTTCTTCAACTCTCACCACCTAAAAAAAACACCCTGAGTGTGCAGCACTCAGCGTGAAATAAACTGTCAGCGCCTTGTCACACTTCATTTTTGTATTTGTGAGAATATGAGAGCTGTTCTGTGCACTTTCACTTGGTTAGCTGGCTCATTGTGGCAATCCTCCAGCACATTGTCGTCTTTCCCAGAGGACTATGCTGTTCTGTAGTCAAGGTCTCATGCTATCGGACATGAGAACATACTCAACAAGCTCTCTTTTGGTGAGCGGTCTGTTTGTGTTTGAGTGAATGTTCAATCTCAAAACATTACCCCAGTCTCGACCGAGATCGTCAGGTGGCATTGTTGCTGCACTGTAAAGTTATGTCTGCTGTGAGGACTGGGAAGGTTGTGGACCTTTGAGGAGCTTGTTTTGTTCTGCTTGCACACCTGTAGCATGTTAATGAGAAACCATTATCCGGTACTGGTGTAGTCTGTCTTGTTGATAGCAGTGTTTGAAATCGCTCTTCTCACACTCACTTTGATGTGCTGCGTGGTCATAAAAACATTTTATTATTTTATACATTGTATGTAGCATTTCATATATGTTCTTCTGTATTTTGTCCTATTAATTGTAATTGAATTGGTTGACAAGAATTATAAAATTACTATGGTATCAAAAATGTTGATACCATAAAGAACTATATTGTGAAATAAAATTATCTCAGCATAAATCTTTGATTGTGTATTTGACCCTCTAGCTCTAGATACTATCTATTCTATATTTTTCTGTCTGCTTTTTATTTATTAAAAAATTTGAATATTTTCTAGATTCTATCTACTTTTTTCTTATATGCAAAACAAAAAAAACACACCTCGCTACATGTTTTTGCTCTTTGTTAGGTTTGAATTGCTTCTGTTGTCTTCATTTGTAAGTTGCTTTCTATAAAAGCGTCTGCTAAATTACTAAAATGTAAATGCAATTTGTTAAAAATGGAATATGATTAAAATGTGCTGTATTATGTGATATGAGTATGGGTCTTCTGCGGTTATCTAATTTAAATATGCACTAATTTGCACACAAAGAAGAAAAAATGGCACATTGGATGATTATTTATTGACAAAGACAAAAGTGTTTACAGAGAGGATCTTTCCTCTTTTCCTTTCCGTCAACAGCCCAAAAAAAAATGGAAATGAAATTAAAAAAAGTGTTTTCCCTGAAGTGTCTCACCTTAAAACCCGGTTCAATCCAAATTAATAAAAATTGTATATGCAATTGAAATACATACATTTAAAAACAGGTCTTAATATGCCAAATGATAATAGGAATGGTCCAGTTTTGACCATACCACTTGCGCTGCAGACTGTCACATGCTGCATAGAGCCACGTGACCGTTTTATGGGAAAGGGGAGATTTTCCATTGTTTGCCTGTAAATAATGTCACGTCTGTATTTATTATGTAAAGTATCGGGTATCTGTCTTAAAATAATAAATGAATGCCATTTGCGCATACAACTGTGGTTTGAAAGTACCACGAATGTCTCTGGCACTGTCTGCAGCAGGCAAGTGTTTGGGGTGAGCAAACAGTTCAGGATTTGGGGTGTTTGTAGTCGTCTAGGAGTTGCATTAATTTCTTGTCAATTCACGAGCTAGCATAACCCTGCCATGGCTCTCGCTGACCACAGCTTGACCTTCTCCTGTTTACTTTGCATTGTGGGACATGATTACAGCATGTCCTGCATACCGATGGGCCAGACGGCTCTGTTTGTTCAACCATTTAACATTTTGCCCTGATGTTCTTTGTTGCTCTTCTTGTTTGACATAAATCATAATTGTAAATGCCCTGTTTAATCCTACATGTCTTTTAGCTCACATAGATGTGTATTTTTTACGACACAATGCATTTAAATTGGACTGTTTTGATTCCTTCCTGGCTCAGCAAATGGAATGTCTCTTAGTATTAAGTAAGCAGGGATTTGTTCCATAATGTTGGTAAATCATTACTCTGTACTGTTCACGGATCACAGTGAGATCTTTTTTTTTTTTCTGAAACAATTTCAGCATTTGCTTTTTATCCCTGTTTGGAAATTCAACTAAAACACTGGCAGAGGCGCCAAGGTCAACCTGATAGACCAACTTGGTCAAGGTGACTGGAGCTGATAGGCCATATTGGACCAAAGCAAACCTGGCAGTCAAATATAATCAAAAAGTCACTTTTTAGAAGATGGTTGGTGATTTGGTGCGACATGAGCAAAAACTCCAACTGACAATCAACAATAGAGACCCCCTTTATTTAGAAGAGAGACCATCAAAATGTCTTCTACTCATTCAAGGGCGTCAGTTTGAACTCCACATCTCTTGCCTGCCATTAAACACTTTCACAAAGTCTGATCAAATAAAATCCCCCCTGGAATGTAATGTCTTGACATGTGTCTTCTTGCCAAGGCTGTACAGTTGGAAGGGGTCGAGCTGACCCCCTCACATCTGCTGTTGGAGAACCGGCAAATCGGCACACTTCAACCCCCGTCTGCTGCCAGTCACAACCGTGTTGAAGACAAATAATTTTACTCTGGCAGTGTGTTCCTGGTCAGCATCCTACAATAACAACTGCACTGTTTCTACTGTTGCATTTCTTGCCACTTTTTCCACTCGGCTCCATCTGTATGTCAACCTTAAGGAAATGGGGTCTAGACAGCCTTAGAATATCTTCAAGCTCCCAGAGCGTCAACCTGGCCAGCAGAATTATGGATGAGCTGGATTTATCAGCACAGCTTGATGTGGACAAGTCGGTATTATAGGGTCTCGTGGTGTTGAAATACATATTAGACATTCCAGACTACATAGGGAAAGATCAACTGGCCAAACAAACCTTCACATTAATGTCCTTGCTGGTAATTTCCCAGTGATAAAGAGTGGGAAAATGCATATTTGTCAAAGTGAAACAGCCTTCAGATGTACAGGGATTGTACATGCTTGGGTTTGGATTTACTGAAACTGCAAAAGGGGCTTCCCAAGATCCTCTGCTGAGCTGATCTCGAAACCATTCACTTTTAGAAGTTGTGTCCCATTTTGCATGCTGTCTGTTGTAAATAATATGCATCGGTTTTGAGCTGATACAACACCACCATAAAGAAACCAGCTACCGTCTTCATGAACCGTCTTATCTTAAGAGTTTTAAATAGCACATTTGCAGTAAAGAAGCATTAAGAAGTCAGGTTTTTTTTTCAACAAACATCCCTGCTGAACAGGGATGCAACAAGTCTGTATTTCGTACACTTCATGTAATGTAAAGTCTGTAAGTTTAGTGTGCTATTTCAGGTCCATCTATGCATTCGTGTTTATGTATTTATCATTAACTACAACCTGTTGTGATATGGAAGATGAGTTTGATGGTTCTCTCACGATATTATTTATTAATAGCAAAAAAGTGATGGCAAATCAGCCCCAGCTGTTTTTAATGCAGGACAAATTCAAAAGGAATTGCATTAAACACACAAGGTTTTTTGGAATTAAATATGTCTTTCTGCATAATCAAATGTGCATACTTTTTATCACCAGTGAAGCACATACTTTAAGTGCCTAGTAAAGTATGCTAATTGGCACATGGCCAGAATCTGTTCTTGCTTATTACGATGTTTGCCTCTGTCTTTCCATTGTTGCTGCTTTTTCTCTTTCCCTTTTACCATCTGCCGTTTCACTTGCAATTGTGGTTTGGTTAGCTGTAAGGAAGCTAAGTAGCAGAGACAGTTTGTCATAACGTATGTTCAGGGGTTTTAAGAAGATGACATTAGATGGTAATTTAATCTGAGGTGTGAGCTGTACAGACCAATAGAAGGTGAGAATAGCGTCATGCATGGTTTGCGAGTTCTACATCCGTATGTGCAAATACAATAAATACAGCCTTCATGACTTTAGCAGATGTCCTTCAGAGTCAGTAAGAAGCCCACAGGTGATCTGCTTTGCGTCGGAAATCACAGAAACACATTAGAGTCATGTTTTTAAAGTCTTGCTTTGCAATCTCTCTGTATGAGGCCTACTGTATGTGTTGAGATCATTATGACCACTAAAAATGACAGATTGCTCCTTAAACCATTGGCAGCATTATGTTGCTTTCCTGTTTTCACCATGCTTTTTAATGGATTCTTTACAAGCGCCATACTGCCCAGTTGGTTTCATGAGCTGTGAGGACCACAGGTTGGCTGATTCGGCCTGTTACAGTTTATAGACAGTAGCAGGCACTGTGTTTATCTTAGCAGGCTGCCAGAGTTTAATTCACATTGTGCTGCCCACTGATCCATGTTCTTGCTTACAGAAATTGGCAGCTGGCGTGGACCAGTTCGCTTACACCTGTGTACAAGACCATCCCATTTGGACCAATCAGCAGTTCTGGGAGGCCACCTTCTACTCTGAGGTGCAAAACCAGATAAGAGCGCTTTACCTCACCGCTCCTGAGGAAAAACAACTCATCACTGCCAAGATCAAGGTAAAGTCTTGAAATCAACTTTTTGGCTTGACTAATCCCTACATGTTAGAAAAAATTTAAATAGGATTTTAATAACAATTTTGAAGAAAAAAAAATTAAGATGTGCGCACTCATGAATATTCCCTTATTTTTATTTGATGGTTACACCACATGACCACATAAATTTAAACTTTTGCCCCAAAAAGACCATGAACACTTTTCATTTTTTTTAAATTTGGTACACACATATCAAATTAGATTTTTTCTTAACTTTCCTTAACTGGATTATTATATTTATAATTGACCCATTTAACATTGTATTTATTCAGTTCCGGTAATACCTAATAACTACATGGGCTACAGTTACTACCTGACGGTTACTACCTGGTGGTTAGTGTAGTTACTATCAGTACATACTATGTATATGAGAAACAGGACTGTAAAATTGCTACCATTATGTTTATGATTGCAGTTATGTTTATAAGTGATTAAGAAAAATAATAAAACTTGATCTCTTACTAGGTGTAAACAAAGACCACTGTGCCATGTTCATGAGTAAATTTTGTAGTAACAAGTTTGGTTGTCATTCAAGTCAGACAAAACATGATGGCGTTGATTAGAAATTAACAAAAATATTGCCCCTGGCATAATTTCAAGCAGAAACGGGTATAATTTAACCCTGACCATCTCTCTTTGTCAGGAACAGACCACACTGTCCACAGCATCCAGTGAGTCAGAACGAACCGCTATGGATCTTGCAGCAGAGCAGTTGCGTGCTTGGCCCAGTCTGAGCAAAGAGAAGCAGCATGAGCTGGTTAAAAATGAAGAAAGCACAGTGTTCAGCCAGGCCATCCACTACGCCAGTCTGATGGTCTATCTGCTCGTACCACTGGACACAAGCAAAAACAAGCTGCTGCGCTCCACGCCTGCAGCAGACTGGGAGAGCGGCAGTAACAGCATCCTCACTAACAGGCAAGAGACTTCCTTCTATATATACGTTATTTACAGTACATTGGCATGCATTTGGTAAATTTATTTATTTTTTTATCCAAAGCAACCTTTCCAGGCACAGATTTCTACTTTCCTTAAGAATGGAACACATGACATTGGCATTGCTTGAGTTACTGGTTATCACTGCTGTTTCACTTTACTGAATGTAGTTTTCCAGCCTCTTAAAATGCGCCTATTATGGTTAATGAAAGGTTCATATTTTGCAGTCCCCCACCAACAAAACACTTTCATTTTTCTTATAATATGTGTTCATTTGTACCTTTCTTGCTCAACAACTCCCAAATGATTCGCTCAATGATTCATCTTTCCAAACCCCACCCTATTCTGCTGTGATTTCGTCATGCAAGTATTGCACTTATTTTCAGAGCGCTTTGTTACCATGGAAAATGCTATTTTACCACTCCAAAAGCGGCACCTAGTGGCAAAGATTTAATTAGCATTTTTTATTCTAACCAACACGAAAAGACTAATAAGTGGGCGGGCAATATGTGACATCAAAATGAAACGGCTTCGAATTCAGTAAAAAACTTGATTCAGAGTTGACTCCTTTTGAGAGACTTTATACATGGTGCACTTTCAGATTTAAACTTTGCAGGATGTTTTTATTCACCTAGTGCTGTTACACACTGTGTGTGTCTAAAATCTAAAATATCATTTTATATGCAGTTTTAGCTCATAATATGCCACTAAAATAATACATTTAAAAGTTAAGAATGCTTCTTGTTCATTCATTTGCCTTACGATTGACCTCTACCTGCAAATGATTAAACTATCTTCCACATTTTCTCCACATAAAATCCCCTAAGTTTAATGGTCATTAATCATTGTGTAAGATGTGAATCTGAAATTAGAGCGAAAGGAAGAAAGGAAAAATGTGTGTTTCAGGAAGTCACTACAACAAACCTCCCAGGCACTGATTAATAAAGGTCGTCACTCAAAATTCTCTGTGCGATCAAGGAGAACCCACATAGAGGTCAGTGATCACGCATGAAGGAGATTCAGTACCGATTAAAGATCCAGCAGCCCATATGTGTCAGGATTATGAGAATGGAACATAACATAACAGGAACTGGGTAAAATACAATTACAGTTTGTCAAAAGACTTAATAGTAACTCATTATAGCAGAGAATATTTTGTGCTCAAATGAGATCTGACATCTGAGCAAAATAATACAGCTCCAAACTCATAAACATAATAAATATAATGAAATATGGGGCGCCAGATTCATGCTATGGGAATGCTTGTTGCTTCAAATTATAGTGCATAACCATTTGTTTGTTTGTTTGTTCTGCCAGTTAAAAAAACTTATAACATATAAGTCATTATGTTTGTTTAGATGTGGCTGCTTTATTCAGTGTCTAGAGGATCTGGAGATAAACCACTGAAATCAATTACAGCTTTAATTAAGGAGCTTTTGATGAAGAACATTTTGTAGCACCATTTGAAAATGGTTTCATTGGACTAACTTGGAGTTAATCTGTCCAAAAAAGTCGTCCAAAAGTGCTCAAATCAGATCATTTTTTGTTAAGGTGGTTCTTAAAACTATAAAAAGGCTTATGCAAACAGCACATTTCAAGCACAATTAGCTTTATACCATTACATAATCATTTGAAAATAATTCCAATCGGTTTCATTGCTTCGAAATAAAAATGTCACAGAGAAGCAAAATTTCAATGTGTCATTTGTAGTCCTGCAAAGTAATAGAACAGGTTCTAGCTCTAAACACTTTTGCAGGTCAGTGGTGCTCCAGTACGTCTGGTTTAAATCAGATCAGCTGAAATGGAAAAGATGCACAGCAGGGGCTGACGGTTGTCCTTTCACCTCGGTTACGAAACACACTATAATTGCAATATAAATCAGCTTGATAGTTTCTCAGCAGAAAACTACACAGTTGATTAAGTCGAAAACGTAAATAGAAGTAGCCTGGTGTAGTTCCTCAAGAGTCCTGTCCAGTTATACACCACACATCCTCCTCAGGCTTTCCAGTAGCCCGAGTGCTGCCCTGCTGTAGCAGAACGGTGAAATGAGTTGGCCGTTTGTGGAGGGAGCGCTCAGTCATAACCAAAAAAAAGATGAAGGGATCAGGATGTAGAGCTTTGTAGTAATAATAATATGTGTGAGTTTTGGAAGGCTTCATAGTCAAAACAGGTGATGTTTAGCCAAATGCATGTCTCTGGGGTTGATCTTTCCCTCCTCTTGTCCTTTTCTCTTCCTTTCAGAAATTGTTCAAGGCCAATAACCGCACAATGAGAGTTTTAAGTGCTAGTCTCAAGTGTCACATGCTTTCCTTTTACTATTTATTTTTAATTAGCGGTACTTGCACCTAGGATTAGGGAATTTTGTAAATTGTGAAGTATGCTATTATGTTGCTGAGCGATCGGACACGGACCTGCCAGACAATAAAGTCCTTCAAGGCAGGGATTCCCGAACTTTTTTTGTCAGACAAACTGCTGACAAAGACATAAAAACGTATTGGAAACAATGGATTTGAATTTAATATTTAAATAGTTTAATGACACGTATGCATTTTCACTGTTCTCTGATGTTGATCATATAAAAATATATATATAATTATTTGTTTATTAGAAGCAGAGGTAACATTTTACAATAAGGTGTCATTTATTGCACCCCTTATTAGTCTTTGTTAATGTTATTTAGTAAACATACAGTTAGTTCATGTTAATTCACAGTGTATTAACTAATGTTAACAAACACAAATTGTGATTTTCATAATGCATTAGTAAATGCTGAAATGAACATAAATGTAATAATTAATAAGTGATGTAGAAGTATTGTTCATTCTTAGCTCATATTAACTAATGTTAACTAATGAGCCTTATTGTAAAGTGTTACCGAAGTAGAAGTAGTGCTTTTACTGTAATATTTTACTTGTGTAAATTACAAATGTACCGTAAAATAAAAGAAAAAAAACAAATAATAGAATAAAACTATACAGTTATTTAAATGAAGCTAAAATTAAGCGTTAACACACTTAGCTATATCATGATTATTGTGCAGCCCCATATATTTATTTTAATTTTACATTCAATATAATTCATAATTAGCTTTTTTAATAAAATGTAATAAACTCCAGCAAGTCTTGTTAGTTAAAAGTTGTTCTGCAAAATTTACATTTCACAAAATGTAAAAATTGCATCACTTTTCCACCAGCACAATGTGCACTAAGACCGGGAGATATCAGAGCCGTCCGCTTGCTAACTGTGGTATTTCAGACCAATTGTGTGCGACAGACTAAACAGACATTGAATTGTGACAGGTCTTTAAACTAAAGCAGCAGAGGTACAGTACATCAAAGCTTCTTTAAATAGCCGCGTGTTATTTTAAGAATATTGAGAGTAGCATTGCTTTTGTTGTGGTTGTGTACATAGTCTGCTATGTAACTAGTGTCGTGCAATAAACAGTATTGCAGGAAGTGTGGCCGAGAGCTTCGACACCGAGAGTGGATTTGAAGACTCTGAGACCAGTGACGTTGCCAACTCTGTGGGAAGATTTATCTCTCGTTTCATTGACAAAGTGTGCACAGAGAGTGGAGTGACGCAGGACCATATCAAGAGTCTGCATAGTATGATTCCAGGTAAAACAATGAATGCATAGTCACTCAATACAAACTGAAACAAATGGAGAGTTGTACACGGACATTAACTTGCATAACATTACGGTTTTAGGTTAAAATGAATATAGTTGTATAAAGATTGTAAGTACTAGTTAATTTCATTTGAAATGTATTTTTTGCATCAGAAATATTATTTGTGGTCAAAACTGCATGGAAAATAATTACAATGTATAATATAAAAAATGCCATTCAAAGTAAATGGATTCACTCTGTAGGACAAGTCGATATATTAAGCAGTTTGGTTGGAAAATTAACCTGAAATGGATAGTACTGTTACCCAGTGACTGTCCACAGAGTTTTCAGAATAAGGTATGCATCTGTTTCTTAAGGTCTTGTGGCAATGCAGATGGAGACTCTAGAGGCGGTCCACAGAGAAAGCAGAAGACTGCCTCCCATTCAGAAGGTAAGAACTTGCTCTGCACTAGTAAAAAGCTGTTTGTTCTTTTAATGAATTGGTCAAAATGAGTCAAAAAAGTCAAAAGTCAATGGATTAAATGTACACCAAGCTTGCAATAAAATTACATATTTGAAATCACCAATGAAATCTGACACCAAATCTGCTCAAATAGTGTTGTTGTTTAGGCTAGACTGGCTAGTACGCATGTGCAGTCTTATTTAGGCGCATGTCACAGAATGCTTACTGTTTGTATAGGAACCGGGACTTTTACAGTCACGCACTGATTTTACTGATTGGTTCTTTTGCTCAGAAGGCAGGGCTTCGTTCGATAGACTATTCAAAACAAAAGCTGGATCCTCTGTGTAATTGGGTGCTTTCAGAATAAGTGTCCAAACAGCTGATAAAAACATCACAGTAATCCAAAACTTATCCAATTTTCCACAAAGAGACACATTTAGCTGTATAAGGGGAAAGAAATGTCATATTGGATCATTGGCACAGATCCAGCTTTGTGAGAGCCTGAAACCACTATTTTTTTAAACTGGGCTCTAGTTGTTTTTCATGTGTGCAGCAAATCGTGAAATTCGTGAAATGATGATGTCATTTTTAACAGAGTCGTCTTTTCCATTTTTAGTGCATCCCTGTGGCAGAATTACAGCACCACGTACTGCTCTGGCATGTATAATGCATTGTTTTAAGTCGGTTTAGTGTGTATGCAGATATTTCTTGTGACGTGTTTATAGATGTGTTTTTTTTAGAACAAGTTTAAAAAGATAGCTCTGGCTTTGTATGGATGCAGGCTTTCAGTTAATGTCTTGTAAAGTGAAAAAATGCATGTTTTTTGTGAAATCAATCTATCATTAATATGTTGGGTTTTTTTGCTTTTGTTGATTGCTATGAAATGATGTGTAGTTAAAGATGGGCAAGTTTCTTGTATTATATGCATCAAAATTGAAGCAATATAGTATTGTTTTTAAAAACTCTGCAGTAAATACTGCCTGACTTCAGTGAAAAGCCTAAAATCGTGTGTAGTCAAAGCTGATGATTAATGGAGACTCTTCTGAGATGTTTTGGTTGAAGAGGGAATTCTAGCCTGGATAAAGTCCTGGTTCCTGTACAGGACCAAGTTTGTTTTTCGGAAGAAAAAGTAACCACGGTAGGTTGTTTATTAGTGTGCAAATCCAGGGAAGTAACTGATGGAGATCCCAACTGGCATCCCCAGTGTGAGGTGGACTGTTCTTCTAATACCGCAGATTTCCACATAACAAATACTTGCTGTAGTTCCCAATTTGTATTTTATTTTATCGGCTCCGTTTCAGTTCTTGTCACCCTTTTGAATCCAGCTAATGAGCTAGATAATGACCCCAGGACAGAACACGCTTTCTGGACAATGTAAAAATTGATGGGTTGTGTCTCTGGTGGTAAACATACAAGGCTTGAGTGTGATTACTGTGCCTGGAACTAAACTTAATAAATGATGCTTACACCATCATCAAGAGAATCGTTTGTTGTCTGTCAAAAAGCAGACCACAAAAACTTGGCTTTTTTTCTGGTACAAACTGAATAACAGTGTAATCTTATATTTCTGTTTAGGAGAAAGGTAGTGAATCATCTCCGTACCAAAGCATTTGCTCCTGGTCTTCAGCAGACTCTAATGACAATGATTTTTCCCAGCCCAAGATCCTGCGGCCTGCCCTGCTGCCTGGAGAGGAGCTGGTGTCCGAGGGATTACGTGTGGTCTTAGACCCTGATGGTCGAGAAGAGGCAACCGGCGGCCTTCTGGGAGGGCCACACATCCTGCCAGCAGAGGGAGCACTCTTCCTCACCACTTACCGTATTGTTTTCAAAGGCACTCCTCATGACCAACTAGGTAAAGACAATTTTGTAACTTTCTGGAATGCGTTTTCCAAAGCCTGACAAAACAACATGAGCATTTATCCATATTGTCCTTTTAACAATGCCCAGGCCATTTATACATTGATACAATTTAAAATTGCCGCTGTAAACCACGTCACATGAGGTTTGACGTCAAACAGAATTGGTTCTAAATGCATCTGAATCTTTTTCACTGAACTCACATGTGATTGCAACAACAAAAGCATGAGTCAAAGAACTTTGTTTGAAAGAGTTTAGAGAGTTTACTGTCCTATATTTAGATAGTTTTACCCTGCTGTAATGATGTGTTTACGTTTGTGTCTGTGCTCAGTTGGCGAACAAGCCGTGATCAGGAGTTTTCCAGTATCCACTTTGACCAAGGAGAAAAAAATCACCATTCAGAACCAGCTACAGCAAAACATGCAGGAGGGGCTTCAGCTAAGATCCGCCTCCTTCCAGGTATTGATGCACATACAAAATACGTAGCCAGTAAATGAATTTTTAATTGGAATACAAATTGCATATTTGCAATAGTTCTTCTTAACCCTTAACATGACAAACACCTACAGTAATAAGTTGTTTTCTGAACCAAAGCAGACATTAGCTTTTCTTATTGCCTGTAATTTGGTTTTGAATCTACAACTTCTCTGTTGTGCCTCAACCTTTTCCGTTTTTATCAGAAAGTCGTTTCGATTTCAGAGAACCAGATGCAAACTGTTGTAAAGCACTTTTTTATTAGAGCATTTATTTAGAAAAGCCTCTTTAGGAATAATTTGATTAAACTGATGTTCACAAAAGAGGAATGTGCACGTCTCAGACGTCTCTCTGGTTGACTCATTATCAAGAAGTCTCTTCATGGATTAGGACAGAGCAAGAGAAGCACATGTTGTGTTCTTCACTATGCATGGACTATAGGGCCATAAAGATTTTATGGCTCATTCCTATCGTTTTACTAACTTAAGCTATAAAATCAGGCCCTGTATGGAAGCAAGGGTCATTTGTGCTGGTCTGCCCATGTGTGGCTGCCAACAGTTGGTGTCTGGGGTATATTATCAGGCGCTCATTAAGAGCTGCAGTCCACGCAAGAGTTAAGGTCAGACTCCTGAGGAGCAGAGATAGAGGAGTTCTGGGGAGATGGAGAGGGGATATGAGGTCACACAGACAAGCGTACACGCGGCCAAACCTCGTTTTGGAATGTTTTCTCCAGAAAAGTGGGAAAAGATCTTGTTCCATACTGCTATCCAGCTCAAAGCACTTCTGCAAGTAATTTCTCTTGCCCCAAAAAATTTCAAATGATTATTTTCAGATTTTCTTCCCTCATGAAGGTGTGGCAGCTCTGTTAGTTACATAACTCTATGTAATATAGTAGTTGGACAACTGGTCTGATTGTATGTCTTGCATTGTTTTAGCTAATTAAGGTGGCGTTTGATGAGGAGGTGAGCTCTGAGATGGTAGAGATCTTCAGGAAACACCTGCAACGGATCCGCTACCCACAGTCCATCTTCAGCACCTTTGCTTTTGCTGCAGGACAGACGGCACCACAGCTCATATTACCCAAGCAGAAAGAAAGGAACACAGGTTTCCGGTCAGTGTATTATTTGTTATAAGAGCAGAAATAATGTTAATCTGTTGTATGTAATCTATATAATTTTTGTTGAGGATGCACTGTTACCGCTTGTAAACTCTTTAAAGAGAAAGGAAAACTTGAAATCACATTATATGACCCCTTTAATTAATTATTTTGAAAAACACATCAAAGGGTAGTTCACCTTAAAATAAAAAATTAGCCCATTATTTACTCACCCTCAAGCCATCCTAGGTATATATGGCTTTCTTCTTTCAGGTGTATGCAATAGGAATGCAAGTTTTTAAAGATGTATTTTTTGGCATTTATTACAATAGGACCGATCAATAGTGACAGGAAGTAAAGTGAGGGAGAGAGAGAGGAGGCGGGATCGGTCCTCGAGTTGGGATTCGAACAGTGGACGCCCAATTTTCTTACTCAAATGCATTGATTTGCTGCAGAAGGCCTTTGTTAACCCCCAGAGCTGCCTTATGATGGATAGAGCCTTTTTTTGGACTTTAAAATCCGAACCACAATTAATTTCTATTATAAAGCTTGGAAGATATTTTGTTTTATATAGCTCTGATTGTATTCGTCTCAAAGATAAAGGCCATGTACACCTAGGATGGCTTGAGGGTGAGTCAATCATAGAATAATTTTCATTTTTGGGTGAACGATCTCTTTAGTTCTTCACGCAAAGCTGTCATATCGCAGTTTCGGAATATAGCACACACGTCATATGGAATACTTTAAAAGAGTGGCCAAGATGTTGTTAAATTGTCCTTTTGTGTTCCATGGAAGAAAAAAGTCATAAAGCTTTGGAACAAAATGAGGGTGAGCAAATAATGACAGAATTTTGGGTGTATTGTTCAATTAAATGAAAATCTGTTTCTTGTAGAACACTATCGAAGACCATTGTAAAAGGAGCTAAAAGGGCAGGCAAGATCACAATGGGCCGTCAGTCCACTATGAAGAAAAACGAAAAGGGCAGTCGCATGACGTGGCATGAAGATGATGACATCTCCAGTAAGTATATTTCACAATGTAAGAAAAATATTCCATGTCAGCAGTCATGGCCTTTCAGTTGTCTGATGTTGATGTTTCAGTCTCGGATGATGGTGAGCTCCCCGCCAGCAGCACACTGAAGGCCTCAGAGAAGTCCACTATGGAGCAGTTAGTGGAGCGAGCTTGTTTCCGCGACTATCAGAGGCTGGGACTGGGAACCATTAGCACTAATTCCACACGGTCTAAAAGCGGAGATCAGTTCCGTGTTACGGCAGTCAACAGGCTCTACTCATTATGCCGCAGGCAAGTTGTAACCCAACACTTAGACTTTGTTCAAAAACCTAGTGAGCTGCCTACAACTCGGGCATAGTGCTCTTCACTCCACTTTTGTTTGCAATGCTCACATTTAAAAATTCAAGCAACAGCCAACTGCTTAGCTCGCATATGTCTCAATAAGGCTATGCCGATTCTTCCATTTCATTTCAACTTTTAAGTGCTCTTTATGTATAGGTGTCCCTATAAATAACAAGGACATACATTTTAATCTTTATTCAAAGGAATTTCAAACAGCAGAATCATGAATGTTTTTCTAAAATGGTGATGATATTTGGTTTACAGTTACCCTGGTCTTCTGGTGGTGCCTCAAGCCATTCAGGACAGCAGTCTCCATAAGGTGTCCCGCTGCTACCGACACAACCGTCTGCCAGTCGTGTGCTGGAAGCACCCTCGCACCAAAACAGTTTTACTTCGTTCGGGTGGTTTTCACAGCAAGAGTGTGGTTGGACTTTTCAAATCTCAGAACCCTTCTCCAGCAGGTTTGTGCAGTAAAAAATGCATATTACATCAAGCAGGTTTACAATCAGACAGGGCTGTAAATATTTGCTCTAAGGTTATATTTATGATAAAAGGTTAGTCTCAGCCCAAGATAACTTGCTATTCAGTAACTATCAAATGCTTGTTGCAAACAGCACTGAACAGTGGTTCTTGATCTGGCATGTTCTGATCTTGGTTGGATGACTTCATGCAACTTTCGGGAATATATAAGAACACAAGGTTTTTGTTTGTAAAGTACTAGTTTGATTCAACAAGCACTTTCAGACATGAAATAATCACTTGATTTGACAAAGGTAGCCAGGCTTTTCATAGGATCTACCACAGCATTAGTTAAATATTTTTCATGGCTGTCTATTACTTTCAGAAAAATTCGCTCCTTAACGAAACGTAAAGAAAACAAACTGCGGTGGGTCATTTTGTAATGTCTGAGTCAGTGTCTTCCTGTCGTAGGTGGTTTTTGGCCAGAATACGCCACAATGTGGACCAGACCTTTGGCCATTTAGTCCTGTTCTCAACATTTTTGACACAATGCCCCTGATTGTTCAACATAATATTCTAAATATTGGTGCCATAAGACATTTCCTGTAGGATTTCTGCTGTAATTGTGACACATATGCTTGTTTTCAAAGCACATTTTTAATAACAGAGACTGGGAGGATTGATGTATTTTTTTAACACGATTCGTTTCGTGATCCTATGTGCTTTGTATGCTTTCCAGTGCAAATAATAGTTATTGAAGGGGGAAATTACTTGTTTACATCTTGATTTTGTGTGTGCATCTGTATGTGTGTTTTAATTCCTTTTTAATTATCTTAATAATTAATGTGAGATTGTCAAGAGAGGAACGACTGTCCTAATGATGCTCTCTTGCTGTTATCAGCTCCGACTTCCTCAGAGACCTCCAGCAGTCTGGAACAAGAGAAATACCTGCAGGCCATCCTCAGCTCCATCCCCATCTACTTCAAAACCAACGGCAGCAACACTCTGACCAACCGCTCCCTCATCGGCTTGTCCCCAGGTATTGCAAAGATATCAGGTGCATCCCTTCACTCAACGTTTATTTCTTCACTTTCTCGTTTAGACTTGTTTTTGCCCCTTTGTGTGTTCTTCGAGGCTCTTATCTCCTCCTGGTTTCCTCTTGGTTGCACAAAATGTTATTTATGTTTTGGGCTGATTTCCAAAGGAACTGGAGCACAATTGTATGGTTATGTAAGGAGAGCAGGACATGACGAGGTCACCTCCCATCCATCACTTTCCTTGCACTCACTGCTCTCCACAGCCGTACTGCAGATGGCTCAGACCACACAGATCCTGCCCCGTCAGCTATGCAATGTCGCCACTGTAATGTTCTATTTATCCCCACCTGCTGGGTTAAAAGCAGCCTCTCTCACCAGCAAATGGCTCATCTTAGTTCTGATGATAGTGCTCCATGGCATTAAGGCCTCTAAATTCAAATCAGACCTACAGTCTTGATACCTGAGATCACCAGAATCAGTGTTGTGTCCTTAAAACATTTACTGTATAATTAAAAACCCTGAAACGGATCTTTCACGGCATGCAAGCCACACCAGCATCCATAAGCTAAACTGATCCATAACAGTGCATGTTTGATATGGCCTACAGAAATGGGTTTCAGAGATGTTTACTAACTGCAAGCATGTCTAACGTATTTGGTTCCAAAACCTAAGTTTTACAAAAAGCAAGTCAGCAAATATATAGGCTACTACTTTATATCTATCTTCATATCTACCTTATATCTTTATGTGTGATGGGATGTTATCTGTATCTGTGGTTGGCAGCTCACTAGGGTTCGAAAAAGGCTATGATGGCATGTTTGTATGTGATGCATCGTGTATGTTTTTATCTCTTTAGCAAGCGAAAGAAGAGCATCAAGAATACCAAAGGTGGCCCCTGTCCATTTAGACATTTCCTTCACCAATAGCTTTGCCAGAGGAGGTGAGTGGGCCTCTATTCTTCATTTCCGTCGACTCCAAGGAGATATTTAGCGTCAAACCAATTCCCCATCTTTCATCTGATATCGTTAGTCGACCGTCTTCTGTCTTGATATCTCATTATCTGTGTTCTGTCACAGACCACAACTCTTCCCACACACATACACACACTCATGCTGCTTCGACTTTGGCCCTCTCTTTCATTTTTTGCGGTGATGGTTCTGCTGAACTTGCAGATATTTGTCACCACAATTCTCCAAAGTACACAGTGTTTCATAAAATCCAAAAAGTTGGCCATGTAGATACTTTCAGAACACCCGCTGTGAATGATTTTTTCGAAGTTGTAGCGGTGCAAAAGTATTCACCTCCCCAGCTAGGTCAATATCTGCACACTCTCTTTAAATACAATATTACATCAAAGGTGAAAGATGTTTGCTGTGGAAAAAACAGCTTGTGCTTTATTGTACATCATGAGAAGGGTATTACATAGATGCAATTTCGATTCAGATTTTCACATCTTCTGAATTCAAGCTCCCCATTACTAAAACCTCATCTCAGATCAAAGAGACGTTTAGGGTGATGTACATTAAGTGACTTTGTCATTAATTCACCCTCATATAGAGTCATAAGGGTTTGAAACAACACGAGTGTATGTAATTGAAGACAGAATTTTGATTCCATTATATAATCTTGTTTTGTATTTGTCTATTATGTCTTGTTTTGAACATCATGTCTCAGTATAAAACATGCCAGGTCATGATGGGTTGAGTTCTTGGGAAAAAGGCTCATGGTTTTAACAAAGATGTAGGGGACGTCATGATTATGTTATGTTTTTCGTCATATTTCTCGAAATCTGGGTTATAGATAGCAGCTGCTGCTGCTGGAGAATCATTTCTTTGCCCTGAAATTAGATGAATCTCTCTCAACACAGCCAAATATACTTCAGCAGGTGCAGGCTAAGACATTTGCCATCATGTGCTCTTCACGGAAAAGTGGAACTGATTTTTCACTTCCTTATTTTTAGTAACATTATTTTTAGCTATATTAGCATCGATACTGCTCATACTTGCTTAAGGGCTTTGAAAATGACAACTCATCGATTTTAATGCATCTTTATATTGCTGAAGTGAAATCATAGCTTTCTGTCATTATGTGAACAGTAAGCTTTGTTACTTTATGTGTTGGCAGGCAACATTAGACACTTCAGTTCAAATGGCAGTATATGGAGTGCACTTAAAGCGAACATCTCTTACTCTTTACAATTAGTTATAGCACAATATGTTAACATGAGTGAATGCAGACGTGAAGCTAAAAACAGTTACATACTGAAATGTAATCACTCAATCAGTGTTTAGTTTGTACTTGTAAATTAGATGTTCATTTTGACCTCTAAAATTATAGTAATGCATACTATGTTAGGTTACAGCATAAGTTGAAATATTAGTTTCCTTAAGGTTTCCCTAAACTGACTGTACCATATAATTTGAATCTTGTGCTGGATAAATCATTTCTCAATGTTGCTGCTTCAGTTTAGAGGCTTGACAGTTAAATCTATTGACTTGGATCTGTAATTAATCACCCAGAAACCCCTGTGAACCACATAGCGATGTCCTGGCCATCACTCACAACACCTTACCGTTGTATGAGATAACCGGCACTTACATAAAAAACTAGTATTCCACATATACTTAAATTTTTCTGTATTTTTTGATCTCTTCTTATTTATGCATTCATCTCATTGACATAATGTTCCTGTCATTCATGTAAATCTTTTTTTGTTTTCATTGAACCAACTTACTGTCTTCATTGATCCCTCATCTTTCCATATTTCACATCAGTCGAAAATAGAGGTCGACCAATATTGGATTTTGCCAGAATGATAACCTTTATTGATATATCAAATCTGTATGAATAAAATATATTCAAAAATGATATTGTGCATAATTATTGTGGCCAATAATATCTGCAATGAGCACTTGCCCATGTGTAAACACATTTGATAAACACAAAAAAATGTATACAAAATATTTTTCTTATTTCTACATGCATGTGTGTATTTATATATACAGTACATAATAAGTATACACCGTACACACATATTATGGAAACAAAATGTTAATTTTGGATGTGATTAGTCATAAATCATAATATAAATGAAGTCAATATTGAAATGTCACTTTTTTCCCCTAGTATCAAAGAGTTGGCAAAAACGATAAACCAGTCGACCTCTTAACCCTCATGTTATACAGGCCTGCAGCATTTCTCTCTCATCTGTCTCAATAATCTAATGACTGTCCTGCCTGTCTTCAGAGGGGGTGATTGTTGCATGTGTGTGAATTTTGTTTTCTGTTTTTATTTCCCGTTTCTCTGTGCCACCACCAACTCCTGCAACCTTTAATCTGCCAGTACTTGGGTACAGGGATAAACTATTCACTCACTCAAACCAAAAAGCTTCAGCTAAGGGAAGAATTCACAATCAAGGTATAGTTTCTGTTTTACTCATTCTTGCTAACCTAATCCATACTTCACTTAATCCATGTTCTCAGCTTGTCTTTGACCTCTATCCATGCCTCTGTAGAATCTGAACCTTATACCAAAATGAGGTTACCACTGACCTTTCTGGTTTCCTGAAGTACTGTGGCAAGACCACTTCTGTAGTAGTTTGTACTGGCGGGTCTGTAGCGACTGCAGTTTTGAGGTTCAGTGGTATGTTATTGAATGTTTAGTGTGTTGTAGTAGCTGATGACACTGTAGTAGCACTGAATCATCACAGCATTGACCCTGTTTACTGAGTGAGCTAGCATTCAGTCTCAGTCAGACGAAACTCAGCCCTCCAGGACAAGCATTAGAAGAGTGCTCAGTAAACTATATGATAATGTGATTCCTGTATGTTCCATACTATTGAGGTTATGACTTTGGTTATTGGTTATTTGGTTAATATTATCAATACTGAAAACAGTGCCGCTGCACAATATTTTTGTGGAAACTGTGATACACTAGGATTGAGAGGTTTGGAGAAAGCCAGATATGTAAGGAGTAGTTCAAGGAAAGTTCTGTCTTCATTTACTCACCCTCGAGTGGTTCCAACCTGTTTACAACCTGGTTACAGACTTTCTTCAAAATATCTTCCTTTGTGTTCGGCGGAACAAGATTTGGAACATCTTTAGGGTAAATGATGATAGAACTTTCATTTTTGGGTGAGCTATTTCTTTAATACTTTAATGCATCACAGTTTCCATAAAATATGAAACAGCAGAAACTATATTCATCATTCCTTGATTGTAACAGTCTGTGTACTCGGTGAAGAGAAAACCTAAATTGGTCAGTGCTGATAGCCTTGTGGGCAGCGTGATGACATACGGTGCCATTGCGCTTTGGGGGTTTTTTGGTGGTGTTTTTTTTTTTTTGTAAAATTTAATGTAGAAAACAGTTCTTTTTCTTTTTTATATGTTTTTCTCATTTTTGTTTTTCTAATAGTAATATGTAATTAAAAACGAGTAAATGCTTCATTTCTGATTAATTTCTCAATTTCAATAGGAAAATCCAATGACTGATAACAGTAAGAACTATTATTAATAATTAAGCACCAATATCATGTTAGAATGATTTCTGAAAGACCATATGAGTAATGATGCTGATGGATCATGTTATGGCTGGATAATTTATCTTTGATCACTGATCATAGGAATAGTTTAATTTTAAAATATATTCAAATGGAACATATGTGTGTTTGTGTGTCATCATTTAAAGTACTTCACATCCCCTACCCCTTACGTGTAAGATGTTTAACATGTGTATGTGGCTAATTTGATTATGATTTTAAGCTACCAATAAATGTGTATAGTACTCTTAAGCACATTTTGACACATTGCGCATTGCAGAGTTTGTCCATCTTTGAAATCAGTTACAAAGGTTTGTTTTTACCAAGCAATTTTTGTAATCCTGCCTAACCTGTTCACACATGTCTGCTGTGTCCCCTCTCTCTGAAAGGTGTGTGGGCTAGTCTGCGCTCTAGCAGCAGATTCATCCAGCATCCTGCTGCTGCCGATGTGGGCGCGCGGTTGGCTGGCAAGGATCTGGCGCCCCCTACAGGCATTGAGAACCTCCAGGCCCAGCTCCTCAAGCATCAAGCCGCTCTTTACATCTTTGGTGAAAAGTCTCATCTCAGGGTAAAGATGTAACACTTACTATAAGTTCTTCGAGACAAGAAGCTAAGGATTTGATGTTGACCTTGTGTGATGAAACATTTATGGGAAAGCAGGCGAAAGGAAGTATTCAGATCTAAATAGCCTTCTTTCATTTTTATGTTGAAGTGTACTAGGTCATATCACCCTGAAATACTTGGACAGTGTTCCCCCCGGTGCATAATAAATTCATGACTAGATAAGGAACTTTTAATAGTCATTTATAAAAGCTGTGATTTATTGACTGTTTTGGCTGAAAATATATTACATTTGGATGCCTGAAGGAACTTTGTGCTGCTTTTTACCTTTTTGATAATGTGTTTCTTTAACATTCAGTATATATATATATATATATATTTTTTTTTTTTTAAAAAAGGAAAATTAATAGTTGGAATAAATCAGCCCTTTGGTTGACAGCTAAGTAAACTCAAAGTTATTTGGCTGGTCCTACTCAGTACATTAACTGTCTGTTTTGAATTTTTGTTGTTGCCTGTAAAGTGGAAATGTAATTTCATTCACATTAGTAAAATAGTCGGTCTGCTCAAATTTATAGTCTTGGATCGAAATAATAAAAGCTTATTGCAATACAAATTTGTGACTGGTCTGAAAGCAAGCAAAACTTCTACACGGTGTACCCAAAGGCATAATCCAAATGTTTGTTTCTATGCTTTGTTCTTCCAGAACTTCAACTAAACTAATGTTTGTACCAAATACTTTTCAATGACAGGGCTTAAGACTGGACTCAGCACTGAACTGTGAACTGGTGCCGGTAGAGTTTACAGAGACAAGACAGGTGAAGGGCTCCTTCAAGAAGCTTCTGAGAGCATGTGCACCCAGTTCTATGTCCTCAGACACAGAGGACTCGTTCCTTAAGGCTCTGGAGGAGAGCGAATGGATGCAACAGGTTAGCATGACCTCTAAACACACATTCCTCTGTTATTAGAACTACCCCTGCACCTTCTCCTCATTGTGACTCACAGTGGCCTATATTTAAGGAACACCAGGAACAGGTTGGCCTGTGTGACTCTGACCCTGTTAAAAATGTCTTTCCTTAAAACTAGTCAACCATGGGAAACTATACAAGACAAAGGTGGGAAAATTGCATGACACAGTTAAAGCAAAACAAAGTTGCTTACCACTCTAAAACCCATGCACTCACAAAACCCTTTGGCCTTATGGTCCACTGTGTCTCAGACGATAAAACAATATTATCTGTAAGGATCTCTGCCAAGACACTCAGAGAGCTCTTAGTCAGCAGCGTGCACAGCAGTGTTAAAATATATGCACAGGAATTGCTAAACATAGAATGTGTTGTTTTGTATTCTTTATCTGTTCAACAGTTACACAAGCTTCTGCAGTTGGCTCTGGTTGTGGTGGAGTTACTGGACAGCGGATCATCTGTACTAGTTAGTCTTGAGGATGGCTGGGACATTACTACTCAGGTCAGCATTTCACACGTGTGGTATAGCCTGTGGCATTTTTACAGACCTACGCCTTCTGCTTATTAGATGCTTGTTTTAGAGTCTACTGTATTATCAGATTCAATCACCTTGTTGGGGTATTAAATGAACCAACCCAAACTTTGACCATTGGTTGGATCAAAACAAAATCAGTCATGGGAGTGTCAACCTACAAATGCCTAACAGTCATAAAAAAGTCTATTTTGCATTTAAAACTTTAAATGTAGTATGCCAGAGACATTTTTGCGGTCACAGCTCTGATTTTTCATGCCCACTTGATCAGTTAACTGTCATTAGAAACAGAATTGTATTCTCTGAGTGTCAACTGGGGTTGTTAAATGTAGCTGTGGGCAGTATCATGCACGTGATTCCTGTTCGTTTCCCTGCTTCTTGACCATTCTACCATTCTCTCTGTAGGCCTGATCTAATGTACTCATCTAAATAAGCTCCATATGTCTGGCTTTGTAGGAGAGAACAGAATCACGTTGTTGTCACATGGCCACGCTTTCAGTCTTGGAAGGTGTTGTGCTCTTGCTTATTGCATTGTGAAACTACTCCAATAATGCTTAAAATAATTATATTTCTATAACTCATGGAAATAGGCTCTGTAAAAAATTTGGTTGTGGTTATAACAAAGCTTTACATGTAACATTCACATGCTCTGTAAGACAGATTTTTGATGTGGTATTCACAATGCATTTTTGATTATAAATATTTTTTTTTCCGCATAAACTGGAAGTTGAGGCAGATTTTTACTTCAACATTTGAATGCATTTCTGAGTAAAATGGAAAACTGAATAGTAGGCATGGTCTGATTTTAAGGAACCATATGTAGGTTGCAGAATACTGATGTTCTTTAGGGAGTTGTTAAAGAGATGGTGTATCAAAAACTTTAAATTCTGTTATTAATTACCCTTGTGTCATTTCAAACACATAAGACCAACATTCATCTTCAGAACACAAATGAAGATGTTTCTGATGAAATCTGAGAGCTTTCTGGTCACGATCAAAGATAAGAAAGCTAGTTAGGACATTGTTAAAATAGTCCATGTGACATCAATGGTTCTTAATCTTAATTTAACAAAATGTTCAGATTTTGGCTAAAGACTCTGAAAACATTTTCAATTATTAACCATACGATTATTAATGTAGCAAGTAAATAGGGTAAATTCTGATTTCATGCAATTGTGATAAATAGTGTAGATGAGGCAATATTTATGAAACAACACCTCCTACAAAAATGTGAAGACACAAGAATTATTGCATGTTAATAGGTTGCTACATGCTCGATAAGTAAAAGAAAACTCCTAGTTGGGCAGAGTTCTGATAGTAAATGTTTTTGTCAGGTAAAAGTTGAGATGTGTGAGTTGATACATGCACTGGGTCAGCAAGGGTCAAATCTAATAGGGCCAGCGTTTACTTACTACTTCTCAAGTATCAGCCCCTGCTTGTAACTCATTGTATTTCTCTCTGTTGTATCTGTAGGTGGTTTCCCTTGTGCAGGTGCTCAGTGATCCATTCTACAGGACCATAGAGGGCTTTCAGGTGCTTTTGGAGAAAGAGTGGCTGTCTTTTGGCCACAAGTTCAGCCAACGTGGCAACCTGACCCCCAATAGCCAGGGCAGTGGCTTCACTCCCATTTTCCTCCAGTTTCTTGACTGTGTCCATCAGGCAAGTTTACTTTATGAGCATTCGTGTAACAGACGCCTTTATCCAAAGTAACCTGGGTTGCTTGCCTTGCTGAAGGAGAAAATGATCTTCTGATTTTTTACATTATCTGGGGTGGTGGAATCATAGTGGTTAAAGATGTGGGCTGGAAACCCAAAGGCTGTAGGTTCAAACCGCAGATGGAATGACTCTTAAACCCCATGGCCATTTTGCATTTGATCAAGACACCTTAACCCCAGACTGCACCAAATGGGACTGTCCATGTTCATTTTGGATAAGTGTCTGCTATATAACAAATAACCAATTGCTCCATCTCTCTTATTTCTCACACTGCCTAGAATCACTTCATAACTCCCGATCTCTGTCTCTCACACCACCCCTCTCTTGTTCCCACCGTGCTTCGTCCATGAGCTCACAGCATTCCTGCAGCGTCCAGCGAGAAGGAGGTGGATGAGAACGACTCAGCTGTCAGAATGCATGCTCTAGCTTTCCTTTTGCAATCCCCATGGTGGGCAAGTAATTTAGACAGAGCTGCTCTTTCGGCACATCCACCTACCCCGTCCCCCTTTGAAATGATCGTACACAGATGGCTTTAACCTGCGGCCAGCATTGTCCTAGCTGGAGTGTTTCGCCATCACCTCCCCACATCGGCACGTTTAGCACAACCAATTTTGGGGTTTGCAATTTTGGGGTTTCTGTTCAGTCTGTGCTACATTAAGTAAAGGGCAGGAAGAGTTTTTCTTTCTCCAGAGACAATGCACACCACTCCCATGCGTTTACACGCATGCATTGTTTTTAGGCATATGTGATGAAATCAAGGCGTAGAGCATTTGAATGACCCAATGGAGGTCGTGCAATGTCACAGACCGCAGAAATATAGTGAAAGCATCTGAAAATAGAAGTGTCTCATCTTAGAGGCAGCTGTTGTTTTTGCCAGGAAGTCCAGGTGGCCTCGAGTGTGAGAACTTTGCAAGCTCTTCTGTCTAGATCCTGTTGGCTGTACATTATTATGTCCCTCCTGCTGCTGTTATTTTTGTATTTTTTAAATTCCCTTTCACTAATCATTTCCTGGGCGTTTACTAATCATTTTCTTGAACTGCGGTCTCAATGGTGTTCTGCTCATATTTGTTGAATCGCTGTGGCCATGAAATAATGCCAAAAAGCTTCTCTGGTGTGACGCATCGACTTTCTTATTCCAGGTTCATAACCAGTACCCCCTCGAGTTTGAGTTTAATCAATACTATCTGAAGTTTCTGGCATACCACTACATCTCCAATCGCTTCAAAAACTTCCTTCTGGATTCGGACTACGAGCGCCTGGAGCACGGTGTGTATGCACAACTCCTCGTGTCATTCTTTAAGAAGAGACACGCATTCCTGCACAATACAGTGTTTGTCTTTTTGTATTGCCATAATTACATTATTGTGCAAATGTTTTTCAGCTGTGTTCTTCAAATAAACATGGCTTTGAATGCCTTTATAGTGTTACGACAGACACGTGCAGTCTTGCTCAGAAAAGTTTTACTTACCTGTAGCAGCCCTGATGACCTTTGGAAGCACTTCTTTTAAGTGCTGCAAGTCTTATCAGTCTTGGCTTCTGATATTTTGTTTCACACATTATCATGTTACTCTGAGTAATGTGTAAATCACAAGTTCTTCTTTGTGTCTCCTCACTAAAGGCACATTGTTTGAGGACAAAGGAGAAAAGCAGTCCAAGAGAGGAATCTGTATCTGGGAGTGTATCAACCGAATGCACCGCAAGAGCCCTCTCTTCTTCAACTACCTGTACAGTCCCTCAGAGACGGAGGTAAAGAGTCTTGTCTGGGTGTGTGCAGAGGTACCAGACAGCTCTAATGGCCTTTACCCTAGAGCACTCTGCTTAGAGGTTATGCTGACTACCAGTCCCAAACATGCTGACGTCTTTTGCCAGATCGCATTCACAGTGAATAATAATTTCCCCACAATTGCAAAACAGCCTCTTTGACCTCATAAAGCAGTCTTGTAACATGTGAATCAGGTGGTGACAGTCTTTAAAAAAACAAAGCTAGAGCGGGAAAGGCTGCAAGTGAAAGTTGTTTTTAACATAGGTATCTTCTCACTGGCAGTCATCCTCTGAAACGGTTTCAAAATGATTGAATCAGTTCAGCAATAGTCAACCGTAGCCCAGTAAAAACATGTTTTATGATGTTTAGTGAGAGCAAAGGGACCTGTGAGCTGGTTCTTCTTTCTTTCCTGTTCCTTTCTTACAATCAAACACTGGAGAGAGTGTCTCACGTTGTAATCGTGAAAGCATCATTCTTCCTCAAAGTTAAAAGTTCTGTAAGTGTGTTAATAATCCAATCAAAAGAAAAAATGAACCATGTAGTTACTTAATTCCACGTGTTTTAAGTATTGCATATTTCTTTTAGTTTTACAAACATGTATTTTAACCTTTTCTGAACCGTTCAGTAAAGGAGACTGAATATTTTTGAATATATGAGCTCTTCTGTTAATGTGTCAGCTTTTTTTTACGTCAGCAACATTATCATGATGGTTTTCTATGGTTCTGAACACGGTGTTCGATGAGTGCATGTAAACATGCAGAATGGTAGCACAATACCTTCAGGGTAAGATTTTGAAAATAGGGAGGGCGACTAATTCAATGATTAATATTGGTTACAGCGCCTTTATGTAAAGTCAGAACTGAAAAGTTCCAACAAATAATGATTCCTTGGTTTTCTCTTTAGGCGGTGTTGAAACCGCTGATTTTGATCCCCAATCTGACGACATGGGAGTTCTACACTGGGGAGACGCTGTCCACAGGCCCCTCTTATGATTGGTCTATGATTGCGATGCGCTCACAGAGCGCAGAAGAGTCAGACACCATCGCCACCACCAAGAGGAGGATCGTCTGGCCATGTTACAGCAGTGTCAGCCGTGCCCAGCCTGATGCCATCACTAAACTCTTGGCTGTGAGTCCATGTCTTTGTCCTTTAAAGGGATAGTTCACCCCAAAATGAAAATTATGTAGTTAATTACTCACCCTCATGTCATTCCAAACCTGCCAGACTTTCCTTCGTTCGTATTTTCGATTAGGGCCGTCTGACCCTCCATAGACAGCAACACAACTGAAATGATCCCACATCCAGAAATGTTTTAAAACAGTCCATGTGACATCAGTGGCTCAACTTGACGCTATAGGAATACTTTTTTTTGCACAAAGAAAACAAAAATAACAATTTAAGCCATTCTTTTGCCTTGAGTTACATCTTCCACCATTTTGGAAGCTTTAACGTTTCTGGCGTAATCAGCCTTGTTTATATCCGGGGGGAAAGCATGCGTATGTACGTAATCTGTGGTTGTTTACACATAGGAGAAAGCATACGTATGTGTTATGATACTCTTTAAAAGATGTAGCTCAGGGGACAAGAATGGTTGAGTAAACTCTACTAATACTAATTCATACGACCTGACTCATACGATTTTGTACAATTTGTCTAAAACCCCAGTGACGGGTAGGTTTAGGAGCGGGGTTGGGTTTAGCTGAAGTGGGTATTTTTCCTTCTACAAATGAGGTCATATGAATTAGCCACCTCGTAAAATATGTACAAATTGCCGTGAGATCAGGTAAACTCTAATTAATAAAAAAACAATAATTCTCGTAGCATCACAAAGCTGATGTTGAGCCGCTGATGTCACATGGATTGTTTTACCAATGTTTTTAATATGTTTCTGGACCTGGATCATTTCAGTTGCATTGCTGTTTATGGAGGGTCGGATATAATCCTTTAATAGAACTAAACATTCCTTGTATTTTCACGCAATGATTTTTCATGATTTTCCTTGTGGATTTGTCCAATATTCAGTGTTTCTGAACTTCTCTCCTCATCCTTTTTTTCATGTTATTTGTGAATAGCAGGAAGTATACTAGCTATTAAAGCAAGCAACCTTCAAAACAAAGAGATGCTTGCTTGGTAGGACAAAAATATAAAAGCAGAACCCAATGATTTCCTGGTTGATCAAAGGCACCAGTAAAGAGGAAGCCTTTAATGGATTTGTGTGGTTGCAGGACATTGAGAGGCTGGAGGGAGAACTTGGGCAGCAGTCTGAGTCCTGGCACACCACGCTTGAGAAGGTGCAAGACAGCATCCAAGAACACCTCAAACAGGAGGGCAATGTGAGTGCAGCTATTTTACTTCCACCTTTTTTCACAAATGTAGCCTTGACTGGCATTTCTTACTTACCTGTTTTGTTTTCCAAATTGTATAATGTGCACACTATGTAGACAGTTTGACATCACTCATGTATGCAACGTATTTATTTCAAGACATACAAATACTTTTTGCATTGATACTGACCCTTAAATCCAGAAGATTTAAGCAGTTTATAGGTACTCTTTTGGGCTTTGGATTCTTCTGTGGAAATGACAATTTGAATATCAAATATGGAGATGCAGTGGTAAAAATGCCTTAGAAAGCACCAAAGAAGCATCCTTGTTTGTGTACTTTATATTAGCAAGTAGCAAAGTGTATTCTCCCGATACAGTATACTGACTTCATCTCTTGCCCCTTTAATCTCATAGCTGCGGAAACAGTCAGTGTCCATCTCTGGTTTGGTCCCCACCTCCAACCTGCAGGCCTATCAGAGACACTCCATGTTGAACCTACCTGATAGCGGCCTCGGGGAGGACAGCAGCCCCACTGCAGTCAATGGGGTCAATCGCAGGGCAGCCACGCTCTACAATCAGTTTACCCCAAAGAATGAGGACAATAGGTAACAATGACAGACAACACTTTTAACTAGCACTTAATTTAACTTTATAGACAAAGTCAACAAGCCATAATTTCTTTGTTTATACAGATCATTTGAGGCAATCCTGTATAAGCGAGGGGCATTACTTAAAGCTTGGAAAGCTAGGTGGTTTGTTCTGGACGTAACAAAACATCAGGTGAGTCGTTTATTACATTTTTGTATTTTGGTCTTTACCTTAATTTATTAATTTATTTGTCTTGCATTTTGACCCTGTAGCTGAGGTATTATGAGACGGATGAGGACACAAGCTGCCGTGGCTATATTGACCTGGCTGATGTGGAATCTGTCCTGATTGCCACACCAACTATAGGAGCCCCCAAACACATCAGTGAAAAGGCTTTTTTTGATGTAAGTATTCAGATTGAAGGCAGAAGGTCTTGACTTCATCGCAGCTTTGGTTGGTCGAGAACCACTCAAGTGTCCATTTCACAGACTTATAATGCAACCAATCATAGTTTGTTGTCAGATTTGGGGCTTAAAAATGTTAAAGGAATAGTTCACCCTAAAATGAAAATTCTTTCATTTACTCACCCTCAACTGGTTCCAAATCTGTATGAATTTCTTTCATACCCCGCCCCTCTTTTCCGAGGCAGTCTCAGAGGATCTTTTTTTTTAGCCGTATTCATAGCATAACTTGCTAATTAGCACATTATTAGAGAAGGCGTTTTGCAAAGATTCATTAAAAGACATAATACTCCCTACTTCTGTAGGTGAGGCTGGATCATGAAGGATTTGCACGAACATAAACACAATTCGGTTGATCAAGGGCACGTTTCCCTTCAGAACCAAACATAACGTTAATCTAGGGCTGGGCAAGTAATCGAAAAGTAATCGAAATCGACATTAAGAACCTATAGTCGATAAAAATTTTTCCAGGTCGATTATTTCGATTACTTTCCCTTTAAAAACACAACTGCGTGTGGAGTCACGTGATCCCGCTCCGTTACGTTACCCTACGTTCACACCAGATGCGCATAAATCGTGCACAGTTTACTAGTTTTTACAGTTTACTCGCTTCATTCACGCGTGAAATTCCCATCATAGCAAATGCAAATTTGCGTAATGGGAGGGGCTTCTGCCAGGCGCTTCCAGTCTCTGTACTCCGCAAAGGATTGGCTACAGTGGAGCAAAGCAGGTTTAAACACCTTGTTAAAACTCTCAACAGAAGATACAATTGCGCCGTCGCGATCACATTTGTCTAAATCGGCGCTGCCAGACATGTACAAGACATAACCTGAAAAGGTTAACATGCTCGTGTTTCTTAAGAACTTAGAGTAAATTCATGTTCATATAGTGACATGGCAAGTTCACCTCATGCAACCGTGTTTAAGAGTGTTCTATTCATTACAACAGTCTGTTGTTTACATTGATACATTGCGCATTAAAATATTTGTTTACAGAAGATGCAAGAAATGCACTGTTTACATAAATACCATTATAGGATATACCAGAGTAATTTTATTTAGAAGAGATGCTGCTTATTTTCTACTTTTAAGAAAAACATTTAAAATAATGTTTGTTATTTATTTAAACTTTTTTTATAAGAACAAAGTGACTGTTAGTTTCAGGCAATGTGTGCTTTAATTTCAGGAGTTCAACACTGATTTTTAATAAATAATCATGGATGGTAGATAGGGTGTGATTCCTCATTATTTTAAAATGAAGTAATGCACCCTTCAAAAATCTCTTACTTGTAATATGTGAGCATATTTACTGTACACAATTTGTCAGTGAATTACGAGGGCAAATCATAATTTTAACTCGATTATCATTAATCATAATCGAGTTAAAATGTTCAATTAATTGAGATTTCGATTTTTGGCCAAATCGCCCAGCCCTACGTTAATCCTCTGCGTCTTCAGTCGCTCAGATGTCGGGGGTAAATGACTACTGCTCTGTTTATTAATACATTCAACAACAAAACACCTCAATCTCTTAGGAGTCTTGCTTGTCTCTGTGTCTCGGTCTGGTGACGGCTCACTCAGGGCGGGTCTGAGGTAAGACACCAGTTCAGTCTGTGTGACACGCTGCTGTCAATCATCTATTGTGGGAGTGACGCCACACTGACAGGCATTTGAGAATGGCCTGATTTCAACTTATTTTTATTAAATTAAAAGAAAACTACTGGTGGATCTTTATCATTGAAGGATGGTTGAGTACTCACACTCCCAACAAACATTTCAGTCCACCGGATTTAAAAAACTGCCACCTTCTAAAGAGCCAGTTGGTAAAGTCTTTGTGTAACTGCAGTTGCTATGGAATGCTGTTTCCAGACACTTGTTTAGGACTGCACATGTGCGTTGACAGGTCCAGCTTGAATTATAAGCTTTTGTTAATGCTATTTGAGCACAATAGCCAACACTTAATGGGCAGTCCGTGTCCGATTTTGTTACTTTGGTTTGGTTTGAAATGTGTTCCTTAAATGTGAGCATGGCAGTTTTTAGGATTTAAGCATTTTCCTATTCAAGGAGATAGGATATGGCCTTGGATGCCTTAAAAAGCAGCCCGGAGGCGTGGTAAACATGGCCACAGAGTAAACAGACTTCCCATTGAAATAAAAGAAGTACATTAAAACCTCTTTTCTTTTCCTTTGCAGCTGAAGACAACTAAACGGGTGTACAACTTCTGTGCAGCAGATGCTTCGATGGCCCAGCTATGGATAGATAAGATCCAGAGCTGCATCTCGGATGCATAAACCCTTTTCCACTACATGACTCATCAGCACCACCTCTGCAGGGAGACTCACTGTGCAATTAGTAGGACCATAGTAAAGCCTTCAGTGCCTGTTGAAAATCCAAAAGACTCCTGAGAAACTGCACCAGAGCATTTCCTGCGTCCCACTACCTGCGCTCAGAAACTTGATCCTGAGCTTCTGTTCAGGTGATTGGCGAAAATGATGCAATGCACTACTCTGACATTTGCTGAACAAACTGCAACTAAGACAAAGCAATAGCACTAATCTTAAACTCTGGGTCAAAATAGTAGGGACAAGAGGTGTGTTCTGCAAAACAAAAATACTGTTGCTGCTGTTAAAATGCAAAAGAAGCACCAAAAGCTGACAAATGTTTAGAAAGATGCACAATGTGTAAAAGGCAAATAATTTGCACTTATTGATATGCACTCCATACAAAAGATTTTTAATGACTAGAACGACTAGGCTAAAGGCATTATGTTTTAACGACACTTAAAAGCTTGGAGCAGACAACTGTATGCTTTAGCGTGCAAAGCATTTTTTATATATATTTGCAGAAACCTTTTTTTTTTTTTTTCCAGTATGAATGTTATTCTTATGTGTAACAGAGTTGTTGTTCTGTAAATTATTTTTTAAACTTTAAAAGTGTCACCTATGTGTTTCTGTTGAATGGAGAGTCTTATGTACAAATATTACAAGTCCAGCTTTTTCTATTCTGCTGAATATGCTGTTAAATATGTTTTTCTAACCTTTTAGTCTAACTTGAAATAAACACTCATATTTATACTTAATTACAGACAATTTACGGACCAAGCAAAGCACTTCCTGTCTGAGATGGTTATCAGTAAGCCATTTTGTTTGAAATGAAGGGAAGAACACTATATTTCTCCATTCTCTGTGAGGTTACATGTGGTGTTGATGGCTTTTTGAGGCACTAAGGTTTTATCCAGTTGTTTTGGTAGCGTTTCTGTAAAGTTTTAAGAAGCAAGAAGAAATATCAGACAAGATGTCTGTTTACTGAACCTAAAAGGATGTTACTGTATGTACAATACTTTGTGGTGCCACTAATGTTTCTGGATTGTTTACTATTTTTTGTTTTGGGTTTTGCTGTTATTTGAAATAAATCTAAAGAAGTTGTATTACTTTTTTGACTGCATGACTCCTGAATTCTGCAGACCTATAAAGTATGCCAGGAACCAAAAGCGTTTAAAAATCCATAAAACACAACATTTTTACTGTACTGAACATAATTGCAAACATTTAAGCAATTTTTTTAGTTTTGACTTTAAAAAAAAAAAGGTAAGATTCGGATAGAACATGCATTTACAACAGTCTGTGAAGGATTTGCAGACTCTGCAAACTAGTCACCTACTTCAGAGACAGAATATTTAAATACATGTTTTCTATTGCATTCTAGTTTTGCTTTCTATTCCGTTCCATTGCATTCTAGCTTACTGTTCCATAATGTTGAGTGTAATAGATGCATATAGCCCAGATAAACAAGTGTCTGTTCCCAATCTCACTCATTTTGATAAATTGAGCCCTGCCATTTAGTCTTAGCACTGCCATAAGGGGTTCTGTAATGGCCATTAGTGTGAATGTTTTTGTTTTAGGTCAGCAGCTGCCATGGCAGAGCAGCAGTTCAGTAGAAACAGCACTCACTCCTCAACTGTCCGTATGCTTCGAATGAACTACCTTAATAATAACACCTCAGGTTAAACAGCACTCACACGTTGAAGTAACTCTGTCAGTGCCTCGAGTCCTGTGGATTGTCACAGCCACGGTAATGCAAGCACACATGGGACAGGATAAATGTGCTGGCCAAACTGTGGGTTTGATCTGGCTTTCCCTGATGTACCAAAATGTAATTCTGGTATACTTTTTTAAAATCTTTTTACAGCCTGGACCATATATAGACTTGAAACTAGAGGGCATAAATTTAGCTCCTCTGCAGATTTATAAGAACAATGCTGCTGTCACTAGCAATTGTCATCAAGCACCACAAAATCCTGTATAATCCTCATGCAAGTTGCATAAACCTCTTAATCCATGAATTGAATCTAAAGCTTCTGATATCCACTACAGTTATTTACAGCTATTTAAACCATTCAGGGCATAACGCTCAAGACAGCATGAAATAAAAATTCATTCATGAACACAAAGGTTTTTTTTAAATAAGGTTTAATTATATAATGAATGTAGAGATATTTCAAAAACATTTGCTTGATTTGTTTCGAATGTGCATAAGCCTACGTCAACATTTGGGGTCTCATTTATTAAACGTGCTTATGCTCAGATTTGATTGTGCACCTAAATCCACAGCAGCACTCATATTTATAAAAACGGTTTGATGTGGAAAGGTTCTTAGCGTCACATCAGGGTCTGAGCAGACGTTTGCACTTTTAATGGATAAGGATAAACTTTATTTGTGCCCAAAAGGAAATTCATCTTGGACAAAAGTACTGCCGAGTTGCTGTGGACAGACAATACAAACAACCAACATAAAACAAATAAAAACAGTTAAGAGCGATACAAACATAAAAAAAATACCATCACTACAGTGTATACATGTATGTATAAAACCTTTGCTGGATGGCAGACATTAAACATTAAAATACAAAAAGAGTTTTAAAAATGCAAGTAAAAACAAAAAAGAATTACAATAATTTTTTTTTTTTAAAGAAATACAAATTTTACATATAACAAAAAAAGCAATACAATAAAAAAATATATAAATAAATAAATACAAATTTTGCATATAACTAAAAAGCAATACAATACAAAAAAAAAATTACATTTTAAATAAATACAAATTTTACATATAACAAAAAAGCATTACAATACAAAAAAAAGTAAATAAATACAAATTTTACATATAGCAAAAAAGCAATTCAATACAATATGGGCTACAATATTCAAGTAAGGGCACATGGAACTGAGTGCAAACCAGACAATATAGTGCAAATGCAGCTTGTATATGTGAGATAAGAATGATAGTGATAGAGTGCAGCCTTGTAGCACACAAGAGTCCTATGTGAGGTAGTGAGCAGTCCGGTGCTACAAATGATCATAAGATCAAATTTAGGATGGTTTCTGTGCAACATTTTATAAATGAGGCCCAGAACCGGGACAAAAACATTCATAATTCAAGTTCTAAAACATAAACCAAAATGTGATCTTGTCTTTGGGCAACTTTGATCATTTTTTTTGATCCACTTCGAATGTTCACTACTGCATATGATTAAGCGGCCCGGGATACGTGTAAATGCTATTTTTACACTAAAAATACAGTATTTTAACCAATTCTACTAATCAGAAATTCATCAGCGGGTTAATTCTGTGTCCATCATTCATACGTTCTTATATGAATTGAATGAGATTTTATTTGAATTTAATTTTAAGAACAATTTGCACAGAAATTCATCCTGCTCATGTTTCATGAATGAGGCCTCTAGGAAATTCTATTCGTGAGAGGACATCCCAGAAGAGACCAGCGTTTCCAAAAAAACATCACTTTTAATCATTAATAAACCATTGCTACTCAATTTGTGCAAAACAAATTCATGACACCCGGAAAATAGTTAAAGGTCAGCTTCAAAATACTGAAACCTTGACAATAAATTCACGTTTTTTTGTTCCACAAACAGATGTTACAGTAAAGGAATGCTAAATGTCCATAATTGCTTGTCTCTTTAGACCTCAATAGACAAATATGTCACTGAAGAGGCCAGGGCGGTTCAAGTTCGTCATCATTTGGCTTTGCCTTCAGCATGTCAGCTTGTATAATTTGATACACTGTGTGATTCAGCCAATTCATATGTAATACATGCCTTCATTGAGGAAAAACAAGGAACCAACAAGTCTTGCCTTTCTTCTGGGTTTCTGAACAGGATATCTCACTTAATAAACAGTAAGATGAAACGGCTACAAATCCTTGTTGGATACACCTAACAGCTCACATCTAACGATCACAGCCAAGCAGTCTCGTCTGCAGTAATGTGTAAGTAAAAGAGGCCACAGGTGCCTTTGAGACGAGACACTGCAGCGCCTCTCTGCTTCAAGACAAAAAAAAAGCTGATGGGACTGAGGTTTGCGAGAGCATTGAGGACATGCATGATGTGGGTTAGTTGTTCCCCTCTGACTTGTATTGAGAGCAGGTGTCGGCCTGGCAAAACATCTGGACTGGGGCTCTCACAATCCTCTCCAAATATAGATGCCTCCTGGAATGGAGGATTAGAGAGGGAAGCAGCGGAAGAGGGAATCCCTCCAGAATGCTTGGAATGGGACAAATGGGATGCTCTGGAGGAATTGCAGTTAACTGGCCGTCACAGGAGACTTATGAATCTGTTGGATGTTTCAGTGACTGAAGTCGTAACAGTTCGTCTTCATAAATGTGACCCCTTTTCATGCAGACTGTTAAGAATTGTGAGCTCATATAAACATTAAACATCAATATTTTATTTAAAGTATAACATATTAAACTGTTGTTGTGTAGATTTATCACAAGCGGTTGTTGTTTACTCCGGGCACTAATACTGGCCCGTAACTTGAATTTCGGAGCAAATCCGACTGTCTGACATACTTCAGATTCTTGTTGGCAGCCGCCACACATGGCAGATGTTCTTGTCTAAACACTACAGTGTTTGACTGCTCACAAATCAGCAATGCGAACAATGCAAGTGTGACAAAAGCATGCAGAATGGGGATTAAATGTACTGTAGGCCGAACGCAGGTGGCACTGGCGTGCAGAACACACCTGTCCCAAAGATAGGTCACGTCATTCCACTTCCTGTTACCAAAAAGGGTCCCACTTTATATTAAGTGTCCCTAATACCTGTGTACTTCTATAGTAACTAGATGTGTATCAAGTATGTAACCAGTACACACCGGTACAGCTGTAATAAATCTGTAACTTCACACATGTGCCAACCTTCAGAATGGTGTGTGTAAAAGTACAAATGTGTAACAAGACATTGGTAACAACACTTTTTGGTAATGAAAGTACAAATGTGTAACTGGACTAACTATTAAGTAGACAGTTGCTATGTATTTAGCATGTAATTACTCTGATGTCACGGGCAGTAAATTAGGCTTTACATATAAATTGTGGTTGGTGTCCAGAATGTTACACTTTATGTTAAGTGGCCAGTTCCTGAGGAGTTACCATGTACATACACTGGTATTACAGAGGTGCATCAACTCCACCCACTTTACATGTCCCTAAACCTACCCAACTACACCCCCCGATCACCCCCGTTACAGTTACTCTTATACATACTGCTGTTACTAAATGTAGC
>JAUYWG010000040.1:26069167-26083811 GCA_034779775.1 Enteromius afrohamiltoni
TTTTTGTTGAAAATTGTCTTAAGCACATGAGTGATAAACATCCTAATTTAAAGGATGCAGCAATGAATCAGCAAAAATATTTCTTTTAGAACGTTTTCATTCATGATCTTTTCTCCAAAGAATTAAAGAAGTTGTGAAACAGTGTTAGTATAAGGCCGGTTGTTGCAACAAGGCATTATTCCCACATATTTGAGCACTTGGAATGGGAAGACTGGACTGGGGAGGACTAGCATGTGGTCAGATTAGCCCAGACTACAGTCTTCCAAATGTAAACACTTTCATCAGACTGTTGATGATGTTTTTATGTAGCGTTCTTCCACGTCTATTGTGGTTAAACATTTGTTTTTAGAGCCATTAGCGACCCACAAATAAGCATTTTATGGATATGATTACAATGCAAAATCCATTTCATGAGGTTTTCGTGAAGAGCACATTCTGAGATAGCAGCATACAGAATTTGAGATTGTTTTATAAGGTGGGGCGTAAAGCTCACCCCATTGTTACTGTCATTCAGTGGACTCAATATCTCATTCAGATTACATCATTCATATTGTAATGGTTCATATGCTTTTTCCAAACAAAGGAGACAAGCTCCACAGGTTGATATGCATGTTATGTTTTGTCAGTGGATGTGCAAAAAACCATCCAATATGGCAAATAGAAGCTAAACGTGCTTGCTTAACATGAAAGAAAAGCAAAGCAATGTTAATGAAATGAACAAAGTTAAATTTGTTCATTATATAAAGCGGTCAAGCGGTTTACAGCTCAATTCATATGCAGAGTTGGGGAAAGTTACTTTAAAGTGATGCTTAAATATTGCGCAAAAAAGTGTGGTTACACTTTAAAATAAGGTGTCATTTCTTAACATTAGTAAATGTATGAACTTACATGAACAAACAAGGAACAATAGATTTATTACATTAGTTATTCATATTTGTTAACTTTAATGAAAAATGTTCATTATTAGTTCACAGTGTTTACTAATGTTGACAAAAACACAAAAACTTGTGGTTTTAATAATGCATTAGTAAATGAACATAAACTAAGATTAACAAATGCTAAGTGTTGTTCTTTCGTAGTTCATGTTAACTAATGAACCTTGTATTTTTTTATGGAAATTTTTTATATTATTAATTTAGTTATATTTTTGGCAACTATAAAAGACTGAAAAACAAATTGTAGTTGTTTAGGCTTTCAATGGATGGACAAAACAATTATGAGAAATAGTTTTTTCTAAAAAAGAGTTTTGAAGGTAAATGTAAATGTATGGATTTTGAGTATAATTATGTTTTTTTGTTTGTTTGTTTTTTTTGGGGGGGGGAGAACTGTATTTTTTTTTTTTTTTTTTTCAGTTTATTTCTATTTTCTAATTTGCACATTTATCCGAAACAATTAAAATGATGGAATAGATCTTATACCACAGACAGGATTCATGTACCTTCTTTAAAACTACTGTATATGAATGCTTTACCTCATCCATTTGTTTACATGAGGTGTGGATGTTGCTTGGCTTGATTTTCAAGGCAAATTAATACAGAATGCCATTTGATGCTCTAAAACAAAGAAATGAAATTGAACAAAGTTTGAAAAATTGAATCTTTTTTTTATGTATTTCAATGGTCAGCTTTTATTACTCATTGGTTGTCTCATTTTCATTCCAGGAATTTCTCTCTGAAGCAGGGAGTGTCTGCATACAAAATGCTCTGCAGTTTTCTGCTTCATAGGTCAGACACTGGTTGATGTTGTTTCTGTGGCTATGCTCACTCCCATCAAAATTTGTGCAAATTTGTATAAGAATTTGCTTGCATCATTTGACACATCTGGATGAGAGATGTAGACCCTCAACCGGAATAAACGTATGCTATGTAACAGTTTTTGAGGGTCATATGCAAGAGCTCATTTACTGTAGATTTCCAATGTATGCTTGAATAAAAGCCAAGACATGAGAGGATATTATGGCTAGCGGGCTTTGCGTAATGTCTTGGAGAGTGATGTCATGCCCTGCTCTGTAGAAATCTCTGTGAAATGCTTGTTTTTCTTTTTTTCACAGATGTTATTCAGCATGATCATGTTGCTCCCGTTGTTTGTTGATTCATTTCCACAGCATTTCAACCGCTTTTTGTCATTTGCCCTAATGATAGATAGTGCTCTGTGAAAGATTAAAAACAGGAGCTATTGGAAAGAAAAGATGAAAAGCAATCATGAGAAATGTCTTGACTTGACTGGGACTGTTGGCTCATGTTGATGCCCTGTCGATGCCTTTATTCATTGTCTAATTGTGCACACTGCAGATGCCTCGTCCGCCTGTTCTGCTATGAGCATGGGAAGTCCTCGCAGTGCTTTTCCCACCTCTTCCACCTCAGCTTCAGAGCGGATCGCCGTGCATGAAAGCAGCACACCAGGAGATGTTAGCGGTCGAAGAAAAGCAGAGGTTCTGGTTGCAGAAAACAAGCTTTCTGGGCGAGAAAAAGGTGGGCAGCAGCAGCAGCACCAGATGACGCCCTCCAAACGACCTGTCCTCAACATCTCGCCTCCACCTGAGGACCTGTTCGATGACAGCCACATGTCCTGCCAGGATGAGCTGCTTCTAGACTCTGAGCAGAGCAACAGCATCTGGATAGAAAACTCGGTGTCCAACTTCAGCATTGTGAGCTCCAGCTCCTACAACGACAACACTGAAGTTCCCCGCAAGGCCCGGAAGTGCACTCCGCGTCAGAAGCCCGGGCCAAAGCTGGCCCCTGCTGAAGAGTCTAGCATGGATGTCTTTGATGCAGATAGTGCCAAAGGTCCACACTTTGTGCTCTCGCAGCTTGGCCCAGACAGCAAGAACAGTTCCAAAGCAAGGTGAGTCATTTAGTATTACAGTATACAGGGCCTTATTGGTTGCATTTATAAACACTACAGATATGAAAGAACTAAAATACTGAATTTAATCAAAGGAATAGATTGTTCAAAAATTAAAAATCCATAATTTATTGAAACATTTCCCAGCTAAAACTGTATCTCTGAAGGTCCTTTAAAGATTAAAAACTTTCCATAAATGGTGTTTCAATGATAGTTTCTGGTAGTATTTTGAAAATCATATTAAAGTGTTTATTCGACCCCCAAAATGATTATTTTATCATCAATCACCCACATGTCGTTCCAAACTCTTAAAAGCTTTGTTCGTCATACTTTAAGATTTTTTGGATGAAAACAGGGAGGCTTGAGACTGTTCCACTGACTGACAAGTAATGAACACAGCCAAGGTCCAGAAAAGTATGAAGGACATAAAAGTAAGAATAGTCCATCTGCCATCGGTGGTTCAACCATAACATTATGAAGCGATGAGAATACTTTTTGTAATAAAAATAGAAACATTTATTCCACTATTCATCTCCTTTGTTTCGAGAATTTACACTAGACGTTCATTCAGAATCACAAGCCTCCCGGTTTACATTGTGTTCAGAAGAAGAACAAACTTTTATGGGTTTGGAATGACATAGGGGTAAATAACAAATGACAAAAGAAAATAGACTCAGAATTTTAATATCTGGATAAAGGTTTGTAAACCACAATTACTGTAGCTTTTAACTGATGTTCACCAGCAACCTTTGTTTCATAGCTCCGATGGACCGCAAGCTTCTGGTCTTAAAGGTAGGATACTGTCTTGTCAGTATCCTCAGAAAAGTGAAGGAAACGAACTGAAGATTGTGGTGCAGCCTGAGACGCAGCATAGAGCACGTTACCTGACTGAAGGCAGCCGTGGGTCCGTGAAAGACAGAACACAGCAGGGTTTCCCAACTATCAAGGTGGGTCACACAGTTATTTAAACCAGAAACAGGATTTAAGAAAACCATTCATCCCTAGTAAAAATGTAAAGCATTTAAAATACATTTATTTTATACTATGTACAGTTCAAATCTATTAACATATTTACGTATTACTAGAGACTACTGATATAAAAATTATAATTACATTTTATTTGGAGTATTATGTGTGCACAATGCATGTTTATTAATATTAATTAATATAAAATGTGTTTTATAATGTCACTATTGATGAGGATTGTGTGATCTTTGAATATTATCTTCTTTAAATGCAAATAGTTCACCTTGCAATAGTTCCACTTTAGCACAATTAAGTATACTTCAGTATATCTTTAGATGAACTTCTGCACAATTAAAGTTCATTGAAGAACAATAAAACACAGACTCCAATTCTTGTTTAGGATATCAAAAGTACAACTGCAGAGTATTTGTTGCATAATATGTAAATGTATTTGTAGCATATTTCAAACACACTTTAGTATATTTATTTTTCACTATTCACTCTCAGAAATAAAGGTTTATTTAAGAACTAGTATGTACCTTTAAGGTACAAACATGTCCCTTTTGAAAAGGTACCACCCCAGTGATAGCTTTTGTACCTTTATTTCTAGGAGTGTAGGGATTTCTTTATGTGAAACCTTTTAATGTGGAGGACAAAACTGAGTTCCATTTTAAACAAGTCTTATGCTTCTTACTTTCACTATTGATAAAAGGATGCATATTACTTTGTTAACCACATGTTTCGGGATCCTCGCAGCTTGAGGGTGTGAAGGACTCGGTGGTCGTGCAGATTTTTGTGGCCAACGACGCTGGACGTGTAAAGCCCCACGGCTTCTACCAGGCTTGCAGAGTTACCGGCCGTAACACGACCGCCTGTAGGGAAGTGGACATTGAAGGCACCACTGTTATCGAAGTGCCTCTGGATCCCAGCAGCAATATGACTCTGGCGTACGTAACATCATTAGACTTATAAGCTTTGCGGTCAGATGATCAAATGTGGTTGGAAGTATTGCTATTGGCAATGACCAGCTGATGTTTGGGTGTCTCTGCAGTGTAGACTGTGTGGGGATCCTAAAGCTCAGGAATGCCGATGTGGAGGCCCGTATTGGGGTGGCTGGATCTAAGAAGAAGAGCACCCGTGCCAGACTGGTGTTTCGAGTCAACATCCCACGCCCGGATGGCTCTGTGCTCACGTTACAGACCTCGTCGTCTCCCATACTGTGCAGTGAGTGGCTTTGGGTTATTCATAGCATCTCCCCGCTGGCGAGCCCAGCTGGTGCTCTCATCACATAGGAGAGGTAGGGATTAGAAGGGGGGATAATGAATGTTTATATTATTAAGTCCATAGAGCCAAAAAAAAGAAAAAAGATTGAATCGAAAGCAGAACATCAGGTGCCTAGTAAAGAGAGCTACTAGGTGCGTGATGAATTGCACTACTTTGTATTGAAATTTCATTTCTTTTACCAGCAGGTAGAGGAGTGTTTTATGTAGATTTTAATTAAGTTCAGCTGACACCATCCATAGTATTTTGCTAATAATCATTTTATTGTGATTCTGTTAAGAAGGACAAAAAACACATTTGCATTAGGATTCGAAAGGAATAGCTCATTTGAAAATTAAAAAAAAAAAAATCTCATCCTCGAACCAGCCAAGATGTAGATGAGTTTGTTTCCTAATCAGAATTGATCAGAAATGCAGCATTACATCACTTGTTTAGCAGTGAATCCTCTGCAGTGAAAGCGTGCCGTCAGTCCAAACAGCATCACAATAATCCACACGTAATTCATGCCACTCCAGTCCATCAGTTAATGTCTTCAGCCCAGTCTCACAGCAATTCATACATAATTTACAAGATGGCTAAACCTACCCGTCACTAGGGTTTAGACAGATCATACAAAATGAGGTAAGAATAAGAATGTGTACGAATTAGCACAAATTTACCACCTTGTACGAATGCATACGAATTGGTCGTGAGACTGTGTTGATGTCTTGTGAACTAAAAAGCTGTGTGTTTGTAAGAAACAAAAACATCAACACATTTTTCACTTCAAACCGTTGTGGCATTTCACTTCAGAAGACATGCATTGATTAATTGGAGTACTGTGCATTACTTGTGGATTATTATGTTTTTGTCAGCTAAGATTTTTGGACACTCAGTCTAACGGCACCCATTCACTGCAGAGGATCCTTCAGTTTTAAAGATGTGGAACTCTTGGTGTAAAATGCTGAAATAAATAATACAGACAACAATACAGTACAGGACACAATGTGTAGGTTCACAGTTAATTGCAATTATTTTAATTAATAAATTTTTGATTCAGCAATTGTACCACAGCATTAAATAGCAAAAATGCGAAGCTTGCCTACTTACCACGCATTACCAGAATAATACCTATGTTCCTTCATGGTTTCCGTGTGTGGATACAAAGAAAAAGCAACCAGGTTTTTCTCTAGTCGCAAGCTGATTTGGCTATATGGCTTTGTGGACCCACACATAATGTCAGATGTGCGGAAACTAAGTATTTAGTCACAGTCTGCTGCACAGAAACATTGTTACCTGGCTGTGTATCTTAATGGTCGCTTTCTCTCTTTCTCTGATTGGTTCTGTTTTTATAGCCCAGCCTGCAGGAGTACCTGAGATTCTCAAGAAGAGTTTGCACAGCTGTTCGGTGAAAGGGGGGAGTGAAGTCTTTATTATTGGAAAAAACTTTCTCAAAGGAACCAAGGTCATATTTCAGGAGAATGCTTCAGGTATCTCTACATGTTAAAAAGTGTTGTGCCCTGTTCTGTCCAGATTTTCCTGCACTGTTTAACCTCTGCCTCTTTGACTGTAGCAGACGATAAATCCTGGAAGGCAGAGGCTGACATTGACATGGAGTTTTTCCATCAGGTAAGCCATAGCATCTGCTGTGTCTATTATTTAGCTGATCTAGCACTGCAAAAATAGAGGCAGCTTTGCACAGGTCACAGACATTGGTGTCCTCAATTGTTGCTTTACATGAATATGGAAAGAGCGGCGGATTAATGACCTACATAAACAAACAGTACACAATACGTTTTAAGCTTTTTTTGAGTAAATAATTTCAGTGTATCTGCTTTTGCAATGACTCTAAAATGCCAGGAGTGATCTTTGTAATTTTTAGTGTTTTTATTAGATTGAGTGCTGCCACAGCTAAATCTAACACAGATAGCTCTAGCTCTATGCTTATGCATGGCGTTAAAAATATTTACAAAAATGCATGTAAAAAAAGGCTAAAAAATTGAGTACAAAAATCTGGATAGTATTGAAATTGCAACAAAATGCATGGTTTGATCCCATTTGATTTTCAGGTGATTTGAGTAAATCACAACTGTCTGATTATATTGTACAGTATATATGCCAAACGCCAGAGATTGTGCTCATTAATGATTTTATGAGGAGAAAAAAAGTCAGATTCAACTGCAATAAATTTTTCCCCTTTTAGAATCATCTTATTGTCAAGGTTCCTCCATATCAAAATCCAGCTATCACATCTCCTGTATCTGTTGGTATATATGTTGTTACGAATGCTGGACGTTCCCATGATGTTCAACCATTTACATACACTCCAGAGCCAGGTCAGTTAAACTCCATAATGTGTCTTTTAATTACAACAGGTTTGCTTTCCCATCCACATTCCTGAAGGCACACCAACTGTACACATTTTGGATGTCTCCCTTATTTAACCCATCCATTTCAGGACTTGGAGTCTCTACTAATAATCTCTATTAGTTGAATCGGGGGTTTCTTTTGGTAGAGTTGGAAAAAGTATAGTGTGGGTGTGCCTCCAGGAACAGGATTGGGAACCATTCATAAAAATCACTGATCTAGAAACATGCTTTATTACAGTTGTTGATTCTTCTGTGAAAAAGGAAGTCTTGCCTCCAGCGACACCTTGTTGTTATGAACAAATGAAAGGTGAGCAAACATCTGTGTGTCTGTTAGCATTACATAATGACAGCCATAGTTATGTAAGTGTCACTGGCCGCCTGTCTTTTTTTTCTTATAGTAATCGATACTGCCTTGTTGACGCCAGTTTTGCCTCTTGTTAAACGAGAAGAGGTCACTCCAATGGAGGTCTCCAGTAACCCCTCGGCCTTCAAGGTTTGTATAAACCACACAACAGAAACCACCGCAATAACTCAGTCCCTATTAATGTATATTTTGATAAATGCCTATCTTGTTTGCAACCCAATAGACCTCTGAAGTCATCAATTCAGCGCAGCAAGCCTTAGATATGAGTGCAGAGATCTCCACCAATAACTGCAAATTTTCCAGTCCGCTGGCACACCAAACACAAGAGCAGGATCAATCTCAGAGCTCTGTCTTTTCCAACAAAGAACCATTCAGCACCATCCAGGATCAGAGTCTCGCACCCAGTGGTTCTTTCCATGTGCCTAATAAATCTCTTCTCCAGCAAGGAGTTCAGCCATTCCTCTTGGAGCACAGAGAGAGTCTTGGACAGGAGAGGACCAGCAACAGTGGCAGTTCAGTGGTGGGTCTATCCCAGATTGATGACAACTCACAGCAGCAGCTCTCTCTTCTACCTCCAGATGAGGTGGCACAACTGGAGCAGGCCGTACGGCAGCTTCAAGCGAAGGGATTCTGCAACATCCATCTCCAGAGTGAGAATTCGCTGTCAAAACAAAGACACCATCAACTTCATCATCAGCAGCAGCAAATCCAGCAGCAGCAGCAGCAAATCCAGCAACAGCAGCAGCAAATTCAGCAACAGCAGCAGCACATCCAGCAACAGGAGCAGCAAATCCATTTGCAGCAACACCAGCAGCAGCAAGCTTTGGAGAACCTTCAACATCAGCTCTTTCAGCCCCAGGTTCAAATCCATTGTAGTTCAGAGCAACAGAGCTCTTCCCAAGGTATGGTTCAGAATGGAAGCTCGCTCTTCCAGCAAACCCCATCTCAACAACAACAGCAGCAGCAGCAACAAGCATCCTTGTTTCAACAAGCAACTGGCTTTCTTCAGCAGCAGCCCAGTCATTCTGCACCTTCTCTGTTTCACAACCCTACAGCCATGACCGAAGCGCAAAGCCCACAGGAGGCTCTTTTCCACACACAGGAGACCTCACGCAATCAGGATCAGGTCCAAGCTTCCCTTTTCCAAAGCAATCTCACGGTTCTTGGTGGGTCCAACCTGTCAGCAGAAGCTCAGCCATCTGCAACCAGTATGTTTCTTTCCCAGAACGCTGTACCAGGTCCACTTGCCGTTAACGCCGGCCAGCCACAGCAGCTGACCTTTCTCACAACTATGCAGGCATCTTCTCTCGAGGCACCATCTGTGTTTCAGACTCCACCCCAACTGTCCCCAATTCAACAAGGTACTCCGATGGAGCAGCAACATTCACCTCAGCGAGCCCAACCTGGCTCCATATTCCAGAGCATGTCCCAATCACCAAGTAAACTCCCCACTGGTCAGCAGCAGCAAGCTAATCTACTCCTCGGATCCTTAAGTTCTCCAGTGACACAAGAGCAAACATCCAACCTGCTTTTTGGTGGCCAAGCCCAGATGGGATCGATGAACAACAGCAGCCTAGCTTCTCCAGAACAACAGAACACTTCCCTTCCCTTTTCTCAGGCCGGCATGGTTACAGTCAGGCAGCAGGAGTCATCTGAACCCATGACATTTCAGAATCAGACTAGTATGGTAGTCAACCCGTCCTCGAATAAGCCTATATTTCAAGACCAGCAGCCAATGCAGTTGGCACCAAGTTCTGGTACAGCCCCTTCACAGTCTGTAAACCTCTTCATGGCCCAATCCAGCATGCAGGGGAGTATGGCTTCTCAAGAACCCCTTTTTGCACCACAAAGTGATGTTACCCGAATTCAGACTAGCACTTCCTCTCCAGTACAACAGCCTGGTCAGCTCTTTCAGACCACAATGAGTGGAAGCCTCAACCAGCCCAATCAGAATCAGCAGCAAGATCTGTTCCTTTTTGAGATTCAGAACGGTTAGTCAATATTCTTCAGCAAAAGATTGTTCTTCTTGCCTGTTCGATTCATTTTAATGTAGGCATGGATGATAAGGCCAACATTTATGTCACCAAATATTTCTTTATTTCAGTCAGTGCAATATAATTCAGATATCGATACAAACAATATTTAAAAAAAGCCAAAAATGAATTATTGTCCAGACCTTTTATTTTTAACCATTTATTTTCCTGCAGAGTGCCGTCAGCTGATGAACAGCCAATCTTCTACACTGTCTGACCAGATCATTGCCATCAATCAGTCTGGACAGAGTCAGCAAGAGAACGAAGGGCAAATCCAGTCTTTACTTGGGCAGTCTATAGCAGACCCAGGAACTGTGCAGACCACCTTGACAACTTCTCAGAACATGGAGAAGATTGATGACCTTCTGGTGAGCCTTCAGGAGCAAGGCAGTAACATCTCCCACTCCTACTAGGGCCTTTAAGGTGTGGCTGCCCAGTCCATTCCATACATGATTGCAGATATTTCTTGCACAAATAATGGTAGCTTGGCATCTTGGATATTTTGAGAATACATAATGTTGGTGATCATTTTCTCTGACACCTTAAAACAGTGGTTTCAAACTCATTTCCTGGAGGGCAGACCACAGCTCTGCACAGTTTAGCTCCAACCAGCTCCAAATCACACCTGCTTGGAAGTTTCCAAGTTTGATCCTAAAGACCTTTCTTTGAGCTGTGGCCCTACAGGAATTGAGTTTGAGACCAATGCCTTAAAAGAAATAGCAAGACAGACTTTCTAGAGTAGGCCATTTACTCCACACATTGATACTGAGAAAGCAGAGTGGCCTGTTGCAAGATCTGGCAAAATCACAAGTCAATTAGCTTCTGTTTTGATCTGGAGAACCTCAATGCGAGGGCATTTCTATGAGGAACTTACAAAATGCAACCCATATGTTGCTGCTATAAAGACTGTCATTAGTTCCGCAGCAACCCCATCATAAATAGAGGCGTCTGAGATATATATTGAAGTTCCTTGAGTACACAGTAGGATATTTGAGGCACCTGGAAACCTAGAGATTTCCCGGAGGGTTTTCAGTCTGAGAAACTGCCTCGAGTATCTCTTTACTTTTGCAGTGACGGAAAGAGAAGATCCGGATACATGGGATGACTGCAGTTATGCCCGAACATAATTTGTAGACACCCCACTTTCTCAGTGAGCCTCGGATAACTTTGTGATATCTATTTTTAGCTGTTTAACTAAACACATAATCGAGAATGCTTGATAGAAGCAGTCTGCAGTGAGATTTTTTATTTTCAACGCTTTTAGTCAACAGTCGGTTAATACCTTTCTGTCTCAGTACACTTGAGTGTCTATAAGCTATTTTTCCTTTTGTAAAAACTATTTTATGCAGTGAAATGGGGAAAAAAATATCCAAGTGAAAAATTTCCTTCTAGCACTTTATATATGTTTTCAGTGTGGTTAGTTACTCCTGACTCATTGACATCTCAAACCATGTTTACTGTATTAATAATTCTAGAGTCTCTTTGGACTTCTAATTTAGTATAATAGTACACCAATTAGAAATGTTCATTCCTGCTTTAAAAAGAACAGCTATCAGTAAACTGAAAAGCGAATTGCTTCTGATATTTATGTTTGATTATGGTTTACATGAGTAATTTCTTGCCATCTAATTTAGCTGGTGTCTGCTTTGTTTTGCATGTCTGAGTGTCCTATGTGTATGTGTGACATATTATTTTATGATAATACCTCTACAAGTGTGTCATTATTAAATTGTATTCTTTTACTGATTCTAAAATTTGAATAGTTTATGCTTAGATCATTCTGTGTCATTGTGATGGGTTGGGTTATTTTATTCGCCAGTGTCTGGTACGCTGGAACAAGGCCGATTGTTTTTATTGGCGAATCAGAAGGGAGTGTCCGACCAGTATTATATCGACAAGTTCTCTGAATGTACTGGCATGCAGTAAATATAAATGCTGGGGAAGCAGCCCTTTATCTTTTGTAGTTTTTATCAATTTCCAAACTTTGGACTAGCCATCAGCATGTCAAAACCGAAGACCATGTAAAACCTTTAGATCCAAATAAGCCATTTTTGTGGCTGGGGTGGTTTGTATATTCGGCTATGAAGTGAGTTTGTTTTGAATGTAGAGAAACATTACGTGAGATTTATATTTGAAGCTCATGAATGTGTTCATGCGTCAGACGTGATGTAAAGCTGCCAAACTAGTTTGTGTGCTCAGATATTAGGCTGATGTGAAGTTAGTTGGCAGATTGTCTTGTCGTTAGCATCAGGATGAATATATATATATATATATATATATATATATATATATAAATATATACATTATGAGGGAGCTGTTCTCTGTAATGTCACAGAAATGGCTCATTTGAGCCTGCTATGGTATTCAATGTCAAATTGTTGACCGTTTTCTTTTGCTCAGAACCTTGGGTGATTTTTAGTAGAGGCTATTTTATCCTCTTCTTTTGCTTGAAGGGTGCTCTCATATATCTCTGCGTGGGGAAGAACTGTGAACAGGAACTGGAAAAAGCGTTTTATTGTGATTATTGTGTACAATAATAATTGTTATTTTTTCCCATAATTCTCAATATTTATGTGAGCATTTACTTTTTCACAATACCTCTTTTTTTTTACATTTAGATTTTTTTGTCTCAAGAATTTTCACAATTAGAATCAATGCCTACATTTCAAATAAAATGCATAATTACGTACATACTCCATATATATATTTGTTTGCTTTCTTTCATACAGAATGTCATCTTTTAAGGAAAGTAATCTGTGTGAAACCCATGTATATCGTATACTTTTTACATCATGTATACATAATGTTTAGGCTGCACAGACATTGTTAAGAGTCATCATCATTATCGTGCACAGTGTGTACTTTAACATTCGCAAAAGGATAGCATGGTTCTCAACTCAATTGGTTTTTAAGGGGATCTTAATCTGGCTGGTCAGAACTAGACTTCCTACGATTTCATCAATCTTTTGGGAAATACAAGCCATAAAAACAAACATTGCCCCTAACAAGTCTATTTTGTATGATTCTTGGGACCAATTATGATTGATTTGTAGTACAATTAAGAAATCCAAGCAGCTGTTTTGGATTCAATAACTTTTATAAACTGATTAAAAAATATATCAATAAATTTAAAGTGTGCAAGTGCAATGTCTGTCCGTTGGTAGTCTTTTTCTTTAAAAAATAATAAAAGTCACAATTTAATATTGCAAATGAGGCTCTGGATATCATTTATTTGTAAACTCAGACACATACGTCCTGCTCATCCCAGTCACAAAGTCTATACTAAACAATATGCCTCTAAAATCAATTAACCTTTATATTAATTGACATTGTAAATGTACGATAATTGGTAGTTGTGCCTTCTGATTTGTACTTATAAGCAGATAATTTCCTGGAAATGGCCTGTTTTGACTGGACATGAAACCAACACCCCTTTAAAATATGTTCTAATATGTATCACTTTAAATGTGACTAGATCATATGCAATATTACTTTACAGTTTGTTTATTACAATATACGCTTCTGTTTAATTCATGTGCAGCAGGAAGTATATTGCTTTAAACGGTTAAACGGTTAGAACAACTGCAAAAAGAAAAAAGATAACGCTTTTTCAAATTCAGTTGGACTTTAATCTTTCAACAAAGAGGAACTAAACTGTTGTGGTTCTGATGCTTATTAGTATATGATAATTCCTAATGTGCCATAATGATGTGCACATTATATCATAGGTATTATATCAGTCTTACGGCAATATGCTTTTGTGTGTCAGTTTGCTAAAATGTGTTGTCAGGTTTGCAAAGTCTCTGTTGGATGTGATGATAATATATATATATATATATATATATATATATATATATATATATATGACAATTTATTACAAAAAATTATATATAACTTTTGCTTTTGTTGGGGCATTTTTACTCTTGCAGCTATTTTTTCTGTAAATGTGCTGCTATGTATCAATAAAAACAGGTGAAAGAAAAATAACTCCGGAGTTGTTGTTTTTTTTTTAGCTTCTTTTCTATCATGCAACAAAGTCATTTTAAAGTAATAATAATTACAATGGTATTTCCTGTGTTTGCATTGAATGGTGAAAACTGCAGTTACGTTTTCTGAGCAATAGAGGTCCCTGCTCTCAGCCTGACGAGGAAAGAGAAATCACACAGGCCTATTTTGTATCAGTCAAATACATATTACCAAGGTTCAGAAAATATAGAAGCTGGAACATATAGACAGAACCGTAAAGTTATATAAATATAAAATCTATAAATAAATATTTTAAATATAAAACTAGACCTACTTCAAACGAAAATAAAACTTTAGGTTGATGTGTAGGCATATTTTAATTCACAGAAAAATGCTGATAAATATACTAAACACCGTTACATTTCACATTTAAGAAAGTGCAGAGAGAGGGTGAAATTCTGAAAAAAAATGTATGACCAAAAACTGATGCAACATGACAAGATTTCATCAGCTGAGTGAAAGTGAAAGTGAACACACCTTGAGTGTGTTGCTATCTACATTTGTGTGTGTGTGTATTGTACTTTATAGTATTCTGTATAAAACAAAATTATAATTATTAAAAAATTATAAAATTAAAAAATTATAATTATGTGTGTGTGTGTGAAATTATACAATTATATATATATATATATATATATATATATATAATTTATTTTTTTATTTTACAGTTTTACAATTTAATCAAGTGAGATTTTTATTTTCAATGCTTTTAGTCAACAGTCGGTTAATACCTTTCTGTCTCAGTACACTTGAGTGTCTATAAGCTATTTTTCCTTTTGTAA
>JAUYWG010000040.1:26083911-26100619 GCA_034779775.1 Enteromius afrohamiltoni
AACAATCAAAAATGAATCAAGAAATAATTTATTCATCAGGTAAAATTATTTTAAGTCAATTACATAATTAAACAATGTGAAATTCAATTCAGTTTCAGTTTAAAAGAATGCATACCTGATGATCAGAAAAACACGCTGTCACATGGAAGAGGCCTGGAGGTTTTCCAAAGCTCTTACATGCTTAGCGTGGAGGATTCATCTACAGAAAAGACCGGTTTCATTATTTCACCTTATATAAAAGACCAACACCCATACAAACATTTAAACACAAAGGATATTTTAGTTCTCGTGGCCTTAGGCCTACACCTGTCCTTTTGTTCTAAAGAAGCATCTGTGTCCAGTCAGGTTTTCTCTGACTTGCTTAATAATTCTTTTGTCACCTTTGTGTGGAAGGTGTGACTTGCGATTTTCAAAAACAAAGATTTAAAATCTGTTGTTCAGCTTCAAACATTCTCTGTGCATTTGAGGTGCAGGCTTAAGTCACACTTGATATGGCAGGTCGGTTGAATTGTATAATTGATTTATTTTTGTAAATATGTATTGTCATTAGACATATGCTGGAAAATTAGTGGGCCCGTCTAGTTTTACAGCAATGCCAAGGACTGGACATTGTATAGTGTTATGAGTGTGAATGACCTCTGAAAGTAATTGTCCATCCATCTCCTTGTTGTGTGTGTGCCGGTGAAACCGCTCTGGTTGGAGTTTGTTCTCCAACTCTGGCCAAGGTTTTCTGAAAGGGAAACAAGCAGAGAGGAAAAACAGGCAGGGAGGAAAACAGTTTAATTTTTTTTTTTTTTTTGAGCCTTTTACAAATAGTTTGAAGGATGGTGGATCTTCCTTTTCTGTGTTGGCCACAGTTACTGGTGGTTCTAGTCTGAGATGACATACCATCCGGAGAAACTTTGTTTTGTTTACAAAAACGTGTATCATTGCTATGATTATATTTTTGTAATAAAGGCCAAAATAAACCAATAAGTCAATGGTGGCTGAAAAGGTTGACGTTTCAGCCCAGTTTTTCAGTTTAGTTTCACCTTACACTGGTTTACAGTCTGCTATGTAGCATTCATGTTGATTACTCAGGTCTTCTGGGAAGTCTCTTTAGATGATAATGCTTGCATTAGTCAGACCTGTGTTTATCACATCAGTGATAAACACACTGATGTTTTTGCTATTCGTCCATTGACCAGTTCCATCTCTGTGCTTCTGTGGAGAATTGTAAATCTCTAGCTGATTTCATTACTGATTTTAACCTTTCACATAATTTTGTCAGTTGCCAGCGTAAAATGAGCTCCTCTGATTAGATTCTACGTTCACACTCTCAGGAAGGGGGTGGGTCAGTTTGCCATCCTTCGGACCACTGTTTGTGGTTTTGTTGTGAGAAAACAATCTTTGCACCCCGTGTCACGGAGCTTGTGTGTCCCCAGAATCAGTTTAAATCATTCTCTGGCCTTGGATGAATTTGGCCTCTTTTAGATTTTATAATCAGATTAATCATTTTAGCTGGCAAGTTTTGGTGATGTTTATTGTTCTCCTGAACGAGCTTGCATAACTGGAAGATTAAGAAGTTTTTTCTCCTGTCTCACTTGATCTTTCTTTTACTTTTCTCTTTTATTCCTACTTAGAACCACCTTCCCTCGTCTCTTTCCAGCATTTATTGCTTCCAACTTCTTGCTTGCATGTACTTTTCATCCTACACTCCATTCCATTTTTTTCTCACTTTTCCCAAAACTTGCTTTTCTCTTCCAGTTTTATGCTGACTCGTCATGAGACTAGGGCTGTGCTTGGCCATTTTAACATTTAATATTATTATATTTGTTATAATATGAATTCTGTTACATTCAAATAATATGAATTTAAATCTTTTTATTCCTGGTCTCTAGAGAGCTTTCCTGATTCAACTTGCTTAGGATAATCGTCTCGCTGATCTTTTTAAGATATATCTTTACTTTGTCTGTGACCACAGCCGCTCCCAGTGCCCTGCAGGGGCATACTGAACTCACAGGTCAAATTAATTGCTCAATCTAAAGATTCTTGCATCACTTTACAATAAGATTCCTTAATAGCTTCTTTAAGTATGATCCAAGGAAAACAACACTTTAACAGTATTTGTTGATCTTAGGTCATACCAATTTTAGCACTCTCCAATGCATTATTAAATCGAAGGTTGTGTTTGTTAATGTTTATAAATGTCTTATGGACTAACATGCGCAAACAATGAAATTCAATTCAGTTTCAGTTTAAAAGAATGCATAACTTTGATAAATCAAGAAAGAATATTAATCCAATTTACATAATTAAACAATGCGAAATTCAATTCAGTTTTAATTTAAAAGAATGCATACCTGATGATCAGAAAAACACGCTGTCACATGGAAGAAGCCTGGAAGTTTTCCAAAGCTCTTACATGCTTAGCGTGGAGGATTCATCTACCGAAAAGACCGGTTTCATTATTTCACCTTTTATAAAAGACCAACACCCATACAAACATTTAAACACAAAGGATATTTTAGTTCTCGTGGCCTTAGGCCTACACTTGTTTGGATTACCATCTGTCTCTTGGTGAAGGACACGCCTCTTGGTTACAAACCCAAATCTATGTACGTTTTTTAATAATGTTTTAATAATATAAGTGACTGCTGTGAAATTGAGACCATTTTATCCGTCGCACCTTTAAATTGACATGAATATGACAGTGAAAGAACAATATCTTCACAAAATGTGACACTTTGAGTTTTAGTGAATTCTCCATGAAGATTCTTGGGGAGAAGAAAGTGAGGTGGGAGGTAGGGGGGCCCGGAGGCCATAAAATCACAGGGTGTTTGTTTCTGTCCTGAGGGTCAGAATTTGTCTTTGAAGGTCTCAGATTATCTTTTATTGCATGCCATCTGCAGGCGTGCGAAAACTTTAGTGAGGTCAGAAGGACTTTTGTGAGTTCAGAAGGATTCAATTCTTTTAGCCAATTTTTCCAAATCCTACACTTACTCCGCATCCCAGATACAGAAAGCTTCCATTAGCAAAGAAATGTAAGACCACGGCCACGATTGGCGATGTTAGTGATGTAAGAACAGATTAAATTATGGATATATACGTAACTTAATTGATGGCAACGAAAAACTGTAACTCTCAAACTAAAATGTAACGTTATGGGGTGTAACGGTGGTTGGCCAAAACAATGATTTAACTTGTTATTTAAGCAAAAAAAAAAAACATTCCGATGGATACGGAAAGCGAACCCGGGCCACCCGTGTGCTGACGCTGTATTCGAACCGCTAGACCACGATTCAACACATAAATCAGTACTTAAACTTAACTTGACTTAAAGATGAAACTTGAGCCCAAAAAAGAAAAGAAAACCCCACAATTGATTACTAATGTTCGGGCGCTAGACTAGTATCTACTTGTCACAAATTTTTGACAGTTATCCTGGATAGCTCAATCATACAATACCACCATTACAAGGGAAAAGACAAAAAGATCCATTCTGGGTCTCAAAATCCTTGCCCGGCGTAAATGTAATTCTCTTCGAATTAATACAGCCTCTTCATCTATGGGATCCTCCAAAAAAGGACAAGCCATTCTCATAACTTTCTTCTCTGTTTGTGTCCGAAATGTGGGCATTGAATGACTAAGGCTACGGTGAGAAATACCGCTGCATCTTTAAAAAAGGGAAGCAGACCGACAGAAACTCAGAGTTTAGAGAATAAAACCTTCTCCCGACCAGGTTAGTTTCACAGAGTAAGTGACCACGGTAACTGACTCGGAGTAATAGTTACCTCTCTTTCAGAAACGGGCTTGAGTAACCCTGCTTTCTCGGGTTTGTCAAACTTTCTGCCTTTTTGAAACGGAAAACTCAAGAGTTTCTCTTATCTCGGGGTTAACAAACTCCGATTTTTCACTTAACCTCCTTTCTGAAACGGGCCCCAGTTAAATTGTTTGTTTTCCTCATCATACACGCATTTAATCTCATTTTGGCATATTGTTGACAGTTAGTGGGAGACTTCCTGGAGGTGAAGTGCATCAATCCAACTTTCATCTGTGATCATCCACAGATCATGAGTCCTCTAGCAAAATGGTATGTGCCTAATTTCCATTTATGAATCTTCACTCTAGTGAATGGTTAAGTCACATATGATCTAAAACATTCTCCACCCAAGGCACAGATCACAGAAAGGTCTAACTGAACGATTCGAACTGTTTGTGATGAAGAAGGAGATCTGCAACGCCTACACAGAGTTGAATGATCCCGTCAGACAACGAGAACTGTTCGAGCAGCAGGCTAAGGTTAGATAAACTATTGAATGTGTAATTTTCTGTGCTAATCGTGGAGGGATTTATCTTTAGTTTTATTTTAATTTAGTCCAAAGAAACAAATGTTTGCTGCTGGTGATAAGAAGCAAAACATTTTAGAGGATGGAGTAAATTGATGAAAAGTGAGAGTATAGACTTCTAGATTTTCGCAAAAAAATCTTAGTAATTAAGTAAATCCTGTTCTTTTAACCTTTCTATTCATTAAAGAATCCTTTAAAGAAAATGCATCTGTTTTTACTGTATCTAATAAAAAAAAAATTAATAGTATTTTTTAATTTTTTAATGGATTGTAATCTCATCTGAAAATGTTTTCTTTTCTAAGAAAGTATCTTTGAGTGTTCTATCTGTCTTCACAGGCCAAGGCAGAGGGTGATGATGAGGCAATGTTTATTGACGAGACCTTCTGCACTGCTTTGGAGTACGGCCTTCCACCCACGGCAGGATGGGGCATGGGCATCGACCGCCTCACCATGTTCCTCACAGACTCCAACAACATCAAGGTACGATCATCTTTTTTCGGACTGAAACAACTTCTTGTATATTAATAAAACAATGGACATACTGGTCCTGTAAATAAAGTGATCAGATCTAATTCTGTAAACACGTAGATATTAAAACTGCTTCTGACATGACTTGATGTGCTCCACTTTAGGAGGTGCTTCTCTTCCCGGCCATGAAACCTGAAGAAAATAAACCAGCTCCACCTGCAGAGGGCACATCAGTTTAACGCTGTGACTGACTTTATATGAGTGAAACCTGCAGATCTCGTCCATCTCTGGATTTCTTGATTCAGTCTGAACTGTCCAAGTTATTGTCACTTTTGGGGGGTGGTGTAGCCTAAATATTTAAGACCTATGCACTGTCCATACTAAGGGGGAAATATTTCTGCAGATGTTTTTACGTACAGCTCACAGTTCTATGGGTAATAAGAACAATTCTATGCTTTCTCTGTTATCCATTGTCATTTCCTTCATTGTTGTGGCCTGGGGTGATTGAACATGTTTCTCAGCCATGTTTGGATGTTTTATGATCTTCTGTCCAACTGTGTTTTTTAAGAGGCTTAATGGCTGTTCAATTTAATCAAATTAAATAATGACTTAATGATTTGTGGCTTTTGTTTCCATATTGCATCTAGTTCTTTTGTTTTCTCTCCTTTTGTTTAAAATAAGAGAGATTCCTTCACAAACGATTAAAGCACTTTTGTAGTTGTCATGAGTTTATAACTGTAAAAGGCACGTAATTGTGTTGGATAGGAATATTTTTATTATTTATTTAGATTTTATTTTTTTTATCTACACCAGTCATTTTAAGTGGATCAAAACGTTTTATTTACAATTTTATTTGTATTTTTTTTTTTTTTATCCATTTAAAGTTTTATGGAGCGCATGTAAAAGGTCACTAGTTAATAGTAATTGGTAAAAAGTTTAAGGCAGCTAGATTGTTTTTGCAATTAAACCTTTTTTGTGCTTTCGTTTGGAAACGGATCATGTTTAGCGAATGGCAAAAACGCGTGAAATACGACTCGGGCTACATGAATATGTGATTTGAAATATTGTTTTTCACTATAAATATTATATTAAATATTAATTGCCAATATATGGTTTAAAGTCCGTGTGTGAAGAAACTTGACGCTGTGTTTCCATCGCTCTCAAAACAAATGGATTTCTATTCATTATGCTACACGCATCCTTTTTCTTGCATCATGTTTGGACTTTGTTTAACAGGTCGTATAGTCGGTGCTAGTGCTTTTTTCGTTATCGATATCTTTATTCTCAATCAAAGTTATCAGCACCGCGATGTCTGTGGTTCAGTGGGACGGGAGCGCGCCTCTCGCTCCTGTCTCGCGCGGTCAAGTGCACCAGGCTGTTATTTCATGACTGAAGCCTAGAGTCGGTGAAGATGGCGATGTGTGCGGCGCTCCGATGCGTTTCGGCGAACTTCTCGGCAGCATTGCCCCTGCTCACGAGACCTGCACATATCCGGTCGTGCCAAAATTCGCTAAGACCAAACTTTTTAAGGACGCTTTACACAAGCTCGCGGCTCTCGGGAGGTAAAAACTTTACAGAACTCCACGGCTCCTCCGTTTTACGCCTCTTTATTTAACGTTAGCCTTGGGGCAAGAACCGCAGCCACTCCTGTTTGCATCTCGGTCTTTAAAAAAACTTAAACCTTCTAAAGACTGGTGTTTGCTTATGAACTGAATATGTATTGGGATTTGCTGTTTTGTTATATTGTAAGTTTGCTCCGTTTGTTACGTCATCACGACTCCTAAAGGTCCGCGTGCGTTTTATACATTCCAGTGATTTTATTTTCGCGGAAAGTTACTTCGAATTTTCGAATTCGAATCTTGCGTTTAAATTGCCTGTTTATTTTTGGAACTATGTAACATCTTTACGTTAAGTGTTAAAAGTGCATACATAGTGTTTTTTAACTGGTGAGTGCAATTTCTGCTGACCCTTTGATCAAACTCGCCAGGCTTGACTAGTTTTCTCTAGTTTTTAAATAACGTTATCATGTGGCTCTAATTATTTTGGTATCTTTCATTTAAAGCTAATGTAGCACGGTTTTAAGCTGGACCAGAGGCCCCTGACTCTACACATGATCTTACTTAAATCTGTCATTCACGAAATCATGATTTCATTTAACTTCGTCAAGATAAATGACTACAGGAGTGTCTTGCATAAAGCTTAGCCATGCTTCAGCATTCAGCTCCTGCAATCTGGTTTAAACCTGTATTGTTTCTGCATGGGCTGATGCTGGAATCTGTGAGGCATTGCTCCTCTGGGAGTCCTCTGTTGATGGTGTTCATTGGTTTACCAGACTGTTCTCCTAAGGTGATATGAAATTTATGTAAAATTAAGAGCAGTCAATGTTTTTTTTTTTTTTTCTTTTTTCTGATTCAGGTCTTGGGAAATGAAGGCACGCTGTTATTTTAATCTTACTGAAGTGTTTAATTCGAATCACTTATTTTATCATGTGTCTCTAATTTTGTGAGGTTGGTGGTTTGTTGTACAGAAATCGAGGTTCGAGAAACCAGTTTGAAAGCTGCTTGTTGTTTTGCAATTATTTGCAACAGAAAGTACACATTCGGCATGCCTTAACTTGACCTTTTATAGTTGCTACCGCCCTCAGGGGACTGCATGTTGTTCAGTACTGCAGTCATTTAAATCCAATTAATTCAGAAAACCTGTAGAGAAATGGAAAGACCGATCTGGAAATAATCGATGCATCATTTACCTTATGAAACCTCCAAAACATGAAAAATTAAAAATTAACATTTGTGCAAAAATCATGAAGCCTAGTTCTTTTACTAACTATAGTAAAATGTAAATAAAAATATTGAATAAAAAACAACTTGCACTTAAAAATGTAAAGTTACAAAAAATGTTGAAGCTATATAAGTGTTTTGAGTAAAATGTCACAAAGCTCAAACAACAAAAAAAATATATATATTTAAAATAACTTATTTTTATATTAATGTTATATTAGTATATCAGGAAATAACATCGTACGAGAAGGTAATTGACAGTTCACTTTGTTGTTTTGGGAGATGTATTACATTAACAACTGGTGTTTATTCTGATGATGATCTTATTCATATTTTCTTGTGTTTTCCCAGCTCTGAAGTTTACAGACAAACACGAGTGGGTGCGAGTGGAGGGCAGTGTGGGCACGGTTGGCATCAGCAACTTTGCTCAGGTTTGCTCCTTGCTATAGAGAAATGAGTTTAGCGACCGTGTCAATTCAGTTTCAATTGTTTCATCTTCTTATACAAATGATTATTATTCCATGAGACGAACAAAAAACTAAATTGCAAGCGATATATAACTGAGAATTCTGGTGCTATCAAACAATTAATTGAGATTAATTGCATCCAAAATAAAATGTTGTAATGTACATATATTATATTCATTTATTAGGTGTACATTTTCTTATGCATGCGTGTGTGTATTTATACATGGATCATAAATATACACATTTTAATATGCATTTTGGATGCGATTATTTGTTTTGACAGCACTACAGAATTCTGAATTTCTGAAAAAAGACTGAATTGTGAGCCAATGATGCAATTAACTTCCAAAGATATGAACCTTATAATCAAATTAACAACCCATTTCATCATAATATAAGTTTTCAAATAAATTGAAATGATACGAAAATGAGCAGAGTGGTTTGAACAACCACTTTTCTGTCTTTTTTTCAAATGTTTTAGCATTGCATTGTTCTATCACCACAGGAAGCGTTAGGTGATGTGGTATACTGCGGGCTTCCAGAAGTGGGAACAAAGCTTGAACAAATGGGTGAGAAGAATCTGAAATACCCATCTATGCCTTTTGCCTGTTCTAGCACAGATAAGATGACCTGTATTTCTTTTTCAGATGAGTTTGGTGCTTTAGAAAGTGTCAAAGCTGCTAGTGAGTTGTATTCTCCACTGACTGGAGAGGTGACCGAAATCAACACAAATCTGGCCGATAACCCAGGACTAGTAAATAAAGCCTGCTACGAAGACGGTGAGTGCAGATGTTTGTCTTTTGTTGAACTGAAATCACACAATACTGTACACGCATGTGAAAAATATAAAACATGAATTTCTCCCTCCTCAAGGATGGTTAATTAAGATGGCCATAGAGAAACCTGCAGAACTTGATGAACTCATGGATGAAGCTTCTTATGAAAAATTCATCAAATCTCTCGATTCATAAAGGTTTTTGGACCTTCGTTATTTGTTGTTATCGATCATTCAGAGCCTTTTTCACAGTGGCTACTTTAGAATGCTGGTGGTAGAGTTAGTACTAATACAATGCTTTGAGATCTATTTATTTTGATTTTCCACCAAAATAATCTTTTGTAATGTGCTAGTTTAACAAACTCTTGTATTTCGGAGTCAAAAGCCAAATATTTTAAGGGCTTTTGTATACAGTTTGAGGTGCTTTACATGGACTCAAACAAAGAGAGAGCAGGTTCTGCTGATTGTCTTAAATAGTTCATTTGTCAAATTAATGTGTGTGATGTTGATGTAACATGACATGCAATAAAATATAACATTGTGAGTCAGTTTGTGTTCTGCTGCATCACTCTGATGTGTTCAGATTAAATCCTGCCAGACTGAAGTCATTTTATAATGTCAATCACATATTCTTACAGTTATTTAATTAATGTTCCGTTTAACGCATATTTAAGTGCTTTGCGGCAAATGCTTCTTTTATATATTACCAAAAATGAGTGCTGTCAAATGATTGTTTAACAACATATTTTTCTTAAATATATGCATGCATTTGTATTTACATATACATAAGTACACAGCACACACATGTATTATGCAAACAACTTTTATTTGGACGCGATTAATCATTTGACAGCGTTAAGTGCATGTATGTAAATGTAACATGCATGTAAATATTTTTCTGAATATATGCTGTATGTGTGTGCATTTACATATAAGTACACACAGTACACACATATATTATGTAAGTGTTTTTTATTAATTTTAGTTAATAAAGTGTTTTTTTGGTGTGATTAATTTAATAGCACTATATTAAAGATTATCTTATGGTCACCAAGGATGCATTTATTTGGTCACAAATATGGTAAAAACATATTATATTGTGAACTGTTTTCTATTTTGATATATTTCATGTAATTTATCAATTAAATAAATTTAATTTATTCATGTGATGCGAAGCTGAAGTTTTAGCATCACTCCAGTTACTCATCACATGATTCTAATATATTTAAGGAACAGCACTGAAATCTTCTGCAGTATTATAAATATTTTTACTGCCATTTTTTTTTAAATCAACGGAATGTGTCCTTGCGGGAATAAAAGTGAATTTCTTTCAAAAACAACTTTATATTTTTGAACATTAGTGCACATTATCAGGAAATAAGCAACTGCACAAAAATAATGTGAGGGAGAATTTTAATTGTTGTACTTTACTATTTGTTTTAAAAGCTAGTTTAATGCTGAGATTGGTCTAGAGGAAAGAAGAGAACACATGCAAAAGGGAACCAAAAGCACTTTCCAGCCCAGCACACCTTGACCTTTGCTCTGAGATTAAAAGACTGATGTGTTTCTGTGTTCCAGAGATCAATGATTAATGAAGGGTGATCATAGTATCTTTTTCTGCCTGAAAAAAAAAAACTTTGCATTTGTTAGGAAACAGTAACTCCTTGACCAAAAGGACATATGTTTATAATGTTAATGGTTTTGGTAACTAAATACAGATTATAGTTGTGCATGTTTATTTTTTTTTGTAGTTATATGTTCTAAGATTTTATGTAGGCATAATGAGATGTACAAATTATCCAGAAAATTGAACATAGCTGATCTTATCTTGATCTTATGTCATGAATGACAATCATTAGATAAGTGTAAAAGGCACATGTATAATTATATAAGCCTTTGTTTTACCATACAAGTTTACCAATATTACATAAGAATGACCACGTATACCTTTAGGATTTCATATATGACTAGAAAGTACATTTCCTGAAGAAAATATGAGTTGCCGTGGCGATACTTGGCGCTCAGTTGCAAGCAGTGGTGGGCAGTAACGAAGTACTTGTACTACTTTTACTGCTACATTCCTAAGCAAAGGATCGTACTTCTTACTTCACTACATTTCATAAAACATATCGATACTCATATATCACGAGACGCAGATGAGCGATTCATTAACAAACTTTAATGAACCTGTTCAATCGGTTCGCAAATCGCACCAAACGATTCATTCTCGAATTTGAACGATCCGATTGCAGCTGTTCTCGATTCGACAGCTCACTGATTCGAACGATCCGCCCAGAGCGAGTATCTTGTGAGCCGAACAACTAAGTTACAAGTTACTAACGACGTCTGTGTTTATATTGTGTATCAACTAGCCCAGTAGACAGATATGAATGTTTATTCATAACCATATACTGAAAATAAGTAGGTCAAAATGTTATCTAACGTTAATGCTGATTATTTAGCTAACAAGCTTGCTGGTGCTGTTAAAGTCATTTGTAGATAATGTCCAAATAGTTTTTATATATAACATCTGAGGGGAAAAAGAAAGGATTTGATATTCAAGTAACTACAGTAATTAACAGTTGTGTGTACAATGGTGAAGTAATGCCCTCTGGGAGTGTTTACAACACAGACAAGGTTTGAGAAAAAAAGAAAATATAATATTTTCCTTCAAATGTTTATCCTAACTTATTGTCATGTCATATATAACGTTCTGCAAAACAATAGCCTACGCTTCAAAACACCTTTTTCTTACAGGTTAAAGGTGATTTTTTTATGAAAAAATATTTGCTATATAAAATTAAGTAGACCGTAAAAAATTGCAGTACTTTTTTACTTAAGTACATGAAAAAACAAGTACTTTTGTACTTTCACTCAAGTAAAATCGTCATGAAACTGTGATGCAATGATATCCATCTGGGCCTTTTATAATGGCGGTCTATCGGATCAGTTGCTAGGGAGCTCTAAATGTTTGCTAGGGCGTGGCTTGACAGCTTAACTTCATTGGTTGGCTGAGTAAAATAAGCCCACCCCATGTCTCTATGACATTGGGATGCAGGGTTATGTTCAATGAAATTACTATAGTATGAAAAAAGCTGTTGTGTCAAGGGCCGTCCCTCACCATAGTATGTCTATGGGGCAACATTGGGGAGCTCTTGTCAGGGGTACAACTTATACCCCACTGCGGGGTATGTTCTCGCACAGCTTGATAACGTCTTCAAATGGGGTGATTAACATGTTTCTACAAAATTCTGGCTCTGCGCTACAGTCTGTCAAAGTTGCAAAGTCTCAACGGCCAACTTTTGTCTGATTTTTCACCCGGTGTACAATCATTGTACACCCGGTCACTTATAAAAGTCATAGCACACTTTTCCTGCACACTAGAGAATTGTGTCCGAGGACGTCATTGGAATAAAAACAGTTACTCACTTCTAAAGTTTGCCTTTTTAGAACGGATTGTACTCAAATTAAAAAAAAAAAATCAGTGCATATAAATATTATTTTTCTTGTTTCTACATCGATAAACATTTTCCTAATGTTCAAAAATAATAGTACTAAATGGAAATATTTTAACTTAATGCAGTGTTACGCATTACACTGGTTTCATATTTATTCATTTTTCATTTATTTTGCAAGAAATTAACGATTAACTTTCAAAGGACAACAATGCATTGCAATTAAGATATTCACATTCAGAAAAATAAAAAGAAGAAAACAACTAAACATAATTAATAAAATTAAGGGGGTATGCAATAATAATCATACCAGAGAGGAAGAGTTTAGTTTTTGGAGTGTACCCAAAGTTCTGATTGCTTTCCGGCTTGACAGTCATTGAAGAGTTTCAAAATAGTTCCTTAAATCAACTTTGAATTGGGAGATGGGTTTCCTTTCTGACCTTTTACATTTGTGTATGTACAATTTACCGAATAGTATGAAAAGATTTAGCATAAAAATATCTCTTATCAAAAAAGTTTTTAGATTGTATTTAGTATGATGATCGTGTAACTCATTTAGCAACCCATTAATTCTTGATTTTATTACGTATGCATTAAAAACGTGTACAGGGTTAAATCAATAACGAGTTTATGGCAGTCATTAACTATTAACTGAAAATATATGACTCATTCTATAATTGCGCGTGCATTTGGTGTCCCCGTCCGTCACCGCTCAATTCTGTTACATATCTAGACTTACAAAGGAGAAAATAGTGTTACAGAATCGACATTTTTATTAAATTTTCTCCAAAAACCCCACTTTCTGGCACAAATGCTAAGAATACATGACACTAATAAAAAAACATGATTAAAAGTGTTTTAAATAACCCAATGTGAGCATAACCATTTGAAAGGAAAGTGGAAAAAATAATAATTTAAGTTGTCGGACTTTTAATGTATGTCCATCCACGTGCTGATTTGTCACAACAAAAGCCGACTTCACACTTCCGGTAGACCGGCACGTCAGTCACTGCTATTGGCTCTTTTTTGCACTTCCCATAAAACCCCGCGTTGTCATTTCCTTTTCCTTTTCAGCCATTTTCCGCTACAGACGGTATGTGCGTTTATTCCGGCTAAACATCAAGTTTATCCAATTTAATCCTTATCAACGGTTTATCGTATGATAATTCGAGTAGTCCAGTCTTCAAGTGTAATTTGTTTCATGCGCGAACTCGGCTGTATTGCCAGTATTATACTTCACTGAGAGATAAAAAGGCCGTTTTAGCACACAGTACTCCTCTCACTCTCCATACTCCCGTGTGCTCGTTTAAATACACCAGGTTTAAATGTTAAAACAGTCGCTCGTGGACCAGTCAGGTGTGGAAACCTGAAGAAAGCACACACTGAGCTGAATGCGTCCTCACGCGTGTTCACTGCCGTGTCTCGCGGAGCTGTTGCTCTTCTAGCGCCTCGCAGCGCACGCATGACACCGCGGCAGTCGGTAGCATAGCTCATATTCTGACTTCACAGTATGTTTTAGTAGCTTTCATGAGTGTGTAGTGCTTCATAAAGCCATAGACGGCCGTGCAAAACTTAATTAACGCTATGTTATGTGTGAACGTATGTTGTAACGTTTGTTTTATTTTAGGAGTGAACAGTCATGGCTCCCAGCCGGAATGGCATGATCTTGAACCCCCACTTTCATAAAGATTGGCAGAAGAGAGTGCGCACCTGGTTCAACCAGCCTGCCAGAAAGAACCGCAGGTAGCACAAGTCTGTGCAGACAAATAGGTCTTATTAGTTCATGGAAAGCATCACTTTATTAAATGCATGTTACTTGTTTTTCTTCAGACAAAAGGCCCGTCAGGCAAAGGCTCGCCGCATCGCTCCGAGACCAATTGCTGGACCTCTTCGGCCGGCGGTCAGGTGTCCAACCATCCGCTACCACAACAAGGTCCGTGCCGGACGCGGTTTCACCCTGGAGGAGCTGAAGGTAAGCGTGATGCCGCGTTATTGCTCGTTTATAGAGCAATAGTTGGTTCACCCAAGTGTGAGCCTGGACCACAAAACCAGTTTTTTTTTTTTTAATAAATTGATGTATACATCTGAAAGCTGAATGAGTAAACTGTGATGTATTATATACGTGTGTTGGAATAGGTCAATATTTGGTTGAGAGACAACTATTTGAAGAGCTTGAATCTGAGGGTGCAAAAAAAAAAAAGTATTTGCTTAGTAACATGCATTTTGATATTTATGGTAGGAAATTTACAAAATATCTTTATGGAACGTGATCTTTACTTGGCATAAGAAATTAATTCTGACCCTATACATTGTTGGCTATTGCTATGAAGATACCTGTGCTACTAAAGACTGGTTTTGTGTTCTGGGGTCACATGCCTCCCTTGAAAATCCAGCTAACCAAAACCTGGATAATCTGAAAGGTCCATAAATGTGGTGGTGAATGGATGCAATTTATTGTATATGAATGTTTTTATTAGGACATTTATTGACAAACGCGCATCATACTTGGTTTAGACCATTTTATGTGACTCATTTTACACTACGTTGTTTTTGCATCTTCCTGTTTTGGTTACCTGGATTCTCGATGATTGGGCAGAACCCTGTCAATTTGAACCACAATGCTTTTTCCTCATTTATTACTTCAGACAGTCAAATGATGACAATTCTCCGGAATCTCTGTACTTCATTGATGATCCCCTTTGAACCCTATTTGCTGATGACTGTTGATGCTGAAAGTGTTCATGGGTTCCGGTACAGTCCAGTGTCTCATGTCTCCCGTTGCTCTGTATTTGTTTATACAGGCAGCAGGAATCAACAAAAAGGTGGCCCGCACCATCGGCATCGCCGTTGACCCTCGTCGGCGTAACCGATCCACAGAGTCTCTTCAGATCAATGTTCAGAGGCTGAAGGAGTACCGCTCCAAACTCATCATCTTCCCCAGGAAGGCTTCCGCACCCAAGAAGGGAGACAGCACTGTAAGTGATGACCTTGAGTTCATAACTACAACCTTTCTCGGGATAAACGTTTTGAAGTCCAAGCATTCAATGCATAGTTAAAACTTACATGCGGTTTATTGTAATGGGTAACAGCTTCAGTGTTTGCAGTCAAATGATGACATTTACTCCGGAATCTCTGTACATCCTTGATGACTTTTGAACCCTTTAATCGCTGATGACTGCATGCTCTTCAGCCTTCATCTCAGTAGTGTTGTGTTTTTGGTCTTTTGACACTGTTTTGTGTGTGTGTGTGTGTGTGTAGGAGGAGGAGATCAAGATGGCTACACAGCTTACTGGACCTGTCATGCCCATCAAAGACGTACGTATCTTGCCCATAACACTGTAAAGCTTGCTGTATCATAACTGGTGCGGAAATCTCCAAGGTCTATTAAAATATTCAATACTTGGTGTACACCACCGACAACATCCACCTTCAATATAAGATGAATTTAGAAATCATGTAGAGATCATTTTAAGAATGTTTAAAGGCACTTTAGTCTTTTAAAGAACTTGCTCGTTTTGTCTGCATTGTTTTGACTAACATGAGCAGAACATGCTCTTTCTTTCTCATTGGCTTTTATTTTGTCGCCAATGTCGTTTTGAGTCAAAACACATTTTGCACTGCAAGATTTGGAGGAATCAATTTCATTTTTGGTCATTTGGTATATTAGCAATCTTTTCTGATATTGAACAAAAAGTTTAGTTTAAAACCTAACAAATGTAAATCAAATCATGTTTTCTGTTTAAATTGAAGGAAAATATTTTTCTGTATTTTAAATTTTGAAAATTTAAATTAGATCTTTTGGAAGTTTTGCAGACATTTGCATTTACAGAACCTATAGATTTTCATTTATTCCTTGATGTCTCTTTGAAATAAGTTTTATTTATTTTCATAAAACCTGCAGCGCCATAAAAGCTAGATGTATTGAATGATACTCTGGACGATTAAAAACAAACTTAAAAATATAAGTATAAAAATATATTTTTATATCAGGGATGAGATGCAGTTTGAGAAATGTGGAGATGAAGAGCTGAGTTTACATTAAACTTGTGTAGAATTTAGTGTTTTACTGCGACTGAAGAAGTGTCTGTGTTTTCTGCAGGCGAACAAGAGAGAGAAGGCCCGCGTGATCTCAGAGGATGAGAAGAACTTCAAGGCCTTTGCAAGCCTGCGTATGGCCCGTGCTAATGCCCGTCTGTTTGGCATCCGTGCCAAGAGGGCGAAGGAAGCTGCCGAGCAGGATCCCGAAAAGAAGAAATAGACCATACTTTGTAAGGAACTGTCAAAAATAAATGTTTAAAAAAAAAATGGTTTGAGTCGTTCTTGTTTAAAATCTGTGTAGTTTTGTCTGTTCTTATGAGGATGTTTAGAAGTTGCTCTCCTAGCAGGCTTTGGGTGGTTTGATAGAAATGCAAACCCCTCACCTTTGGGTGAATCC
>JAUYWG010000040.1:26102171-26115857 GCA_034779775.1 Enteromius afrohamiltoni
CCCAAATCAATTATAAGTGAAGTAAAGGGACCGTTATAATTGGGGCTGTCCACAATCAATGAACCACTGGGATTTTTTTCCATGAAAACCTACACATGGATCAATAAACCAAAAATATCTTGAACCAGGGGAGATGAGTGGGGAGATAATCACGTATGAGGTTACATAAGATGTAGAGAGTGTGTCCTAGTTACCCTTGATCAGTGGAACCGGTGGAAAGAGTTAATTTAGACCACTTGATAAAACACTGGAAAATATGTACCAATATGTTTTAACTACAATAAATATTAAACTACACAGATTTGGGTTCTTCAGCACTTTTTTAATGCTCAATAGAATATGTTTTTTGAAATATGGTCAATAAAAAAAACTGCTTTGAAAGTATTATTATTATTTTTATCCCCACCTATCTACCTTGGCCTTTTATACTCTATTAGGATTTTACATTGAACATGAATAAAGTGCATAACGAAATAAAATGCCATACACTCTCAGAAGGTATAAAAGCTGTCTTTATCTTTTTAAAAAAGGACATGTTTGTACCTGAAGGGTCCATTTTGGTTCCTTAAAGGTACATATTATTACTTGAAGTGTACATATTTGAACCTAATAGGTACTTTTAAAAAAAAAAAGTATGCTTTTGTACCTTTATTTATGAAAGTGTAGGAAAGCTTCACTGTTTCTGTGAATGGCCAAGCTTATAATTGCAAGTAATTATCAAGAAAAAATAAGAATTCCATCTATTTTTAGCCGAATAAATGTACGTTGGTAACACTTTACAATAAAGTGTCATTTGTTATCATTAGTTGATGTATTATTAATAATGCGTTAATAAATGCTGAAATTAACATGAACTAAGATCAACAAATGCTGTAGACGTATTCGTGTTTTTAACTAATGAACCTTTTTGTAAAGCGTTGACTGTATTGGTGTGTCTTATTTTAATGCTTTATCTTAATTATGAACACACTGGTTTGTAAAGCAAACAATTTTACAGTTTAGTGCACGTTGTTTGTCTTTTTTTTCTCGTTGGTTTGTGCCCATGAGCTTCTTCCACCTTGGTGTATTGACATTTAAAGGATATCAAGTACCTGTTGAGAGTGTGCTGACATGGTGTAGTTGGCTGGAAAGTCAATAATGAGGTGGCTTTGAAAGGATTTTTTGGCAGTTACAGATTGAGCGAGAGAGAGAAGAAGCAGGATAACCCAACACTAAACACAAAGGTCCCAACAGGGTTTAAGACTAGTCCTAGATTAAAATAAATGTTAAGAGTTGTCTAAACTGGAAATGGCTTACACTGAGATATCTTAAAATACAATGCATTTTTGTAAGACATGTTTCTAAAAATCTTAAATGTCCTAAAGTAGCAAAGGTCTAGTCCTGGCTTAATCTAATTCCTATCCGGCCCAAAATGTTTCTTCAAGGGTTCAACAGACCTGTTACTATACGTGTGAAGAACCATTAAACATCCATATTCTAGGGGCATGTAAAATATTTTAGCATGATGATATTCAGCTGAACAGGACAGATGACATGCATGGTTTAATCAGCATATTTAAAGTAGTCTTGGGAAATACTTCAAATACATTTTTATTATTATTTTAAGAAGATGATTATTCTGTTCAACACTTTCATTTGAGAAAAGTAATACTGGAAATAGGAGTGGTTTTTAGACAGAAGCAATGTTTTTTGTTTCTACGAACAACCAACTTTTCCATGTACAGGAGTCGTGTGGATTACTGTGATTTCTATCAGCTGTTTGGACCCATTCTGACGGCACCCAGTCACTGTAGTTTCTAAAGAAAAATCAGCTTATCTGCATCTTGGATGTCTGAGAGTGAGTGCATTTCCAGCAAAATGTTCATTTTCGGGTGAACTATACACATTTAAGCAAATGCATGTCTTCTTCCTGATTGATATCATGTACTGTCAGTCCTTCTCATCAGCATTTCTGATAGAGAGGCTCTTGATGTTCTTGTTGAGAGGCAGACAGAATTAGCAGAGCCTGTTTAAGATGATCAGCACAGTGACCACAAAGTCTTATTTTGCAGAAACTAAATAGCACTTTATCTCTGATGAAGCCATTTCCATTCTCTCTCTCTCTCTCTCTCTCTCTCTTTCTCTCACTGCTGTAAGTGGGATGAAAAACATTCTGGAAGCACAATAATGGCATGATTTGTTACATGCATGTACATCACATGTAGGCGTTTTACCTCTGGGTATGGCTTCAGACAGATATTAGCTGTTAAATACTCTTCTTAATTGATTCACAAGTTATGTTATATCCCGTCAACATGCATCCACGCCACTCACTAATCTAATGACAGAAAACTCTGCAATTAATGAAAATGGCATTTCTTGTTTATCTTAAAATCTTGTCTGTATTTGAAGAGACAGTTATTTTAGGACCACTCTACTTTTGTCTAAAAGCCTCCCAAGAAACTCTAGTCAGATTTTGACTATAATGATTAGTTATCTTAGTAATAATATGTGAGAATAGTCTAGTTGCACCACTTCACATCATACACCACTATGCCGTTATGCATCAGCCAATAACATAACAGCATTTCAATAACTCTAGAGCCTTGATTATCTCACTCATGTGGCCAGGCTAATACTACTCCACACTGACAGTACTCGGAGATCCTGATGACAATTTTTCTTTTAATTATTACAGCTTTTGTATTTCTTTTCGGAACTCATTGGTTATAGACCTCAAGGATCCAAGCTCAGCTTGCACCTCACATCCACAAATAATGAACAAAACAATATGTAAATCGGTTTTTTTTATGCTAAATCAAAGACTGGTGAGGTGTATGATCAGTCACCTTCATAAAAAATATCAAACTTAATGACAAGCTAAATGTAAGAAAACAAGTTGAGGAAAGGATTGAATCCTTTCAATTTTTAGGAAACAACAATATCTGAATGAGATGCAACTATTTAGAAATCTGGAATCTTAGGGTGCAAAACATATTGACAAAATTGTCCAAATTAAATCTTTAGCAATGCATATTGCTAATCAAACGTCTAAACTTTGTTTAGTTTATATATTAATGGTAGGAAATGTATTTGGTGATGATTTTTTGCAATGATTTGTTGGCTCTTGCTACAAATGTAGCTGTGCTAACTTATGCTACTATGAGAGTCACATTTGATAATAACATAGCATAACAGTAAATTAATGTGACTAAAAACATCAGTAGCTCAGAGACGAATTCTGACAAAATTTCACAATCAGCCTTTTAGGAAGTGCATGGAACTGGAAAGAAAACTCTCCATGACTTTGTATGGTATAGCCTAGTTAGTATAGTTTACTTGTAACCACGACCTTGTAATGCTAGTAATGTCTAAACTGTACACTGGACCGTACACACTAACCCTATTATTAAAAACACAAAAAGGAAACTCAAAATCTCACAGTGACACATGCAATTCATGAAATTAGACTATTATAGAAATAGATTTGTTTTCTTTTCTCAAAATGGATCCCGTGTAGGCTATTAATGACTAATGCACATTCATTCAAGCTTGGGATGCCGATTCTTGCCGAAACTGACGTCAGTCACAGACTTTTCCCAGCTGAGGCTGTTAAATCCACTCCAATGAAGCTCTTCGACGCAACATGACGGCAAAGCCGAACTATAGCGCGCCCGGTGGGCATGTGTCAGCCTCTCTCTCTCTCTCTCTTCACTCACACACACACACACACACACTGGGAGAAGAGAAGCAGCAACAGCAGGTGAGTACCCAGCTCTCTTATTTACACTTACTAGATTACGTTTGCTGTCATCAAGCTACTTGAATGGTGATTATTGTTGTTATTATTAATAATAGTAAATATTACGACTATTAGCCTATATGCTGCTCTGCATATGCAATGGTGTTAGTTAAGCTATAATTAATGACAAATTATTTGGTTATTTACATGTGATATCTAACTTGTTGTCAGTGCTTGCAAATCTGGTAAAGGGTGCTATAAAAAACTATGCTAGTTAATCGACAATTATGAGAGTTTGATAAATAATAGATAATATAAAGTGAACTGTGGGTTGATTAGGATACTAAACAAATGTTGGGTTGCAGACGCGAGGGAGGTTAAGTTTATAGGACTAACAAGACATCTATTAACAGTCACTTCGTGCTACTGTTGTCATTTTCCTGTCGCTGTTGTGCACTAGATCCTTTGCGTTAAACGAGAAAAGTTTGGCGTATTCGTGTTGCATACTAAAACTATGGATTGTCATCATGTAGTAGCCTACAAGCGCCAATTACACGAAGATCGAAGGATTACGCGTTTAATCATTTGTCGTAGCCTGTGATTCCTAACTGCATATGTTAAGCATTTGAATCAAACGATAGTTCAGATACAATGGATATCAGTGAAAGCTCACTCACGGCTCGGTAATGTCCTCGCTAGAATGGCTTGATCGGTTGGAGTGAGTGGATAGAGATGTTAGAGGAGCTGTCCATGATCTGCGCTGCTGAACCACGCGCGGTGGAGCGCATCGCAAAGCTCGCGGATGGATTTACGCGTCGCGTTTGTCGATTTGATCTTTCAAAGGATGGATATCTAATACACCAGACGCGTTATTAATGTTACTTCTAATGTGACATTGAAATATGAGTTATAGGGCACTATAAAGTAAGTCAAATTAAACGGTGCGAAGGGTCTTATAATGACAAAGTTTGATTTAGACGTGTTACAAAGTTAGATGACAAGTTAATCAGAGCGCTTACTTTTACCTGGCGGCAAAGACACACTGGAAAGAGATATTGCGCTTGCTCGGAAGCCAATCGAGCACAATTTTGGCATTGAAATTAACTAAACTGTCCCCAGTTTAATTTCTTAGGACTTTTTTTAAACCGTCATGAGCGAAGGAATGTAAAAGACAAACGTACGTATGTTTGCATAAAAATATAGGATAGCGCAGTGGGCTGTAGAACTGTAGCAACGGTCAGTGATTTTGCCAAGAAAGACATGATCCTGGATCAACATTACTGTCCAAAAATATAAACTTACTCCTGAACATAACCCTACCCAGAATGTATTCCTAAAATCAGTGGGAAGTGACAGCTGATTAACAAGGGTGTAGAAGCACATAATTCTCATCATAAGCCTAAAACCTGAAAAATTATCCCTCAAATCTGATTGGGTGATTGGAATGTTGTTCCAGTGAAGCGGTATACACTGCTAACCAAAGCCGCAGGAGCTAAGCTTGGGAATAACTTGTGACGCGTCTCATCCATTCCGTTTGCATCTTGACATTTATTTGATCCACATTAATAGAACTTCTTGAAGCATTTGCAAGTCATTTTTTGCATTAAGACAATAATTTATGGATAAACATACGGCCAACAAACAAATGCGTGCTACCACACTCACCTCCTTCCTTCCTGTCACACTCACATTATAGGTGCTTTAAATATCCCAATTATCACAAGTACCATGATTTTTTTATCCCAAAATTTACCCATAGTCACATGACATAATATTCTTGGCTCCTATATTCCAGCTCCGACAAGAATGTTGATCCAGGAACATCTTGTACTTGGTGAAATCATGCTCACCAGCAAGGTCTAGCTAATCCATCACTTTTTATATTCACGGATCATCGGATAAATAAACATTTCCATTACTTTTTCCACTTTATTGCAGAAAATATCACAATATCTGTAAAATTAAAAGAAAGTTAGTTGAGTGGTCTTGGAACTGTTGCGTGAAAATTTACCTACAAGGAAGTTAACCCACTTCAAATTGACTTTATTCCCCAAATTAAAGTAACTGTAAATTATATATATAATAAATTATGATTATAAACGGTAAATAATAAAATACATAAATAAAGTAAATATAATGTTTTCAACAGAAATCTATACAAAATTTATTTTTTTCTATCTACTTGTTTCTTTAAAAACAACAAATGTATTTTTTCCCCCTATATTCTATTTACTTGTTTTCTTAAAATAATAATAATAATAATAATAAAAATAATAAAAACCTCACTACATGTACTAGCTGGGCTGACTTGTCATATAGCGATTTTGATTGCTTCTGTTATCTTAATTTGTAAGTTGCTTTGAATAAAAGCATCTGCTTAATGTAAGTGTACTGTAAATGTAAAAACTGTACAATGATCAAGTATTCTGACTGTCATGCTAAAGCATTAACCTGAACAAAATCAAAATTATGGGTTAAATAATTGCCATTGTTAGTAGTGTTAGTGTTATGTGAAGCATTGCTCACACCTGAGCCACATTCAAGCATGCTGATGTAGTCAGTCAGTGCTTTTTATAGCTGACTACTCAGATGTGAATTCTAACTGTGTGTACATTGTACATTTGTTGATGACAATGGTTTCAGTGCTTTTAACCATTTATTGGATGTTAAAAGTACATTTAAAAAGTGCATCCTGATATTTCTTACCCACACATGCTTATTTCTCACTTAGGAGTCTATTGTGGAAAAGCCTGTCAACTGAAGACCTCGTCTGGGATTTTGCTGTTGTAATACTAATGGACATCTCTAATTTACAACATCCCATTTGTTCCCTTTAAATCTGTACCACTCCCAGCAGCCCATTCTCCTCTAAAGCGAGTCAGACATAGAGATGTCTCTCTGTAGAGAACTTTAAGTTGAACTGACAGAAATGTTTTAAGACATCCCACATCCTTTGCTTTACGCAGAAACAACACCAAGGTCACATTAAAAAATAGACTCCCTGCATGGGAGAGTCCTGCTTCGATCAAACTGAGCCCATTGGCACTGCTGTCTCCCATCTCCGGCTGACTCTCCGCACTCAACTTTCTGTCAGGATGAGTGACTCACAGGAAGCCACGTCCCCGGTGGCCGGCATAGGAGGCCCAGCTGCTTGTGTATCCAAGGTGGAGCTGCGTGTTTCCTGCAAGTCCCTGTTGGACCGAGACACGCTCAATAAATCTGACCCCTGCGTCATCCTCATGGTACAGAACCAAGGTCAATGGACTGAAGTGAGTTTTCCTTTTTTTCCCTTTTAGTCTCAGTAGTGGTTTTAACTACCTTTTGCAAGCTATGTTTGAAGGGCCCTTTGCTGGCTACAATCAGGTTACTCCCCCTTTTATGGCTTATGAAAGTGTTATATTTTGGTTTTGAGAGTCCCAAACAATAGGCTGACATGCATCCAAGGTCAAAAAACCCTTTATTTTCTTAAAATATGCTTTTATTTTAACCTTATTTGTTCAACCACTCCAAAACAATTCGTTCAATTATGCGTTTTTTCCAAACCCCTCCTGTGATTGGTCGATTTAGTTTAAAGCAGATTTAGTGAGCTTTTAACGATACAAAAGCAGCACCTAGCGGTGAAGAATCAATTTGCGTTTTCATTCAGACCAATTCTAAAATATTTTTTTCCCAGGGCTGCGTGCAACAAGTGGGTGATATGCTAATGTTTTTATGGTGATGCCAACATAAAACAGCTTGGGACTTTATATGGATGCCTGTTTTCATTATGAAATAAAAAAAACAAAAGGTATTGCAACTTTTAATCTTATAACTGTTTTTATCAGAATTGTGAGGCAAAAAGTCAGAATTGTCATAAAAAAGTTACAATACCATACTATTTTTTACTTCAAATTGAAAACAGCTCTTCCATAGGTTTTAAGCGAGATGACGGTGAATAAGTAAAGTAAACAAAATGTACTCACTAAAATATCTGAAAACAGGAAATGTGCACTTTTTATTGAGAAGCGTGATCATTTACAAATTACCAATGAATGGCTGATTAATAGGCCTGGCCAACAGGTTTTGAAATTAACAGCTGCTTAAGGCAAAAGTGCCTCTAAAACTAAAGATATATGGGCAAAAAATGCCCCTGTATGAGTTTTTGTTATTTGTATCATATATGATAAGGTTAAGCCATATTCCCAAATATAAGCAAGTTAATATTAAGTAACTTTAAGGCACAATCTTGTCTATAGTGTGGTTTTTGCTCTATTTTGGCATTGGCAAATAGTTCCAAACAAAGCCACAGCAACATAGAGTGGTGTTTCATTCCTTTTTGAATACGAAACACTGAGAGAATGATCCAGTGAGCCATTCAGTTTAATAGACAAGTTAATTTATGTCACTTCATGGCCAATATGTCAGTCTAAAAATAATTATAAATAAATACATTTGTATTAGATTTTAAACTGTACATTTGTAGAATCTGCCCCTTTTATTTCTATCCATCAGTGATTAGAAGTTAAACAAGTCTGTGTTAGGTCTAGGCTTTGGTTTAGAGATTGCTTGATGGGTATAACTTCACACCTTCAGCTGACATTGCGATAGTAGGGGTCGACTGTGAACCTGTGAAGGTTGACTGCTCAAAGTGCATGTGAGTGGGGATAGGGGGCACTTTTTGGAATGAACCTAGGCGCAGGGAATTGTCACACAGCAGGGAAGGGCGCTTGAAGCAAAAAGAGCGACCACTCTGGTGTTTTTTTTTTCCATATCAAAGCAGTCAGTGTATGAAAAAAAATTATCTGGAGCCACAGCAGTGGTGCTGAAGACAGCTCGGCAAAGCTGCGAAGCTGTCTGCAGCAATGTGTCAGGATGAAGGATGAAATCTTAATCCTGGCCCCATTATTCCAACAACTGTGCCACGTTCAACATCACAGTGAACAAAGTGAAAGATGCCACCCTGCTTCAGCATTCATTGCATTCAGAAGATTCCATTTTAAAGAACGGCCACAAGAAGAGAAAAAGAATAAGCCATTAAGATATTACTGTAGACTTTGTGTTCTAAGATTTGTTTGACAGTCATGAGCTGAGTATCTTGAAATAACTGATTACCATAATGTGAACGCATTGCATTTCAGATTTTCTTGCATATTTCCGTGTGCAGGTGATAAAAACCCATTTGCGACTAAATGACTCTTTGCAGTGACATTCGTTTTTGCATCTCCAAAACGTTTTTCTGCATAACATATTTCTGTCACAATTAGGGAGCAGCAGTACACAAAAATGAGCAGTGTAGGAAGGAAAAATGGTTATGCTCTGCAGCCGTTTCATCAGGGTGGATAAGACAATCACAACGCTAAATGCATTATCTTCACACTGCTTGCCAATGATTAAGTCTGACTGCAGCAGCAAGTTGTTTAAAACTGATGGTTTGAGATGCGTTATTATGAACATGATTAGTTTTTATTGTGATGTGTTTGTAGTGGTTGCACTGGTGAGTGTGCTCTTATAGGGATTGTTCACCTCAAAATGAATATTCTGTTATCATTTATTAACCCTCTTGTTCCAAACCCATATGACTTTCTTTCTTCTGTGAAATGTAAAGGACAATCTTTTGAAGAATGTTTTAACTGTTTGTAAAAATCTAAAAAACACCACACGACAAGTGGATAGTATTGACTCAGGGTATAGAACCTTTAATTAGAAATATCTCACATGAAAGTAATTATGGTAAAAAAAAAAAAACTGAAAACCTCTGTAAAACGTAGGGTAAGTTTCCCTAATATATAATAAAGGGAAATACTATGTTTGGAAAAAACATAAATGTGCATTCCCAGAATTCCCTGCATTGTGTTCTTTTAAATAACTATGATTCTTAGTGTTGTTAAATTAATGTTTATGGAATATTTCAGTTTAATGAGTACATTAATTTATTTTCTTTGTGGAAACCATGCTACATTTTTTATTCAGGATTCTTTGATGAACATATTCGAAACAACAGTCCAAAAGAACTTCAAGTAACTTTGGATAAAAGTGTGTGCTAAAATGCACAAAGGTAACTGTGCTATTTAAAAGCTTGCGTGTGATGGGCTTTGGTTCATCATGTGACTTTCTCATCACCGCCTGCATTTGGTGCTTATCAGTGTATTTCAAAGATACAAAACAGATTTCAGTACTTGAATAGGTTGGTATATTAATATTATATCAGTTAATGAAATTACGGTATTAGCTGTAAATTTAAGTTAAATTGCTACAGTATTTTTTACGGTAGAAGTCCGGCAACCACAATTGCTGTTTTTTTACTGTAACATTTATGGATTTTTTTACGGTGTATTGCTTTGTTGTGATGGCACCAGTGAAAGGGAACGAATGAATGAATGGTTTTGTGGAATCTGGTTTTTAATGAAATCTTCTTTGCATATGAAGATGCATATTTGACAACCTTTTACTTCACAGAATGACAAAATACAGTCCCTTAAGCTAAAGGGTTTCTGCATACTGACATAGCTTTAGAAGTGCCACTGTCATTATTTTACTGTACTTATAGAGAAAAATAGAGATACTCACTCTGAATATCATTTGCATGGTTTTACACTTATTTCAGTCAAAGAGCAGTCGTATTTAGCTAATTAATGATTTCGATCTTTTCCCTGATATTAGCTTTTGCACATGCCAGATTGCTTTCACAGGAGCAGAAAAAAATTATAATCACATCCACCTAATATTAGACACAGACATTTTGCCAGAAAGTCAGTGCAAAACATATATGCAATGCCGTTTGCTTGTCATCGGCATTAGTCTACATTTTCTGCCTTGAATGTCTGCCAGGCATTTTCAGGGATCTTGGCATACATGTCTAGAATGTGTCAATATAGTCTAATTTGGCATATTCCCTTGTTATTCACATTAGATGCAATGGCTTCATGATGAACTAGAGCATGTTGCATTGATCCATGATCATATTACCAGAATGCCCAGAATATGATAAGTTAGGTTTTAATGTCCTCATGCAAGCGGTGAGCATATGAATCGTCACAGCATGAGACACTAAGTGGGTGCTGCTCTACAATCCCTGAATATTCAAAGCAACAGATATGTACGCTATTGTGTGCTATTTGTTTAAATAGCTTAGTGAAGACAGGAATTAGACATAATGGAGTCTTTTTGTTAAGACGTCAAGTGGTTTGTAAGAAACTGCTGTCAGTTTTTGTTATATATCTCTTTCAAACGCAGCCCCTCCACAGCAAAACCTGATATGGAAAAGGGCTGGCTGGATTTAAAAAGATGGACTTTTTAATATTACAATGGGCGCAAAATGTGAATGCGAATGCGCTGCACTGTAGGAAAACTTGCAAAGGAGTGTATAATAATCTATTTAAATAAAAATTGCAATTCTGTCTTCTAATGATTCTCATGGATTCACAAGTTTTAAAACCAATGTTCTAAAGCAGTCTGTTCCATGCTTCTCCCTGCTCTGCACACACTCTACATCTCTCACATTTGAAAACCAGCTCAGCTCCCAGCAATGAACTGTTCCAAGTACTCTTATTTTCACATAGCTATTAGAAGCGTTAAACATGGATGCCTGTGCAGTTGCCGTACTGCATTAAAGCTTTTATCAGGATAAACTGTATATTAAAAGCTAACAGAAGCTAAAATTGACAAAAACAGCATATCTTAAAGTATGAGAAAACAAGAACAAAAAAACATACCATGGAAAGCCGTGATTGCACAGGTTCTGCGCAATCCTCTTTACTAATATTCTCTGCGTGTCAATCAGGCTCAAATTGATAAGCAATATAGCAATATGTCACTGTTTACAATACAACCGGAGTACATGCCCTGAGCTGATGTGCGAGACATTTAGACACATTTAGAGGCAGTTTAGCCAATCACATCACACTGCGACACCTGACCAATCACGTATTTCTGAGGGTTGGGCTTCATAAAACCAGGAAATAATCCGATTGTTTATCAGAGAAGGGACAGAACAGTGTAGAATAAAGGTAAATTATGTGAAAATTTATGAGTAAAAAAAGGAAGCATAAAAAAAGGAAGCATGTTTTAATTCTTTGTCCAGTATCTGAGTATGAAAGTGCAATACCTATGTACAACTTTAGTGGTTTCCAGCTAAAATTAACCACTTTTATACCCTTTCAAAAACATTATGATGGCAGAGGCAGATTATTGAATAATAATATCATAAATTCTTTTATTTTATTTGCATGACAGTAATATGATCTAAAACACTTTTACTATAGTGCATGATTTGTAAACTACTATATTTTGATATTTACATCCCATCTGCTTTAAATGTATGGCTTTTCTGAAGTAAACTTGCTTGGTAGCTCACCTGGTACAGCACTACATATAAAATACAAATCACAATAAAGGAGTTTAAACTCACATTTGTTTTTGGATCAAACTGAACACGCTTTTAGCTCTACTCATTGAACAAACTCATTGTCTCAAAATGTCCTAGAGCCAACATTTTGAAGAAGCCCTGCCACAGACACATTTTTCAATAAGCCTGGATTGCCATATTGAGATGTAGCCATTGGTAACTGATTCTGACCATGTGGATTTTTGTCTCTATTTGTAACAAGTGCTCCTCTGATGTTCTTAAACCATTAGGTGTTCCACTATCTGCTCATGCAGAACCTATCAATGGGGACGTGCCATTGTCATGTAAATCAAGAGCTAAAATTGAGTGGGAGCTAAACCTACTCATATCTCTCTTTGCGCTCCCTTTCACTTACTCTCTCTCTCTCAAGGTGAACACTACATAGTATGTGTAAATATAGCATAATATTCCAAGACCCTCATGAACCTCCCATGTAATCTCTCTATAACACCCTCAGGCTATACTTCTTATACTTCTCAAACATCTTAAAGCTGTCACTGTAAGGGGTAAAGAGACAAACTCCGGCTCATTTAACAGCCCCTTTACAGCTCCATATAACTCACCATGAGGTTCTTTGAGCTGACAATAAGATCACACGTCTCTTCCTCTTGGTTTCCTTGCTCTCTATATTTGAAGTAATGCTGAATGAAACAAAAGTTTGACACATTTGTTTATTCAAAGCTTTTAACGGTCAAAAATGTCAGCAAAGAAGCTTAATATGGTGATAAGTCTGAACTAGCGGTGAGCAAAGAGTGCTTGGTTGATAAAAGCTCAAATGAGAAATCCACGCAAAAGTACACAGCCTGTCACCTCAACCGGTTACCTTGAGTAAAGAAGTTAAACGGAAGGTTGACGGCATTATAATTTCTGTTTAAGTTTTCCTTGTCATCTCTATGCAATTCAGTTTTAGCTGCATACTTGAACTGACCCAGCTAAATCTTGAAAAACAGAGTTTTTTTTTAAGCTAGACCTCAGTATTGGGAATATGTCTGATTTCTGTATGTTGGCAGGGTGGCTGTACCATAACTGGGGATTTCTGTAACAAAATGGTTTTCCAGCAGCAGATGTACTTGGAATTGATAAGAGGTCTGCTTCCCTGTGATTGGAGGAGCCGCGGGAGGCAGTCGGGTGTTTGCAGTGATAGCAGAGACTCCAGGATGAACTAGCTGTAGCCTATATAAGGATTCAAAAACCATTCAGCCAGCACGCCATTATAGTAATCTAGTCAAGAGGTTATTGCACATAATAGTTTCTCAATGTCATGCTCTACATCTGTAATGCTCCTTAAAAGTAATATTAACAATATTCCAGCAAAACAGCACATTTTTGACCTCCCAGGAGGAAGTTGTCTATTTTATGTATAAATAATCCAGTGGTAGAAAATATCTTCCCATCCTTTCAGCTAAATAAAAACATGTCCTGTTTTTGTGTCATGAAAAAAATATTTTAATGTCTAAATATTTTAGATGAGGAAACCTAGTATTTAACATCGCAATACAATTTTGATTGTATTGTGACTTCTTTCTCAGCATAGATTAAAAGCCATACATTTCTAAAAATATTCTTTAAAACACACACACAC
>JAUYWG010000040.1:26120169-26153414 GCA_034779775.1 Enteromius afrohamiltoni
TAATGTTCAGTGCTTTGCTACAATCTGTATTGTTAAAAGCGCTATATAAATAAAAGTGACTTGACTTGACTTGACACTACAGCGAGAATAACAACTCCGCCTTCTCTCTTTGCATAAACGCTTGGGTGGTGTTATGAAAGTAAACCCATTCTGTGACGTAGAAAAGTGGGGGAGTGTTCAAACAAGCCAATTTAATGGGGTGTGGACAAGTTATATCTTTTATAAAGAATATCTCTTTGGATTTTTACATTTAAAATTTTGCAACTTCAGGGATCTTATCTATGCACTAACACTCCAAAGAGAAAGGAAAACACATCAAATTGCATTATATGACCTCCTTAAAACTCCTTAATGATGCTTTTGTATTTATTACAAACACATATTTTTGGTAACGCTTTATTTTAAAGTGTCATAATGATTACCTAATTAAGTCTTTAGTAGTAGCTTTTGTACTTGCATGAAACAAAATGTACTTACCATGTACCAAGTTATAGAACAGCCTGTAAATACAATTTGTAATAATGTAGATAGGCAGCTACTGTTACACATATTTAACAGACCAAGCCTGTTGCACAGCTACTTGTACACTTAACACAATCTTGATACACTTTATATTAGTTAGCTTATGTTTGTGAAATTTTCTGTAATTAGAAAGGTATTACATGTATTTAAGATGTGTACTGGTGTGTTATAGGTACTGTACACCTGTAACACACCAGTACACAGCTAAAATATATTAATATATTTGTGTGCAATAGATGCACACAAAGTAAACTTAAGTATAATCTTAATACACTTTATTTTAATTATCTTATTTCTGATTCTGTCTGTTACGTAAGTGCAACAGTAGCTGCCTATTACATCATACAAACTGTAATTATGTTCCATAACTTAGTTACATGGTAAGTACATTTTGTTTCTTGTAAGTACAACAGCTACTACGACTACTATTATGACACCTTAAAATAAAGTGTTACCAGATTATACACTGGATTTGTGTTGATTGTGGATTATTCGAATGTTTTTATCATCTATTTCAACTCATTCTGGTGAAACCCATTCACTGAAGATTAGCCTTTTTTAAATAAATCCTTTTCTCTTTTATAAACATCCATATTATGTTTGTTTAGCATTTGCTTTGGTAGAAATTAAAGACCAAATGCATGTCTCTTTCAGTGCTGTGCTTTTATACTTATACTTTTAGATTGCATCTCTACACTAATTCCCTAATATCTTCTCCAACATCTTGGAGAATGATGCATTAACTCCTCCAGCAAATTGCCTCAGCGAGGTTTTAATTCAGAAATGATTGTATTTGCTCTGTTTGTTTTTGACATGCACTAGTGAACAATAGCAAAGCAGGGGGAGGTGAGGAGAGAAACAGCTGATGAATGAGAAACAAGAACAAATGTGTTTTGTACCACAGCAAGGCCGTGATCATCACAGCTGTATGTGTGGAAGCTCTCAACAATCAGACTCATGAGGCCTTCATACCACTGCCGTCATTTCTTTGACCTTATACAGGAACAGCGCACAAACAGACTAACAAACAGTACAGTCTGAGAAGCCAGATGCTTCCAGTGAGAAGATTTTCACTTATTGTTCTTTCTGTAATTCAGCTGGACCGTACTGAGGTGATCAAGAGTAACCTGAATCCGGTCTTTGCAAAAGTCTTAATGCTGGACTACTACTTTGAGGAAGTACAGAAACTACGCTTTGAAGTCTACGACATTCACGGAACCCACAGTATTGGGACGCGAGACGATGACTTCCTCGGTGGTGTGGAGTGCACACTTGGACAGGTGATGTCACTTTTCCTCTGCATTTGTGGTCTAAAGTATGCTCTCTAATTAACACTCATGAGGCATGAATACATAAATAAATAAACATAATATATATTTTTAATAAATATTAAAAACATATCTACTAAATATATGTTGTAAACAGGAAAATTCAATTAAATGTGTATAAATATATTTTAACCTTCATAGCAAAATATATTTTCAAATGCATTTCCAATTGTACATAATCCTACATTTAATCTAAATGCAAATGTGGATGGAATAGCTTACTAGAGATCAAAATTAGTTTCATAATGATTTCAAAATGTAGATTTTATTTTCATATATTTTTTGGAAATCATAAAGTATGTTCAATGCTTATTGTTCTCAAATCTCTAATTTATATAATATTTTTAGTTATCATTATAGTTATTAATATTATTTTATTCATTTTATTTATTTTTTTATTTTTTCAGATGTGACATGTAAATCTATTTTTATTTAAAAATATATATTATATTTTTAAAATGTATTTTGAAAAATATACAACAAAATAATAATAATTATAATTTGCCAAAAGGTATATTGGTACAGGCCCGTAGCCAGCCTAGTGCAAGGGGGGGATCTTTTTTTAAAAAGTAGTCTTTTTTCTCAGTATTTTGTATTTGAGTATTAACTCATTTTGTTTTTCATTTTGAGGTTTAAATACTGCATTTTAGTGACATGTGCTAGATTAGCTTGTCTGCTGGTATCATAATGTGCATGCTTTTGATGCACCAAAATATTTACTACAACTACATCACTAGACAGCATATGGTTAATATAATAATTTAATAAATTTACTAATTTAATATAATAATTTATTAACTCAAAATAAAATGTTAATAAATCCTAATACTATGCATGGTTAAGCAAGTTTGTTGAACTCGTCATTCTTTCTTTTCTTTTTTTTTTTTTTTGATGGATTAACATTATTTAACGTAATAAATTCACAGATCCATCAGATAGGCTACTGTCTGTTAATGTTTATTTAAGATGTCACAGACTTGTGCGATGTGGGGTTGACAATTAGCTACCACTTAACTAGGGTTGCCAACTCCCTGAAAAAATAAATAAGGGACACATCACTGGCAGGGCCAGCCAACCCGATTGCCTTCAACCTTCTTGGCGCAGTGAATTTTTTTTAGTCCCTTTATTTGTGTGTGAAACACTTTTTTAACTATTTCACTTGAACCTGATTTAAGTAGATGCATATGGGGTGGGTGATATGGAAAAAAATATAATCTCACGATTTTTTCTGGGGAAATCGCGATTCACGATTTTAATCACGATTCTTTTTTTAAGTTGGTTTTTAAGACTATTTTGCAAATTACAGGGCTAGAGGTGGGCAATATGTCAAAAATATCATATTACGATTTTTAAAAGTAGGTGTATTGAGCAGTATTGAATTAACAAACATGAAAGGTGAAACACTCTATACTTCTACACTACATCCATCATTTACTCTCTCTCAGCTCGTTTTTATCTGAATGAGTTTCTTTTTTCTGTTGAACACTGCATTAACGCTGTGTGTTTATGACAGTATTACCATTATATGTGATAAATATCTTAGTTTAGTAATTAGGCACTATTTCACAGGCTATTTGTGCATGCATATGAAATGTTTAATCGACAAGACTTTAAAGAGAATCATGTATATTTGTGATTGCGAATAAGTGTAGTGTCCGATGAGCGTAATTCTACCGAGTTAACACTGATGTGAATGTTTTTTTTTTTGTTTTTTTTTTGACTCTCAAGGAAATAAGTACTTTTGTTTCTAAATACGGGACGATTCCATATTTCAAGGGACGGTTGGCAACCCTACACTTAACTAGCGTTAGCAATTTGATCTTGAGGGAGTATATGTAACAGACTTACTCTGTTTGGCAGTCTTTTTTAACATAATATGTTTAATATTCTGCGATAATGATGCTGCTGCCTGCTTTCTCTTCCGTCTCTCCTGCTCTTTTTGACCCATATTATACACCGCATGATGCCGCCTCACAGATTTAAAAAACGTCAGTTACTGCGCAGACTTGTCACATGTCGCGTTTTTTTAATTATTTATTTATTTTTTATTTTGTAATAAAGTGTTATTTCAAATAATGCCCAACAATTTTAATATGTCTAAAAAAATAAAAAAATAAAAGAAAAAATAAATATTAATAATAACAAAAAATTCTGGAGCTTTGGAAGTGGGGGGTGGGTCGTTCGAACCACCCGAACCCCCCCGGCTACGGGCCTGTGGTAGTACTGTAGATGTATTTAGTATATTGTACACTGTAAGCAAAAAGCAATATGTGTAGTCTTTTTTTTTTTTTGCTTGTTTTAAAAAATATATAAGAATAGCTGTATATATTTTTCTGTATGGACAGGTTTGGATATTTAAGTTAAGCCTCATTGATGTTCCTGTCGGAATGGAAGTCAATCCCTGCATCTATGTTCCATCATCTAATGGAAAACATGCAGTGTGCTATTCTCAAATAACTATTATTATTTTCTATATTTACATTTTACTTTGTTCCATAGATAGTGGCCCAAAAAAAGATGATGAAACCTCTATTGCTGAAATATGGAAAATATGCTGGAAAATCCACAATCACAGTAAGTAAAAAAAAAAAAACATACAAACATAATTCATATTTAATTGCTGCTGCACACATTTACACATTCACTGAAAGCTCTTATGGAAGAAGTTTAATTTGATTTTAGCATTTACAAAGGGGTTGTGTTTTGTTTACAGAATAACTAAGAGACAATTGAAGTCACTTTACTGGAGACATATTCCTATAGTGAGATGAGGCTTTAACATGCTGTGCTTTAACAAAATTAAAGTAGACTCTGTTTGCCAGACCAACTCATTTTTCCACAATAACCAAAATTACCTTAAGAATCACTGTTCATTAGAGTTCAATTTGACAAAATCAAATTTTGGTATTGAGCGTGTCAAAAAAAATGTCCAAATAACAATGAAAAAAATTACAGTAAAAACAATGCTATCTCAAGGTTAATTTGTACGTATTTTACAAGGTGGCTAATTCGCACAACCTCACTCGTATGATTTGGTATGACTTGTCTAGACCCCAGTGGCAGGTAGGTTTAGGGGCGGGGTTAGGTGTGCTGTAGGTCAATCGTACGAATTCATATGAATTCTGCATCTTGTAAAATAAGTACAAATTGCTGTGCGAAATAAAGGAGATAGTGGTATAAAGTTTATTATATGCAGTTATGTTGTCGCCTCTTTAAAGTGTCCCTATTATAGGCAGGTGTAAAGAGTACCCGAAAACCATACTTCAGTAAAAGCACAAATTACTTACTGTTAAATTTACTCCATTACAAGTCACCAATTTAAAAAAAAAATCTAAAGTAAAAGTCTTAAAGTATCGGATTTTAAAAGAACTTGAGTATTTTACTCGAGTAAACAAATGTGAAAAATAAGAAACTGTTTATTTAACTGTTATAAGGTTTTATTTACTAATATAGAAATGATATTGAAAACCTCAATATTTCATAATGGCAGAACAAAATAGATCAAACAAGTCAGTCTCATTCAAACTCAAATGTTCAAAAAAGGCACAAGTGAACTTAAATGTGTGCATCTTAAGATGTTTTAAGGTCCTAAATTGGATATTAATATAGGTTTAAAAACAAGTCAGCAGGCAGTAGTAGCATAAATTATTTTCCAAGATAACAGATCCTTAAACATGAAAATTAGATTAAATTTTGCAATGAATGATCCATTCTCTGGAAATAGAGAGGGTATAGTTTGTTCATTAATTAAAAAAGTTACGTTTTTTTAAGAGAGAAGTTTATCTTTTCCAATATGTTTAAAATGATTTTTACAAATTATGGGCAATTTTACCTTTATACCTGCAGTTACAAATGCATAAATATTGTTTTGATAAATTTAATATTAAATGTTAAATACTCATATTTCAAATTATTTGAAACATGAAAAAGTCGGAAAAATCATAATGTGAAATTAAAACCAAATCACTCTTAATAAGTGAGTCATTGTGATTGAACCAAGTCATTCAGAAACGAAACAGCATCGTGTTGCTCAGAGATGCAAAACAGTGGCTGTTTGGATTCACAATGTAACGAGTAACGAGTAAGCATCTGTTCAAATGCAGTGGAGTAAAGAGTAAAAGTTGCTTATATTTTTGATACTCAGTACAAGTACAAAGAAGTCAAAAAAATACTAAAGTACAGTACTCAAGTACTTTACACCACTGATTATGGGTAATAAAAGGTTCATATTTTGGTCCCGACAACAGCTTGACATGTATGCGAGGTCAAAAAACACTTTCATTTTCTTATATGATACATTTATTTTTACCCTATTTGCTCAATGACTCCCAAATGATTCGTTCAACGATTAATTTGTTCAACCCCCTCCTTTGAATGACGGTAATCTGCAGTGATAGGTCCAACTGGTCTAGTAAACACTTTGATCTGTGCTGATTATGCAAGGTAGGTGTGTTTTGGGACTGCACATTTGTTTTTTACATGGACATTTTTTCCAGTTCATTACTTTTGTTTACTCTGTCGAGGTCACACACATGTAAAAACACGGAGAGCTGCTTCATAGTAGAAATTGAAGTTGTAATTCAAATTGAAAGCGACACCAACGTTATTTTTTCATGTTTAATACCAAAAAGCTGCTTGCTTTTAATCACTCTGTCGTATATAAAGCACTACATAAATAAATGTGAATTTTTGCGAATTTGTTAACTGTTCTATTCTAATACAACTAAAATTAATATTTTTACTTTGCAGTTAGTAATCATTATTATACTTATCATGTTATTATTGTAGTTATGATATGAACAGGCCTTAAGTATGGCTGGGTTTTTGACATCTACACCCACACCTTTACAATGCACAGTTTTGCATTATGAGATGTCACTCTGAAGTGACATTCATTTATATTTAGGACCACCCGCTTTTTTGAAGTGCCAAATAATGCCAAATCATGCCCACGTCGCTCATCACTAAACTCAGAGGATGACTGCACATTATAAAATCAGTCTTTTTTTTCTATTATTTCTGGAATGAAATGTCACTTTAAAATATTTCTCGATACAGTTGAGTGAAACCGCTAGTACGTGTGATGCCTGAGAGTTAGATAATGTGGAATCTCTATAACGCCGCTGCATTAAAAAGTCATCCTGTTTCAGGAATAAGGTCTAACCTGTGAAACAGACTTTTAATATAACTTTTTGTAGTTTGGGTGGCATTGCAGGTGGTTTGACCTCGAACTTAAAGTCTGCTGTTTTCTGGGCTCTTGTCACATAACACAGTAATACCTTATTGTACTGTAGCCAGACGGACATTGGATATTCTCACAATATCTGCTTAAATGGTGTAAAATAATGTAACTATATCACATCTAGTTCAAAGACATAAAAAAAGCATAAAAAAAGTGATGCCCCTAGCTATTTTTGCATGTTGCCACTGCAGGCAGACAAGGTTCATCTGTAAGACAAAACGTAATACCACATCCTTATCATAGGTGTTGATTCTCTGCTTTCTCATCAGTTTTAATAAATTCTCTCCTGACCACACTGCAAAATAATGGCCTTTTCATGTTGAAACACCCACAGTAGTTTTTGCTGAACCCCCTCATTGTATTACGAACTGATTGTAGATTTTTGATGCTGACGAAATCACATTTTGATCTGAGGTGAGACAAAATGAGATGATTTACCACTCTTGACAAACAAACTAGTAGAGGTCAAAAACAGCTACATAAATGGTTCCTTTATTAGGTGTTGTTCAGTTTATATTATGCACTAAAATGTTTCCAGAAACAGCAACTATAGTTAGTAATTTAAAACATTTAAGACTGATCGAGTTTCTCAATCATTTCTACTTATCTTTTTGAGACGAAGTGATGGACAATGGATGGATGGTTGCAAAGATGGATGGATGGGCAGATGAGTGAATTGACGAATGAATGGGATAAGCAAATGAACAGACAGGTGGATGGATGAATTGGTTGGGTTGGGCCGATATGAATGGGATGAATGGAAGGAAGGATGAATGGATGAACTGTCAGATGAAATCAAATGGATGAATAGATGGATAGGTTGGGTGAATGGATTGGATGGGAAGGATGTACACAAAGTTGTATAAGGATGGGTGGATGGATGGACAGATGGATGGATAGGCAGGATGGATGGATGGATGAATTGACAACTAGATAGGTTGGGTGGATGGATTGGATGGACACACAGCTGAATAAGGATGGATGGATTAGCAGGATGGCTAGATGGATGGATGAACTGACCACTGGATGGATGGGATGGACCGATGGATGAACTAATGGGTGGATGGATGGATTAATTGACTTAGAGTATGTATGTATGTATGTATGGATGAATGAATAAATGAATTGATGGACAGATGGGGATGGATGGACAGGTTGAGTTAGGCATACAGAGGAATGGGATGGATGAGTGGATGGATGAATGTAATAGCAGAGAGATAAATGCATGGACAGGATGGAAGGACAGCTTAATGGATGTATTGAAAGATGAATGGATGGTTGGCCAGAGATAGATGGACTGACTGGTATAGATAGATAGATAGATAATAGAAACATGGATGTGGAGTCTTGGAGTAAAAACAATAACAGGATGTTGACTTTGTCTTGGCTAATCCCTTTCTCATTTCCCAAGATTCACGCAGAAGAGATTTCTGGGAACAATGGCTATGTCGAGCTTTCCTTCTGTGCCAAGAAATTAGATGATAAGGTAAGGAATGGTGTTTTTCTTTTTCCATTAAAAAATAAAACAAACGATTGTCAGGCATGAATTACTCACCAGAGTTTGCACTCAGTGTGTTTTGGCTTTAGGTATACCTAGTGACAGAAAATGATATCCTTTGTTTATGAAGTAGTGATTTTTGACCTTTTGAAACCAATAATTGCAGCTGCCAAAGAACCTTTCAACTCGCCTTTAATGTTTTGGCTTCTCAATTTCAGCCCCATTAAGAGCCATTAGGGCTATTATGGCTTCATAAAATCCCACTCTCGTTTTTTGGGCTTTGGCACAATGTTTGAAACCCAATTCATTCAGCTGAGGTTTCCTAATGAGAATGGAAGCTCTCTTGATAGTGAGGGCTAACAGAGCTGAAGCGCTGAGGGAGCGTAGGGTGGCTGGCTGACTCTCTGTGTGCAAACAGCCTCTCCCACACAGTGCAGCCCACGGCGCAGCTCTCTCTGTGCCCTGTAGTTCTGCAGGTGTCTGCACTTCCCGCTGCGCTGCTGCACAGTACACAAACGCCTCTGCAGCCCTCGTCCTACTCTCAGCACTCATCTCATCTGCTTCTCCTACTCTTTCCTCTTGTTTCTCTCTCCCTCTTCCTCTTTCATATGTTGCTGTTCTCTTCCTCTTAGCCTGGGGCGACATTTATGCTCAGCGGTTATCTTCAAAACACAGCTTTTTTGTTCGTTCCTCAGCCCCAGTTCCTCTGACTTTTGCGAATTCAAACATCTCGTGTAATGAAGGGAAACAGCAAATCGATAGTCATGACTTGTTCGCTCAAGCTTCACATCCCCTCAACTCCACATTAGGTGGGGAAATCAATATATTGTTTATTCATCTTTTTACAGTGAGACAGGAATGCTATTTGGCATCTGTACCAGATCAGAAAGCACAGGCTGTGATTCTGATTGGAGACGCTCATACAGTGAGTCAAAGCACCCACGTAAACCATTGGCTGATTGTGACTTTGCCAACTAGGACATGTTCCTGGATCAACATCTTTTGCCGGGTGCTGAAGCTATGGTCCTGCACTTTCAGAAGAAAAGGTACAAAAGTTGTCACAGGGTGCACCTTTGTACCTTACTTAACCCTAAATGGTACATATTAGTACATCTTTGTAGCCCTAGAGACAGCTTGTGTACCTTTTTTTTTTGGAGAGAGTGTCAAACTATCTTTCCCTAAAATCGTGCTATAGTTTGTCACAGTTTTTTTTGCCTTACACATTCATGCATATACTCACTCTTCAAAATGGACAGGCTGGTATTTCTTAACTGAAATGCATATTTAAAGAAAAGCTATAGAACGAACTGCATGTTAGTTTGCTTACTTTGCCCAAGAAGTCCAGATATTGCACTAACTTTCAAGGCACAGGTGGAACGCTGTAGTTGTAACCATACAAATTTGCAAAAGTTTGATAAAACTGTAAGTTTGGGAAATACAGACTTACTGACTAAAGTATGCTAACAATGACAGAACTTGTTGTTTAACAGTGTATCCCTGTCAAATTCTGCACCTAAACCATCTTTACACAGACACATCTTTACAGCAGCTCTCTCACGATCAATTGGTACACATCTTATTTTCTGTCTGCTGTGTGCACAAAACAATCAATGCACACAATCCATTGTTTCCTGCAACAGTGAATGTGTTTAAATTCATTATTCCACCTGTATGTCTCTGGAAAAATGCACAGAATATCTGCAGTGTAAAAACAGCTCTGTGCAAATTGAACCAATATGTCATACCACCCTTACAAAGAGGGGTTGTACAATGCTTCTTATACTATAGATAATCTTCCATCTCTTCAATTTAAAAATGTTCACGCTTCAGTATGGTAAAGCTAATCCAGCATGCCATCTCTAGTTTGTTAAGGCATGATTTCTTTTGGTTAAAGACATGCTGATGCAGCAAATCTTTAGTTCTGCTGTACACAGAATATGGAATCACATTCTTTGCACATTGCATATGCATGAAAGCAGAGGCTACGCTGTCGGTAATTTATTTCCGTCCTAACGACGAGCTTGTCCGCCTGCCCATCAGAACATTAACCAGGCTAATTCTGAAAGGCTAATGGTGGCAAATTCTGTAAGGCAATAAAAATTGCATTCTCACTTTCATTTCTAGCAATCTCTGCCATCAGCTCTGACATATTCATCAGCCAACCATTTTAATGCTCTATTTCTGGGAGGGGGGGGGAGGTTATTGTATCCCCTCGTAGTAATTGCTTATATTGCACATTTCACCCTCTGGTCTGTTAATTATTACTCAGTAAATTATAATGTTTTACATGTATTCGTTAGGAATTACAGCCATTAATAAGTGCTTGGTATTGTTTGCATTAGCTGTTTTACATGAGCTGATTAGCATTTCTTCTGCACACTCATCTTCAAAGCCCAGAGTTGGCTCCGGTATCCCAGTCCGGATATCATAGCGAGAGGATGGATGGAGTCTAATAAACGGCTAGGCAGAATGATGTCTGTGGTGCTATCTTTGGACAAAATCTGTCTGTTTAAATAACGTTGGCTTTCTGTGCACACAGACTGATATGATTTGAACAGAATGGACACATTAGTAAATCAAACTATATTGGACTTCATAACAGCCTCTGCACGAGAAGCTTTCTAGAGATGTCTGTGCCTTTGATGTGAATGCCATTTCTCTTTATGAAGAAGGCACTAATGCATTTTAAATCGAAAAGTCGCTCTGGGTTATGTGACATTTATCAAAGACTCTTCACTTGGCAATTCCTCTGTGAATTTTAATGCTTAATTTGATGCTGTACCTTCACATGTGCTTCTTTGTAGATCAGTACATATTTTGTCTTTTTTGGGGGACATTGATAGCTCTATCTCTTATCAGATCATAAAAGACAAGCACAGAATTAACCTTTAGTCTGTGCATTTAGCCATCCGATAAAGCAAAATGCCACTAAAGATTTAATCTCGTAGAGTCTTAAATGTCTTTTGGGAATTATGAATAGTCGGGAATCATCGGTGCATATGAAATTCGCAAATGCAATGACAGTTGTGAGAGGTGTGATGCATGTGATGAATGCGAACAACAGACAAATCACTTGTCTAAATCAGTCTTCACTCAAACTACTGGCAAGATGTTACCTTGACAACCGGATAGTGGGGGCACCTCCTCTTTCAGCGTCCCTGTGGAGATGTCGCACACTAATGCAGCGAGAAATGGGGATATTAAATGGCTCGTTCTTTGCTCTACCAATTTCTCTCTCTCTCCCTTTATCTCTCTGTGCCTCGTTCTCTCTCTCACATCTGCACACACTTAGAAACAAAGTCCTCTGGCTTCTCCAGAGAGCTGCAATTCAGAAACCTTATGTTGAATGATTGTTTCAGACAATATTGTTGATTTGATTTGCCACAGCTATGAGCACAATTGGCAGCAACACACATGGGCATGCAATTCTCATTTTTTTCTTGACCAGTGTTTTCACCTGAAAGTGCCTATTGTTTTTTCCCTTTTTGGGGAATGAAAAAAAGCTAAAACTTTTTGGTCAAATTTATACCATATCTGTTTTAGGCTATCATATGGTAATATACCTCCTAAATGCATTAGCATTAACAAACTTTCATGGGCAAAAAAAAGATTGAAATCTTTGAAAATACATGTATTTCTATGCGTTTTGAAGCAGTTTCAAAACAGTGAATGTCGCTAAAACGTATTTGTTTTTAAATATCATTGCTTGTTAAGGGAATAGTTCACCCAAAAATTTTAATGATTTACTGACCCTTGAATGATGTATTTCTTTGTTTTGCCCAACACAAAGTTAAAAATAAACATTTGTAAACAGGCTGTTTAGGTCACCATTGACTTCCATAGTATTTTGTGAAAAATTAGGCTCTTTTAATGAAAACTCTGGTTCTGTAAACATTTTTTTTTAAGCTTTGCGGATACGTCAGTAGAGGCACATATTTTTCCAGTGAGCTTGGGTAGCTATTGTCAGTAGTAGCAATGTGACTGGTAAATGTGACTGCACCTTAAGGGTAAAATTACAGAATTACTAGCAATAGCTGGCAAAGTTGTCAAGTTGTGGCTGGTAAGTTTGATTAGAACAGTTAGCTTTGCTTCCCCAGCTCCACCTGTATTCATTTTATATGTGCAGCAGTATTTCTTACATGCTCACGGCAGCAGGTCTGTGGATGTATTGGCGGTAACAAGTACTTGCTCTGCTGCAGCAGCATGAAAGCAGATCAATTTTGTCAAGACAAAACACAAACAGTGCCGTGTATATTACTATGCAAAGGTTTCAGGACAGAAAGTAGTTAGTTTAGATTGTGCATGTTCTAGTGGTGCAAAATTGATAACATCCCTTTCCAAATTGATAAGTCAGATGGATTAATGACCGACAGATATAAAATCATCTTTGCTTTTGTGTCAGCAGAGCAACTGCCCTGCCATTCATGTGAATGCAAATAGGTTTATTTATAATAGATCTCCTTGAGATCAAGTAGGAAATGGCTATTGGGTGTTTAAAAAAGGATAAGTCCTTTGTCTTGACCCAAGTTATTATTGCAGGAAATACACCAATACAGTAAAGTAGATTGCATTCATAATGCCATAATGTCATATTGCTTGATGTTCTCCTTTGATTGCTTGGACTGTATTGACATTCTTCTTTGACTGTAGGATCTCTTCAGCAAGTCAGATCCTTTCTTGGAGATTTACCGGATCAATGATGATGGAACAGAACAGCTTGTACACAGAACTGAAGTAAGCATCTCCACCCCATGGGATAATCTTTCTTTTGCAGTTCATTATTCTTCTTTAGTTTATACAATGATATTGATTTGTATCTACAGGTGATTAAAAACAATCTGAACCCTGTGTGGGAACCCTTTAAGGTGTCTCTTATTTCTCTGTGTAGCTGTGACGACGAAAGGAAATTGAAGGTGAATATTGTGTTATCTGTTTTGTTCCATACCTTTATGACTTAATTTCTTCTGTGGAACAAAAAAAGGAAATGTCTTGCAGAACATCTAAGGGACCATTCACATAGAACGCATCTTTGAGTCTAAAAATGCAAGATACTTTCCTGTAGCCTGGCTTCCGTGACTTTAAAGCTCATAGGAGTTTAGTCTGGCCAAGCTACCTTTCTACCCCACTTCTGGGAGGCGGGCTTAACCTGCGTCCATCAGATGCCTCTGTATACTACTGGTCGAATCTACAACCAATCAGACCACTCATTCCGATGACGTATGCGTAGCGACGGAACCTGAAGCCACCGTAACCAATTGTAGCTAGCTTCAATAAAGCAATAAGAAAATGTCTTTACTTACTTTAATCAGAAGGGGGGGGAGGGGGAAGCTTGTTTCTCATTGGTTCCCACTTTTTTGGGAATGCTCTAAAACGGCAGCTTTGCCAGACTGACTTTGTTTGCGAAATAAAATGTAGCGCCAAAGGAAGTATGGGCGGGTCCAGGCTAACTGTAAAAGTTGGAATTTTCTTAATTTTAACAAGTGTCCTAAAAATGTGATGCTCATGTACAAGACGCTGCAAAATACGTGAGATGCAAAAGTCATACACATCAGTCTAATGCCCCATTCACACTAGCAGCAACTTCTATCACTACATGTTGCTAGAAGCTGGCGATAAGGTCGCTAGTTGTAACGTCATTGTTGAAAGCGAATAGGTTTCTTGCCTAATTGGAATCACGTCGCTTGATCGCTGCGTGTCGTGTGTAGCGTGAACGGGGCTTGATGCATGTTTACAAAGAAAGACAATGGAAAAAGTAATGCATTGGAATGGAAAAACACATTCTGTGTGAAGGGCCCCAAAGATGTTCTTGGTCACACTTTATATTAGGTGACCTTAACTACTATGTACTTGCATCCAAAAATAACTATAATGTACTTATTGTGTTCAAATAGTTTATTTTTAGTTGGATTGGTCACTATGTACATCTGTTGTGTGAGAGCATCTTGGCTGTTATGCTATTCTGCTAACTATTTTAGTTTTTTTAATTAAGAAATTCACACCTATATAAAAAAGTGATGACAAAAATAAAACCAAAATGACAAACGGAACCATAAGAGACAAATGACTTCTTGTAATTGCATGTGAACTGCAGTGCTTAGTCTGGGACTATGACTCGAGGGGAAAGCATGACTTCATTGGCGAATTCTACACCAATTTCAAAGAAATGCAGAAGATTTCCTTAGGAAACAAGGTCAGTGTGAGACATTGGCATTTGATATTGGTCATAGCTGTTTCCTGCTGAGAACAAGAATGGATTAAAGAAATGTCACAACCCTTCTGCATGTGCTGTAAAAGTGACTCCGCTGCAGTGCCACCTTCAATTTTCAGCTCATCTCTTTGATCTCTTCCCATGCCCCTGAAGGTCACATGGGACTGCATCAATCCAAAATACAAAGTGAAGAAGAAGAACTACAAGAACTCTGGGTTGGTTATTCTCAGTGATCTTAAGGTACAGTCTATGTTTGTGTGTATAGAGATATTTGTACACATGCCATCCTTATTTTAGGGATGCTAGTACATGACAATACTGGCCAGCCAGCTGTGAATGAAAAGACTGCGGAGTTATTATTGTTGTGGGTGGGAATGACAATCAAGCTTAGCCTAAAGACATCAGTGGGGTGGGAAGAAGCTAATGCATTTGTCTTGTTTGTGCGCTTTCACATAGGGAAGCCTTTTATTTATAGTACTGCTTAAGTCTGTTGTTTTTCACGTGTCAATTCAGTTTGAGACTTGTTTTTGTTTTAGGGCTAAAGGGTTAGCCCAGCCCAAAATGGAAATTCTGTCATTAATTACTTACCCTCATGTCGTTCCAAACCCTTAAGACCTTTGTTCATCTTTAGAACACAAGTTAAGATAAAGCTATCTGACCCTCCATAGACAGCAATACAACTGAAATGATCCCAAATCCAGAAATGTCATAAAAATATCAGAAAATCAAAAGTATATCAGTGGCTTGACTTCAGTTTTGCGTCGGCACGCACATCCTTTTTTATGTGCAAAGAAAATAAAAATAACATAATTAACTTAACCATTTTTCTCCCCCTGAATTATGTATTTTGCCATTTTGGAGATTACTTTATGAACATATTTGACATAATCAGCGTTGTTTACATTTGGGGAGAAAGCGCACACATTAATGTAATAGGTGTTGTTTACACTCACTTTACAGGAGAAGAATGGTTGAGTGAATTATGTCCTTTTTTGTTTTCTTTGCACACAAAAAAGTATGCTTCTATCATCGCAAAACTGTTGAGCCACTAATGTCACATGGGCTGTTTTACAGATATGTTTTATATTTCTGTATCTGGATCACTTCGATTGTTTTGCTGAAATTTTTTTTTAATTTGTGTTCTGAAAATGAAGGTTTTATGAGTTTGGAATGAAATTAAAGTAAGTAATTAATAACACAATTTTATATTTTGGGGTGAACTAACCCTTTAACTAATAATGCGCACATTTATACAACTGCACACTTTACTGGTCAGCGGATTTATTAAACGACATAGAAATGCCTAGAAAAACCCAATGCAAATGTGAAATAAATATATAATAATATATAAGGCATTCAACATACAACACATTAATTTGATTCCTTTGACAGCAAAAGTTTTCATACAAAGTATCTACTTTAACTGGCAAAATTTGCCTGCTAGCTTCACCAGCACCAAACCAGAATTAACTATTAATGAATAGAATTAACCACTAGTTTCGTATCTCGTGTATGGTACTCTTGTGTTTGAGTGGCTAACAGTTTGCAGGTAGTCTTGCAAATAGTGATTTCCGGTGAGCCAGGCAGATAAATGTGGCAGGGTTTCTGAGACTCACCCTCCATTCTTCATTTTGCAGCTTCACAGAGTCTATTCCTTCCTGGACTACATCATGGGAGGCTGCCAAATACACTTCACAGTAAGTGGGAACAGCAGTGCGCTCCACATTTAGCACGGCGGTGCGATCCAGACCCTTCACAGATTTGCTGCCCATGTTCTCCAGCAAGCATGTAGATGCCAGGCGTGCTGGACTGATAACTGCCTCCTCATGCAAAAGCAGCTCATTTATAGTAGATTATACACGATTTTGTAAGGCAGACTGCAAAACATAATGTTCTTAAGTATTTTTTTTTCTTGTTTGCCAGTAAAAATAGCTTCTTAGGTCTTAAAACAAGATAAGAATATGCAATTTCGTCCCTATTCTAGTTGCTATTTTTTGTAACATTTTTTTCCGACCAGCAGCTCTTGTGTTTTACGTTGAACCAGAATCTGATTGTTTCACTTGCTGGAGGCAAAAGAACCTCCTCCAAACTGTTTTAAGTCCCCCACCCTTATGCTTCCCTTAAGAGCAGCCAAAATGGGCCAAGATTATTAATGAATTCAATTGAATATTCATTATTTAAATATCCGAATTCTCCCGTTGCCTGTTAAATTAAAGATAATCAGATGTCAAGTAGTGAAGTGTCAGAGTGAATGTTTTGGTGAAGGATTCACATAAGATTGCAATACAGTGCTCTAATATAATATATCAAGTGTATACCAGGATAGGAGCTTTATTATAGAGCATATGGTAGCTGTTTATGGTATTTTGGATTATAACATCTGCTTGATGAATGACTATACAACCAGCTCACCTCTAAACAAATAAAATGTACATTTTAAGCCCTTTAATTATTTATACAGATGGCTATTTGATTGCAGAACTGTTCTAGTCCGGTTTCCCAGGAAAAACAGCTCTTGAGTGCTTGTCTTTTTGTAGAATGACATTTCCTTTCAGTTGTCTACAATGGAGACAACTATTGTTCCGGGCGTGAAACTAAAGTGATTAAACTTACTTGACGATCGATCAGATTATGTAACCCATTCCATTTTTGTCCTGGGTTTTGCAGTTTTATCAAGAGTGTGTCATGCTATTATCTCTCTAGGTTGCCATTGACTTCACGGCATCCAATGGGGACCCTCGCAATAGCTGTTCCCTGCACTACATCAACCCATATCAGCCAAATGAGTATCTGAAAGCCTTGATAGCCGTGGGGGAGATCTGCCAGGATTACGACAGGTCAGTGCTGGGGTCTCTGCTGATGCAGGTGGGCACTATCACGTAGGCTTGTACATTTTCTTGGAATTTAGTGCATGTAGAATGTCTCTGAAGGTTAGTGACTGTGCTATAATGCACAAATGTAGAGTGGCAGTCTTTAATCTTTCTTTACATGGATTTGCTCCACTTTTGACTATGATTTTTGGGTGATGTCACAGGTATATTTAGTTATTTAGGTGTCGTTTTCAGTAAGTAATGCAAATGTAGCCTTTTTAAAAAGCATTCCAAAATATAATGCATTAATTGGATGCTAATTAAAGTGATAGTTCACCCATCTAATTACTCACCCTCAGGCCATCCAATAAGTTGGTGAATTTTTCATCCAACTTATCATCCAATAAGTTTTCATTTCATTTCATTTCATTTCAACTTATCATCCAATAAGTTGGTGAATTTCACATATAAATAGTTTAGGCTGGAAGTATCTGGTTTTAGCTGGCATCCCAGCCTGGTCTTCCAGTTAAAACCAGCCAGTCTAGGCTCCTCACCTCGGTTTCTTTAGTTTGACTATTGACTATTGAAGGAACAGGATACACCATTATTTAGGCTCATTTAAATTCTAAGTGACTGTCATCAAGTCTGAAATTGAGTTTTGATTGGTTAACTTGTTTATCTGTGCTGTTTGGACTTGCTAACTGTTTCGTTTTGATTTGGTGAACTTGTTTAACTAGCTCAACTAGTGTACCAAAAATAACTGGTTTAAAAGGCATCAGCATACATCACTCCTAACTGTTTACCTGAGGCTGTGAATTACAGGTAATGATGTAAAAAAAAAAAGTTCATCTTTGGAACACGGCATCTGCTGAATCTCATTTTATGAATCATTAACGTCCACAGTTTCACAGAAAAACCTTCTTTACTGTTCTACTTGGAAAAAAAAGCCACCTGCATCCTGGGTGGCCTGATGTGCTTTTTTATTTTACCTTTCCTTTAGTGTGTACTGGTCAAAAGAAGATTTTTAATGTTTTTGAAGTCTCTTGTGCTCACCAAAAAAAAAAAAAAACCATACTTGACCCCCAAACTCCCCCATTTAAATACATATAATAGAATAGCTATAAAAGCAAAAAATGAACAACTAGAGGAAGCGTTTCCATTATAATACACCGAGATGCTTTGGAGGGTGAACTTGACCTTCAGCCTCCTCTTCCTGTTCAAAACACCTCTTCAAAAGTAGGTGCCAGCAGTTTTTCAGAAAAAAAGTACTCCTCCTCATTCGACTCGCATTCAGGTCTGGAACACCTACTTTTCATGACCCAGTCAGTTCCCAACAGACAATACAGAAAAAAGTCCTGTCCAAGGGTGGGTTTTGGACCAGGCCCGTTGGGCCACTGCCTTAGGTCCTCTGACTACCTGGTTCTGAGTCCTCGAAATAAGAGAATCCTTACAACAAACATAAACAAGTGACTACAGATGTAAACCTGACATAGAAACATGCACTGCTTGAACGTGTGCCACTTACAGTTGGCACGGTATGGAATGAACGAAGTAATGAGAAAATCTTTTCCTGGCGTCTTGTCAGCACAAACACTATCACTGTCAAGTCTTTTGAACATCTTATTGCAGATCATTATTGCAGATCATATCATTATTGTGATATTGTGGCAATATGCGTTTATTCTCATAACTTCAACTCTATTTCTTGTAATTGTTAATGTGACAGTAACAGGGTGCCATAGGGCCAAATAATGGGCAAATAATGGGGTCTCATAGTGCCACAGTCCATCCATTGTGAAAAAGTAGCGCACTTGTAAGCATACTTCAGTTATTAAAAGTATTAATTATTAATTAAATTACATTTACAGATGATATATTTTTAATAAATAAAATTGCAACTGTAGTAAATTGCAGTAAAATGTGTTAAGTCTATGTGTTAGACTTTTGGCCTGCGTGTTATAATTCTTTTTGAATGCATGGATAGCCCAGTTAGATTATTGTGATTAAAGTAAATGACTTAAATAAACTCAGACCTTAGTACAATACTAAAGCCTGCCTGGAGGCTGTTTGTTGACTTTGAAGCATTGTTGGTTAGTTCGGGTCACTGTTTAATGTGTTTCTTGTACTGCGAGGTATCAGGGGTCCGTCCGATCCATTGACTGAGGCTGTGTCCTTCCTTTGGGCTACATCCTAATAACCCATGGCTCCGCAGATCCTGCCAGCGACTGGTGCCAGAGACTCCCCGTGTCTGTAGTCTGTGGCTTATTAAAGTGCTGTGCTTGTGGAACCCCAGTGTGGGAGACAATAGGAAGAAATCTGAATCAACTAATCCGCCAAATAGAATTTCCCTTTATTTATCCAAACTGAACTAAAGCATTGTGTGTGGGTAGTTAATATAGTTGCTTTATTCTCTCTAATTGTGCAATTTTCACCCTCCCTTTTCATGCCTGATTCAGTACTTTGTGCTCATGTGTTCAGTGCACTTCTTTCCAAAAAGGCATTAATGTTTGTCTATTAAACGGTAATATCCCCTGATTATTGATTCAGTTCCTGTTTTATTTAATGGTAGTTCTGGACTCACAGTGCCTAAATCAATATGTGCTTAAGTTGTTGTGGGCTTACTACAATTAGCCTTATAGGAGGTTTTTAATTACGTTTTACACATTTATAATGAGATCTGTTTCAAAGGGATTCTCTTCTCAGATTAAAGCCAACAGCAATATTCTCCTAATGAACTAAAAACAAAGCATTGTGCTTAATGGAAATGCTTAACATATAATGGTAGTAAATGTTGAAGAAACACACTCATATGTTAAAGGATTTACGTTTTTGACCTTATTGACAGCTGGTTTAAAATGGACACCGTATACTATAAAATATGGAGTCTCTATTTAAGTTAATCTTTAATAAACATTAAAAAGAAATAATCCAAAATGGCATAGATTGAATCATTTTAATTAAAATTAAAATTTAAACTCTCTGAGTTATTTTATCATACTGTTTTATAATGTACTACAATACTGAGGTGTAGATAATTAGTAGTAGGCTATAAACTGCAGAAAATCCAGCCCAGTCTCACAGCAATTTGTACGTATTTTACAAGGTGGCTAATTCGTACAAATTAGTACGACCTCACTCATACGATTTTTGCTAAATCGTACGTATTTTACGAGTTGCCAATCCGTATGAATTTGGATGAATTACCTACATCTAACCCTAAACCTACCCATCACTGGGGTTTAGACAGATCGTACAAATTGTTTGTGAGACTGTGTTCTCACGCTATTTTAATATAGTGTAAATAGCATCTATTTACTTCTTCAAAATAGCCCCTCATCTGGCAAACTCAATGCAAACTATAACGAAAAATTGTTTTTTTTGGGTTGAAGTATTGGGTAAAATAACAGTAATAGTCACACAGACTAAAGGAACAGCGTGATGGGGGAAAAAAGCAATAAAGAAGGCTTTTTGTGTCAAAGGTCTGAACTCATTATGTACAATGTAGATTTTTTAAGCTGCAGTCTTGTCATAAATCAATATATTACTTACATAAAAAAGTAATAGAATATTGTTTAATTGTGAAAAAAAGAACAAATTTTATTTAGGCTGTTTGGTCACACATAAACATTTATTAACACATACTTAGAGTTGTTTGAGAACAAACCATGAAGAAGAAATATTCTTGTGTGACAAAACAATTATTATTACTTTTCACGTCAAGCAAGCACATTTGAGCTTCTGTTTAGCAAATTTCATGTTCTCTATGTATGTGCGTGGATCAGGGTTTATAAAAGCTTTCATATAAAGCAATCATGACTCTTCAGAAGATTTGGATTAAACTAATTTATATGCATTACTGTTGTCTTTTTGTGCTCTTTAGTGTGAGAAAGTTTTCAATGGATAGACATAAAGCATGAGAAAATTTCTAAAAATATCTTTACTTGTGTTTTGAAGACGAATGAAAGCCTGATGGGTTTGGAACAAGGTGAAGTTGTATAAATGATGACAGAATTTGGATGAACTATTGGTTTAAGATAGCTGTACTGTAGTATATGGTATTTGCTGAAGGACGCTTGAAGTTCTCATGGGTCATACACCTACTCTGTGTGGGTTCCCTGATCAGGCATGTTACTCATCAACACACATCAGGTGATCGCTTGAAGTTAAAAACAGGATAAATGTGATCATACTCGTGGGATGGTGTGGGCTTTGTTTATAAATGATCACACTTTATATTAGGTGGCCTTATATACTATGTACTTACATTAGAAAATAATAACAATGTATTGTTGAATTGCAAAACACTTCTGCTGCTCTCGAGGTGAGATACTGTAGAGGTAAGGTATGGGGACAGATATGGTAGTATGGGTTGGCTTAAGTGTGGGTTAAGGTGTAAGGAAAGGAAAGGACGTGACATTTGGCCAGGTATATTTTCCCATACTAGGAATTTGTGCTCTGCATTTAACCCATCCAAGTGCACACACACAGCAGTGAGAAGTGATCAACCACACACACACTCCGTGAACACACACCTATATTACACATTCCTATAAAACATGATAATATTTGCATAAATTGTGATGGTTAAGCATGCTTTAATTATTTTATTTCATGTAGAGATAAAGACTCTTTGTAGCTCTTACAGAAATGCATGTGTAAATCTTTTTCTCCTCAAATTCCTATAACCACAGCCGCATTGACAGATACACATGGCTTTTGGGGCATATTCATCCCACTGTTTTTTTTTTTTCTGATAATGGTAGTGAAAGTAAGAGGATATTGATTTCATTTTGCCTGCTTAATGCATCCTCTTGGTGGGCAGAGAAAATGACAGAGAGAAAGAATTTACAAAATGGCTGTTGCCTGAAATACACACTCTTTCACATCTGGTAAATCTTTGTCAGATTATATCTAAAATAAAAGTAACCACTGCCACCTGATCTTATACTAATTTAGATTTAGAATTCAAATACTAAGTTGTTTGTGTCTGAGCATATGCATTCTTTCTCTGCAAGCCAGTAATTGTGTTTAAAACACGTTTGTTGCATTTTTCACTTACAAGTCGAAAAACAATTAAATTCGCTCAACATGCTTGGCTTATTACTCGTGCATGTATTGTTGCAGTTGTTTGTATGAGTTGTCAGAGCCAGTGTGACTTTGGCAAGCAGCGTCATGACTAATTTGACTTTGTTGCTGCTGTATGGCTCCCTGCAGGTTGTCCTTTTGGGCTTTTGTTAAAAGCAGGATTAGGCCCTTTCCATGTCTCTGAGGAGACGCTGGACGATGGTGGCAGTCTGACTGCCCTCATCAGATTCTGCTGGAGATGTGCTGATGTGATCTCTCTGAGGAGCCATTAAAAGAGTGCTGAGAAAAATAAAAAGACCATTTTCTCCTAGTGTACTGACGCAAGAGGGAGAGAGCAAAAAAGAGCTTTTTTTTGGTAATTGTACAGCTTTTAGAACCATTTGTGCCTCTGTGGATGGAGAAATGGATGTTCTCCAAAACAGCAAATACAATTTCAAATATACATTTAAAAAAATGTCCAAAAATATATTTGCTAAAATATGTTTAAAAATAATTATATACATATATTTTCTACTACGAATTGTTTTTTAAAATATATATATAAAAAAATAGCCTATTTCAAAATATTTGAGTATATATCTATTATATATTTTTAATAGTTTATTATAGTATATCAAATATACTATTTTAGTAAATATATATTTTGTCAATATATGCTTTGAAATGAAAATATATTAAATTATATTAAATATAAATTAACTGTATAAATACATTTTTTGCATTTATTTTGCCCTTTATATTTTTTCGGTCCAAAAAAATGCATTTGCATGTGTCATTGATATGTTGTCTAAAACATTTGAACATTAAAAGATTTGAATAAACTTCAGCAAGATAAATGCAGAATAAATAAATTGTATTTAGCCTAAATGTAGGTGTAACAATGCCAGCTGGAAGTGCCATCGTGCTCCGCCAGAGGGCACTCCAGCCCGGACTGTGTTTACTGTTTGTCTGTCCCTCCATTCTGTGTTGAGGACTTCTATTATGAACTCCCAGCTTGTTTGTCATCCTGGTTACCCATTAGTTCCTCCGCCCCCTCGTCTTGTTTTGACTTGTATTTAAGGACTCGTTTGTGGCTCACTAGGCGCTGATCATTCTGTAACGAAGGGAAGCGGAGGTGTGCGGATCCAGTTGCAAACTACTTTATTAAATCACACAGGGTCATCACAAGCAGGGTCGAGAATGGCAACAGGGACATCAGAGGCAAAGACAAGAGAATAATCCAAATATGTAGCAGATAAACGGTCGGGCAAAAAGTATCCAAATGGGCAGAGACAAGAGCGAATATCCGGGGCAGGCAGGGTCAGTAAAAATAAATCCAGAACGAAGAACACAGGGAAACATGAAAGGCTTTCAAAGGGGTAAATCTACACAATGATCAGCGACTAGTGAGCCACAAACGAGTCCTTAAATACAAGTCAGTACAAGACGAGGGGGTGGAGGAACTAATGGGTAACCAGGACGACAAACAAGCTGGGAGGATTGATTGTTTGAAACTTGAAATGAAGCTTAAGTTTAAAATCAAGTTACTAAATGAGATATTAATAATGCAAGTAACTGAACTAAGTAAATGGAATGTGACTGAACAAGATGGATGCACCTCTTGTGACCCAGTTTCACAGAGGACTATGAGTAAGCTGAATGCTTTTGGGAAGCTGAGATTGCACTATTTTTTACTCATTTGCAAAGCAGTTGGCAGTGAGGGAAGAAGTCACAGTTGTCGGAACAGCTTGCCTCGCAATCAAGGATGTGTGAATGTTTAGCATGTCAGGCATCATTGTATTATACATATAAATCATGCTGATGGATTCAGCACATCAGAAAAATAATTTGGAGTGCAGAGAAGAATCAGGGGCATGAAAAGATCTTTATATTTCGAATTTATATAAAAGTCAACGGGTGTGAATTTGTGACTGTATGATGAAAAATTAACATACTTCAGATCAGGGTTATTATTATTATTAGATAAAACGTGAAACTTATGATAATTATAATAAACCTAAATATTTTAACTCCTTGTGTCTAGTTTAAGCTGAACAACGAAAATAAACTAAATACACTAAACTTTAAATAAAAACTTTATACGCCTATACATAAAAAAACAAATGCAATTGACAAAAGACACAAGAAATGACTTAAAAAAAAAAAAAATAGGGTCACACCTTCTGGGAGGCGGGTACTAAGGTAGCTTGGCCAGACTAAGCTTGAATAAGCTTTATAGTCATGGAAAGCCAGGATACAGGCCTACAGCACTTCCAGGGCAAATCTGAAGAGGGGCATCAAAAAGGCCAAGTACTGCTGCAAATTAAAGCTAGAGGAGCACTTTTCCAGCTCTGACCCTCAATGCTTGTGGCAGGGCATCCAGGCCAACAGCGACTACAAACCAGTCAATTGCACCCCCACAACCCCTTAATGTTGTCTACCTGAATAAGTTTAATGACTTTTATGCTTGCTTTGAGAGAGACTATATAGAAACTGCCAACAAGATCACTCCATCAACCGACCACTCACCCCTCACACTCACCTCCTCAGAAGTTCACACCTCACTGAGCCAGATCAACGCGTGCAAGGCTGCTGGACCTGACGGCATTCCTGGGCGTGTACTCAGGACATGTGCAGAGCAGCTCGCTGGGGTTTTCACAGATATCTTCAACATGTCTCTTGCCCAAGCAGTTGTTCCAACATGCTTTAAATCCACCTCCATTGTTCCAGTGCTGAAACACTCTAGCCCAACGTGCCTGAACGCCCTGTAGCACTCACACGCATCATCATGAAGTGCTTCAAGCGGCAACCCTTCTGACATCTGAAGGACTCTCTCCCACTGACCCTGGACCCACACCAGTTTGCTTATCATAGTAATAGGAGCACAGAGGATGCAGTCTCCACAGCACTGCACTCTGTTCTCACACACCTGGACAATAAAAACACTTATGCACAAGTGGTGTTTGTTGACTTCAGCTCAGCATTCAACACTGTCATACCCTCCAAGCCAATTGCCAAACTCAGAGACCTAGGCATTAACATCTCACTATGTAACTGGGTTATGGACTTTCTGATGAACAGACCACAGCATGTTAGGTCAGGCCAAATCTGCTCAACCACGATCACACTCAACACTGGCGTACCACAGGGCTATGTGCTGAGCCCCTTCCTCTACTCCATCTTCACCCATGACTGCAGACCTGTGTATGGATCCAACTCCATCCTCAAGTTTTCAACAACGATGAGACTGCCTACAGAGAGGAGGTCCAGCATCTGGCCATGTGGTGCAAAGACAATAATCTGCTCCTTAACACCACCAAGACCAAGGAGCTCATTGTGGACTTCAGGAAAGAGAGAAGAGGCTCACATGATCCCATCCACATTAGTGGGATGACTATTGAGCCTGTGTCATCCTTCAAGTTCCTGGGGACCCACATCTCGGAGGACCTAACCTGGACCACCAACACATCCAGCCTGGTCAAGAAGGCTTACCAGCATCTTTTCTTTTTGAGGTAGCTAAAGAAGAACCAGCTGTCCTCAGCAATCCTGGTGAACGTCTGTCACAGTGTGGTATGGGAGCTGCTCAGTCGCCGAGTGTAAGGCATTGCAGCGGGTGGTGAAAACTGCCCAGCTCATCAGAGGAACTACACTTCCAACTATTGAGGACATCTAGAAGAAACACTGTCTGTGTCAAGCATGCAGTATTCTTAAGGACTCCTCTCACCATACACTCCCCCCATAACCAATGCAACCATTTAATTTTGCACATTTAATCCTGCACATAATCATTGCACTACACTGTACATACCCACTTGTAAATGTTTCCATTGCATATGTACACTTGTACATTTCTGATTTCATTTTTATACATATGTCAATCCGTGATATAGTAAATGCATATTCATGATTACTATAGCAATACAGTTTAATCTAATCTAATCGAATCTAATCTACTTTAATTAACTCCTCCCAGAGATTTATTCAGATCAACAAATTCGGTCAGTGTAATCTAAAGCCCTTTGCGATGTTAAATTGCGAAGATCTAGAGTTTTCATTGAAGGGTGTGTCTATGGCGGCCTGGCACATTTCAATCTACAGATCTACATGCCCATGCTCGGTTATAGTCATAGAAATTACATGTTTTACTCTGTTTTACTCTGTAACGAACCTGTAGACAACAGGATATGTCATGCTTTAATATAACTCAAACACACCATGTTCAGTCTGCACCAAACTTAATATGTTTAATAAAAGTACTGGTCTGAAGACACCTACATGTCAATTTTCAATTATAGACCAGCTGGCAGCAGGTAGCTGGACACATATAAATAGCTTTTACATATTATTTCTATATTTGTTTCTTTAAATTCATATTGCTTACTGTTCACTGTTTTCTTAAAGCCACGAAAGGTGGTGAGCCCGGGTGTGAGGGCCCTTTCATAACTGCTTGCAGCTTTAATTCATATTGCATTGCAATACTAATTTTGCTGAGGTGGATACAGATAAGATTAGAGACAGGTTTGGGTATAAATGCAATTACAGAAATTAATTGCAGATTTAATTACATAGTTATTTTAAAATATAAGTACAATGTAAATACATGTAGGTAAACAATAAGTGCATTGTACCAAATGATTCATTTAAATGTAAGGTAGTTAAGGCCACCTAATATAAAGTGGAATTAACATGGGAATAAAATATAATAATCTAAAACTATAATATTAGCAATACTAAAATAACACTTTACGGCTATGTTTCCATTATGGGATAGATTAGGGCTGTGGTTGCTTAACAACAGATTTGTAAAATTTTGAAACTCAAAAGCCTAGACCAGCTACAGATTTGAAAAATAACATTCATGTCCCTCTTCTCGTGAAGAACAAATTTGCCTCTTTCACCCATCGTAACCATGCTTTGGATTTTCTGCTTTTTGTGAAATGTTTAAAAATCCTTTTAAAAATAATTTGCACAAAATTTGCATGCTCATTGGAGCAGCGATTGGAGGTAGGCTATATTACTAAATTGTAAATGAAGGGACAAACAGCAGCAGAGAAAGAAATCTAATTTCTAATTGTTCTTCAGGGTATTTTAGAGTTGAGATATTGTCTAGTGACATGTGGAAATTACTGACATTTTGGGGGCCATGTGTTGAACTATTTAAAATACAGAATTGCCAATAAATTGTATACTTATCTGCCAATCTTACAGACATGATGTTTCTGTAACCCACCTGCCAGGTTTTCAGTCAGTGTCAGCAAATCAAGCTTTAACCCCTTCGGACCATGTGTCCATTACAATGGATATCACATGTCAGCTCATGTTTTTTTGCTTCTGAAGCATTTCACCTAATTTAAAGCCTGCTGTCCATGTAATTGGGTGTCTGTCACCCAATCAATCGGCAGCAAGGCTCTACCTGTTGTAATGTGAAAAAAATCCACTATGCTAAAGAGAAGCACGGCAGCACTTTGTTCCAAACACAGAAGTAAGCCACATTTTCAGGGGTTTCATTCACATTTATTGATATGTTTGCCAATATTACATAGATTGTATATGAAGGATCGCATTTATATCTGTTAATATATCTGTCTATTACAATGTACAATAGATGTATGTTACTGAAGTTAAATCTCCCTTAATGGTGATTGAACTTTCTTATATAAAAAGTCTATATTAATGTACTTATAAATTGTTGAAACTGTTTAATACGCAGATTATATAGTTCTTGAAGTACTTGACCATATAGCTGATAGAAATATCTGACATTATACAGAGTGTAATATGTTATGTTATTTCATGTTATTTTTCAATCTTCGTTTCATTTTGCAAAATAAGTTTAGTTTGTGTCTAACAAAATAAATGAGTGCTGGTCTGGTGCATAGTTACAATTTTGAGGCAAATAAAAATGATTTTTATCACAAATATCACTAGTAATTTTTTTCTCTTAAAAAAGATTTTTTTGATTTTAAAGTCTTTAATACCATAGAATTTTCACAATCCCTGTCACCAATGTCAATATTAAACTAATACAAGCCTAAAAAAAGAGTAAAAAGAACTCGAACACACTGAATATAAATAAACGGTGACAAAATAAGACTAAGAAACTCATCGCAACTAATAGGACAAAAAACTGCAATAAAAAAGAAACGCTACTTACAATTACAAATTTTTTTTTATTCTTATTAATTTTACAAACGTTATTTAGTCAAGAGCTGTAAGTGATTTTCTCTCACTGTTTTTTGATTAATTTGAATTGCAGACTGCACAAATATTGGACAGCTTCCCTTTTAGAAAGAGGTTTGGATCCAATATATGGTTACATATGTGCTTTCTTCGCTGTGTTTATGGTGATACCTGCAACTTATAATGCTTATAATGCATATATATGTATTGTTCCAAGTCAATAAAGTGACAAAAAAGTCCTGTTTAAAACATCTCATTAAAACACCCCCCACATGTCTATGTCACGATGGGGTAATATTTGCATAATGCATCCCAAAAGGTCACGCTACGAAAGAAGGCTTGGTTTCAGTATCACAGTAGTGTTATTGCAGCCATGTCAGGTGATGTTGTGTGTTTCTGTGAGAACGCAAAAGCGCTTTATTTGGCTTTCTGACAGTAGATGCATGCATGAATATTAACAACAGAACAGCACAACCCAAATGTTAGAATTTGTGCAACACGTGTTATGGAAGACAGTTTTGTGAACCTAGGACATTAAAAGACTTGCGCAAAGGCTGTTTCTAAAAAAAATGTGTCTGTTCCGATTTTGCTGGTGCTTCTGAATCAGCATCTGTAAGCATGTGTTGTTATTATATTAAGTATTTGCTATTGACTGTTCAAATGTGGAGTTTTGCACTTGTGCATTGCAAGCCATTGAAATGAATGGGTTTTACAGGACATTCTGCATCCTGTGTGAAAAGTCCTAACTGACTGTGCTTGTCAGAAGGAGGGTCTTTGTAGAGAGGCGGGGCATAGAAGAACTACAATAATAATGTGCTTTTTAAACATTAGATTAATTTTTAGACATTAGATTTTAAACATCAAAGCACACCCATGACTCATGGTAAGAGAATAGGTAAAACACTTTTGTCCTGACTGTTTTTGTTAAAACCGGGATGAATCCTAAGTGCTACTGCACCACATTCAGACCATCATCAAAAGAAGACCTATAATCTTTCTTTCCATCATCCAAAGTGGAAGATTTAGCATGAAATTATGCCATACTATGAGCCTTTTATGTGTATTTTTTGTAAGTATTCTGCCATTATCCAGCTCTTCTTAAAGTTGTTGATGCCCTTAAAAATGTAGAGATTTTGCCAATGTTGTCTGAAATGGCTGGAAGTCGAGATTTGAAGAAAAATAGAATAGCTGTAATATTTGTCTCCATGTTATCTTCTCAAGGGCGAATCTCAGTAATCTCTCTTTTCTTCACTACGTTAAACAAATTATCACAGCCAAATAGTTCTCGTTAGCTTTAGCTAAGATGTGATTAGGGAGGTGGTGATTACATCATGTCAGAGATTAGTGTGTGTCTCTTCATGGATCAGCTTGAAGGAATATTCTCCATAGCTATCACAGCTTGATGTCTTCAGGCAACCAAACATGTTAATGTGAGGAGAATCAGCTGAGCCACACATGGGTCCAGAGTTCTGTCCAATCGCAGGAAGCTGAGCAGGATGGCTTTTTTTTTAGACAGATTGCACTGATAATCCATACGCTTAAGAGGCACAGGATCTGCTGTAGTAGTGAGTTTGGTTTATTTTGAGTATGGTTTCATTTCTAACAGCTGTTTAGAAATTGCTGGTTTAACGTCTCTGTCAGTGTTCATTTTTGCTTTATTGATATGCTTTTATAGTTTTAATTTTTTTTTTTTAAACAGGATATATTTTTGCTTTTTTTGGTCTTTTTTTGTAAATTTAGTTTTAGGTTTTTTTGCATGTAATTATTTATATTGCATAATACACAAAGATTATAAATTTAATTAATGCTAAAAAATGCATGCATAATGCACCTGGGAAATTGTGTTGTCGCTTTCTGGTTCACAAAGGGTAATTTTTTTTTATGAAGTACTAAATACAATTTTATCTTTATATCAGTCTCTCTTTTTTGGCCTGTAAAACCTTTACAAATTTTTGTAAAGACTTGAAATGAGACTCAAGCATTCAAATTTCGTCTTTCTAAGTCAAACATTAGTCTATGAGATTTGAATTCAATTTAAGGTCCCACTTGATATTTGGTGGCCTACTATGTACTTACATTTAAATTAATCATTTGGTACAATCCATTTTGTGTACATACATGTTTTTACATTGGACTTATATTTTTCAAAATACCTTTATGTAATTACATCTGTAATAATTACAATATAAATATAAAATACAACATGAACAAAATAAATACATTATACTTATTTTTGGTGTAAGTACGTAGTAGTTAAGGCCACCTAATATAAAGTGTGATCCATTTCAATTCTTAATTTTGAAATATTTTTGTACTAAATAATGTTAATACTTTTGTATTAAACACTTAAATACCTTTCATTCGTATTCAGTTTGCAATTCTGCTTCCTGTTTGCTATACCTCGCTTTAAATTCAACTCAGCAATTCAGCGACTGATTTGGAATTTAAGTAATGTTCTCAGTTCAGTTCTGAATGAGGAACAACCTTGCTGTGAATAAGAGTTTAGTGGATTATTGCACTAGCTTTGTCCGTCAATGCTGTTTGCGAAAAGATACACACACATGGCTCAACTGAGATTCATTCACATCTCACCTCAGATTTTGGAGCAAAAGAAAGTGGCATTGATTGGCCTGCATTGGTGACAGCTATCTAAATAGTTACCTCATCTAGTTTTCATTAGCAAGTGAAAGCCAAGCTCTGTGCCTGTGGTTATCGTGTTTCTCTCAGTTCTCTGCACGCCTCTGTGCTTCTGACCCCATGATACCCTTCCTCTCCCTGTCACACTGCTGTGAGTTGTTGCTGTTGACTGATCAGCTGTTTGGATCTGTTGTCCTGCTGCGTCTGAGCCTTCCCCTCTCCCTCTGGAGTCTCTTTTATCCCTCCAACACTCTCCATATACAGGAAGATCTTACACACACCTCTGGCCTCAGCAGTACACCATATACACCCTAATGCCGTATTGATATTTCAACCTTGTTATGCTGCTGAGGTATTTGTTGATGCCAAGCCCTGTGTGTGATTATGTGGAAGGGTTGGGATGAATTAAATATTTGAGAAAGAGTTACACAGACAGATTTTGGACAAAAAAATGTAAACACCCATTAATGTAGGGGTTAAAGGGGTAAATGACCTGCGAAAATTGCATTTCTTTCTTCTGCTGAACACGTTTAGAAGATTTCTAACCAAGTGGTAGCTATTGAATTATCAATGGAATGTTTAGTTTCCCAGCATTCTTTAAAATATTTATTGTGCTGGACACAAACAAAGATATTTTGAAGAGTTAGTAACTGAACAGTTGCTTGTAGACATTGACTTACCTACATTCTTCGAAATATCTTTGTGATCAGCAGAAGAAAGAAACTCATACAGGTTTGGAACGACTTGAAGGTGAGTAAATATAAATGTGTTTTCATTGTCAGTTTTCATATGCTTATTTCAAGCTTTGTGTGAAATGTACTTTTAAAAAGTACAAATCATGAGAGCTTTAACCAACCTGATCTCACGGCAATTCGTACGTATTTTACGAGTTCGTAAATTTGGATGAATTTTTATGACCTAAACCTAACCCCGCCCCTAAACCTACCCATCACTGGGTTTTAGACAAATCGTACAAAAACGTGCAAGTGAGGTCGTATGAATGAGTATGAGTTAGCATGAATTTGGCACCTTGTATGAATACGTACGAATTGGTCATGATACTGTGTTGTTTTAACAGGAGCATTGGTATAACCTTAGTACAGTTTAAATAATAACCTTAAATGTTTGGTGTGTTAAAGGGGTCATATGATGTTGCTAAAAAGAACATTATTTTGTGTACTTGATGTAATGCAATGTGTGGTTAAGCATTCAAAAAACGAATTATTTTCCACATAATGTATATTATTGTTTCTCGCCTAAGCCCGGGTTGATTTGTACAAAGCTCATTGTTCTGAAAAAAGCAAGCTGTACTTTGATTGGCCAGCTATCCAGTGCGTTGTGATTGGCCAAATATCGCAAGCGTGTGACGGAAATGTTACGCCTCTTACTATACTGTGATGCTATGTCCTGGCAATACGACACAAAAACAATTAAAGCCATTACAAATGGAGCATTGTTGCATACAGTAGGGTCTCTGCATACAGTACATCACGTCTCGTAAACATGACCATGTCTGCATTTGTGATCGAGAAACGGCAAACAACAAGCACTACCCTTCACTGCTCAAAACTCGTGTTTGAATAGAACGTAGCTGGTTCTTTTAACAGGAAATGTAACTTACTTAAAGATTGTGTGTCAGAAGCACCAGACTGTCCTTGCAGAGGTAGAATTGCTCCACTTTATTGTCACGGAGGCAGACAGGAGATGAATGATCGAGGTTAGTCCCAGTGTAGCGTGACGGAATACTCAGACGCGG
>JAUYWG010000040.1:26153514-26168732 GCA_034779775.1 Enteromius afrohamiltoni
CGCACACAGACAGGTAAGTAAGCTTAACGTACTCACGTGAGACGACGAGATGGCAGAGTAGAAGATGGGACCTGACGAACAAGCTAAACACTTTAAACTATTAAAACATACTATAAGTAGGCTAAAAGCCGTATTGGGGAAAAAGGTGATAAAACACCTTAATAAGGAAATACTTTTGAGGTTTTTACATTATTTAGCTTTTTTTCCTATTTTGTAGGTGTTTTTTGTGTTAGTAAATGTGTTATTTACTAATGAATGTATTTATCTAATTCCAGTGACAAGCGATTCTCTGCTTTGGGCTTTGGGGCGAGAATTCCACCTAATTATGAGGTAAAAGACCATTTTTTATATACTTTATGTAGATTCACAGATTCACACGTGATATACTTGTTTGACTAAATTACAAATATATTTACATATATGGCATAAAAGTCTGAAAATAAATTATAGAATATAAGTATATTTTAGTGCATGCATGCTTCTTAGAACATTTTGCAGTACAGACTAAAGTCTGTGTGAGATACACAGTGAATTCAACCTTTTGAAACAAGAAGTATCATTTGGCATACTTTAAAAAAAGAGTACTTATTACAGAAATATTATACTTTGAAGTATCATTTCAAACTGGATATATTGTTTTTGGAGACTTAATTGCATTTTAAATAATAGCGCAATAGAGTCGAAATTCATGTTAAATGCTTAAGAGTACTTTTGTACTTAAATGTAACTTTATATGTAATTTCATAATTACTTCTATTTTTAATTTGATTGTGTACTGGTGAATGTACTAACAAGCATTTATGGTAAACTAAGATATACTTTAATGTAATTTATATCGAAAGTGTATCATGTATTTAAATATATTTGTAATTACACATTTGTAATAACGCAAGTAGCTATTTAGTAGATAAATGCAATATTGAAGTACATTAAAATTGCAGTCAAATACTTTACATGTCACTCAATATGTAATTAAAATTTAAAGCATGGTGAAAGATTATTAAAACAAATGATAAAAAAAATTACATTTAAAACATGAATTATGTACTTAATTGTGTTGTGGAGCAGTATTTTTCTGTAAGTACAGTACACTTAAGTGGCCCTTTACTTCATTAAAATTATATTATTTGCTAACATATATACTTTTTAAAATCAACTCAAGTGCATGTTGAGTAAAGTTAAGTGCACATCATTTTCAAAAAGGGTTGTCTATATTAGTATATCATTTCTAAAGGTGGAAGTATCTACCGTCTTCTATATTTGGTAGACCAGTCTCTGGCACTGTGTATCTCAAACATGCAAAGTCATAACTTTTTTTTATTTTTTATTTAAAGATCTGTCTCATGAAACACCAACCTTAACAGAAAAAAGGGATATTCTCACAGAATTAAAATAATAACAGCTTGCAAATGCTTCCCTGAGTGTTGACAGTAAACTGTCACAGGATTTTATTTTATGCTGTTTGTTTAGGCAGATTGCACGGCAGTGGCTATGAGCTCTATTTCCTTTTCAAGGAAATATAATAATTATATTATATTCAGAATGTCTTTGTCAACAAAAGGAAATCAATTGCAATAAAATGTGCGCTGCAGAAGTACCAGAGGGGGCCCACAGTGGTTGTGGCTTACAATGGGAAATCTGTAGGGAAGATGCTATTTTGTTTTAGTGTCAACATCAGCTCAATTCATGCGTAGTGTTGCAGAAAGTATTTTTTTTCTCGAAACATGCAAATAAGCACCGGATGATTCATAGCCTTCCTTTAACAGCAGGATCTATGACCTTGAATTAGGTTTTTAACCAGAAAACAGGTGTGTAATAGCATGCTAAACAAGCTGAAGCCGGATAAACAAACCCTCACTGTGTATTTTTCTTCTCCAACCTAAAGGTGTCCCATGACTTTGCCATCAATTTCAACCCGGAGGATGATGAATGTGAAGGTAAGAGCGACAAGCACTTTGTATGTTAGTAAGTGTAGGAACATCTCATGGGAACTGAACAGAGACATTCACAGATGTTTTTGAAGCTTTAGTCACAGAGTTATAGGAAAAGTTCACTCAGGAATAAAAGTCTGTCATCATTTACTTTTACCCTCACTGATGTTTTAAACTTTATATGACTTACTTTCTTCTCTGGAACACAAAAGGAGAAACCTTGAAGAATGGCCCCTCTTTTCAAAAATGCACTGTGAAGATTTCATAAAAGGGATCCCATATGACTTGTGCACCACTTTCTCCTGAAGCTATCTTTGTGTGAAGAAAAGATCCCAAAATATGTTCTATTCACAGAAAATCTCGCCCTTTACTGTCAACATCAATTCAAATATTACGTGTCTTTAAGGCAGGTTCAAGAGTCAGGTTTGACATCAATGACGCCATCCAACCTGCGTCATCAGACCAATCAATGCACAGTTAATCTGTCGAAAGACATAAATGCGAATGATATGGCAGGAGAATCTAGATTAAACCCTTAATTGTGTTTGGAAGCTGGTAGCTGGTTAGTCTACGCTACGCTAGTGTTTTTATAATGCTGCTTGAGGTACATTTTGTGGCTGTTCAGAATTCAAATATCCAGTGAGTGTCGCTAAAGATGAATGCTATATCATGTTGGAAATATCCCCTACACCAAACATTAACCTACCAGATAGTGTTAAGAAATGCAAAAGTAATTTAAAAACATATTCTCTGATGCAGCTGTGCTAGTTTAACTTCCCTACACTGATTTGAACTGTATTGTCACTGTTTTACACAGGATTCAAACCGGTGCTTTCCTCCACAACGCCGTATTACGTGTGCTACCAAGTAAACCTACTAGAAAACTCATGCATATCAAGCTGTTTATGTGACAACAACGATCAAAAGTTATTTTAATACAAATCAGAACAGAACAGAACAGAACATTCTGCAACTAATTGTGTAAAATTAGCCTAAATTAATCAATATGGGAGTTTTACTGCCTCTAGTTCTCATTTCAGATGGAAACTGCAGCAAGTCGTATGTATAGGTACATTTTTACAGCAGAAATGTATGAAGATGCACATATTTCCAATGAGCCTAGGTTCCTAATCTATTCATTGTTTCACCTTATAATGTAATAGAATGTAATAAAATATCATGTGCAATGGACATGACAAACAACCAATTTTAATTTCAAATATTATTATTAATTAAACCTAGTTTATCATTGTTGTAAATGTTATTTTTGAAAGCGCTTTATATGTAATGAATGCACTTTATACTTCATTGTATGATGGGGAATATTCGTAACCAGAGATAAAATACATTCGCTATAATACGTATCTATGCATTGTTACACCTTTAGAAAGTATAATGCATAATACACGTGACAATTTAGATGTGACGTGACAAAGAATCTGTAGATAGATTTGTAGACTGCATTTAACTTTGGTTATAATTATTTGTGAAAATCTATAATGCATTGCAACATACATTATCATGCATATGTGTAATGCATTATACATAAAGGCTTCAAGTAAAGTCATATGGTTTTGGAACAGCATGAGAGTGAGTAAATAATGACCAAATTTCTGGGTGAACAGTTCCTTTAAAACACAAAGAGAATATGTGAAGACTGTGAAAAATCTTGGGCTTGCTTCAGTCCTTTCACGTTTCTGCAGAAGATGGAGAGTTCCAAGTCAGTCTCTTGATCCCAAAATCTGTTGCTTTCGCTGCCAATACTTCAGCACTGCTCTCAAAAGCCCGCAGAGACAGAGAGAGAAATACAAATAAGCCTCCAGAACAGAAGTGATAGCCGTGTCCCCTCTCTCTCTGATCAGAGATCCAGGGGGTCGTGGAAGCCTACCAAAACTGCCTGCCCAAGATCCAGCTCTACGGTCCCACTAATGTGGCTCCCATCATCAACAGAATAGCTAAGCAGGCGGCTGGGAAAGAACCCATCAAAGACGCTTCTGTGAGTAGCTTTAAAGTTTACGTTTATGGCACAGCACTGAAGGGGAAATTTATTATGTAATCAGGTAATGGCGGAAACAAAAGTGTTTCATGTGGATATTTGCATGGGGAAATTCCTCAGTGGAAGAGACAGCTGACTGTGGTGGGCGTGATTTCACCAAGTACAAATTGTTCCTGGATCAACACTTCAATCAACCAACCAAAATTTGAGTTTTTTCAGGAAATTTCTGTTTTAGGGTTATGATCAGGGTTGGGTGCCCTTGTTAATCAGCTGTCACGTCCCACTGAATTTAGGAAAACATTTAAGTTAGGGTTAGGTTTAGGGGTAGGATCTGTAATAAATCTATATTTTTTGACAGTAATGTTGATCCAGGATTAACAAAAAACTTTGATCTAGGATCATGTCTTACTTGGCAAAATCACAGCAATCTCCATCACAAAAAAATTTAATGCATAAAAAAATAAATAAATGATTTTAATGTTTGTATATTTACAATATAATTATTATATATTTTTTTAATCATCAAGAATTTTCACTTGAGATTGAATATAGCTGTTGTATATTTAAATGTGGATAGATCTTAAATCAGAAACTAAATTATAATCATATTTGGGGGGGGGGTTTACGGGATTAAACTGAGATTTATACATCATCTGAAAGCTGAATAAATACGCTTTCCATTAATTTATGTTTCTTATGTTACCTGAGATACAACCATTTGAATATCTGGAATCTGAAAAAAAAAGAACAATTTTATATATTTTATAATTTTACAATTTTATAATATATTTCATATATTTCAGTATACCATATTTTTATGGTAGGAAATTTACTAAATATCTTCATGGAACAAGATCTTCATTTAATATTTTAATGATTTTTTTGAATAAATTAATATCTATCATGTTGACCCATACAATGTATTTTTGGCTATTGCTACAAATATACCTCAGCGACTTAGGACTGGTTTTGTGCTCCAGGGTCACATATATGTAGTATAGATTAATCTTATTCTAAGATTGGATTTCAGAAGTACATGTGCATTTTTAAATAAAATTCAGACTTTAATCACAATCACATTCGTAGACTCACTATCATACTGTCATTTTAAATAGTTGTTAAGAAATAATTTAATCCTTCTGCTTGTTATAAAATCAGTCTAAAGAATATTCAGAATAAGGTGTTCAGCTTCCGTTGTACTGCAGGCCTAATTGCTTCATGCAAATAGCAACAATGGTTTCTACCCTTTCCAAATTTGCATTGAAAAGACGTGTTTGTCCTCTCAGTGAAATGAATTAATTTCAAAGAAAGGACTTAATTTTATGTGATTTAATGTAAAAATGCATGGAGACATTAATTTAGTGTCCGTAGTGCAGGTGAAAAGTCTGTTAAAAGTGGATTTTGTGCAGACATGCTGCTCTTTTAAGGGGTTTAATGATTTTGCCCCTGTCTATTCTTTTGGGGTTTTATCTTCTGTCCTTGGTTTTGTTCACATAACCTTTAAAATATAGGTCACAATGAAACTGCTTAAAGTTTTTTTTCAGCTGATTATCTCGCAGGCTGTTTTGGTAATTAGCACAGTTACAATCAATTTAGTTCTATTAAGTCCCTTTACATGTCATTTAATGGTCTCGGGTCAAATATTTGCCCTCAAGCTTAGCAATTATCTATCCTTTATTTCATTGCTGTCTTCTACACACTCTGTCCTTGTGATGATCTTCATTTATTATTTAATCTTACATCACCCCTTCCCCAAAAGTGATCGTTTTTCAGTAAATGAGCTCAGTGAGATCAATGTTCAGTAACCAGGCCATTCATTCAAACTGTAGATATTGGATGTTTAATGTTGACAGGACCTCTGGGATGTACAGGCCAGTAAATATAGCTAATTTTAGCCCACTGACTGCTTGTTTTAGAAGGGTATCCAATATTCTGTTCATTACTATCTAGACATTTAAAGCAACAGTTCAGCTATAAAGTAAATATCAGTTTTTTTACTAATTCTCATGTCACCCCAAACCCAACTTATGTTATCTCTTCAGTTCAGTAGAATTTCTGAAGAATTATTTGTGGTGTTTTTCACACCTTTTGGGGGATTTTCATGCTAAATAAATTGATTTGTACCACTGAAAATACGAATACAGGTTTAGAGAAACATGAGGGTCAGTAAGTAATGACCAATTAATCCTAGAAAGTGAAAGCTTATTGGATGAATCTCCAGACATGTTCATAACATTGCATAGATCAGACAATATAACTGATAACAGTTCTTTTCTCTGCCAGCTGTATCATATCCTGCTGATCCTCACAGACGGGGTGGTAACAGACATGGCCGATACACGGGAGGCCATTGTACGGGCCTCCTACCAACCTATGTCCATCATTATAGTGGGAGTGGGAAACGCAGACTTCACAGACATGCAGATCCTTGATGGAGATGATGGAGTTCTTCGCTCACCGAAGGGAGAGCCCGTCTTGAGGGACATCGTCCAGTTTGTGCCCTTCAGAGACTTTAAAACGGTCAGTTTTCTCAGTTCTTAGTCACTGGGAATTAGCAGATCCCGTAGTTCCTGTTGATTCTGCACCTTGGAAAGAAAGTATCTTGCATACTGAATCAGAAATTTCTGTGTGCATTTTATTTGTATTTTTTTTGCATGCTATGGGTGGAAAAAACACAGAAAATTGAACCTAATACAAATTTCTTTTAATGTCGGACGAAGGTTTTGGAGGCAGTAAAAGGAGCCATGGATGCCTCGCATAAATGACATGGTTTGTGGGTGATTGAAGCAGACAGAGGCGAATCAGCATATGCCAGTGGTGCATTCAGCCAGAAATGGCTCTTAGAGCTTCACAGTTTCACCATAAGAGCTGTTTGTTCCCTCCCTCTGTACACGGCCAGAAAAAAAAGCGAGAAAACAGTCATTTTAGAGTAGTGAGGATTAAAAAATGTGTAAATACTCTCAACAGCCTGCTGCTTGGCTCTTTACCAAACAATTTAAATTACAAACTGTACTTTCCACATGCCTTTGTTTGAACACAATTTACCCTGAATTTGGTTGATTTGTTTTTTTTGTTTTTTTTTTATGCCCCCCACCACACGGAAGCTGATAAAAATGTGATTTTTGCAGGCTTCACCAGCTGCACTGGCCAAGTGTGTCCTAGCGGAGGTACCTAAACAGGTGGTGGAGTACTTCAGTCACAAGGCCATACCGCCGATGAACCCAGTGCTGAATTCAACCCCCAACTCCATCGCCAACACACCTGAATAACACTCAACCCGAGCTGCGGTACAGCCCCGCACACCTCCACAGTACTGCACCAGATGAGAGCTGGGCAACATACAGCATACACTGTCATCCTGACTATGTTTTGTTCATTCGTAAGCTGTTCATACATGACTGACGGTTTGGATCTTGGTGTCCGATCTTGCCCTTGACACCATGACTGCTCTCCCAGCATGCAAACCGGAGTCCTTTTCCCCTCTGCCTCACGCAAGAGCAAACAATACATTGAATTCCCATCAGCACCAGGCCTTCTGATCCCCGCTGACTCTTTTCAACATCACAAGGCCACTTCTGCAGTCTGCTGTTTTGTATGCCCTTTAGAGCTTTTGAAGACTTTGCTCTGCCTGTCTGTGGGCTCTTTTCATTCCTGGACTCCTTGAGAACTGGAGTAAGCAGAAATGCTGGGAAACATACATTACGGTGTAATATGAATAATCAATCCATAGATAATAGCATGTACATTGACTAAAAGAGTTTGCTTTGGTTTTGCTGGACAAAGATGCATAGTTTATTGCTAAAATCATCATCCTCTTAATGTAATCACGTGAACGGGTGTGTGAGGATGGTCATCATCTGGCTTGTCGATTAGTCAGGATGACTAGTTTTAAATATTTTAGTGGTGGTGCTTGAATTAGCATGCTGACAGAGATGAAACCCTCTTGGATTAGCTGCGTCATTAAACCCATCGCTGCAAAAACAGCCATTCACATGCAGTGAATTTTTCAATGTTTTTCAGAATCTAACGCCATGAGCATTATTAAGACAGCAAATTAAATGAGTTGTTTACATAGAAATACTTTTTATAAAACATGTCTTGAGATTCTTGTTTCATTCTGTTGTGTCTTTAAAATTATTTTAAAATTATTAGTTGACTTGTGAGTTGGATGCATGAGAAAACTCTCATTTTTTTCACATTCTGTCTGTGCCAATGCACTGATTCAAATCTAAACTACTTGATTTTTTTTTTTATCCCTGGTTGGTTTTTGGAAACATGTGAATATTGCCAAGAAGAGAAAAAATGCCACAGGCACAATGTCAATTATGAGAGAAGTGCTCTAATTAAAAAGGTGAAGTGTGTAATCTCTGCGCCTGTAGCAAAACCAAGAGGATTTCAAGAATACTGTGATTCTGTTCTTTTCAAACTGTTTTAAATACACTCTCCCCATCTCCCCAGGCCAAACAGATTCCCGCCCCAACCTCACTCTATCTACAGTATGTATGGGATGTCTACCCTTGTGAAAAAGTAGCCAAGTTAATTTTATTGATTAACTTATTACTTATTATTTTTGAGTTTTAAAGAAGTACACTTACTGCGATGTTCTGACAGTAGCACTTTATTTTATGGTTACACCTATTAATTGCTCATTAGCGTGCATATTACTAGAATATTAACCATTTATTAGTTCTAATTAAACACATATTAATGCCGTATTCCACACGACCTTATTCTACATCCCTAATCCTACCCAAAACCTAAACTTAACAACTACCTTACTAAATATTAATAAGTATCATATTAAAAATGTATATTGAGGCAAAAGTCGTAGTTAATAGTTAACAAGTGTTACCTATTCTAAAGTGTTACCATAAATGAATAGTATTTGGTAGCACTTTATTTTGGGATCCCTTAACTAGTTGCGTATTAGCATGCATATTACTATAATATTAGCCATTTATTAGAAGTAATCAAGCACATATTCTTCATCTAGGCTTATTCTTCATCTTCATACCCAAATAACTACCTTACCAACTTTTAAGGAAATTATTGAGGGAAAAGCTGCTGTTAATAGAGAATATTCTAAAGTGTTACCTATCATTTTATTTTTTTGTATAATATATTGCAACTTTGTCACAAATGTGTATTTGCTTATCTTTTAAATACTTGATTTACATATTTTGATTACATTAAAGTAAAATTGAGTTTACCATAAATGTTTCATATTTTAAAGATTAATGGAATACAATCCAGTTTGCACTTGTATATAATTTCTGTAATTTGTTCTCTTTTTTCACAAGGGTAGACATGCTGCATGCAATAAAACTAAGCATTTTAACATCAAAACAACACGCAACACGTTTTATTTTGAAATTAAACAAATCTAATGTTTGGATGGCGCTTTTATACAGCAGTGTGAATAAAATATAGACATTTAATGTACTGGTGCATAATGTTGCAATATAAACAGCATTTTCATCAAACAACAAACAATATAGCCATATCAAATACGGATGGATGCAACAGCGATAACTTCTAATACAAACTTCCTAATTCAGTATTGCCTAGCATTAAAATACATGCCCTCTAATTAAATTGTTAACTGAATTACAACCTTTCACACAATGAGACAGAAATTGAAACAGAAATTCATGTTATCCAGCATTATGCATCAGTTTTTTTTCGTGACAGTTATATAATGATGTATTATTGCATATTAACTAGAGATTTTAACAGATAATGTTTATACAATGTATATTTCTATTTTAGGTGCAAATCAATATTTTCGAGTTATCCATAAACACAGGGTGCATCATACATATATATATATATATATATATATATATATATGTATGATGGCATTTTGGGGGCATGGAAAGCGTGACATCCCATGATGTGAGTAAAAACATTGGCGCAAGAGCACAAATTAAAAAGAGCCTGTACTCTTGAAGGGGCTGCTTTCCCTCCTTCTTTATACCCACAGTATTATAGTGCAGTGCAGCACAAACATGCCTGTATGGCATGATTGCAACATTCTCATTCCACTGTAATATGGTTATGTAAATGAGGGTTGCCAGATCTTAACGAGTTGCTGATTTTGAAATGGCTTTTGAACTGCACACCTTGCCTGTTTTAAATTGCGCAGTGGTCTTGTACGTTGCATTTTATTAATAATTCTTTCTTTTCTTTGCTTGTCGTTTTAATCCATCTCCAAATGGACTGTATTTGCATGTTCAGTGTTTCCAGGAGAAGTTTGATCTCTCTTGTTTGGAGGTGCTGTTCCGCCACAAATTAGTAGAAGGAGAGGAAAATGTTGGGCATGAGTTTCCTTTACTATTCATTTGGAATATGGGTCATCATCTTGCTGGTATTTTCTTGCAGCCTGAGGTCATTGAAGATATATTCACACAGGCCTCTGAGTTATTAGGCAACATATTAAGTCTGTTTACAGACAGCCAGCTGCATCCTAAAGCATTATACCAACGAAAATATTGGCAGATCGTGCTGTCCAACAATAAATCTTCATTAAATTGTATTGTTCTCACTATCTTAGGCACTGGATTGCAGGGAGCAAAAGGAGTCATCTGAACGCATTTTGTCTCATCTATGTTTAACAATGTGCTTTGATTTGAGCCAGTGACATTACCGGAAGTATCTCTTTCAAAAGCTGTGATTTACTGCATGCACTCTTCTGTGTTGAAATGTACCCGTCTGATTTCGGATTTCAGTGTTATTTCGTTGGAAGCGAGTTGCACCAGCTCGTTTCTTGTAGTCTAGACACGTAATCCTGCATCAAGGCTAATAAATCTTTTAATAATTTGACTGAATGGTGGTATGTCTTTGTGCATGTTGAAGAAGGAAAATTTGGACAAGAAATGGTCGATTTGATGGAGATGGACATATTTGCATTTTGGCAGATGATGAATATTTGTGAAGTCCTTTTTTAAACACTGTTCTTAATCGCATGAAAAACGTACATATTGCATCCAATGTATCAAATTAAAGTAAAATATATAAGAAAAACACTGGAAAAGTTGCATACATTAACATAACTAACCCACACAATGTATATTTATGTATGTGTAGTACATTTTTAGACATATTTGTCAGTGTCATATATGTATATGTATATACATACATACAGATGTGGTCAGAATAATTCTCACCCTTGGTAAATACGATCAAAGAAGGCTGTGAAAATATATCTGGATTGTTAATCCTTTTGATATTTTATTTAATATATATTTAATAAAATTAATGAAAATGTTTTTTTACATAGAATTCACAAAAATCTAACCTTTCATTGGAGAATAAGAATTTAAAATGGGGGAAATATCATATACATATTGTTAAAATATATATATATTGTTATTGTTATTTATATTGTTAAAATATAAAAAAAATACACACATATATATATATATATATATATATTATTATTATTTTTTTTTTTTTTATATTTTATATATATTCAAATGGAATAGACAACAGATGGAAATTATAGGCAATTAGCAAGACATCCTCAATAAAGGAGTGGTTCTGCAGGTGGTGACCACAGACCACTTCTCAGTTCCTATGCTTTCTGGCTGATGTTTTGGTAACTTTTGAATGCTAGCTGTGCTTTCACTCTAGTGAAAGCATGAGACGGAGTCTACAACCCACACAAGTGGCTCAGGCAGTGCAGCTCATTCAGGATTGCACATCAATGCGAGCTGTGGCAAGAAGGTTTGCTGTGTCTGTCAGAGTAGTGTCCAGAGCATGGAGGCGCTTCCAGGAGACACGTCAGTACATCAGGAGACGTGGAGGAATCCGTAGGAGGGCAACAACCCAGCAGCAGGACCACTACCTCCACCTTTGTGCAAGGAGGAACAGGATCACTGCCAGAGCCCTGCAAAATTACCTCCAGGAGGCCACAAATGTGCTTGTGTGTGCTCAAACAGTCAGAAACAGACTCCATGAGGGTGGTATGAGGGCCGAAGTTCACAGGTGGGGGGTTGTGTTTACAGCCCAACACAGTGTAGGATGTTTGGCATTTGCCAGAGAACACCAAGATTGGCAAATTCACCACTGGCGCCCTGTGCTCTTCACAGATGAAAGCAGGTTCACACTGAGCACATGTGACAGACATGACAGAGTCTGGAGATGCCGTGGAGAACGTTCTGCTGCCTGCAACATCCTCCAGTTTGGCAGTGGGTCAGTAATAGTGTGGGGTGGGGATTTTATATACATGATAAACTTACCCAGAGAATGTGACAATTATATTTAACTTTGTACCATATTCTGTATGGAAATAAATGTCATAATATATGATAAAAATACATTTCCATATGGGAGAATGTTGGTCATTTTCTAGCTGCTCTTGTTTCACAATCTAGTCTAATTTAATTATTTTACTTTACTAAAAGTGTGAAAGGAAGCGAGAGTTTTAAAAGTTTTAAGATAACTTAAACATTGCAAATAAATGCGTCCAAACTTTTAAAATAGTGTATATTTTATTGTTTACAATTTGAGTTGCAAATCAGCAAAACCTGAAATTGGGAATTAATTGAGGTCACAGTCTAAATCTAAATCTGAGTAATATTGCTGGTTGTTTTATTTTAATATCTGTGCTGGAAATTTAAATGTATACAGCTACAGAATTGTGTCTTTATTTTTAAGCCAGAGGCTATATCTGTCATTACATAAGAATCAAGAAAGCAACAAATATGTATTACTGCATCTAAAGTAACCCAGACAATGCACAGCATTTATAAGCATATGATAACATAATTGCAGGTCATTTATCACTAGTTGCTTAATTTTATTTTTTCTCATGCAGATAGCTTTATGTGGAATTGACTATATAATCTATTTATTTACAAGTAAATATCAGGCTCATTTAGAACTTAGAAAAGGCTTTTTGAAGAACTAAGCTTCTAGGAAAGTGAATTATATTGCAATTATTGCTCTCATGATTAAGATAATAATCAGCAAAAATGGCCTGGGGTTAGAGAAATGGATTTTTCCAGTTCTCATGGACTCAAATGTTACATGTAAGCGTCTGGTAATTCAGTTGAAAAAAGTCATATGCGGTATAGAGTACAGTATTACTATAAATTATGTTCTTGTAATACACATCTAGCACGAACAGAAAAAAATATCCCTTAGAAAAATAGACACAATTAAACTAGCCTGGACTGACACAGCAAAGCAATAAAGATCCAGCCGTTTGTATTGGATTTAATAAAAGGGTAATATTTCATGGGAAGTCATTGCTCAGCTACAGGTCAAAGGGGGAAATTTTTGCACTTACTTCAAAATTTTCATTTGTTTATTTTTCATTTGTTTCAGCTTATCATTTTTACCAGTCAGTACCCAAGTCATGTCTCTCATATGTGCTTTTACCCAAGTCAAAGCACATATGCTTTTTCATTTCACAGTCAGATGAATACGGTTATAAACCTATTTCAAACCACAAGGAAATGAAATCCGCACTGTTTTTTTGTTTTCAATTTGTCAGCTTTCACACCATAAGCATTAAACCTAAATGTGCTGCACTAAAGCAATATCTAAGTGAATCCTGTCATTTGCGTGATGCGCCAGCTTTCCAGCTCCAGAAGGCCGGCGGTAGGATCTTCACTAAAGATGATGAGGTCTTCTCAGCGTACCTCCGTTGCGTCACTTCATTGGGTGACTGCATGAATGATTGTAGTTGCCATGGAGATTTTGCTGGGTGCTTAAAGGGCAGCCATGAAGAAATGGAGCGAGATGAGCTGGAGCAGATAATTGTTAAAAAAGCAGAACAACCTTGGGTGAAGTTCAGGCCTCTCAGAGAATAGCACAGAATTGCTTCAGTGATGTTCACGCTGTGTAGAGTTATACACAGGTTTTTAAACCATCAATAATGTGCTTCTGAGAGCATAAATACTAATTGTGTTGTTTATTGAAGATGTGAATAGCATTGTCATTTTTAAATTCCCCCTATTATGGATTATGAAAGGTTCATATTTTGGATTTGGGAGTCCCAAACAACAGGCTGACATGTATGCAAGGTGAAAAAATGCTTAATATTCTTATAAAAAGCATTTATTTTTACCTTACTGTTAAAAAAAAATCTATTTTTACAAACCCCTCCGGTGATTAGTCGATTTTATTGAAAGAGTTACTCCACTCCAAAATGAACATTTTGAAAAGATACACTGTTTGTACAAATCAAAGTGTAAATACATATACAATACATCTTTCCATTGCATAACTGCACACGTAATGTGTGCCCACCGCATGCTATCCAAAATGTTGGTGTGTTGATGTTTTTATTTTAGGGTGGAGTAGCCCTTTAAAGCAGTGTTTGTGAGCTTTCAACGCTCCAAAAACAGCACCTAGTGGCAAAGAATGAATTTGCATTTTCAGACCAACATGAAAATCAAGTTTTCCCAGGTCTGCTCACACAACAAGGGAGCAGGCAATATGATAATGTTTCATGGTAATGCTAATGCTAATATGCTAATGTTTCATCCTGCACAGTTTTAAATCTGAAAGTGTACCGTATATAAAGTTATTCAAAAGAATCAATTCTGAATCATTGAAACGAGTGACATCAACGCTTGCGACTTGTTTCAATGATACACAATTGACTCTTTTGAAAGACAATAACTTTATATACAGTGCACTTTCAGATTTAAAACTGTGCAGGATGTTTTTATTCATTTAGAGCTGTGTTACACACTGCATGAAAAGTAATTTTCAAGATTAATGTTTTTTTTTTTTTTTATGTTTACTGAAAGAAAAACATTTGTTTATCCAATCATTTTATTCAGGGTCAGATGCAAGTATCTTTACTTTTCACTATTTGTGCACAAACTGTAAATAACATTTTATGGAAAATATGTTGGATTAATGGATGAATGAATTGAATTAATAGCCTGACCATACACCATGTTAAAATCAAAGCCAAATCTTTAACCCAAACCCAACTTGTAATCGTTTTGCTTACTGGTGGTGCTTCAAACTGAGGATATAATATACACTGGCCAAGGGGACCTCTGGAGTATATGGATCTCTTACATGGCAGTTTATAAAAAACGGAAAGATGCAACAAGTTTTCAACACCTGTATTTGGAGATCCTCTGCCATTCCTCCTTGCAGATCCTCTTCAGTTCTGTCAGGTCGGATGGTAAACATTGGTGGACAGCCATTTTTAGGTCTCTCCAGAGAGGCTCATTCAAGAACTGTCACTGTTGTGAAGCCACTCCTTCGTTATTTTAGCTGTGTGCTTAGGGTCATTGTCTTGTTGGAAGGTAAACCTTTGGCCC
>JAUYWG010000040.1:26168832-26189715 GCA_034779775.1 Enteromius afrohamiltoni
GTATTGGACAGGTGATGAGCAGTGCCTGGTTTTCTCCACACATACCGCTTAGAATTAAGGCCAAAAAGTTCTATCTTCGTCTCATCAGACCAGAGAATCTTATTTCTCACAGTTTTTAGTCCTTCAGGTGTTTTTTAGCAAACGTCATGCAGGCTTTCATGTCTCTTTCACTGAGGAGAGGCTTCCGTCGTGCCACTCTGTCATAATGCCCCCACTGGTGGAGCGCTGCAGTGATGGTTGACTTTATACAGCTTTCTCCCATCTCCCGACTGGATCTCTGGAGCTCAGCCGCAGTGATCTGTGGGTTTTTCTTTACCTCTCTCACCAAGGCTCTTCTCCCCTGATAGCTCAGTTTGGCCAGACAGCTCTAGGAAGGGTTTTGGTCGTCTCAAACATCTTCCATTTAAGGATTATGGAGGCCACTTTGCTCTTAGAAATCTTAAGTGCAGTAGAATTTTTTTGTAACCTTGGCCAGATCTGTGCCTTGCCACAGTTCTGTCTCTGAGCTCTTCAGGCAGTTCCTTTGACCTCAAGATTCTCATTTGCTCTGACATGCATTGTGAAAAATGGCTGCAATATAAAGAGTTAAAAATTTAAGGGGGTCTGAATACTTTCTGTACCCACTGTACGTGATGCATTTAATTTGCATTTCATCCTCTGTGGAGTGAGGTTCACTTTTGGCTTTTGTGTGCGATCCCTGCATGTTCTCTACTGTACATTACATTTTTCCTTTTCTCTTTGGCTTTCCGTTTCTGCCAGCTCCTGCCTAACTATTGGATGATCATGTCTTTTGAATTTAGCCAGCTTAGAATGTTTTTCATTATAGATATATATCTGAAACAGATCAAAACCACCCATGGACCATTCATGGACCACAATGTGGAGTGCTGGTTTCCTGTCATTCTTTAGATGCAAGATAACAGATTTCCAAGACTATGCCTTTAATGTGTAACTTATTACATTTTAACTGGTTATTTTTTCAACTATTGGCTTTTTTGGTAGTCTGCTACCACAGTTCAGTTGTGACAAACAGTCTGAAAACAGGCAGATATGACAGGAGAATTACATCATTTTGTCTGAAAGTCATGAACATTTCAATCACATTGCCACTTCACCACATCTCAAATGATAACTGTATATTGTATTTAATGGCACTCTGTGGTGGATGGTGATGATGACAGAAATGATTTTTGAAAATATCTTCAGAACAAACTAGGATTATTTCATAGATAGCATGCTATGTATCTTAAATATACACAATATAATTATCTATGATATTTTTTACACCATACAGAAATGTTGCATGAACTGACATAAAAATATTCTGTTCACAACAGATATTTGTTTACCACATAGTATTTCATATTTTGAAATGTTTTCACTAAATCATTAAAATGCATTACAATATGCATATAACAATTTAACGGCATGTCATAGTTTAAGATAAACAAAAAAATTTAATAACAGAAAAAATAAAAGTTTCAGTTTGAACCAAAGCTGAATAAACACCCACATGCAAAAGTCATAAGACCAAGACTATTTCTACAGTTTTTTCCCCAATGTCCCTGATATCAGCAGTAGAAAATGTGTTTATCATTTGAGCTTTTAAAAGAGAAATGAACTGGCATTGTGCTACCGATCAAATTGACTGCCAGTATTTTAGCTGTGCAGCAGGCAGTTCCATTTCCATGTCTTGATAATGCACACAAACAAACAACAAAATAGAAACTTCAATTGAGCTGCGTGTATTTGATGTCTGCCCTCTTTACTTTGCATTTCTGATGTAAATGAATGTTCAAAGCACAAGCTGAACATCAGAACCGTGGCATTTCACCCCACTGACTCCACACTGCACAAAAAGAGACGTTTCTCTTGCCAACTGGGCAGCATTTGGAAAAGCAAATAGTCTGTTTTTAAACTGGATATTAGCAGGTTATTTAGATAAACTACCCCAAAAGGTTAGTTCCATTATACTTCTTCAAAGTTCAAGATACGCATTAATCATCAGTGGTTTAGTTAAACACATGAACTACGCTATTTCAACTAATTTGTCAAGATTTTGAGATTGATTTTTCTTTTTTTTCTTTTTTTTTTTGAAAGTACATTACACGAGCAGTAAAAATGTTAAAAAGGTCCACATAAAAATCCATACCCTGCTTAAATTCAGTAGTTGCATGTGATGGAGATATAGAAAATAGTAAGCAGTGCATTTTAAGTCAGCCTTTATAAGAGGTTGTTTCTGCTTGAGATTGTGGTCACTTTATGAGATTAATGTGGTTAATTTCACTCAGGCTTGTTCTGCTTGCACACCAAGATGATCCCTAGGGCTAAATTGTTCATATATTTGTAATCCACTGCAGCTGTTTAATATTTTACTTTCCTCTGCAATAAATGCTAATGTGCAATTATGATGATCTTCCTCAGTCCTCAAAAAGAAAAAACCCAAATAAACAGAGAGCTAACAAACCACTACATGATTTTGTAAGATACTAATCTAGTGTGCAACCAGTACAACAAACAAAACTAAAGCGTAATATTAGATACTTAATATAATTGCTTTTGCTTACTTATTTTTTAATGCCTTTTCCTAAGACTCACTGCATTTAAGTAATATCCAGAAATCTTCTAATTGTTAAAAAAAACCCTACTATAAGGACTTGGAAAGCAACAGCCTGGGAATCTGTTACAAATAAACTGAAGTAAAATTTGATATGTATAACAGCCAGATGACAGGAAGATATTGATTGGTGACAACCAATAGTAACCAACATTTGTGAATGTTTTTAGTGTAGTAGAAAGCTGAAGCGTGTTGAATAACGTGTGCATAACAACTAACACATGAATTTTGCAGCAAAGCTGAATAGTAGTGTCTTCTTCAAATTGATAAATTGGATGTATGGTTCTCTAATCCAGAGAAAAGCCTATTTTTAGAGGCAAGAATTCACTGCACCCACTCCCTCTAACATCGAATAGCTTCTTGTCCCTTCATGACCTTAAAACTGAACTTTGATGTTTTGTAATCTGTAGTATGTGCTTTAAAAATTCCCATATCTTATAACAATGTGCCCTGCGGTGTTATCATGCAATTTACAGAAATATGCAGGGTAACAGCTGAAACACACTGTAACAACGGCACGGTTTCTGACAGAACTAACTGAGCTGGGTACAAAAGGGTATACTGTTTTGTATCTGAGATACGACTAGATCAAAAGTACTTATTGTCCTCATAACTGTAGAAAATATTAACTATAACATAATTTTTGAGCGTACAAAGAAAAAAAAATTACCACTTTATATTAAGTGTTCCTAATACCTGTGTACTTACAAAGTAAATAGATGTGTATGTAATATGTAACTACAGTGTAAGTACACATTGGTTCATATCTACAGCTCTAATGTTTGTGTAACTACACACATGTAACAACCCTCAGAATGGCATGTGTAAGTACAAATATTGGTAACACTTTTTTCACTCACTAAGTACTCGTGCAACAGGAGTTATATTACTACATTTTGTAACAACAGTATGTCTTAATTTAATCCAGGGGTGGAGATGGGTAAGTTTAGGGATATGTAAAAAGTGAGGAGTCGGTGCACTAATGTAATATCGTTGTACTTAAATAGTAACTCATCGGGATCTCTCCACTTACTATAGAGTGTAACATTTTGGTCACCAACCGCAACTTATACATAAAAACATACTGACCACTGCTGTGTAACATGTAATTCCATGGTAAATACACAGTAAATACATAGGATTGATTACTTACCTGTAATATAAAATGTAACACTTTACCAAAAAGTGCTGTTAGTCCTGTTACACATTTGTACTTTCATTTACCAAAAAGTGCTGTTAGTCCTGTTACACATTTGTACTTACACACACCCTTGAGTGTGTTGTTACATGTGTGTAGTTACACAAACAATAGAGCTGTAGATAATATGCAGGAGTGTGTACTTACACTGTGGTTGCACACTACATGCACATCTAGTTACTCTAGGTATTAGGGACACTTAATATAAATTGGGACCAAAAAAGAAATGTTAATCACACTTAAAACAATTAAAAGTGCATGCTTTTACTACCTCTTATTTGTAGATTCAACTGTTTATGGTCTACCCTAATGCATATAAGATTATGGGAGCAAAATAGCAGAATATGCAGGTGCAAACACTGGTAATTGAAAGAACTGTCAAGCACAAAAAAAACAAAAATAGCTTTTTAATGAATATCTAAAAGAGTGCAGGATGTGCAGATATGTGGTTATGCGTTGTGGCTAATACATATTACAGGTACAGTACTCTTTAAAAGAGCATTGGTCTCTGCCGTTAATGCACCTGTCAAGCTTCAGTCAGTCAAGGCTCATTTAGCTTCACTTTAATTTTGCTAATTCTTCTCAGCGAGTCACTTGTATATTTGCGCTGATGTTTAGGCTGAAAAGAGCAGGTGAATGCAATGCTAATCATTTTAGCAGGTGAACTAATTTTTATTATTTATTATTTGTGCAAGGAGGTTTAATTTTCACAAAATGTTTATTACCTTTGCTTGAAGTTGACCATTTAAAACAGCACCTTTACGACCTATAGCACAAACTTTATCAAATCGCTGCATGAGCATTATATACAAAAGCCAAGTCGGTAAATGCTAATCTTAATGCAGCTAGCTATATATACTAATTGAACGTTATATCACCTAATAAATATTCATATGCCTTGTTCAAGAGGCTTCTATGGTTCATAATATGCCTGCATTTTGTATCTCCCACTATTCCCAGCTCTGATAAATGCAGTCATGATGAACAATCGCACCATCTTGTTCACCAGATCTAATATTCTGTAATATTCTGTGTCCATTCAAAGGCGACATTAATCAATACTTCCTTCACTGTGATCCTAAATTTAACGCTCCCTTCATAAACCTGACACGGAGAGCTGTAATTAAATTTGTTCCTTATATCTGAGATTGATGGCTTGTAATAATCTGTTTAATGAGGTAACAGGTTACCTCTGATTGCTGTAATACAGAAATCCGGTACAGTCGCCAAGAACTTTTTCTGAAAACTTTTGACATCCACAATTCTGGTTTCACGCGGGCTTCCTAACGTCTGTTCTGAAATATCATGAGAATTCTGGGTGGGAGCAGATACAGTTAGTGCCATAAAGGAGCTAAACTCTCTAAAGAGGCTGACAGGATAAGAGAATAATGTGCAGCATTTAAATAAGAACAACCTTTTCCTGGCTTCAGTCTTCCTCTGAGAAAACCTGAGAAGGTGTAGATGAAGGAGCTTTGTAAATAAAAGAGAATACTTTCAATGCTAATATCTGCTGACAGCTCCTGATAACAAAGAGCTGAACTAAAGGAAAAACTACAGCACAGGCTTGAGGGAACATTAGCTTAAGTTTGGAATAAGATTGATTGATTGTTTTGTTTGCTATGCTACACACATACTGTATATATACACATTTCAACTTGCGTGCATTTAAATGAATCCCACCAGCTTAATTTTGGGTATAATAGCTAGCTTGATAGATAGTAAGACTCAAAATGCATTGCATTGATGCCACATCAAAAAAGTGGCATTTTCTGGAAAAAAATAATAAAATAACAAGTTATCTGTTTAAATATTTTTTTAACTGGACTTGCGCATTTTTTTATATTTCATCATATTAACATATGGATACAAATTAAGACAACTAATACTGAAAAAAAACAAAACCTAATAGCCTAACCTATACCAAAAACTGCTTGTGCTATATTTATTTACATTTATTATTGCAGAAGTAAACATCATTTTATGTCTTTGTGCTTTTCAGTGGACTTTCAAAAAGCACTATTGCACTGACAAAAGACTTTTATGCAAAAACACATCCCTCTACCATTTAGGGGTCTACAAGGTAAAAAGATTTTGTAGATATATCTTTTGTACCTTAGGATATGGCAAGGTTTGAAGTGTCAGTATATACCCTTTTTCTGAGACCTACTGTACATACACGCACATTTTGTCTTTGAGCAACTTTACAAGTTGTAAAATTCATGAACAGTTAAAGTCAAATACTTTCCAGTTTGACCTGAATCTTTTTCAAGAGCTCTGACCTTTGGGCTGACCCTACCACATTCACCTGTCATGGAGTAACACCTACTCTGCTCAGTGTGGGACAGCAAACAGTGTCTGGCGTGTTCAGCTCTGAAACAACATTAGCACTAACCTTGTCTTTAACCTCAACCCTTCAGCAGCTTGACACGACCCCTTTATTTGATTCAGGCAGGAACCTCTCTACGCTGCCCCTCAGTGGATGGGATGTGTAAATGGAGGTATGGAGTCTAGACTAAGTGCAATGCTATCTGTAATCCAACTCCACATCCAGCCTTAGACTCAGACTGTAAGTGCCAACCACTAAATCAATGCCATTGATTGGTCTGTTGGGAGGAGACTGATGTGCTGGTTTAACCCATTAGACACATCACCTTTTTAACCTGCTGAGAGAGATAATTAATGGAAAAATGCCCCTAGTGAAAAAGATAAGCACTTATGCAAAACTAAAATATAAAGCCATTTGTATCAAAAGTTGTATGTCATGAATTATATTGTAAAATACTTGTAATTACACCTTCATAATAATGAATGAGCATTTTACTACATTTAAAATATATAAACCTTAATGTAATATTAATTTGAATACCTTTGCAGTTGAAAATATAACCAAATACTATAGATGTGTGAATATAAATTAAGAAGATTATTAATACTAGTGCTGTCAAACATATGTGTGTACTGTGTCCTATTTACTATGTGTATATAAAAATATTAGTTAAAGTTATAGAAATATATTTATAGGCTAAATAATCAAATGTATATGTTTATACAGGTAAATAGATTTACAGAAATATATGCTGTATGTGTGTCTTTATATATACATAATAAATATACACGGTACACATATATTATGTAAACAACAAATATATGATGTAAACTCTTATTTTGGTTTCAAAAACCAAATCTCTTTTGTTTTGCAACAGTTTTTTGTTTTTAAAAACATTCAGAGTTTAGAGCACTTTTTTTTTCACAAGGGCACATTTAAAAAGTTATGTCTGTGTTAATTACTTTCAGAGGAACAGAACCTTTGACCAGACTTTTGTTATTTTGGTGTTGTTTTCTGTGCAATGATTTATGTAATGACTGCTGTATCATTATTTAAATGTTTAATATTTCACATCAGTCTATTATTAATATATTACATATAAGTGTACCCGGTAAAACCAAATGCTTTGCATGTCGGTCAGACACTCTCTTCCTGTCTAAGTGGGTTATTCTTGGCCAGAATAAGCTTCAGTCTGAAACGGACCTTTTGCCATTGTGTCAAAGTGGCTACGTGACACTAATCATAAAGTAAAATGCTTGCCTTATTAAATATTCATGTGCTATAGTCTCAGAAACTTCCAGCCGCTGTTTAATTTCGAGGGGGAAAGTTAACAGGTTAATGAAAACAAATGTTGCTGTACTTATCCAGTCATTTATTTAAATCAAATAAAAATGGTAAATAAGAACTTCTGCTGCGGGTTTACTTATGATTATGAAATCTCTCAGGATGATGTATTAACAAAGAGTTAACAGGATAACTCAGGGTCAGGGTTTAAAATGACCCTTGTGAAAAAGCATCTTTCCCTGCAATATCATTATACTTTTATGTTAGGAGAACTCAGTGATGGAAATGTTTGAAAAGCTTTGCCAAGACTGTTCTCTGTAAGGCAATCAATGCACCAACAGAGCCCATAATGTCCCACAAGAACCTCTGTCAATCGAGTCATGAATATGGATTACAAATGAACTGGTTGGTACCTGATGTTTTTCTCCAGGTTATGATCTTCCATCTTCAGCATATTGACTGCTTCCCCAAGCCAGACTGCTCAAGAGCCCCAGATGTCTTTTACATTGCCTACGCAAATCATGGGAGCAAAAGTCATTTCTGCATTCCGGTGCTGATCCTCATTCTAATTCATGCTATTTTCTTTTAAATATGTGCAAGCACTAACAACACATTGGCCCGTGTCTGCACCGAGAGATATCACCCTATATCACCTCTAGGGGAGCAAGAATACTTTTTTGATAAATCATAAAGACAGGCATTAGCTGGCTTTAATAAAACCTTTGGAGGCATTTCGCCCAATCTCTAACACTCCAAACCCACAGTTTCATCAGCACCATATTAAGAAGGCCCCATCTTGCGTTTGTCAACCCTTAATTGTTAATTACATTCCAATTAGTCAGTGGGATGGATTAAGAAATCAGCTCCAGCAGCCCTGAAGCAGAGTCATACGAGGTGAGGAGAGCAGGTTTATTTGCCTGCTTTGTGTGTTTGTACTGAAAGCTATTTTGGTTTTTCCATCACTCTATTATTTTATCTGTCTGATTTGACAGGTTATATGATGCATCCTGATCTGATCTCTTACTTACTCCTGAGCAGAACTCAACTAAAAGTTCAACTTAGGTCAGAATCTGCTGTTTTGTTGGATGCTCAGGGTTTCAGATACTGATAAAAAGTCTTGTTTCGAATGGGCTTCAAAAGCTTTTGATATACTGTAAAGCAGTCAAGTTCTTTGAGTCGTAATGTTGCTGTTTTTGCATGAAAAGTATCTAGAAAGTTAAACAGCACAAAGTTCACTGCAAAGGAAGTTGTTCTCAGTAAGTACTGTTTCTGAACTCCCTCAAATGGCTCCATTGGTGTCTTGAATTTTCTTCTGGGAACATATTTGTCCCAAAAGCAAACACAAAAATATAAGGGCATAATCGAGTTGCATTGCACAGCGTTGTCACCATGTCCAAAAATACACCATTTCACAAGTAATTTACCGATACACATGCAGATGATCACTTCAGACATGACTGACTGTGATTATGTGAACTTGCAAGATCATGTGAGGTCATCAGTTTTGTGGTCAGCAGCAGAATATTAGATGTTTCTCAAACTGAAATATAAGAATAGACTTCTGCATGGATAAAAGTCCTTTCATGTCCAGCATTAGTGTGTGTAATGAAATGAAAGCCCACTGATATTTCTCTTTCAGAGTGGAAAAACACTTCTCAGGCCCACACTCAGGTTCCTTTCCTTATATCTTTCCAGGATACAGGAGTCATTTCTAATCGAATCTTTCTTCCAAAGCACAATCTGAGCACACTGACCTCATGCACTGCACTGTAACTGATTTCTGTAATTTGAACAGTATTTTACTGTAATATAGACAGTAAGATACTGTAAAATATGTATACAGTATTTTACTATAAACAGCAAAGGTATATGGGAAAGATATGGTCACTACTGTATTTATTCCCTACTGTATAGTACACTACGGTAAATATATTAAACTTTCAAAGTCTCTCTGCGAGTGATTGTCCAAGTGCAAATATGTGGCAGCTCAGCTATATATATATATATAGTGACTGGACATGTTGCTCCCTTGCCTGACCTCAGTTGAATGGATCCTAAGAAAATCCTCGCTAAAAAAATATGTTATTTTTGCTCAACAAAAAACTTTCTAAACAAAGTCATGTTGGGCATGTCTTTATACAGCAGTGTTTCACTACAGAATTTATTTAATTTTTTTAAACACCTAGAATCAGGGATTCACTGAAGTATTTAAAAAATAACCATATTTGGATTGTTTTTGTAACGCTCAGACATGGACATGTGAGGCAGGATAAAGTAAAATCGAAGTATATTTATTTATAACAGAAGATTCAATTCAAAATTCAGCAAGGAGAGGCTCAAAGACAAATAAAGATATTCAGTAATGGTGATCTCCTGATGGCTTTAACTCAGGCTTGCCTCCTTGCTCTCATCTCCGGATCGCTTATGGGATTGACTGAGGAAACAGGTGAGTAACAAGGTGAGTACAGTAAGGTGGGGATTCTTACTTGTGAAGTGCGATCTCCCGATCGCTGTTGTACATAAGAGGCGGCAGGTGAGCAGGTGAGGTAAGGATCTTTGTCCTTCAACTGTGTAGACAATCTCCTGATTGCCACGTTGCATGCCAGCACACTGTGAACAGGTAAGTTAATCAGGTCAGTAGTAATGCAAGTCTCTTAAAAGGGGTTTCTCACATAGTGTTGGCGATCTCCAGATCACTTTCTCTATTTCCATGAACAGTCTCTCTAGAACAAGATCCGCTCGTGAATCCTTGAGGTCAGGTGCTCGGTGCAGGTAAATGCTGTGGGTTAAAAGTTTTGACAAGGCATAACTTCAATCATAGCATGAAAATCCACTCCAATAGGTAAGATAAAAGGTGAGTAAGGGTTGTTACCCCGTGCTCAGCCGTCTACACTCTAGTTTGGACAGCATATATGCAGCAGCCTTGATTGGACTTTAAGATTTCAATTAAAAGTGTGTAGGCGGCTGTGCTGGGATCAGTACAGGTAAAAATATTTAAATTTGAAATTAGTGAAAATAAACTCTGTAGTACTGATATTGTAAAATAAAATACAGTAATAATACTGTAAATAAAAATACAGTAGACATTATAATACTGTTAATTAAATTAGTTAAATATTAATATTAATTCAATTATTAAATACAGTAATAATACAGTTAGCTGCCAGTAAGTTACTGTAAAATTTACAGCAACCTTTTTACAGTGTGATTTAACGTGAGAGCTAAAACTACAATGTGTTATTTAATGATAAAAGGAGACCACAGCATACGGCCAATAAATGTCCAAATGTGTTATATTTACCAGAGCCATGAACATGCATGACTAACTCACACGAAAGCTCACCGTAGGTCAGTGAGTTGAAGCGGGATTGTGCTCAAACAGCAATTCCAAAGTATTTTCTTCCACAGCCCATCTTCAGAATAATGGGTTCAGCAAAAGACACAGAAAGCAAGGCTGAATGGTTTATGGAGCTGCAGCCATAAAGGGTTACAAAAATAACAGAAAGGATGAGCAATTATTGCTCTCACTGGTCTCTGTTGGGGTATATAGTGTAGTGTCTAGATATCATCCTCAATGAAAAGCTTCCACGACTGCTCAGGCATGAGCCATGAAAGTGACTAATAACTGAGGACCATAGAGGCATGTGAATCGTTCCCACTGCCGGCTTTTCGCTTGCAGTCTTTCCTAATAAGCTTTTTCTTTCTGCACTTACTTTTAATTCCCTTTAACTTGTGCTCTGTGTGCACAACAATTTGACAGCACATTAAATATGTGTCAGACTCAAAAATGTATCAGTTTATTCATGTAGTTGCAACACGCTCTCACTCCCAACTCGTCAACATTTTGACGCTTGATCAAGACCATTTTTCGTTGCTTTTTTGACGATCAAGGTTCACCTTTGTAGTCATTTAGGTGACCTCAGTAGTTTTAAATAGGAAACCCTTAGCATCAATCAATATGCCGACAAGATATATTTTTTTTATTTTATCTTTAGAATTAAAAGATATATTGGGTAAAAACATTAGCATTATTGCATATATGTAGGGGTGTGCTTTTTCAAGGTAAAGACAGTTATTTTAAATGATATTATTTACACATTTATGAGCAAGTAACACAAACCCTGCCCCTAAACCTACCATCTGTGAATAATACACAAGATATAGCAGGCAGATACAACCACCGTCATCATTTATTTGAAAGACATTAATATTCCAAGTTTTTTGATTCAAACCGACTGATTTGTTTGAGGAACAGACGCCAGTGAAGTCTCCATCTTCCGTGTACGTCACGTCAAAATCTGACTACAAAGGTGTACCTTGATCGTCAAAAACGGCAACGAAAAATGATTTTGACCAAGCATCAAAATGTTGACGAGTTGGGAGTGAGAATGTGTTGCATCTAGCAATATTTAATCTATTGATGTACAAATATGAATACAGCCTGTTCATTGTTAATTCATATTGGTTCACGTGAACTAATGTTTTTTTTTTTCAAGAGCCCCTATTATGGTTTATGAAAGGTTAATATTATAGTTTTGGGAGTAGAAACTGTAGTACTTAAAGCCACCTAATATAAAGTGTGTAAAAATAGTTTATACAAATCGCTATATTTCCCTATTCCCTATTTTCCACCACTAGTTGCTTTAGATTTTTGAACCTATATACTTTACACAATTACTATACACATTTTCCAAAATACTGAGCAGCAACACAGCGAATAACGCAGGCATCTTTGTAAATGAAGCCTAATTCTTGACATCTCTTGAACCCACACAGGATTACTGGGGCTTGTTGGCTCTACTCTGTGTCGCTCGCTGCTCCGGCTGCCATCTGAGAAGCAGTTGCTCAGGATTACAGATAATAGATGAAACAAACTATGTGGATGCAATTACAGATGCGTAATTCACCATCACCTAATCTCCGTTCATGATATGAGGGAATGGAGCACCATCCAGGCGACCTAGCAAACAACCTCATGGCACGAGCAGACACACGCGTGGTGGGTTTATCTGAGGACTACCCAGCAGGGAGAGAACGTCAGTACAGCAGACTCTACTAATGCACTGAGCATATTAAACCCCCAAAATATGGCCTGTTTGCATAAGGACAGCAAAGCTTTTTCATAACTCAAGCAAACCCCAAAAGTTTTTTAATTTAAAAAAAAGTAAACGTAGTTTAATCTAAAGCACTGAACTTTAGCATTGCAGTTAGATGTCTGTGAAATCATATTAGTAATTTCTGCTTCTGTAGTGTTATAAAACAAAGTGGTAACATTTTACTTAAAGCCTTTATATGTAATGTATTATAAAAGTGTTTTTAAATAGAATTCAACAAAAATAAAAATATAAAAAAAATGCAGAAATTTGTTTCTTTCAAACATAGAATTTTTCACTTCAGAAGACACATTCATTGTAATAATGGTTACAACCCATTAGAAAGAACATTGCTAGTACTTTAATAATGCATAATATACAAAGGGAAGAGTTCAACCACTGCTGCCATATTGGACAAAATATAAATGTCACTTGCAATGAAAATAGCAAGCTAAATCTTGCTATTGATTTTATTTCTTGCAACAAAACAATTTGTGTTGACACCATTTCTGTCTCCAACACTGAATGTGTTGTAACATCTTAATCAATATCCCATTAAAGAAAGCACCATCTGCCCGCAAACGTTAATGAAAGGACTGCACTAAAGGGAAGCTTACTGAATATACAACAAGAGTTTGAAATACCATTTCAGTCATTGGCAACTGGCTCTAAGCTATGACATTTTAGATAATTGACAGGTTTTGGTGAAGACCACAACACAAACAAAACACCTTATATAAAGTGCATTCATGCAAGTGAAAAAAAAGCTCATTCATTTACAAATTTCTTTTCAAAAGTATATTTTTGCTACACTGAACTTTGAGTAATGTGCAGGAGTGTAGCAGCTATTAATTTACTTTCTAACCAATAACCTTCATTCTAACAGTCATTATTATAAAACATTTATCAAAATGAAAAAAATTGTGATGGTGATTGATATCAGGAATATAACTGATCCATTGCAGGATATTAATCCTTTCATTGAGTCATAGAAAGTACATTTTGGCCAAAACACTGAGCTTTACTAAACTTACCTTAAGTGTACTTAATAAAATAGTATACTACTGAAGTATACTACTTTTTTGTGTTCTCTGCATAGACAGAGCATCTGTACTGTTGAAGCATATTCTCATAAAAGCCATAAAGGAATTTCTTTATCGCCTTTTCTTACCGACCTTGAAAAAAACTGATGAAATGTTTGATTGAGATCCAGGTATTTGAGTACTACTGATTTCAGTTTGTTTTTTTGTTTCTCAGGCCTTGAATTCTGTGACAGTGTCTGTGTAAAGAATAGCATGTTTAAGTTATGTTTACTGTAAGTTATGTTATGTGTAAATGTTAAAGAAGGAATTACATAAAAACAAACAAAAAACATAAAAAACATAATTTTAATGGAACCATATAGCCATATATAACATCTATCAAGAATGATTAAAATTGATTTTGTTTTATTATTATATGACTCTTGAGAAACATATAAAACACAACAGTAATATTTTTGGCTGTACAAAATAATTTGTTTTGCTGCTTGATATGGAAAATTGGTGTGTCTTATCATGTTATTGTAATGTATTGCACCAAACCAGCATAGAATATATATATATATATATATATATATTTATATATATTTATATAGTTTTCAAACTATTTCACAATAGCTGTTTTATTGTTTTTGATTAAATAAATGCAGCCTTGGTGAGCATAAGTGACTTTCAAAAACCTAAATAAAACTTAAATAAATAAAAGACTATCCTATTTGTAACATCTCCCTGCATAACATTTAAGGCCTTTAAAACCATCAAATTATTAGTTCGACAGCAGTTTCTGGGTCTTGAGGTTAAACATCTATAAAAAGCGAATGTTTACTTTGCGTCGATGCCCAACAGAATGCATTCTCCTCATTCCAATGTGATGCACTGTCAGCAAACAAAGCTGCTTATATAAGTTATGTAGTTAAGTTAAGTTCAAACAGTCTTCTAAGGAACTAGGGAAAACAGCAGGAAGTGTTCTTGCTTGCCAGAATAAACTGAATCAAATGGATGAGACTATTGTTGAAGGTTTTCTTCTCTCCTGTTCTGGGAGAGGCTTTAATCATCATCAACTTTGAAAACATGCACCCTATCAGCCTTTTATATTCAGACACAAAGACTTTGTGTAAAGCTGAAGAGGAGAATGGAGGCTCATTACCCTATTTGGAGACAGCAATATGAGTTTCACCCCAGACAGAGATTTCATAATGCTGGAAAAGTGCTGAATGTTCTTTATCATGAAAAGAGAAAACTCAGACACTGCTCCTCTTATCCGTGATGCTTAAAAAGGCCTTCATAGGGTAATAGCTAATAATAATAGCTATATCTTTAAACTCTTACCAAATTAGGACCTGGTGAAAAAATGCAAGTGGGTCAAGTCTTTATGTAAACTGCCTTATATCATATAATATAATATAATATGAGCGTACCCTATATCCCCTGAGCTCTTTATAATTAACAGTGAAACTTTTGTAATAGCATGACAAGTTGTATTATAAGCTGTCGTCTACAACATAAAATTCGCTTTACATGCCAATCTCAAATCTCTCTGAAAAAAAAAAACTATTTTAAGGGTTTACATCTTATAAAAGACTAATAGTCTGCTTTTAGAGCCTTGTTATGTTTATATTCACACTCTTGCAAAACTTTGAGGGGAAATGTTTTAAGTGAATGTCATGCAACTGTCAAGTGGTTTGTTTATAGCCTATGTTAAACTTTTTACAATTTACAGGGAAAAGAGCACACTGACATTTCCAGTATTCCCTGCAATTCGATTTTTTTTTAGAACTATGTTTCTTCTTAGTTTCAGTTATGTTTATTAGGGTTGTATGTTACAGGTAATGTTGTTAAATGAGTCTCACCGTGATGGTTTTTAGTGTTTGTGTGAATGACACTGAGCAACTTCTATATATATTTATATTCAAAACCTGCTTGTGATGGGCTTTGGTTCCCTTTCAGTCGGTCACTCCGAGTCACGTCAGTGACCGGCATCCATCGCCCCTGTGGGCTTCAGCCTTCACAAAAAGAGCAAAGCGTAAAGAGACAGGCTTACAGGTGGAACTTCTTTGTAAAGACGCATCCTTTTCAGGGTGTCATACCACCCATTTTTTCTTGGGTGCAGTCGTTACCTGGCACCGGCAGACTTCCGCACATCTTCTCAGACGTCCCAGTGGTCCAGTTACTTAGGTAGTGCAGGTGCTGGTATCCTGTGGTTTGAGTCCTGGCCTAGAGACCAAACACTGGTCCCACACGACACTGGAAGGGGCAGCTTCCGTGGCGTTTTCCATAGGGATCCCTATTCGTCGGTTATCGGCATGACTCGGAGTGACCGACTGAAAGCATTTGCCAATTTTATTGGCGTGTTTGTTTACACGCAGAGTAGATTTGCCATCTCGAAGCGAGATTCCTATTCGTCGGTCACTGACACAACGTCTCTGTTCCCTTCTTCAGGGAATGAGGGTTACAATACGTAACAGAGACGTTCATCATGTGACTTTCTATCCCCCCTGCATTTGGTCCTTATCAGTGTATTTCAAAGGTACAAAACAGATTTCAGTACTTTCAGCAGGTTGGTATATTAACATTATACATATTAGACTTTGCTGTCTATGGAGGGCCAAAAAAGCTCACAAATTTTATCAAAAATATATTGATTTGTGTTCTAAAATAAAACGTCTTAAATAAAAGGTCTTACAGATAGAGATGGGCATAAATACATAGAAATGTATTTAAAGTAAAAATACAAAATACTGAGTGGAAACATTTATGTAAATACAAATACAAAATACTGTGTAAAAAATGTATTCAAATACAAACAGTATTTTGTATTTTGAAAATATACAATACATATGTAATTGGCCATCAAGTACAGGCATCCCTATTAGGCTGAAATATATCTGGATTTTCTAAATGCAAAACAAAAACATTTAAATGTGTACTACTGATTATGAATTGTGATTATGACTACCATCTTCCCTTCTCCTGCCCTGCAGGAAAAACAAATCAATCCCCCCCCCAAAAAAAATAACATCTTTTATTACATTTTATCTCCATCATGACTTCAACTCAGTAACTCAGAACTCAATAACACAAAGTCAATAATATAATTGATGTAAAATGCTTAAAATTTTCTAAATGAGCCTGCATAACAGAAATGTTGAATAAAGTAATGGTCCATGTTTCATACATTTGTTAATTAAAAGAAAAGGTTTAATGAATTAAAAAAAAGTGTTACACAGATGAATGTTTTTACAAATTCAAATACTGTGTTTAACAGGATTATTTGGTTCTTTTGGTGTGGAGAACAAATATCGTGTTGCCCCACTGATTTACAGAATTATATAATGAGGCACGGCATTCCACTCTGTCACGGTGTTAACTGGCAATGTGCAAGTGCAAATGTAAATGTGAATCTCCTTTCGCGCTTTAAACAGCAAAGTAGTATTGAACTAAGTACATCAAACATGCTTCTTCATCCACCCCAATGTTCCTATAATTCCTGCTTCCCCACTAAACACTGCAAGGATTTATTTGCTCAATCCAAATGACCTAGGCCTATATAAACAATTTTGAAAAGTTTCATTGATTCAAACTTTATATCATCGCTGCATGTAACTCTCAAACACAGGACAAACAGAGGACAAGGTAAGTTCAAAGTAAAAGGTGTCTATTTTGAACACATCTGTAAACAAGGGAAACTGAAACTGTGGCTCAGGGCATAAGCAGGCATTCGTATTATGAAACTGAGTCTTCTCCTGATCGCTAACACAAACTAGCCTCCTTAAGATCATGGCTGCGTTCTCCGAAACCACCTTAAGTTGTACCTTAAGACATACCTTATTTTTAGCGTCTATTTTCCACAACCTTCTTAGTTAAGTGTACCTTCTGTAAGTCATTCTTTCGTAAGGTTGGTCTGGAGCACTCTTAGCTATACCTTATCACTGCTGACGTGACCACCAATACGCAAAAAGCTTTTTTACAGTTTAACATAACTACGGAAGTTCTAAGCGATCATGTATTATAATTTTTTTCCGTCTTGATTTCTCGTCACGTCTTAATTTTCTCGTGATCTCAACATAACAAAAGTTGTTTTCTCGCGATCACGTCTTATTTTTCTCGTGATCTCGACATAACAAGAGTTGTTTTCTCGTTATCACGACCTCATTTTCTTTGCGTGTCCGGCTTAAGAACACCAGGCAGCATTATCTGCACGCTGCTGAAATTATAGAAATACACTACTTGCCTTGTTATGTCTATAGGCAGCCTAAAATGTCTACTTCAATAAAACAATCGAAAACAAATTTGTGTTTATTTAATACGTATAAATCCAACAAGAGGTAGTGTACAGTCTTCCCCATCTTGAGCTCATTATGCTCACTCCCATGCAGGCCCACCCGCAGCACTACTTATTCCTAAAGCTTGGAATTCAACCCAGAAGAACAATGCGATGCCACGCACAGCTTAAATCAACTAAATATATAATTTAATAATAAATTATATGTAATTTAAATATATGGAAAGTAAAGAGCACACAATCGATCATCGATGCCTCAATATCAATGGACAGCACCTACTAAGGTCGCACTTAAGGTTTACCTTAAGCACAATCCTAAGGTATATCGGCGAGCACATGTAGAAAAGGTATAACTGTAGTTAAGGTGTACCTTTTGAGTCTTCGTAGCGCGCTAAGAGACAACGTTATCAGAGAACGCAGCCCAGAGCATTAACATATGGATTGTCTTACTCAATAGTTGACAATCTCCTGATCACATTCTCATTATACTGTTCGTCACACAGGTAAATCTCTCAGGTAAGTGAAAACAGGTCCGTTGGCGATCTCCTGATCGCTTCTAACTCCATCCAGTGCTACAGACTCAGGCTAGTATACAAGGGGAGTATTCAAGGCAGGTATATTGCGGTTCGCTTACATCATGTGGAATCCAAGGATCAAGGTGCTCGGTGCAGGTAAGTCTTTAGTGCAGTCAACCATCCAGATCTTAAGAATTTAGAAATGCCAGTAGATAACTCAAGACACAAGAGACACCTCCCAGAAGGTGCTACCTTGCACCAAGAGAAATCCAAAAGGGTAGGGGGGTGGGTACCTTGAAGGTCCGGGTGGATCAGGAGCCCTCGCAGGCCATGGCAGATCTGGAGACGCAGAAATAGTATTTTGTATTTCAAATACGTATTTTAAATACATTTATTTAAAATACTGCCTGGTGTGAGGGCTTACAGGTTTGGAATAAAAGTAAGTAACTAATGACAGAATTTACATTTTTGGGTGAATTAACCCTTTAATGCATTTTACGCAAAAAAGTCTCCCACTTTCATCTTTGTTCTACCTTGTACTGTCCTAAATTGTTTTGAAATGTTCTGTTGCAGCACTGTACCAACATACCATCTCCAAAAAAATATATATTTTTACAGATACTCTGAGTGCAAATAGCCTACCTTGTTGGCAGAGGCCGTGTATACTATTAGTAATATGCATGGGTAAGAACTTAATTTGGACAACTTTAAAGGCAAATATTTTTTTTTTATTTATATTTAATTGATGTATAAATACTTGATGTATAAATAATCACATATTTGGGATAACAGAGAAATTAATATAGCAGACAGAACAGGGAGTTACAGTAGATCTGGTTTATATAGGGCCCTACAGGAAATATATGGCTAAACAATATATGGCTTACAGACAAAACAATTTTCTTCTAAGAGCTGAAAATTTTTATATGCTATTTTCTCTAAATAAATAAATCCAGACTGCATAAATAAATAAATAAAGACTGCAAAAGGACAAGTTTAATTTTAAAACTCTACAATATGCTTGTTTAAGGTTCACAGAACACCTCGCAATTCAGATCAGAGGCCTAAAGAAAAGTCTAAATTAGTTTATTCCAAAGAATGACTTGATGGAGCCATGAAAGAACACCCAGAATATTGAATAGGTGACCAAAAGTACTTGAATTTAATTAGCTGTTATAATGACAACATGTCATATCAGATGGAATAAGTAGTCCCTCTCATTGTATGTCGGAATATGAAGAACTAATGAAAAGATGTAACCATCAAGATAGACACCATCACAGATTTATATATTACATTCATATCATCTTAATACTGGAAGGAAATACATTTTAAATATGTTCTTACTGCAAGCACCATATTTGATTAACAAGAAGAAATAAAAGAGGCCAAGAATAGAAATAGCTGAATGAAATGGAAACCAGTTGAAGAACATATGTGGATATGTGGAAATTTTATAAATCTTTTAACAAAATCTGGTGATATGCTTGATGTGAAGGGTTAAGATTGTGTCATTTGTTTTGTTGGGGATATTTAGTCTGTCTTTGTTTTTTAGCCATGTCTTATTAGATTACTGCATTATTCAGTGCTCGTCTGTTAATTACTTTAATACTTTGTTCAGTTCTATTTATAAAATGTTCTCATATTGCTTTGTGAAATCTAATGAGGCCATAAATGTTGATTCATTCGTTCTGTGTTAAATTGAGCCATTCATTACAAATCCTATATCTGGATCTTTGTCCACCCTAATCACAATCAGGAAAGACTCGATAGAGGACAGAAATTGTTTGGTAGAGATGATTTATGAATGGATTCTATATGCTTTATGTTATTTGACAATGACGCATGAGTTGGCAGGTAATCCATTATTGATGACAGGCTAATGACTGTCACATTTTAGAGAATCCTAATACACACAGACAAACGCCTGTCTGCCCTTGCCATTCTTGTTAGCTCGGCTGCTGAAAGACTCAATAAACTCTTCACGGGCCATTACTTAGACACGCTACAGGACTTATTTATTGACTGTGCTGCCAAGTTGTAATACCATTATGTCCAGCTCACCCTGAGATATATTAATCGCACAGTGCCTGGTGTGTGCTAAAGTAAGCATCACTGTTATTGCAACATAGTGTCAGAGGTCTATTTAAAACTCTTTGGTACCTAATTAGTTTTGAACCATTTACAATCTCAAATCATGATCTCAAATAATTGTAATTTCTTTTTTTCAAATCATCTTGATTTTTGCCTCACGGCAGTAGACATACACAAAATACACAAAACTGCTTGCAGCTGCTTTGAGTGCAATATTAATGTAACATTTTCAAAACATAACTGTTTGTTAATTGCAATTAAAATGTATTATAGTTTTAAGTACATATATATAGTACTATTGTAATGAATCTCCTGAGTCTTTCGGATCCATAAGCAGTAGTTTATTAAATCCAAGTAAGAACAGGCAAAATCGTAATCCAAAATACAGGCAGTAGGTCGTGGGCAGGCAGCGAGAATCAGAGTCAAACACAGTA
>JAUYWG010000040.1:26222511-26235844 GCA_034779775.1 Enteromius afrohamiltoni
ACAGTACAGATCAATTTTTAATAACATTATAGCAAATTAATTAATTAAAAGTATTCTTCATTGTTACTTCATTACTTTGTCATTTCACTGAAAAGCATAGATTTCACATTGAGTGCATGTCTATACATCTACACGAAGGGCAGCAGTCTGTGGTTATGATGCCTAGTCTGTATAGCTGGAGAGAGGGAAATATAATATGTTGTTAACTTTCTTACAACCAATAAGGGAAGGACTCTGAGTGCAGTGACCTCTGATAGCTTACTGCAACTGCTGTTTTCAGCAAACATGAAGAGATAATCACAGAGTTTTAGGGGAGCTGAGATGAAAGACAAGACAAGGAGACTGAATGCCTCCTACATGGCATTTAAATTGCCTACTTTTATGGCACTTGTTTGTAGTTTTTGGAGCTTGACTGTCCTTGTTTACTGTCTACTTTGGCTGTGTAGGAAAGTGCAGCTTGAGCATTTTGTTAAATACCCGCAGGTGTCAAACAAATACTCAGATGTGGTAATTAGTAACATAGTAGCCATACTACATAATCAATTGAAAATTAAATTGGACTGAAGTAGGCTATTTAAAAATATTATATTTCCTGAATCAGCCATCATCCTGGAAAGAAGTTGATTGTACAGTAGATTAAGATTTATGGACATGTATCTGTCATGTTCATACATATGACAGCTGTTAAGTAGAGTTTTGTTTTTGTTTGTGCTTTTGAAATGTTGCACATTGAATACATTTTTTCATTAGAATTTAACACCACCTTAGTTTAAAAAATATTAAAATAACACAAAAGTAGATTAGGTAAATTGTCAGTGAACCATCCTTCTAATGACTTGAGGAGACTGCATTCATCGACCGAGTATGTGGTTTCACCATAAGCTTGAGATATAGCTAATACTTATAAAAATATACTTATGTTTATTTGTGTATCATTGTATAAATAAGATAATTTGAGAAAAAAATAAACCATGAATGCATGGATGAATCTCAATGAAATCAGTAAGGTGCATTTCTAACAGGTTAAACATCCATTTAATGCTGATTTTAAGTGTAATGATGTACAGTTTGAAATTACTTGAGATTGAGTAAATAAGGAAATTGTCCACCTAACCTGAAGTTAGATATTTTTTTACATAGGCTGTCTGGATTAGCTGCTGCTTTGTAAGTGTATTTTATTTATCATGATGAAGAAAGAATAAGTCCTGAAGCATGTTTTCCTTGTTCATAGCGATCTCCGGCAGTGGTGTCCCTGAATGGATGGAGTTTATTGCTGTGTGGTTACCGACCTCCAATGGCTTCCTCAATTGTATCTTCTACTTCTGGATCAACCACAGCTTCAGAAGGAAATTCCATTTGGTTCTTCAGAGACTGTGTCTAGGACTGTGTCCAGGTTCTGACAGTGATTCGAGCTGCGTCAGCTCCGTAGAGTCCTCTATGGTTCCCGGATGGAGCAGTAATGGTAACCACTGTCTCCATGAGCGTTTTTCTAGCGTGTCTTCCACCTGCACTCTCCTGCCCCCTCAAACCAACATGTGTGAACCAGAGCCGGCTTGAGATTCCTTTTAGCCTATGGTCTGATAAAGTTTTAAAGCTCTGGTGAAGCTGAGTCATCATGAGTGCTACTGACATGTCATTAACCTGCTCGGACGGAGGTTATTCCCATGAATGTCTTTTTAATCGCATGTTAGCATTCAGAAACGCTCCTATTCCCTTCATGCTCTTTTAGTTAATGGCTATTTGTGGCTTTTTACTTCTTGATGGCACCTTCTCATATTTGCTCAGACCTGGTTTCTTGGCCTAATTCAAGTCTTAAATGGTTGATCGCCATTGCAGGTTAAACACAAAGAGCCTTTGAAACATTTGCACACATTTCCTTATCTGTTCATAAACCCAATATCAAGCAGCTGTGGAAATTTAACCTTTAAATCTCAGCTATGCAGTTTATGCAGAAGGGGAAGTAATTAGCCAGGTGCGTAATGTAAAGGTCAGATCAAATATGCCTTTTGGCTTTAACCTTTTCTGTTTCATGACATTTCCATTGCATCTCAGAAGAAAACATTAATTTTTATGTTCAGCTAAGTAGGCTTTTGGTCACTGTCGGACGGATGTTGTGTGGCCAGCATTATCAAATTGTAAATAAAACAAGAGGGCCGCAACACACTGGAGCAGATGTTGAATAGAAGTTGTTGTGCTCCGAGGGTGAAGCTTGTGCTTCTTTTTGGCTGTGTTGTAATAGCGTAACTGTAAATCTGAAATTTTTAACTTTAAGTTTTAGTTTAAGCACTTGTTACAGAATAATACATTTCAATGGGGTGAGAAAAACACGTCCTGTGGTGGAGGGAGCATATAAAGCAAGCACATAAAGAGCTGGTAATAAATCATAATGTATGGCTGTATAACACTCCCAGGTCATTAACAGAAGTTTTTGATGTGTAAATAATTGAATTTTTATGTGTTTATAAAAGTGTTTAAATGAAATGTTAAAACTTTAATTTGTTGTAAAAAAAAATAAAAATAAAGCGTCAAAGCCTATTTACCATTTAAAGCATAACCATTTGTTTCTGCTTTTTTGATTGATTTTAAAGTACTTGCTGAAGTTGTAAGTCATATTTTTAATTGACTGGTAGCGCAGTACTTGTGCTTGGTGGGATGGTAAGATGTTGTTGAGCTGTGGTAGCTGAGTAAATATACTTGTTCCTGTGTGTGAACCCATACATGAGCAGTCAGACTTGTAGCTTGACGTGAGGAGCGAGGTTCTCTTTGACAGAGCAGGACTCCATTCTGCTCTGCTCACATATGCTTCATGAAGATGACATTTTATAGTGGTTCATTTTGACAATAAACCTTGAGGGCATTATATAGTATGTAAGGAAAGCGCCAAAGTTTGTAGAAGCTGTTCCCACATCCTAAATAAACTAATGGCAATATACTCTACAACTCAGGGGGTGCAGTTTTATGGGAGAGCTGGAGGTCATGCTGGGCAAAAATGTAATAAGTTTATATAATGACTGCGAAGCAATGTACTTGCCTGCATACATTGGGTTTTAATTCAAGGGGTTCTGGTTAGCATAACAATAACTGTTTTCATTTTGCAAGAAATTTCATATATTATTTCATTATATATTTTTTCTTACTCATTATGAATGGACATATGGGGTGGGAAATTATATTTAAGGGTTCTTGGCATCATCATTTTGAAACTCCCTGGTCTATTTCTCACATATCCGACTATGCAAGTTCCATCTCCCCTCCAAAGAAATTGCATACATGCCCCCAAGGGCTATGGTAAAAAGCCTGCATTAAGGCTGCAGCATATACAATACACATTCTTATTTGGGATTTGGGAACATCAGCTGTGAACTTCAGTGCTGCCTCAGCAACTTCTGTAGTGCTGCAGAAGATCTGATCAATTCAGCTCTTCTCCTGCCTTCTGTAATGGAGAAAAATGATGAGGATAGAGTCTCACCTAAATCTGATTATGGTAGTCGTATCAAATCAAGTTCCAACATCTTGAAGCTTAAAATAGCTTTACTAGGCTTGCTTAAGAGAATAATCTGCATAGGTCAATAGATATAGTTTTGCACCATGATCTGTGATCTGTTCAGTTGCATGAAAAATGTGTGTTGAGTTTAACACAAGAGTTTTATTTAACTAGCTTTTTGACCGCAAACCCAGTGATGGTATTGCACAAGTGTAGGACCTTGTTGAACTGCTGCTAATGTGAAACTGATTTTTAAAGCTGCCTCATGTGGTTCAGCTGCTAGCTGGGCAGTGACTTTGTAGCTGTTTGTTGTCATGGAGATGCAATTAGGATGAGTGTAGGAGACCGTATTAGATCACGTGAAAGCCCTTATGCCATTTGGAGAGGCTGCAGAGCACCAAACAGACTTTCAAAAGCTATCACCTCCAAAAAAGCAAGAACAATGAAGATACTTGCTGTTGAGATCACGTACTATGTATATATACAGTATATATCTATATATATATATATATGTGTGTGTGTGTGTGTGTATAGAAGTATACATGTATAAATTAAGCATTTATATACCGCTTTATTGTGTATTGTTATACACCCAAAGCGCTTTACAATTATGTAAGGGGATCTCTCTCCTCAACAACCACCAGTATGCAGCATCCACTTGGATGATGAGACGGCAGCCACAGGACAATGGCGCCATTGTGCATACCACACACCAGCTACAGGTGGAGAGGATGGAGAGATAGGGCCAATCAAGTGGATGGGGATCAATGGGAGGCCATGATAGACTATATATATATATATATATATACATATATATATATATATATACTTAAAGCAAAAATTCAGACACAAGATATAATTTTTTTTATATAAATTGTATAAAATGTGAAAAATAAACTGTGAAAATGTGAGGTGTCTGAATCAATTTTGGTTTGACTGTATATGTGTGTTGGCTTGTTTATTCAACTACTAAATTGTTTAAAATAAGTTCGATAGCTTAAATATATGCCCTCCAAAAGTTTGGAAACGCCCAATAATAGTGGGGTTTTGGACAATATTGGCATGAATCCTTTTTAATTTGTGATCATTTTGCACTGATAAGGGACAATTAAGACAAGTTACAAAAACATTTTATTACATAAACAGTTTATACATAGAAAATACATTTTTGATTAATCAGAATATCCACCATTATTATTGCTGGTCTTCACTGAAAATGTCAAGTTACTTTAATGTAGGCCTAAAGTATTTGTCTAGCTTATTCTGTCTTTGTGCTTGGCTCGTACCCAAGAGCCCAGTGCTGTACCAGGTGAGCTACAGAGCAAGTTTACTATGTCAGAAAAACTACATATGAAGCTGGTTTTGTGACACAAACATATGTAAACATATGTAACACATGTATTTGTTTACACATTTAGGAAATAATAGAGTGAAGGTAAATCAGTTAATCATCCACCTTTGTAATCATAATTTGTGTGAAAAGAATAAAAGTTGTTGATCATTTCAGCCAGAAATTGCAGTAAATGGCATAAATGTAGGTAGAGTCACTGAACAGTCAAATAACACTTCATAACATAATGGCTGTGAGAGCTCATCAAAATTCAGGATTATTTGAGATTTAGCCGTGTGTAGTGACATCTGATAGCTTCATCTGTGCCAGCTGGACCTGCCCAAGCAGGATTCTAATTATACTGATTGTAATGATAGCAATTCAGAGCCTTCTACATTCTCATCTCTTTCAAACATGGCCATTGCTAGACCATATTTTGTGGGTTTCAGCTGTGGCCTGTCTTTTATCTTGGCTTTCCTAAAAATCTGTGATTCTATGAATATTATTTCTTATTACCGAATACAGTGGTTGCATAAACCATGCTTTTAGGGTGTTTCACAATAAATACTCCAGCTGATTAGCTACCAAAAATGTTTGCTGTTTTTCTCTCTTTATGATAGCAGAGGCAAAATATTTGCCTACAGCAGCAAGTCTAAAACAAAAAGTATAAAACAAAATGCGTTCTTTAACAATATGTGTCATTCTCACAACCACTTATCTAACAAAATTAACGTGTATATGCCTGTACCATGAAGCTGGTTAGCCAGCTAAGTTTCAGTTTAGTTTGCACCAATTCTAGGTTTTTGGTACCATGAAATTGGTTTGGCTTTTAGCAGTGTTCATCGCCATAGTAACTTACACTACACTTACACTACTGTTCCATAACACAAGTTTACCAAATAAGCCAGGCTTATGGCAGATAGTCTGACTTATTTTAATACAAATTAACTGGCCTCTGGTTATGTTCTGGGTTAGAGATCTCAAAATTAAATTTGAATCCGTTTCCATCAAAACGAATTCTGTAACCCTGAGTTTCTTTAGCCACCGTCGTGGTACAGGCCCCTGGTGTGAAATGTTTTTGGTTATTTGAAGCATTGTGCTATTGACAAAGAAGCAAATTTATTCCATGAGTGAATGTGTCTAATAACAGGAAGGTTATTGGCATAATCCAAAAATTCACAGTTTTCAAAAGTACCAGTATAGTTCACTCAAAAATGGAAATTGTTATTTTTTACTTAATCTCCAAATGTTGGAAGAATGTTGTTAACCAAACAGTTTCTCATCCCCATTGATTTCAAATGTGTTTGAAACAGTCTCAAAAAGACCAATTTGCATGTATTCATACGAGGTGGCCAATTTGTGCAAATTCGTACGACCTCTCTTTTTTACGTGCGATTTGTCTAAAACCCCATGATGGGTAGGTTTAGGGGCGGGGTTAGGTGTAGGTCATTCAAACAAAGTCATACAAATCGGAAACTCATAAAATACACACGTTTTGGCGAAAAAATGTGTATGAATTGCCATGAGATCAGGCTGGTATTTTTTCCATACTATGGAAGTCAGTGGAGACCAACAGCATTCTTCAAAAATGTCCTTTTATGATCGACAAAAGAAAGAAATTAAAAGAAAAAAAACCTTTAAAGACTGAAAACTGATTTTAGGCTCTTAGCAATGACATTTAATACTGTTTTAATTTTTGTGTCACCTTCTATAAGAAATTCACAAGGTTTTTTATTCTTGTATCTCCCATCATTCAGCTATTCAGGTCTGTCAGATTCAATAGCACTATTCCATGACAGCAGAACGAACAAAACCTTGATAGTCTAGAAAACCCATGCATCTAACCACATGCAGCTCGCTGCTACAAAAGATGTTTTAAGCTCTGGTATATTAAAGACCGTGGGTGGATTTAATTATCAGTGCTGTCACGCCTCTGCAGTGAGCTTTGACCTTGGGTGTTTTTGTCAGGCCTGTGTTCATATGATGTTCTCTGACCCGTCAGGCTGTGTAGATGATGATCCGTTGCTGTGGTGACATATCAAGTCTCCCGAAGTGTCATGCCACATTTCAGGATGAGATTTCCCAGTTTGTACAGCGTTCAATAAAACCTGTAAACCTCTCACATCTTATCTTTGCACACTCTGCTGCCATTGACTTCAAGGCACAGATGGCGATATAAAGAGAGAGAATAAAACAGGAAAGACCGACCGGATCCGATGGACATGATGCAGGGTGTGCAATGTCATATTGCCTAATTCGGATAAAGAAACATGGATTTTTAATATGAGATAGCACTCCAATAAACATGAAACTGCATCTGGCTGCATCATAACAGAATGTTTTTTTATGCATGAGCTTCTTGCTAAAATTCATAGAGGCACCGAATTGTGATTCATCCTCAGAATTATCCTAATGCATCACTCCATATGGCACAGTGGGGACAGAAAGTGAAAATCACCATCTAATTTCCTGTGTAAACATTCCCAGCTGTTTTGTACCGCTAATCTGAGATCCCGATCACTCATTTCCTTGCCTGGACGGAAATAAACAGATTCGTTGATGACCAGGTCCACCTTTCATCTGTGCTGCTGCCCTCTTGGTCAGTTTGTCTCCATCTTAGTTGTTTTTGTATGCATGTGACATTATGCACGTATCATTAGGTCTCACTGTCAATTAGTGCTTTGAGAGGACAGAGTTACACGGCCCATAGTCCTTCTGCCAGGGAAAAGCGTGCAAATATTTACTGGATTGAAGGGAAATCTGTTGTGTGTTGGGAGAAATGGTGCAGTGACATGAAGCACGCAGAGGTAGATGCACTGGTGCTCACAATGTGTGTTTAGACTAATAAAAACAATGACGTTTAGATAGCTGATTGAAATTTAGAGGTGAAAACTGGTAAACCAAATTAAAACAGAAATATAAATAATAATAATAAATAAATTGTGAAGTTATAAAAAATTAATTTGTGGTTCTCAATCCAGAAACTGGGAGGTGGCCTCGTTTCCAAGAGGGCCACAAAATGAAATAAGATACGCAAAAAAAAAAAAAAAAAGCAGAAATGGCTCAAAATCAAGAAGTAAGATTATGCAAGCATATTTCCTGTTATGATTTATTTCCTTATTTATCTTGATCAACCTGGATATACTACATGAAATAATTGAATGTATGTCATTTTTTGACCTGGAAAAGTCATGGAAATTAGTGCCCATAAAATATATATTTTTTTAAATTTAAACTAATTAAATTTTTAAAATGTATAATATTCATAAATTATTTTATATTTAATATAATTATTTATTTTTGACTACATTTGTCATCATAAATGAGAAAAGCTATGTAGATGTATTAGTGAAAAAGGTATGGACAACAAAGAAAAATATTTTTAAATATTGCCACTCCTATAAACATTGACCTTGGAGTCAGAAAGGCTGAGAACCACTGCAATGCAAAGTACATTTTGACTGACTGACGTTTTTTGTTTTCACTGAAGGACAAGAAGCTCTTTGGATGATGCTCAAATGATGCAGCAGAACATGATCATCAGGTCTGACAGCAACTTGTTCATGCAGCTCAAGTGCTGCTGTTATTAAACATGGTTTTCAGTACAGTTTCTCTCAAATTGTTATTCTAATACATTTTAATGAAGAAATGCATAATATTCAATGAATGGTCTATTTCAGATTAGGTAGATCTGGTTGATCCTGGATGACCTCATGCCAAATGAACAATGTGTCATGTAAAAATGCATAATCTATATATTTGTATTATATATTGTACTGTATATTGGACATTAATGTATAACTATTGTGAATCATTTCCCCAGCGCTACACGCAGCAGTAACTAAATGCATTTACTGCCACCTTGTGGCCAGTTGTAAAACTATGTGTTAAAGCAAAGTCTACACCACGAGGAGGCATCTTATGTACTTTGATTTATTACTCCCAATATACAATTGGGCAAGACCTAGGGAAGTGCACCCCCTCTTCTATGCTGCCAGCAAAAAATACTGCATGTCCCACTGCCAGGCGCTAATACTTTTAATTAAGGTACCAAAATCATTTAGGTACAAACATGTGACAGCTTTTGTAGCTAGCCAGTATTATATAGAATCCGTCCACACATATTCACCGCAAGCAATAAAACCTGGAAGAGCTTGTCATTTTATTGCATTGTGCTTGGTTTGGACATGATGTAATTCCCTTTGATAAGGTTTTACATCAGTCTCAAGGTCTCAAGCATGTAATTTGTTGTAAACATGCACACACAATTAACTATTGTTCATATTGTATATCAATGGTTAGCAATGGTTATTTGAAAAGACCAACTTACGCACTGTATAGATAAATGCAACGTTTATTGATAACATGTATGTTTTGAACATTATATATTTAAAAACATAATGTCCCTAGCATAAAGTTTTACCAAAACCCTACACTTTTAACAATAAAGGCTTTTCTATTGCCTTTTGAAGGAACCATAAGTGAAGAAAGGACATTTAACATCAATGAAATTTTACCAAATGTTCTTTGAGGGGGATTTGGGAAAAGTTTATATATATAAACATTCACACTAGGAAGAAATTACTCACTCAAAGGTTATTTGGAAAACTCTACTTTGGGAAAAAATACTCTGTAACCTTTAGAGATGCACTGTATTTTTCATAATATGAACCATAAAATCATACATACACCAACATGAGGTCAAACTATTTTTATTCTATAAAGTGACATTACAGTAAAACATTAATAATTATGAAGTATATGTTATCATGAAATATATGAAGTGCAATTAATTTTAAACAATGACCAGTTGTAAAATATAATACTTTTTTTCCCACCAATCCAATAACAAGTAATATGCTCTTTTCCTTTTTTCCTTTTAAAAAGCAATGTTTTGTTGCTGGGTTTAAAGCAAGTTTTCGCACTGACCAGTTTTAGTTCATGTAAATAGTGCGGAACTCGATCTGATAAAAGCCTAGATCTGCAGTAGTGAGAACAGAGCTAAACAGTGTGCATCAGAACTGTGATGATGTTGAGGGTCCTGGCTGTGATGGTAGGTAGATAATTCAGGTTGTTCTCATTCTAACTGCCTCGGTTCCTAGGACCTGATGTTTTTTTTCTCCAGTGTAGCAATGAATGTTGGTCTCCATAAACTAAGTACAAACAACAACAACTTGACATATATATTTAAAATTGAATGCTTATCCTTAATGTAGAATGCACAAAAGGAAATGCAATTTTTCACTTTTTTCAGTGCAGTTTTTCATAAACAAACAATACTTGACCACTCACTCATAGATCCACATTTTGCATTCAATTTTAGATTGGCCTCATCACACAACTGCCGATCAGGTCACCTGGCGGCCAAACAGTTGAGCACTGTAAAAAGAAATCTGTGAAATTTACGGTAAAAAAAATGGCAGCTGAGGTGGCCAGAATAAAACAGTGAAAAATGCGGTATCAATATTTTATTTTAAATTTACAGTTAAATGCCGTAATTTCTAATAAGAAACCGTAATAACTGATATAATGTTAATGAAATCTAGTAGTGAAATCTATTTTGTACCTTTGAAATACAATGAAATCCTTTGAAATACAATCATCACCTGCACCAAATGCAGGTGATGATGAGAAAGTCAAATTCAAACTAAATTTAAAATGCAATGCAGGGAATTCTGGGAATGTCAGTTTACGGTGTACCATTAACCATTTAACAGGTTTTTACCATTAAATTAACTGCCTTTTTTACAGTGAGTGAACAAAGTAATAATTTACATTCACACAATCTTCATCCTGCCAACAAAAATGGTTCCAAACAAAGCCATAGTGGACTCACCCTGTCACACACTTCATGTCTGAGCAGCACCTTTCAATCCTACATGAATAAGTAGGATAAATTTAAAATGAGTCATACACAATGGAAGGATGAATTGCATAGTTTACTATAGTACTTTTAACATTTTATGGTATAAACAGAGGTATGCCAGTCACTTAGAATTCACTCACTTGTAACTTTAAATGTATTGGAAACATTTTGGAGGGCTGACTAGGATACAAAACTTAAAGACTGGACATATAAATCTATTTTGATTCCATCAACCATCCCGCTTTTGCATAGTTCACCCTACTTTGACACAATCTGTTCACTCAAAAAAATTCTCCAACGCTGTTCAGTTTATTTAAAAAAAAAAAAAAAAAACATTTTTATTGAACACCATAATGTTTGGTTCCCTTTTTAATTAACTGCATTGTGTTAAACCGACTTGAATCAGTTCTGCTTTGTTTCCCCTTCCCATCATGCTTTGCACAGGACTAGATAAGGATAGAAAATCTTGAAATAAAATGTTATTTTAGGCATTTTTTATTAAGATGATAAAATTGGACTTGTTTATGTTTAATACTCTTTTATGTTTTAAAGACCTTCTGGTATGTTGGTGTTTTGGGGGGTTACCATTGTGGAGCGAGTGTAGAGCATGTGCTTAGGGACTGGCTAACAAAACTCAAAGCTATTTTGATAATAATAATAACAATACTCTGGGCATATCGTGGAGCTATCGAAACCATCTTATGATGTGCATAACAAGCTGGTTAATGTCTAAAGTTAAGTACATCAAACCTGTCGTTTATAATTTCCAGTATAAAAGGATGTCTCCCACTGACCTATATATAATGATCTCTATATAGATCAGTGATGTCTCCCTATTAATTTATGTTCCGGTTAAATGTTTTAGTTTGAGTTCAACAAGCATAACATGTATCAATTTCATTAAAACTATATTTGATCAAATTGAGTTGACCCAACTCAATTTGGGGCTACACATAATCATTGGATGGAAATCCTGCCCTCAATTAAATTGAGTTCATCCAAATGAAACATTTTTTGGACATATTTAACATAGTTTCAGCCGTTTAGTTTTAAAATGCGGTGTGGCACCAAATCTTTTACAGTTTAAGTAATTTCAATTAAACCTCAATAAATAAATATTCATCAGATTTTTACAAATTCAAACAACTGAAATAGAAAATATATATAATTAAGCATCCAAACTTGTGTTTTCGCAGACAGTGTCTTATGATAAAGATGTCCATACTAGATTTGACATATTATTTCATTGTTTTCTCTACTGTTATACACAACTTCAGAATCTGCAGATTTCCGTTTGTAAAAATGGGAGAGTTCACAGGCTCAGTGTGCACCTACAAGGGCTTATTACTGAATCATTTCACAGATGAAACCAAATATGAATCCTCTATTTTCCCCAAACAGATATCAGTAGAGCACACATGGCACTCCTCGCGAGCTGATTAGATATGCAAATGAGGGAGAGTTGCTCTCTACTTGGAATGACAAACTCATTAACAAAGTCATTAGCAAACTAATTCAGGGAAGGTTTTGCTAGTTTTGGTTTGAGGAAAGAGACAAATGAGAGCAAACAGAGCAAACGAATAGCCTATCTCCTCTCAACACAAAGTAAAAAAGTGCTAGATTATTGAGACTTGAATATTTGCTCTCAATTTCCAAGAAAAAAAAAATAGCTTCTTTTATTCAAAAAAAAAAAAATCTCTAACCATATCACAGATATATGGATGTTTAAACCAAGGTTTAAGCATCAATGACTGTTTCCTAACACCTCTTAGAATATCGGTTATTAAGATAACTGCACTGTTTTATTTTTTTTTATTAATAAATTAATAAAATTCTGCAAACCAAAAAGGTATTAAGGACTTTTCAGTATTAAAGGACTTTTGGGGTTGCGTAACGTGAGACTAATGCGCGTGTAACATGCGTGTGACGTTGGCGGTCTCGTGATGATCTGCTCTCGATTCTGATTAGCTGTTATTGGAGCCGTCACTGGCCGCGTGCCGAGTGAACTCGGCGCCGATTGGCTGGTTCGGTTCGCGTGAATGGAAAGGGTCATTTCTCGTGACTGGTGGTGAAATGGTGTGCCGGCTGGATAGGAACTGCTAGGTGTGTTACAAAATAGCTTTAAACTGAAAGATTACAGGTGACACCCAAACACTGGTTTACGGTGTACTCCAGCAGAGCAGCGACAGAAACCGCGCGAACATGGGGGAAGAAACTGAGAGCTCGGTGAAAAGAGAGAAGCAGGATGTGACGGATGAAAATACACGCACGCCGGAGGACAGCGGCGTCAAATATTACACACGAGAGGAGGTTCAAATGCATAACGTGAGCGAAGACACATGGCTAATCATCCACGATAAAGTTTACGATATCACACGTTTCATGGAGGAGGTAAGAGGGCTGGAGTTTCATCATGTCCTCCACATTACTCCTGACACAACAGCACAACAACCCTTTATGATCTTATCTTTTCTGTTGTTTATGTATCAGAAGCACAGGCTAACTCCTATTAATTTGTAACGTTAGTTGGAATGTGTCTAGATTCGAAACGCAAGCTGCTTTCAAGATCATCAAAGTTTATGTTGCCCGATTAGTGAGTTAGCAAGCTAGATTCACTGCAGTAAACACACTGAGGAATGAAACCAGCTAGCTC
>JAUYWG010000040.1:26275018-26287235 GCA_034779775.1 Enteromius afrohamiltoni
TGTGTGTGTGTGTGTGTATATAGACACACACATAAATAACCCTTCATTAAGTCTAAGTCATTATTTGTTGTAGCCCATAAAAAATAACATTCCAATCCCTTTTTAGGGTTATACCATGGCCACATCTGCCCCCTCCTTCATCTACGTTGAGGATATGATTTCTAATGAGCATCATTCCCACAGTGGTGTGTGTGAAGATGTGTATGTATCTGATGGCTTGAGGCTCTGAATTGATGGGCTGTTTCATTTCAGACAGGAGAGTCAGACAGCTGAGGAACACAAACAGCTGCACACACATACTCTGACAAACCCACACGCTCTATCACACAGATTTAAATGCAAGACCAGCATTAATTTCCATGGTTTGTTCTTGTGGGTTAAGCAAGCACACCTGAGTTTCCCTTTACCATATCTGGCTTTCTCTGAACCAAAATCTATCTAATTTTTGTGTGTTTAGCAAAGACTTTTAGTCAGCTGGCCCCAAGATTGTTTTAATGAATGTGTCCTATGAGAGTAAGCTCAGGTATAGTTTAGTGTGTGATACATTTTAAAATACTCATTATCAGATTGCATTATATATCGATAATGATATCATTTACACGGTGGCAGTAAATTATTAATTTATTGATTATCCCTTTGCTTATACAGTATATTAAGTTTTTCAATAATATTTGCTCAGAAAGGGTTCTGGGTTGATTGTTAATGGATCTGTCCATTTTTGGTTAATGGTTACATACTTTACTATGTAGGGAAGCAAATAAAATATGTAATCTTTCTTTGGGTGCATTTTATTTGAATCTGACATTTTTATGATTTAACTAATTACAAGATTTTTTATCATAGTTTGATAAAAATCGTATAATTAAATAACTGAAAATTGAATAATTACATCATAAAAGAAGCACCCTTGACTTAATATTTAATACACGTTGTGTTTTCGGTGACAAAAATTTGTAATCTCTTCACCATTGTAATGTAATGTCAATATGGCACAAGATTATTCTATTCAAATGAATGTGATAACTGAGTAAATGTTTTGTCATTTCTTCATGACATTTACAATTATTCACATCATGGCAATCCACCATGAAACTTGTGTAGGTGTTCTGATCTGTGTTACCAGTGTCTCTGCAGGTGGCGTGAGCCTCCTTCAGTTGTTCTCTGAGCTGAAGCATCTGTGTTTTGAACGAGGCGCACTCTTTCTCCCTCTGCCTTTTCTCTTTCTTGGCTCTCTGAAGATCTGCTACCAGCCCTCGAACAGAGACGGCCTGCCTCTCTGCCTCCGCTGCCTTGCTTCGGATCTTCTCCCGTGCCTGCAGAAGATCAGCCTCGGACTGTCTCAGCAGGGCGTCTCTCTTCTGGATAGCCTGAGAGAGGGCGACTGAGAGGATCCGCCACAGGCGAAATGTATCTGATCTGTACATAGAGCATGTGTGCTTGTTTACCTGATCACACTGCCTGTGAGCTGCCTGTAGCTCTCCTTCCAGATGGGCTACCTTCTGTTCCAGAGCATCAACCTGCGCTTGTCTCCGGCCCTCATCGGCAGCATCTGCCTGGAGCTTCCTCGCCTGCTCCTGCAGCCGCTGCACCTCTGCAAAACACATGGCTCATTTGGTACTAGTGTGGGAATCGAGTGAGAAAGTGAGCTGCGAGTTCACTCACCTGTCGCACTGGAATCTCGGTGCCGTGCCAACTCCACCTGGCAGACCCGCAACTCCTGGGCGGTCTGACCGCAGCGCTCCAGCGACTGGAACAGCGCCTAAGGACAAACACACACACACACCTCCACTAACATGCAAAGTCGTCACACAGCTGTCAAACTTCTGTGGCTGTGCCTTGGGGGAGTCGTGCTGATGCCCGGGGCGCTGTAGGGGCAAACCTAAGGTGGATAAGAATTCCCCCTCTTCCCTGAGCTGTCTCCATCCCTAAGGCTATCGCTACGCCTGCTGCTTCCGCTCACCTCTCTGACTCCATTACTCTCCCTACTGGCCTTCATTTAGCATCTCCACTGCGGCATGTACACATCCGCCTGCTGAGGTTTCGTCGCAAGGCAAATACCCGGTTTGTCCCTGACAGGTGTCGCCGCCAATCTGGCAACCTGTGCTTTTGACGCGCTAACCATTCAATTAAGTCTCTGGAATACTCTACGTCTCTTAATTAAACCGGGAACTGGGTTGCGCTCTGACAGGTGAGCCGGCGTGTCACGGCTCTTGCAAACGGGGCGATATCTGATTGTGAAGCTAATATAGTAGAGGCATGATCAGCAAACACGGGCAAGGTTGGGGGCCCTTCGCTTGGCACCATTAAAATAACGAGGTGTCACGAGGCGCTGGCTCCAACGCCAACACGTGTCAAGACAAATCTATATTTCATGGGTACTTACAGATGTATAAATAGCCAAACGAGGTGCTGGAATCATCTATAAAACCCTGCTAAAAGGTTGCCAGAAGATGGCGGGCACTGTCAGCAGGACAGAAGAATAATCAATCTTAGAAGGGGGAGCGGGTGGGCAGTGGCGCGAGGAGGGCACTAAATCATGCCGCCGTTTGCGTAGAGAGCAACGAAACGCTGACACTTCTACTGACGTGCGAGCTCCCCGACAGCCTGATGGATCGCTCCACTACACTCCATTAAAGCTGGATGGCTCGCTGCCACGCTGACATAACAAACAATTAGTCACAAAGGTGCCCATGAACTTGCGCGAAGCCTCTCCGGATTCAATCAAAGCTTCCGCTCATGACTGATAAATAGCCCCCGGGTTGCACGGTGTCAGTGCATACAGTAACGCACGACACAGGGAGCAGGTGGGTCCATTTAAAGCCCATTTTTGTAACAGGCAGAGATTACGGTGATGGATCCATGCAGATGCGACAGTAGCATGTGCCGTTTCTCTCAACTACTAAGACAAACATTGACAGGCCTTCACTCACGTGCTCCAGTTCCTGAACGCGGGACAGCTGGGATTCGTAGTCTGAATCAGAGTGAATGTGAGTGGCCCGGTAGAGGGAGAAATCAGCCTGTGACTTCGCTACCATCTCTTCTTGCTCTTGAGCCTAGAAAAGACACAAGGTTTTTAGATTTATGGTGACTTAGAAAAATTCATGACAGCAACTGGCCATTTGCGCAATCAAAATTGGGGACAGTAAATGTGTCTTCCTGTTATTATATGGGTGCTAGAAGCATCATGGACATTGGTTTCGTTCATGGGCAACACTCATACTATCTGTAATAAATCCTGTAGTGCAGACTTACCCACCTTTTAGTTTAGAGTACTGGAAATGAAATAGGTGACAATGATCTATCACCTGATTAATATTCATAAGACACAGTTTATTATGTGCTGCACACTTCTCTGATTTCTCTTATGTCCCTGGAAATAAGAAAACAAGTAGTAATCTAGAGGGAAAGAGTGGGTAGTCATTATTCTGAACTGGAAAGCAGCATATAAAACCACAGTTTCGATCTGGTCTCTATTTTGCTCTCTTCAGTTGTTAAGGTCTGATAACAGGCCCTAATGACAGTTAAGTCCTTCCTTCTGAGAAAGATAAATCAGCGCTGTCAGACTGAATATAAAACAGAGCTTAATGAAGATAATATTTTATTATGTAACACTGTCTGCTGCTGTTGTTCTGAGAAACACATAAAACAACAAGCTAGGAGAAGCAAGCATGGAAGGTTATAAAGTGCTGATTATACTGGAAATTCATAGCGCATTACAAAGGCACAGTACAAACATAAAATACATGAAATATAGGCATCTGATTAAAATAAATGAAGATCTTAAGTTAATTCTAAGGCAATTAAGATAATAAAAGGTTAATAAAATCAATCAAAATTACATGAAGTAAAACAAAACAAAATGCAAAACCCATTAGATTGCTTAAAACGTTAAAAGTTTATCACCACCTATTTATTCACCCTCGTGTCATTTAAACCTGTATGACTTTCTTTCTTCAGTAGAACATATGAAAAGAATTTGAAAAGTCACTTTTTTTCATAAAAAAGAAATCAGTGGTAACTGTTCGGTTACCAACATTCTTCAAAATATGTTCTTTCATGTTCTGCAAAAGAAAGGAGTAGTCCTTTCACAAATATATCTGAATTATTTGTTTAGCTATTAGACCGATCTGTTGACTCAATGAGCAGAGAACAGTCCACTGGAGAGGAAGATTATCAATGAATAATAACTAAAATCTCCCATAAATCTATTATAATAACTCAGAAGTCACACACACTTTTATGTTGCATTTGCACTTTTCTTAAATCTTGAAACCATCATTCCCAGTTTATAAATCTACTGAAAGAGCAACCTGCACATTCAACACTCGTGCTTTAAATTTCATACAGGTCTGACATTAATTGCCAACATTTCAAGTCGGAGTGATCTAAATCAAAATAGCTGTATAACAAAAAAAGTTAGAGGTCCAGCTCAGGATCATCTCAGAGAGGCTTATACAGCAGTCTGTCTATGAGTATATTTCAGCTGACAGCTTCCAGTGAGAATGAAGACAGTGAGGCGGCTGACTGACGTGATTGTTTTACATCACAATCAAAGATAAAGGAAACTTTCCTTCTCACTCTGTTGAAGGTTACGTGCTGCAATGCCGACAGCCCAGCAGGTTCTGGGTGAGCGGGTGCAATTAAGGCGAGCTTACACATTCGGGAAGGAGACACGGGCGAACAGCTGAAGGACGTGTGTGTTCTGAGGTCCTGGCTGAAAACAGCTGGATCAATACAGCGTGTATGAGTGTGATGTTTAGGGATTGCTAATGGGACGCTGGGCATCACAGGCATCTGAGAGAAGAAGCCGGAGGTGCTGGAGGAGAAAAAGGCACAGGAAGGTCCTCACACCTGGTGTATCTATCACAGTATCTGACAGAGGTGACCGCACCGTTGGGCTGTAGACAAGGCCCGTCCCTGCACCGCTGAGAGCAATGCCCATTATTTCAAGCAGACACCGCAGACTCAGCAGGCTTTTCCACTTTAAGCCACCCAGCAACCCTCTCAGTGAATGTACACGCAAATCAAAACAAGCTCAGGTCCATTTAAACACCAGTCGCTGTGTCTGAAAGGGCTACACATGCAATCTTTACCCAACAACTACAAATCAATAGCAACTTCAACTCCCAGAATTCCTCAAGAGAGTCTATGGCAGTTCTCTCGCTGACGCTGTGGGAGATGAAACACCTGGAAATGCTCTCTCCTCACATAGCGAGAGGCGAGAGGGTTTTGACCTGGATCGATACAATCCGGTAAAAACACTCAAACGCATCTTAAGTTCAGATTGGCTTTTGCACCCTGAGAATGGTGTAGATTTGCTTCCCCATTGTGTTCACACCTCAGGCTTCGCTAACAAGCCACTTTCCACCTGTATGTGCGGTAACTAGGTTTCAGTTGGCTTGATATGCAATCTGAACCCAAAAGAATTCAACTCTAGGGAGGAGATGAGCATGTTAAGTCTGCTGCATTATGGGATATTTGCAGCCTTTCTCACACTCAGTTTAATAGTTCACATGTGCGAATATGCTGTGGTTTCTCAGAAGCAGGACAACTTTTCTGAATCAATATTCCTGGTTCAGTCACATGATGCTCATTGTCTTTTATTAACTTTGTATTAAAAATTCATACATGCAATGAATAATATATACTTTTTCTACGAGGAACATGTGTTCATTTTTTAATTAAAATTGATTTCAATATTTTTGGGGAGACACAAAAAGCAAAACATGATATGATGTAATACATCAGAGTGATACAACTCTCCCGATGTAATAATAATAATAAAAAAAAAAAACAATAACATTTTTCATAATAAGTTATTATTATGAAACAATCAAGAAATATATTTAAAGAAAAAAATATAGATAAGTTAATAATAGTTTAAAAATCTTAGCCACCGTCTTGATATAGTGATGAGTCGGTCATGAATGAAACGGCTCTTAGAAGTGTTTTTTTCTCTCTCTCTCTCTCACTTTTTTTCGCATCACGCCACACGTGATTGGTGAATATGTGTTTGTACCTTGTATTTGGGCAGAGAGGGAGGGTTTGCAGTGTTTTGTGTTGTTTAACTTTAAATTTGTTTAAAAGGAAAAAGCTGAAAATGTAAATAATTAAACGTTTAATTATTTAAAAAAAAAATTATGTATTTTTTAATGTATTTTTTACATTTTATGTGAATAAAGTGAATAAACATATACACATTAAAAAAATTTTTTTTACATTAGTAATTCATTTTGTGCCTTTGAGTCATGAGATGATGCATACTTTTAGGAATTGTTTTATAAAGGCTTTATAAAGGCAAAAATGCACATAAAAGGTTAAAATGAATTAAAAATTATTGGAATGGATGAATTGCATCCATTCCAATATTAATAATAATTGCATCCATTCTGCAGTGAACTGACCCCTTCCTGCTATAAATCACCATTTTCTGCCCTAATCAAGCGAAATTTGCCAAGATATTTTCAGAGATGATAAACAAGTTATAGAATAATAATTTAATGAAAACCTAATTTTGACCAAAAATGACTTTCAATCTATTATTAGAATATCCTGAAAACAGGGTTTTCCCAGGTCGCATTACATATCTCAATATTTTCTTAATTTTTTATTGATAAAACTAAAACAAAACCTGAAGAGCCGGCTCGTTTAAGTGAGCAGAGTCAGCAGGTTCTCTAAAAAGAGGCGAAATTCCCATCACTATCTTGACATAATAATAAAATATTTGTAAATACTTTTTCTCTTTTTTATTAGTTTAAAAAGGATATATATATATATATATGTATATATACATACACATATACATATTTTATATACACACACACACACTTAACTTCACTATTTATTTGTTTGTTTAAAAATGATGATGAGATTGATAATGTTGTTTCAGGATATCAATAATAAAAAGTATTCATTTAAGGTCTTGTTCATTATTAACCAAACAACCAATCAGATTTGTTTAAGTTTCTTTGAGTTTAGTGATTATTGATAGTTAGGAGTAGAGGTAGGGTTAGGAGCAAATTTGTTTGACAGGAATGACCAAGATTTCATTCTGCTTGGGTCACAGGAACACTGAAGCTGTGGGTTAGTTAGTGGTGTTTCCGGTCGGGTTACCTGCTGACGGAGGGTGTCAGCGGTGTCCCTGAGAGTGCTGATGAGTAGCTCACACTCCTGGCTGTGTTTACGGCTGTGCTCCAGTTCTCCCAGCTTGTCTCGGAGCTGCTGGCTCAGAGCAGCGAGGGCATCGTCTCCACTCTCCAGCTGGGCTCGGTGTACCTGCAGATCCCCCTGCAGAGCTACAACCTGAGCCCTCAGACGCAGGACCTGCTGTTCCCTCTCTGCCACCTGACGAGACACAAACAACAGGACCACTGCAGATCTCAGTTATTTAATATACAGCTTTATAGTCGCAAAAATTAGGGGTTTTTACAAACCAACGTTTCTCACTCAAACATAATGACTTGTTCTTTGATTAGCCTTTTACTGTAACAATAAATTAAATGTATAGTTACTGCAGATCTATTACAGTTCTTCACTGTAGAGCAATACCTGTATTTACACTAATGCTTTTATTTTCCAGTACAGCTCAGTAAAAATTATGATTTGATGTTCATTGTATGTACACTACCGTTCAAATCTGGGTTTGATACATTTTGTTTTTTTTTACATGAAAGGAGTCTGTAAGTTATATTTATTTCATGCAAAATACAGTAAAAATGTATTTAAAAGAAAAGTATTTCTGAATTAAAATAGTTGCAGTTTTAAGTAATTGTAAAGTAATTGTTTTGTATTTGAAAACATTTTTTAATGTACTTTATTCCTGTGATGAATAGCTGATTTTTCTTCAGCACTGATGCTACAGTAAAAGTTTAATCGAAACTAATTAATATAATTAATATAATCATTGCAGTTAATAGTGTTCACCGTCTGTTTAATTACTGCACATACACATTAACTGCAGGAATTTTACTGTGCATTTCTGTCATATGGACATTGTCGACACTGATAAGTTACTACTAAATATAATGGAGAAAATGTAAAACAGAAACTTACATTTTAATCGATTTGTTTTGTGAAAAGCGCTATACAAATAAATTTGAATTGAATTGATGCTGAGACGCTCGCAAATATTTCATAATATTATCACTGATGAAAACAGTTGTGCTGTTTGTGGAAACTGACACATTTTTTCAGGATTTTTTGATTAACAAAAAGTTCATAAGCACAGCATTTATTTGAAGCCTTCTTTAAGCATACAAATGTCCCACTTTTGATAAATTTATTGCTTAAAAAATAGTTCTAGAGAAAATAGCTTTATTGTGATAGCCTTTCCAAATAATTATTTTCATATAATGGCTGACTATTAAAAAGATGGTCGATATTTTATTGCACAGTACAAAAGAAACAGATATTCTGTTGGAAATTGGAAAAAAATAAGGATTAATAGAAGAAACATAGCCAAAACCAGTATACACTTCGTCCCTACAGCTGCAATGTAAGTTTAGTTTTTAAAGGTAACTAATACTAATGTACTGTACAAACCTGACTGTGGGCCTCTTTCAGGTCCTCCTTGCGGCCATGCAGTGAGTTCTCCAGTTGTGCAATCTTGCTGAGGCAGGCCTGGTACTTCTGTTTGCAGAGCTCGAGGGATTCACTAAGAGGTTGCAGTCGGGTCTCTGCATCTGTGGCCAGTTTCTCAGCCTCCAGTAGACCTGCCTTCAGCTCAATCAGCTCGGCATCCTGACTGCGGAGAGATGCCGCCCTGCAGGGGGCCTGACACACACAAACACTTATATTTAGAAAAGAAGTTACAGATACAGTGAAGTCTGCTGAGCTGTCTCACCTCATCCTCTGTGTCTCTCTGCTGTCTGTGGGCCGCCTCCAGCTCTCGGCAAAGACTCTCCAGGTTATCTCGGTGCTGCTGCAGACAGCTTTGTGTGCTCTGCAGCTCTTCCTTAAGGGCCTTCACCTCCTTCACCCGGCTCTCCTTCTGTTCCTGCACCTCCTGTTGCCATTGCTGCACCTCTTCACGCAGATCACACAACTCCTCCTTCTGGACTTCACACTGACACACAACAAACAACAAAACTGATGAACAGAATGTTTGCTTGAGGTGTGAAAAAGCTATCAAGAATATTTTGATCACTTTTTTTGGACACTATAAGTGTGTTGAAATGTTCGAATCATATATATATATATATATAAATAAATATAAGTTAAAGGCACAATATGTAAGTTTTTGCCACTAGAGGTCACATCTTCAAAACAATAATACAGGCAAAGTTTGATGACGCAATGACGGAGCATGTGCTTACTCCGAAATCGCTTACTTCCCTACTATAAAGTACGTGAAAAACAGCATGCGAGGCGAGTAGTATGTCCGAATTCATAGTATTCGAAATTCAGTAGGCGAGAAGTACCCAAATGACCTACTGCTTCCACCCAAATTCTGTACTGAGAATTCATGAACACTTTCCTATCCCATGAGGCTCCGGGAGACGAGGCGTCATATTCGAAAAATGACGTGGCTCATTTCAAGTGTACCTCAGGAAAAAAACGTTGTTTATTGAGATTAAATTACACTTGTTTAACACAATCTAAATAAACGGATGACTTATTGAAAGTTTAAATTGTCGCTCTGTTGTGACGATGCATGAGACGTGACAACATCAATATGGCGGATGTAGTACCTCCGAATTCCATTCATACTATATACTAGAACGTACTTTTTAACGGTCAGGTAGTATGTTCAATTTTAAAGGTAGTACGATTTATAGTATGCGGTTTCGGACGCAGCAATGGAATGTTGGGAGATTTAACAAATTATGCTAACGGATTCCAGTTGTGTTTCCAAGTGAGCCTGGTACGGCGCGGCATGATTACAAACCGTTCTCTGGCTGCAATTGTTAACAATGTAAACTTAAATTTGTTATAAAATCTAAAGACATTTCTTATCATCCTCTATAACACAGTGGATATTACAGCCCATATCATATGTAAACATTTGTGCTACCATGGCAACGACTGACGCAAATGAATTGTGTTCCAAAGAGATCCGTTATCACCCCTAGTGGAAAAAACAACCTTAATCGTACCCATACCGGCGAAGAGAACTGTTCGGCCCAATAGTGGAAAAGTGGCTGTAATGTATTCCTTTTTTATTAAGGGATGTTTTAACATAGTTTCAGGAAGAGCTCTCTGAGTGTCAGCACAGCCGGTACCCATCATCGCTCTTTAGTATTATCGTCATCTAGCTATTAATTATCCCTAATCCGCCTCAGCATAAATACAATCGTCTCCCTTCTCTCAGTATCTAGTTACCCACCTTCCTCCCCTTCTCCACCTTTTTCCTTCGCACCTTCAAAGGGGGGCGAACGGGGCCTCGCCTCGCTCCGAGCTCCGCCCTCGCTAGGGCTACTTTTCAGCCGGGCTTGGGGTCCGCCGAGCTCCCGGCTCGCTCCCCGGACAGCACGCCGAATTTGCTTATTTAATTTAACGAAGAAGTGCGAATTCGTGAAATTATATGTACATTTAATAACAGTATGTTATTAAAAATAACTTTATGTCATTGTATCTGTAAAGAACATTAAATTTGATTTAATATTAGCTTTTTACTGATATGATAACACACGCGAGAGTGGAATCTCTGTCCAGTCCGAGGGTTTTGCAAAGCTCTCTCCATTTTGGAAACCTCCACGGCGATATTTATTCAGCTTTTATTTCGTTTTTTGTTACAGTACCTTCTTATGTCTGTTGATGCACGTCTACATTTTGGGGGATTTTGCGAAGTGTAATTGTGATCCATCATATCTGAAATGCGCTTGCACAATAAACAACTACCAATTCCAAATTTGTCCACGCGTGTTGCCGTAGTATTCATAGATGGAAACTGAGGATAGCACGGATATAGCATAATTGATAGGCGACAATGAACAGGGAGGGTTCTTTATTTAAATCTGGAATTTCCCTGAATTTACAAATCCTGGAGAACTTTTGAGATAACGTAAGTAAACAAAAGCATGAAAAAACACTGTGCAAGTGGATTTTGGATATTTAAAAACAAAAATTGTGCCTTTAATATATATAAGTTAAATGCTTTGGCTTAATTTTAGAAAAAATAAATATACAACCTTGATATTGTTTTTTTTTAAAAAGTTATTTCCAATTTCCAGTTCACAGAATGATGTATAAATGCAATATTACACTCACAATAATTACTTAAAATAGACGTGCTGATATTCAGTACAACTGCACTCTTAATTAGTACACCTGAAATACAGCTCATTTAGTTAGAATTTAGCCTCCTATTATTACTGTGTATTTACAGACTCACATCTGCAGTTACATGCTGGCATATATAATGAATGCTAGAGATTCTCAGACCGAAATCAGTGAAGCCTGTTTGCTCCCTGAAGCGTGTCTGTGGTGCCTCACTGATAGCAGCTCTACATTAGATTATTAGACTCCAGAGAGAGACGATCCCAGATTGGATAATATTATTTTTTCCCCTGGCTGATGATGCATTACAAAAATAAGGAGCACTATAACAGATGTCTCGCAGGGTGAAAATAATAAATCACACAGACTACTGCGCGCACACACATGCGGTTTATTAGTTCTGTGAGTTAACTTGCGTGATTTATTGGGCTTGGTGAAGGCCCTGGATGGAGTCTCCTCAGTGCACCTAACTTCCCTTGCAAGCATCATTAAGACTACACCGCTAATTGTGTTGTTTTAAAAGAGTGGAAGCTGATAATGACTCCATTAGTGATTCACCTGCGCTTCTGTTTCCTTGGAATCGAGCCGCGAGGAGCAACATGGACATGCACATGGGAAAAGCGATGACAGATGTATGGGATAAAGGAAGCAAGCATGCAGAGGAAGGAGAGAATATGAATGTTCCTTAAGTTGATGTAAACTAGTAAAAGGTGGTAAAGGCAAGGCGAGGCTTGACAACCACAAGAAAAATGTGGACATTTGAGACTTTGAGGCTGTCTGATTGGACAGCTAAATTGATTTACACTGCAGTTGTGGCACAGAAAAAGGCACACTGATGCAGACTGTTTACATGAGACTCAGACTTGGCATATAGATACATTACCTGGAATCAAAATTGCAGAAAACAGGACACTTAAAAGGGTGATTCTTATTAATTATTATTATTGGTTAGCTAATAAAATACTTCAAGATCAGTATGAAGATAATTATAAACAAAGTT
>JAUYWG010000040.1:26312752-26326477 GCA_034779775.1 Enteromius afrohamiltoni
GCTAGTTTGTGCTCCAGTATAATCAGTCCGCCGAAACTCATCCAGTGAGAAATGTTCCGCGGTGGAAAAATAAGTGCGATTAAAATGCGTTATTTTTGTGTAATTAATTAATCTAAATTAACGCATTAAACTCCCGGCCCTATTATATATACAAATTAAATACACAGCACACGCACAAATATTATGTAAACAAAAACTTTAATCACAAGTGACAGCACTAGTACTAATATGCACTTTTAAAAGTATTAAGGTACTACTATGCAGTGCTGGGTACTAACTGGTTACATATATTCTGGATTACGTAATCAGATTTAAAACAAAGTACTTGATATTACTTCTTAAATATATGCTAATTATTAGATTACAGTTACTTTTTATATTTTACATGGTTACATATTATTCACACAATGAACATATTCATAATTTGATTTGCCCTTATTTGTCCCCCTTAAATTTTACTTTAATTTAAATGTAAGTACACAGTAGTTCAGGCCAGCTAATAAAAAGTGAACTTTAAACTTTACCAATGCTGTGGCACTTAGAATGAGAGGTCTATCACAGAAAGCAGCAGATGTTCAGAGCTCAGTAGAGCTAAAGAAAAGAATGTGAATAACAGCGAAGTATAAAAGTGGAAAACTGTTCTATTTTATTGTGCTGTGTATAACATGCTGCTGTGTTTTGAGCTTTGAGCACCATCCAGAGTACAGCAAGAGTCTTGAGATGAATAAGGGTCAGACGTGTCAAGGATTTCAGAGACCCAGCAGGCCTAACCATCAGGAAGCCTTTTACTTTTAAAAAGAAATAAAAAATGGCAGATAAAGAAGTGTACAGGAAGTAATTACATAGGGTTTTGCTGACCTCTCTCTCCTTTTCCAGCAATGCCAGTGTCTTGTCAACCTCTCTTTGGAGTTCATCAATCTGCAGCACTTTTAGCCGATGCTCTTCTTCCTACACACACACACACACACACGAACAAAGGCAACTGAAGGTGAGACGCACAGGGAGGAAAGACTTTGTTAAAAGTGTCAAGCGGATGCCTTTGCATAATGCATATCACACCTTTGAGATGATCCATTAGCAGGTTGTGGTGTGGGAGCCGCTAAATAAGCTGACTTGACTCCGCAGAAAAGACACAATATCCTCTCTTCCTTTCTTTATGAGTGGACAGTGGATGAACAATCAAAGCCCGGTGGGTTTAGATTAGCCCGAGCGGGGCCTAGTCATGAGGAGACCTTTAACCCCACCCCACATTTGTTCCTTCTACCCAGACATTGATTTATAATTTTAATATCTCTAATTTCCACCGCAGCGGCGCTTTCCAAATGTCATTTTCCAATTTGTGTCAAACCGCGTGACCATTTTTCTTAATACGGCTTATGACAATCTCAGCGGCAGGGCGGATATGCAATTCAGATGGAGTGTCGTACAGACACGGACGCAGCCGCCGTCGCCTGTTTGTGTGTTTATCTTTATTAACGGCTCGACATTTTGGGAGGGGGTCACAGACTAAGAAGCAGCCTGTTTACGGCGAGGAGAAAATGGCTGCAGGGGACGAAAATAAGAATTCGGTCGTAAATCTGGTAATTATGTTTATAGTAATAAGAGTTATGATGGCGGTAATGATAATCTATTAAAATATGCATCAACATTAAGATCTGGAAACGGAATGTGGGATGGGCTCGTGGTTGTTATATGAATATTTATGATAATTAAAACAGGGCCTCCCCCTTTTGAGCAGTGCAGACTTGGAAAGTCTGGAAAATGGCTTTTCCAGGCTTATTAACCTCGTAAATCTAGCCACTTTTTAATATTTATAGTATTAAAAAAATGAATGTACATTTATAACACTATACTTTGTGTTATATAACACTGGTATTAAATTACAAATAACTAGTTAGAGTGTTTTTAACACAACGTCTGAGGAAGTGATTACGCAATCGTATCCGATTGTAATGTAATTGTTGTGATTTTAAATGTATAATTTTTTTAATATATATTTTTTTAAATGTTGGAGATTTTGTTAATTAAAGCAAAAGTAAAAGTATGGTATTTGTGATAAAAAGCAGGCTAAAGGGCACATTCATTTACATGGTAATGGCTTTCCATTTGTTGACATGACATGGTTAGATTCAGATGGTAAACATAATATATTATTTTGGGTGTCCATATTATATGAAATAAATGAAAAAAAGAACAGAGCCTGTCATTGGACAAACAAACAAAAAAACATTTTATTCGTTTCATTCTTTTTTTTTAAGTTCCATCAAAAAAACTAAATAAGTTTGGTTATCATGTTAGCTTACTTTTCCACGAACAACATTTTCTTCTTCGTGTGTTTTTGAATCTGGAGATGCTGTACTATTTCATGAGGTCTGTAACAGCGCCCTCTAACATATAACAGTAAAAACAGCAACTGCTGTAATTATTTGTCAGTAACAAAGAAGCGGTGTGTCTTAAATCACAGAACATTTTGTCAATGGCAGAAAAATAAACTAAAACGGCTTATCACTATCTCAGCACAAGCATGAAGATGGAGTATCGTACAGACAAGGATGTGTGCTTGTCTGTCTTTATCAACAGCTCAAGGTTTTGGATGAGGCACATTTGACAATCCTTTTTCTTTTGTCCAGTCAGACCAATCAATATTTTGTTATAGAAAAGTCATAGAAATACTATGGATGATTTAGTATTTTGCTACTGGAGCAAACAGGAACACTACTATAGTAGTTTCCCCAACTAGGACAAATGTGAAAAGGCTAATGTGAAGAAATGTTTAGTGGCGGTACCCTGAGGTTGGCGCGGTGGAGCTCCTCTCTGACACCATTAAGCTGCTCTTGAAGGAAGGATCTCTCTTTCTTCCACTCCTCTTCTCTCGCTTTCAGCTCCTCTTGTGCCCTCCGGAGTCGACACCATTCCTGTAGGCACACACACACACAAATTATGGGTCATACAAAAGTTTGAAAGCGAAGGAAATGGATTCTATGATCCCTCATTTTGGCTAAATTCAAAGGTTGCTTACAGTACAGAACCTCAGCTAACAGTAGAACCGTTCACCTCTACTGACCTTTACCTTCAGCCTTCACGCGGCTATTGATCCATGCCGAGCGACGCTCTGAGTCTTGCTTTTCGGTCGGAAAAAAAAAGGCATGAAATAAAAGGAACAAGTTGTCAGAAATGAAATTTCAATTCATCCAGTCCCTTTATACACTGGTGCAAGAGCTGGCGAGGAGAGCAGGGGGATCAATAGTGTTTAGACAGCAGAGCAGATTTTCTAAGAGCCGAATCAATAGGAAGGAAAGAGGGAAAAATACCTCGGCTTTTCTTTGGGTGTTGCAGTAAATACGAACAAATCAGTGGCCTTAGGCTAAATGGATTGACCAGACATTTCCGACTCCTGTGCTGTAAATAAAGATCTATTGGGAAAGCTGTGGCCGGGTCCCTGAGAGGGGGGAGAGACGGCCACCGTGCCGAAGCACTCTCACACAACACCTGCACTTAACCTGGACGCACGTGGTGAACTGACACACAGAAAAATCGCCCTCAGACGTGACATCATCGTGACATCATTAATCATGCGCTGCAGTGATCCCAACAAAACACTTACTGCTGCTTTTCTAACTTTGGGTCCTAGGGCTCTTTTATTAAAACTAACAGACTTATATTTAAAGATCGGATTACAAATGACTTTATCACGCCTTCAGTATTAACTTCTGCTATTTTTCAAAGGCCTTGACCTTTGAATGTATAGGCTTGTTTTACCCTTGTCCCAGATCCCGACTACCCATCTTCAACTATAAAAATCCATCGTAAAAATATGAAGTTGTGACATCTTTTTGACTCCTTTCACCATGACAGTTGTTTTTTTTCTAAAGAGATGACACGCATACATAATGAAAGGAAATAAATAATAATATTAAAGTTAATATTAAATAAATATATATTTTTACTGTGCATTATTTCTAATCCAGCTGCTATTTTGTCAAATTATGCAAAATATACTATTATTTAATGAACCAAGATGAGCAAAATAGAGGGTTTTACTTATTATTATTAATAATTATTATTATTACACTGATTACATGTTTAAAATGTAATTTCTTTTACAAAAACATTTTAAATGTTTTAAAATGTAATATTTTTAATATTACAATTATTTTTAATATTACAATTTTTTAATTGTAATTCTCTAATTACAATGAATTAAATAGTTAATGCATAATTTAACACTTTTGACAGTGTTTAATTAAAGAAAATGACCCTATATACACAAATTATTCTATTTTGACTTTTGAGATGTAATTTATATATTCATTACTATATTATTATCATAAGAATTTAATTAATGAACGTTGAAAAAATTATATAATTTGCAGAATGTCTTTTTTTATTTAAATCTATTTATTTCATAATGTTAATTTGTTTCAAATGTCCAGCTCTATAATAGATTCTGAACCGCAGACTTTCAGTGTGGTCTCAGACTGTTGGATCTCACCGTACATTTATCTTACATTTCCACCCAGCACTTCTGAATGATAGTTCTCTCTCCATTTACAGCTGTTTCCATGAAGAGAGTGATACTTAATGAAGAGGTTGAACTTGGCCACCTCCGTGACTTTGGTCTAATTACTGATGAACACCACAGGCTAGCGAGGGCAAACTGTGCAGAAGTGCATGATATATGAGCGCGCTCCACACTCCTCAGCCAAAACAAAAACATATCACAAAAGCCAAAGCAATAAAAGCACCGTCTCGCTCCAAAAGAAAACATTAATCAATAAAATGGAGAGACACGTGGACATAAAAGTATGAACTGTGCAGCAGGACTGAGGGTGGACTCACTGGTTTGTCATGTTTGGTCAAGTTACATGGATTAAAATCACATTCCATAAAGAGAACGAGTGAGAATGCCTGAAATATTAAATAGGATAAAAATAAGTCATTTTGTCATGTGCTTTAATTAGGGTTACTATAATTTTTATTTATTTATTTATTTATTTATTATTTAAATAAGATTTATGTTTAATAATTATTAAATTAATTAACTTAAACTTAGTAATAAATTGTTTTATTTTCATTTGTTTCATGTTACAGTTGTTTTGTTATATGATTTATTTAGCTTTTTCTATTATTCTTTTATATTTCAATTTAGCTTTAATATAGTTTTTATTTTAGATTAATCAATTTATAATAAAAAGGTAATTTTATGAGCATTTTATTATTATTACTTTGATTTTGTTTTAATATCTTCCTTTCCTACTTCAGCTTAAAAAAGCATGTCATTGCCACAAGTACAAAACATTTCTGCTTCTCAAGCTGAAAATGCTCAGGGACCATTTTATTAATGAACACAGGAAGAGGCTGTTCTTGTAAACAGGAGGTCTTTTTTGAGTCGTTTGGTTCAGGATGTGTTTGCATATTCGGTGCTGATATAATCTGCTGCAAAGGTCACTGTAGATTGGACTGAGAATGCAACTGCTGGAGGAGCAGAGGGACATCACAGTTCAGCTAAAAGCCCTCTCAAGTACATTACCTTAATGATACCATTTCTCACACCCGATCAGAAAGGACCAAATAAGTCAAAAAATACATTCTTTGACCCAGATTCTTTGATTGGAGAGGTGTTAAACAGCTTTCAAAGTCTGCCTTAACAAACCAAAAAAGTTCAACATCATAAAGTTTTTAAAGGACATATTTGAACCAAAATAAGCTTGGATGCCTTGATACAACTACATTTTCAGGACACCTATCCGTTTAGTATTGACTTTATTACATGTTCCTTAGTGTTGCTTGCAAAATCAAGCATTGCTACTATTATAGCTCTTGTTAATCATTACATTGCTATCTGTAATAATTGATTCTGATTGGTTGATCATGGCTTTCTGTGGTCAAATATTTTGAATATGACAACTTGATTGTATCAGAATGATACAAGCCCCCTTTGCTTTATGCTGACATCCTGATTTACAGTAGTCATATTGAGCAGCTGGTACGTTATTTTTTACAAACTTAAATAAACACCCAGTGCACTAAAAAGCCAATGCTATGATTTGTATGGACACTTTTGAAACCCAGAGCTCCACAGGAGACAGTGACTTCATCTAAACAGTCCTCACTGCGAGGTCCGTCTGCAGATGTTGTCCGGACAGTAGCTTGTGTCCAGAGGCACTCCAGTACGCAGCCGCCCCGGGCCATTCTCTAAGTGCTCTTAACTCTGAAAACACAGCTGGTCTCCGGGGGCCAGGATAAGTGTGGGGCCTCCCAGACCTGCACAACACTTTGAATAATAAATCCATACATCATAAGGACACGTCAGAGCTTGATTCAAGGCGGTAAAGCGCTGAGGTATTAGCTTTAATAACACAGGCTGCAGTAAGGCACTTGCTCTTTCCCGACAAATACAAGCAAATCAATTAATACTACTGACATCCCCCCCCCGAAAGCACACAATATAAATTCCACGTGGCCATGACTTTGGTGTTTTTGTTTTAGAAAGAAGGGGCAAATGTGTGAGTCATTTCTTACTTTTATGCCCTAATTTCTGAAATATTCCACCGGCTAGCAGATTTGTTTTTGTGGAGAACTTTGTCTTAAAAGGTTATACATGTAGGATCTGGAGCACAGGAGAAAGACAAGTAGCTCGAGCTAAATCTCTCTGTTATCAGAAAGCATAAGGTGCTCTATTCTCCTGCTGTTGACGGATAGAAGCATCAGCCTGGCCTATCAATCCCCAGAGGCTTGTGAAGCACCGCTTCAAGGGTAAAACATAGCTCAGACTCGGATAGCTAGTGCTAATGGCCAAGGAAGGAATCAGGGGAGTCTGTTTGGAAACTGAAGGATGACAATAATAGTGACACCAGAACATGAAATCACTCATATCTGTTGAAATGGACTCAAGGTTTGGATGTCACCAGCTTGGGTCACTACCATTCAAATGTTAGGGGTCAGTAAGAATTCCTCAAATAAATTTCTATTGCAAAGCTACATTTATGTGATCAAGAATGCAGTAAAAACAGTGACATTTTGTTTCAATCTAAAATCCTTCAGAAATTATTCTAATAAGCTGATTTACTGGAAGTCTTACTTAAGGTGATTAAGCTAGGTTTTTTTTTTTTAAATATCAAAAGGTATTATTTTGCAAGAACCACCTAAATTACTGAAATAAATAGTATTTTGGCAATTCCAGGTATTTTACCATAGAAATATGATGTTTTTCAAATTTATAGCTTGTTAAGCACCACCTATAATCCGAATGTCACCATCCTAAATTTTGTTCTCCGGGACGTGCTTAATTAATTTGTCTTTGTATATCTTGACGACATCCTTATTTTCTCTGGGTCATTGGAGGAGCATGAGCAGCATGTCAGTAGGGTTCTTCAGAGACTCCTTGACAATCAACAGAAATGTTGAAAGGCTCAGTTTCTTGGCTTCATCGTTAATCCTGGTCACGTGGCGATGGACTCCAAGAAGTTCGTAGCTGTGCTCAACTGGCACATTCCCACGAAAGTCAAGGAGGTTAAGCATTCATTGGCTTTGCTAACTTCTATAGGAGGATCATTAGGAACTTTAGCTCTGTGGTGGCCCCCTTGACTGCACTTACCAAGGAAGAAGTCAAGGTTCACTGGGGTCCGGAGGCAGTGGAGGCCTTTAAAGATCTCAAGGACCGCTTTACTACTTCTCCCATTCTGTTGATCCCTGACCCAGAAAGACCTTTTGTGGTGGAGGTGGATGTTGCAGAAGTTGGCGTTGGGGCCACCCTGTCTCAAAAGGGAGAGGATCGAAAATTACACCCATGTGCCTTCATGTCTCAATGCCTGTCAGCTGCTGAGAGCAACTACCACGTTGGGGACAGAGAGTTGCTTGGAAAACTTGCCTTAGAGGAATGGTGCCACTGGCTTGAGGGGGGCTCGATGGTCCTTGTTTTTTCAATCGTTTCCAGTTTCTCCTGTTTTACAGACATAGCACCAAGAATCTCAAGCCAGATGCCCTGCCCTAAGCCTACTTTAGAGACACAAGAGAAGCCTCTGGCATTGATTATTCCGACGTATAAGATTGTCGTACCCCTTCAGTGGGAAGTCCAAGAATCAAGTCTCTATCCTCTGCCACTGGACTATATCCCTTTTCAATGCTAGTTTGGCTATACCCCCCATTGTTCCCTGAGGAGGAGTCAAAGGTTGATGCTCTGTCTGCCCAGCATTTTGTCCAACACTGTCAGCAGACCTGGAGGAGGGCTAGGCAGTCCCTTCTTCAGAGATACCAGTGTCAGGATAATCGTCTTTGCCAGACTGCCCCTAATTTCCGAGCTGGACAAAGAGTCTGGTTAGCCACCAAGAACCTGCCCCTCTGGATTGAATCAAGGAAGCTTTCCCAGAGAAACATTGGTCCTTTTCGTATTGCAAGAAAAGTTAACCCTGTTTCATATCATTTGTTTCTTCCCCGTTCACTTAGAATTAACCCCACATTTCATTGTTAAAACCTGTCTTGTCTTCTCCATTTGCTCCCACACGCTTCCAAGATCATTGATGGCCAGCCAGCCTACACAGTCTGCCGGATACTGGATTCCCGGAGGGTCCAGAACTCACTGCAGTATCTGTTGGACTGGGAGGGCTATGGGCCAGAGGAGTGTTCCTGGGTTCCTGCCAAAGATATCCTGGACCCAGGTTTGATTCGGGAATTTTGCACCCAGAGGCTGGGGTGTTCCAGAAGGAAGAGGAGGTCCTGTCACCATCCTTCCTCCTGTTGTTTGTCTCCATGCCTCTAGAGGTCCCCTGTGTTCCCTTCTGCCTTAGTTCTTCCTCGTGTGTCCTTGTTAACTTTATCTAGGTCACCTGTGCCTTGTTTTCCCCAGTGTATTTAAAATTGTGTATTTTTCCCTTGGTTCCTCACTTGTTTTTTGAGTCTTTACCCTGTGTCTCCTGCCTGGTCTCTCCAAAGCCTCCCAAGCTTCCCCTAGTAAGGTACCCTGTGGTCCTTTCTTTGGTTGTTAGTATTTTCTAGTTTTTGGAGCTTTTATTTTCTCTTGTGATTGTTTTTTTTTTTGTGATTTGTTCCTCAGTCTGAGAAACTTTTGTTGAATTACTCTGATCTCTCAACCACTATACCACAGACCCGTGTTCAAGTTCGGGTCCTGACACCGAATTCCATAAAGTTAGCATGCATCTGTAGTATCATATGCAGCATGTGCTCACCTAGTTTCATGAAATTTTGAGTTTTCATTTAGCCCTCATCTATAATTAGTATTATGTATTAAAAATAATTTAGTTCAGTTAGATGACAGACACTGCAATTAAAAACTGAACGTGCCAAATGATAGTGGCATCACAGATCAGGAGCAGGAGTCAGACTTCGTTTATCACATGAGGAGAGTGAGTCAAACTGACTGATGAGAAGAGTGAGTTGAGAAAGACAAGACAATGGTAGAAGATTTAGAAACTAAATGCAAAAGCGCCTGCTTATATTTTGGATTTTGAAAAACCTTTTGTATTTATCTAAGGTGACTTTGAAGGCTTTTTAAATATTTCTATTAATTTAGTATTACAGCGTATGTTGATTTTTACTTGTGAAAGTAAAAATGAAAAAGTGAAAGTAAAATGCGCATAGCAATTGTACAAGCTATATAAAAGCAAAAGAAAGAGAGGAAAATTCAAATGAGTAATAGATTACTGGTGATACCGGTATTATAGGTGTTATCACACGTCAATAAAGGCAGGGTAAGCGATCTCTGGAAGTCAATTTTGATATTTGAAATCACCCAAATAAACACCTGCCTATGCAATGATTAGTCCCATCTACACGGGACACGAGCTGTCACGTTTTATTTATGATGTGCTCAAACAAATTTCTAATGATTTTCAATGGGTTGAATTATGCCGTCCTGCCGTTATGCAGACTTTAGCTGTCATGCTATGCGGTGTCTGGTGTAGACATAGTTTTACTCGAGAAGAACAATAAGACCCAAAGCAAACTTGCTATCCGATCGCAGGCTTTCCGCTCTTTGAGTGAAACTGATACAATATTTACATGGGCCCTACTTGCCTTATCTTTCCGCAGACATTTTCCTCTTTTTGTTTTTTATCTTTATGTCGCTCGGCTCAGCTGTTCACTGAATGCACTCTTCTCCAGGCCCCTAACTGCTGACTGGCTACAAGTTTGTTTGGGTACTCTTCCCCGACTCTGTTTTGATGTCAGCTGTCCAAGAGATAACCTTGTTCAGAATGAGGAGCTCTAACATGTGATATGAATACTGTGTTCTATGTGTGAAAAATCACACAATATTGAATGATTTACCCACTTACACAAAAAATGCAATATCATATTATAATGTCACACAGCGGTCAAACAAAAGAAAAGCCTTTTTAAAAATTGGCCCTACCACTTTCGAACGTTTTGCCATTGGTTTATGATGGTGAGTTAAACAAAAAAAAAAAAAAAAATACTGATACTCCGTCTCCTGGAAATGTTTCTGAGTTGTGTTTGGTTCCAACCAAGCAAAACACCTAGAACTAGCAAGCCTCTGGGATGTTGTAGATGGGGTAAGTACTACATCCTTCAAAATTTCAGGTCTCTATGCCTTACAGTTTAATCTGCCAGATCACTTTTATTTCAGAATGCTGATCTTTAATAATCTTAACAATTAAAGGACTAGTTAAACTAAAATGTAAATTATTATCTTGAATTGGTGAAACATTCTTAAAAAACTTTTTCTTTACCAAATTGTCGTAGCTTATTATAATCACAGTAAGCTAGACTGTGCTTGAGTTAACCTTTCCAGCTTGGCAGTATCTGGGTTTTTTCTTATCTTTAGTGGATCTGATCGGCCATCTTTGCCAGCTAATGACCAGAAATGTCCAACTATGACCACCATGTAAAACCATCTACATCTGTTTTCTAGCTGTGTCTCCCTTTGAATTTTACCTTTCCTTTCGGTGTCCACTAATGCACAGTTTATAAATATTGTCTTATCACTATTGTCATCATCATCATTTTTCCCCAATACTCTCCCCGACAGGGAAATTCTGAGGCAATTATCGAAGTGACAAGTGAAATGGGAACAAGAAGCACTAGAAAGAGATGGTTGCCATGGAAACGGTGCTAGGGGATCAGATTACATGTGCGGTGGTCAGGTGAACCCCTCCCCTCGGTCCTACTGCATACAGCGGCTTGGCAGCACACCACAGACCAAAGGCCACTTAACCTCAATCACTGCTTGCAATCGCCAGCCAATCAGGCTGAATGTATTTGCTATTTTTGTCCAAAGGTCAGCTGCTTGTGTTCATCTGGGGATGCAGAACGTACAGTACACTTTCCTCCCAAAGCTGGAGAATGCTGTGACCAAGCTGATGCCATTTGAAAGAGAGTATTGAAATGATAATCATAACAGTACAGCATATGTATGTAGGCCTATGAGTGATTATGTGTTTATATATATAATATATATATATGTACACACACACACACACACACACATATGTGCTGGATGTAGTCCATTACTGTTTATCGTACAAAAATGCATGCATTCGCTACAGGGGGCCTTTATTTACCCCCAAAGCCATGTGAGGGACGTTTTATTACTTATTTCACGTCTTCCAAAGTGTAATGACTATCACCCATTTAAGCCATTAAAAGGCTTGGCGGGGTCTAGACAATTGGATTTGTCTGAAAAAAGAAAGTCACATACACCTACGTTGCTTGAAAGGTGAGTAAAAGACAGGGCAATTGGCAATTTCCAATTTTTGGTGAACTAACCCTTTAACTATTAACTATGTAGGATTATGGCTGTAGAATAAGGCATTAATATGTGCTTAATTAGCACTAATAAATGGCTAATATTCTTGTAATACACATGCTAATAAGCAACTAATGGGTGTAACCATAAAATAAAGTGTTACCATTGTATGTATTCTGACTACTTTTTAGATTACTTTCATGCTGTAAATGGTATGAAACACAGTAGGATTTTTAGTAAGGAAACAAAATAAGAATAATTAAGAATTAATATGCATATATAAATAATATGCAATCATGTAATCCATATATAAGTAACTGTAATCGGATTATGAGCATTATGTCACGAGTGCCCTTAAACTCTGCCAGAGAACACCAATCATCCACTCACACAGGACTCTTATGCTGTGTCCGAAATCGCATACTGCTTAAGTAGGTACCACATTTAAAATTGAAGGTACTACCCGACCGTTGACGCCTCCTCTCCCGGAGCCTCATGGGATAGGAAAGCGTCCATGGTATGCCTACTATAGAATTCGTCCGGAAGCAGTACAGTAGGTGGACAACCAAAATGTCCCGGATTTCAATTTAATTCAGTCGCGTGTTAAAGTCGTTCATGAAAATACCGCCAGGTGGCGCAAAGTTTCCAAACTGACTACAATCTTGTCTTGTTAAATAGAGATAAAATAACCACAAAAAAAAACAATGCATGCATGTTTGTTCACTTCTCACTGCTGTGTGTGTGTACGTTGGATGGGTTAAATGCAGAGCACAAATTTCTAGAATGGGCCACAACACCTGGCAACAAGTCACTTCACTAATATATTGTCAATATATACAGCTGTAAATTAAAAATAAGCTGTAGATTTACCAGCATTAAATTGGCAAGTTTATAGTTTTTACAAGCCTTATATTCCGTGCTCAAACACAAGCATTAAGAAAATTAAATAAAAATAGTTTTGTGTTTAATGTCAAAATGATTATATTTTGTTTTGTTTGTTTATTAAGTTAATTTAGAAAAATGTTTGGAGTATTGTTTGTTCGTTAAATATATGTTTTTGTTTTTTTAAAGAGCATGCGTGCATTAGCAGCTGATCAGAAAGTGTTTGATCAAACCATCATGACTTGTCTAAAATAAAACTGTAGATACACCCAATAAAACAGTTCAAGCCTATAACAATGTTTAGATGTTAAAAATGCGCTATAATAATTAATGTGGGATATGTTTGTGCGGAGAGGCTGAAGTGCGCTGAGCACTGCAATCACTTGCATTTTTTTCACAAATAAAATAGCCTACGACATCAATTTAAATGTCCATCATTAAATACATAATTCAGAACTGTAAAGAGTCCTATATAGTAGGGAAGTAAGCAATTTCGGACACAGCATATGTTTACTTTTGGACTTCATTTCCCATCAACCACTGCACTATTCACACCATCATTGGAGTCAGTTACACACGGACTCAAATTCCCATCGTGCATTGCTCACTCACACCTGCTAGCACTTGCAATCAGCACCCATAGCTGGAGCACATCACCACACCCATCATACACTGCTTAAATAGCACAGTCACACAACAGAAAAACCTGTCTTGAAGTCTTGAATTCCCTCGTGTTTCATTTCCAAGCGTTTATCCCTGTGTTTGTTTTCTGTGTTTTGACCTTGGACTGTTTACTGGATACTGATTGTTTGCTGCCTGCCCCGATTTCTGCCTGGATAATCTACTCTGAGTTTGCCTGTCTTCATTGCTTCTGTCTGCCATTGATTTGACCCTGCCTGTGTATAACCATGCCAATGAATAAATGCTTGCATTTGGATCCGCCCTTGTCTGCCCCAGTCTTTACACATTTCATTACTCTCTCTCTCTTTATTATATATATATTAGCTTCTTGTTAAATATTTGGAATTGGAGTTTGGAATTAAATCAAAAGTTTTAGAACAGTAAGATATTTAATGGTTTTTAAAGATGTTTCTTCTGCTCATCAAGGCTGCATTTATTAG
>JAUYWG010000040.1:26326577-26359184 GCA_034779775.1 Enteromius afrohamiltoni
CACTTTTTATGCATGTCTGTAGTTATGACTTGAATGCTCCTCAAAAATACAATGGGTTGTAGCCAAGATTAACTGTTAAAATGAGCATTTGCACTTCAAATTTCCACTGGAAGTGGAATAGCTAATAGCTAAGACTTTAAATATGTAAAATTAATATTTGAATTTCTCCGATGTTGGCTCATGATCAAATTACTTACAGGTAAAACAATAAAATATAATGTTTAGTGAGTATTTTATTTTATTTTATTGCTCCACTTTTTATGATTTAAGTTACAATGCTATACCCTGAGCATGTACATTTTCTGGACCATACAGTTCTTTGAGTAATTTAAGAAACATTATTGGTGATTTGGCACATAACGTGGTCTAAATGTATTAGACGACTATTGAATAATTATTATTATTATTATTTGCTATTTTTTCCTTTATAATGCATCAATACAACATATTAAATGTTTTAAACAATTCATTGTATTTCAGTTAATGTTTATTTTATTTCAAGAAACAAAAGCTTTTTATGGCTTTAGTTTACTTTAATAACTGCTAGTAGCCATTTTTCTTCAATGGCAGCAGAAATCCAGTAAGAACTTTACAAGTTAGTAGCTGCTTGGGGGATTTGTCAAGAATACACAATGTGCCTTATTAAAGGACCATTACTGGCCCACATCTATCTCTTGATTGCCTTTTAATATTTAAGTAGTAAAAAGGTCCACTTGAGTGACAGCTCAAGTGAGAGGGCAACACTGGGAGATGTTAGAAATAAGAGAGTGGGGCAGAAAAGACCTGCTGTTACCTGCTGACTGAATGAACTATTCTGAGGTTTCAGACTGGACACTTCCTCCTCCAGCCGCTGGATCTGCTCAGCCTGGGAACACACATGCACAAAGATCATGAAATTCACATCACAGATGTTTATTATCAAACACAGAAATGTTTTGAGAAGGAGACAATAACCAGAGCAAAGATGGTAGCTCAGAACAAACAGAGCAGTGAGAAAATGGCTGCGCTGTTCTGTCATAATGAGAAGCAGAGGTGTGTGTGAGTGTGTCGGGTTCCCCTGCTCTGCTCTCATCACATCTGCTGTCAGTAATCTGTTCCTGAGCCAGCAGTGCTGGGATTAAGTACAGGCTGCAGATAAAGGATGTATGCGTCATTAAAACACACAAGACAGACACATACACACTCACACAGTCACCGGTGAGTAATAACACAGCCGCTGTTTCAATCACAAACCCAGCTTCATTTCTGTGAGAATCATGAGCATTAAGAGTGTGTGATCTGTGGGCAGACAGGCGTGTGCCAGGGGCTTATTAACCTCAGATATGAAAGTCTTTCAAAAGGCAAAATTGTCCAGTTGTGCTGTGGAGTAATAATGATTTTAAAAACAATACAATTTAAGTTCTCTTATTATTTACTCACCCTCATGTTTTACACACTCTGTGACTCGTGTTCTTTCCAAAAAGGGCACTAAAGTAGTCCATATGAATTCTATGCTTTAAATGATAGATTTACGTAAGGAATAGATTAAATTTTGCTATTCACTGGAAACCTAGAGACAATAATGTAGATGGAACTGTACAATAATGAACTGCTTTATCCTTCAGATGATTTTAGACATTTCATCAAGGAGAATTAATGAATGCATTTTCATTTTGGTGTGAGCTATGCCTTTAAGAAAACAATATGGCATCCATGTATATGACTTAAAGGTCTGATTCTACATAAGGCTTTGCAGGTAATGCTGAAAAATACGTTTAGAAAAAATTGATTAAAGTTCCAGATCATGAATAAAAGATCTGAAAACAACAAATTTGAATCTCTCATTGATATTCTGACAGGCAGATCAAAAACATTCTGCCATACACAATCTCATGAGTAATTCCAATGCAAAATTGAGCCCAAACAAACAAACAAAAAAGAGAGAATTAGTTTAATTTGTTTAAAGTCGCACAATTGATAATGCATGATAATGCATTGATTGCATGAAGTATAACGCATTTAATGTAGTATAACGAAGTATAACGTTCAGGGTAAAAACTATTCCAAAAATCTGCAGTCTGTAAAATTGCTTAAGACAGCTTAGTAAACTGAGTAGAGGTCAACTGGATAAACAGACTAACATTAACCGCAGTAATGACTCCCAAACCATTTGACATTACAGAGAGGTAAGAGACTGTGAACAAGCAGCAGATGGTTAGGAATGACAGAGGCCCTGTCCTAAATCACACCCTAAAACCCTCAGGTCCTTCTGAGTCCAATCTCTTGTCATGAAATGCTGGCTTTGACTGCCAGGTAGAAGTCTGCATTGAGTGTCCATAACAGCTGCAAAGGGGATGTTTGCTAAAATGATGTATGGGGACAACCTACCGTATGGTATCAAGGTCGGGGACTTATTATTAGTAGTTGTGTTTTTTAAGTTTTACCTAATAATAATAATATCCCTGAATATTATGGGCATATACAGCACTCAAGTGTATTGTAAATGTTGAAATATTCAATCTCACTGTGTTTCTGCTACCATACGTCCTTTCCCGGCACCGGGTCAGCTGGGCTCGGACAATAGACAGCTCATCCTCCAGTTCATGGCATTTCTTCCTAGCTTCTTGGGCCTCTTTGCTCTTTTGCTCCGCTGTGGACCGAACCAAGCCAAGCTCTGCAGTGACTCTCTCCACCTACAGGGCGGCGCCAGACATGAGAAACTTAATGCAATTGAAGCTTCCTTCCAAGGGCTCACACAGACACACTCATTCAATCTGACCCTTGCTGGAGGTGACCTCCTTGCAATCAGCCTCGTGGAGCACTTATTTCCCAGCTATAATCAGACTCGCTCACTAAGGCCTGACCTTTTCTCAGCAGCCCCTCAGCCATGGCTATGTATAACTCCAATATAAAACCCAGCCCCCCAGAGAGAGACATCTGCTAGAGCTCAGATCCACGGCCATACAGGTTAATGAGGGAGAGAGAGAGCGAACACATACACACAACACAAACGCTGCACAAACAAGCTAAAAAGATCTTGGACTACATGAAAGGTACGAGACATGTTGCACCCAATATCAAAGTATTTTTGCTGTTTTCATGGTAACAAACTAAATTAAAGTGCCCCTATGGTGGATTTTTGCAAATGAGCTTTCATGCAGTGTGTTTTCACTGCAATGTTTTAAATCTGAAAGTGAACGTAGTATAAAGTTATTGTCTCCCAAAAGAAAGAGTCGACTCTGAATCACTGAACTGAGTCCCAAGTCGTTTCATATTGACGTCAACATGAAACATTACCATATTGCCCATCCCACTTTTTAGTCCTTTTCGATTTGGTCTGAATGGAAATGCAAAATCCATTCTCTGCCACTAGGTGCCGCTTTTGAAACGGTAAAAATAATGGTTTCCCCGGTAACCGTGAATCATTAAAGAAGTCTTCTGGGAGTCGGTAAGCAAGTAAGATAAAATAAATACATATTATAAGACAATGGAAGTGTCAGTCTGTTGTCGGGGACTACTAAAACCAAAATATGAAGCTTTCTAAGTTCCTGTAAGCAAGATGGCCTTCAAGTTCATTTTAGTGGCAATCCCAAGCTATTTACCAGTCATGCATGTTTTGCAGCTCCAATCTTCATTATGACAGACCAAAATCTCTTAACTTGTTGGCTAAGCTAAGACATCAATACCGTTTTTCAAATGTCCAATAAAGCATGACAATCATTTCCCAATTTTCAGATAAAATGCATCATCAACAGTGGTACCTCAGTGGCCTGGTGTCGTTTGATTCCCAGGAGAGCTTCATTCTCCAGCTGCAGCTTCACCAGATTCCCTTTCACCTCTGAGAGCTACAAGACAGCAGACACACTTCATAGCCCTTCTATAGTAAACAAAGTATTTTATTACAGATAAAGCAATGAATAGTTTTGACAGATCATGTGCACACGTGTGAGATAAACACATTGCTGTGTTATTTCACATGGAGTGGGTCCACTCACTTATTTGTAAAACATTGATGCTTTTGGTTTAAAATCTTTAAGAAAAGAACAAAACATAAATGTTCATTTTGCTAGCTCCAGTGATATATTTCTATTAGTTTTCTGATAACTTCTCTTTGGTGGTTGCGTGATATTGCTCCAGAGAGGCGTGTAAAAGGTGGGTTTTAGCTTCTGGTCCGACGGTGGAAACACAGCGTGATTTTGGCCTCAGTGCTAAAGGTCAGAGGCAATTAGCTCCGCCTGGTCCGTTGAAAGCACTGGCTCACACTGGCCAGACAGTGGCTATTTAGTCCTCACACTATGGCTTCATTTACACTTGGTATTAACATCCTTCAGTTGATTTAAAATGGGAAAATAAAAGAATTTATTATTCTCATAACTAAAAAAAAAATAATATTAAAACATATTTTGACATTTATTTACCACAACAATTTGAAGTGGACAAGAATGCACATGGCAACGCCTAACTGCCAATAATTAAATATGGCAGCCTCAGTGGTCTAACCGTTTAAGTCAATGTCAAAATGATTGAGATGGTCAGTCAAATCAAACTGCTATCAGAACCTGAACATGAATTCCAGCGCACTACTTCAGTAAAAGCATGTAAGGCTAGCTGAGTAGTCTTGAGTAGTTAAAGATTTATGATGTTACTGTTTAATTGTTTTACAATAGAAATGTCAGGCAAATGACTAATATCCAGTGATGTATAAGGTTTACTCAAATTGATCTACTTTCATTTGCAATTCATTAACATTATTTGTATATTTAATAACTGAAAGCAATGAAAAGAAATTAATGAAACCACTTTTTGGAAGGCTATATTAGGCTCGAAAGAATGTGAGTAATTACAGCATTTATTTATTTGGCAACAAAAATCTATCATTTTTTAATTCCCTGACATTCCTTTAAATTCTGTTAAGATCAATTAAATAAAATGACCTCGTCAAAAAATATTTTGTTCCCTTTAATTGTTCAAGACATTGTGTGATGGCCTTACTGACGATACCAGATATGTACAGCAATGTGTCCTGGCTGATCACTTGTGACTGGATCAATCAGTATGGAGATCACAAACTTTGTAATCAAACCTTTAATCTGTGTAATAAATGAGTCAGCTATAGCCCAGCACGCACTGTGTAATTCTGGCCACGATTTGCTCACCTACAAATTTTACTTTAATTCTAGGCTACAAATTGTATTCTTTTACATGTTCACCGAAACTAATGGCCATAGCGATCAAATTCTACCTCTGACGAATGTTTTGGCGCACAGTCTTACAGTGTGATGCCTCCTACGATGAAAGTCAAACTGTCTTCCATAATGCCAGAGATTTCTTCTAACCATCGTATACTCTGGCGTTCCCATCCTCCGCTCTCGGAATTCATACGATATGTTGCCTTTGCTATGATAAATACTGGTTGAGCCTCTGTTTTCATGTGGGTGTGTAGTGCTTCGTACGCTATTTTTCGTAAATATGCCAGTATTCCTGCCTCCACATATTTGCAGTCACTGAATGTGTATGGATTGATAATGTTTTTTTTTTTTTACTTTTCTTGCACACAGCTTGTGTTTCTTGAACACAGTCCAGCGCCCACTCTCTAAATATAATAATTTAAATTTGGCGACCAAAAATCTGATATTGCATTCAGAGCAATAGGAGCCAGTATGAAGTGCAACAGCACTATTGCATCAATCAGCAAATCATACAGAGAAAAATACTTAGTGCACATTGAACAATTAAACATACTTTCTAAAAAGAAAGTTTGCTACCTCTATTTTTAATTATGTCTATGTCTCAGTACTGCACACAAAACTTTGACTTACAAACTAATGAATATAATTAAAATCCTATAAAGCAGTGAACACTGAGATGACAAAGGTGCCCCTCATGATAACAAACAAACTGCAGCTGGAGCGTAAAAAGGCCATGAACTTAACTGTGGGAGTGTTAGTAAACAAAGGGACTGTGAGATTGTTCTCTGAGCAATCAGTGTTGAGCTCTCCCAACAAGTCTGCCATGACGCCTAGCGACAGGTGACTCAGCCACTGGTGACAGACAGCACTGGCCTCAGCTCTGATTGGTCAGCAGTCCCACCCAGGAGGGGAGGGCTCAGAGTCTCATTGCAGCAAACACAAGCTTGCAGCTACGTGCCTAATACAACAAACTGTTTGTTTAGTTAGATGCATTTCAATTATGTATGTGTTACACATTGCAGCTCACAATACAGAAAAACACACAATATCCATTATCCAAATGTAGAATGAAAGGAGAATACAGGTTTAACCTTCTCAGATTTTTAGCCATTTCTATGTATCCTATTCTAGAGTTTCAGAAGATTGGTAAAAATGAACAAAAAAGTCTGCATAAATGAAAGAGTTCAATGTAAGCTGAAATATGTGACATGTTTTTAATCTATTTGCATGTTTCCTTCCAGAGTAAATGTCTTCTTTGGGATCACGAAAATTCTGGGACTCTCCTTACCTCAGCAAATACCTGTCTCAAAGTAAACTCTAACTTCAGTCGAGGAGAGTTCAGACAAGCACTGCCAGCTGCTCAACACATGCACTGCGCTCTTTTCCTCTCAAAAGTTTTCAAAATCATTCCTAAATAACATTTACTCTTGGTAAACGGTGTATTACAGCACAAGCCAATTCTGTAAAATTACAGCTATTATTCTTCTTTTATGAAATGATCCTTCTTAGAAGAAGAGAAAAATACATAAATTACTGCAAACGTACAGGTCTGAAATCTAAGTATGTCACAAAGAAGAACCCAGAACAAAAGCACTGACATTGAGAAAGCAAGAAAGAGAGAGAGTGCGTGGGCCCGATTGGCCTGGGCCTGGCCGTGAAGCATTTACCTGAGCATGAAGCTCCTGATCTTGCTTGCTGGCATCTTGTAGCTGCCTGTGCAGCTGCCGGTTGCGGTCGTGTCCCCTCAGAAGCTCCTGCTGGCTTTCTTGCAGCACTCTCTGCAGATCCCACAGTCTCTGCTCTTGGACGTCCAGCTATCCAACCACAGTAGAGGGCAGGGCACAAAGGAAAAGAAAATCAATCCACTACAAAGAGTCTGTTTCTCTGCTTGCCTGCTCGTTTTGCAGAACCCTTCATGACTAGAGCTCCGGCAAAGAAGAACCGGTGTTCATCTGGCCCTCATCGCAGCCCCAACATCCACCCCGAGCGGTTCTAGGACCCTTCACATACAGCCTGACACTCCAGACAGACTAGGGCTGCCCTGCACTGAATGTAGAAGCAAAAATCAATGCTTCTTAACCAAATGCGAAATTGCAGCTCATTGTTCGACAGGAAGAGTGGAAGAACAAGCAATACTTTTGCAGACAGATCTTTACGATTTTCGGTTTCAAGCACAAGCAGTTAGAACCATGCCGCTCGATTATCCGCTTTTGAAAGCAAAAAACGATTCATTAATGTTGTTATTTTTCAAATCATTAAATCAAGGCCCACTACGTCGCATCGAAAATAAATAATTATTACTGTAATTAGCACAATATGATCACCTGCTAAAGAGAACGGAGAGGAGGGGAAGATGGTGGTCGAGAAAAAGAGAAAGGAGGAGGAGGAGGTTTGGCAAACCCCTGGTTCTGGTCCAGTCCGACGTTATCCAACATGCTCTTCTGTCTTCTGCATTCAAATCGTTGCACGATGACAGTCGCATATCCAAAATGGAGGCCTGGGGACTCCCCATCGACGATCAATTAATCGGCCTCGCTCATTAGAGGCCCCTGAGTAATCCACAAATTCGCCTAAGTCACCTAAATCAAACAGTCGCCCCTCACATTACCCATTGATTGTGGTCTGGTGACAAGCACTTCAAGCCTTGCCTTGTCTTCCCATCCGTCTGTTGGCGAACGCTCGAATTCCTGCCAGATTGTGGACTAAAATGATGAGGGAAGAATAAGAATTGTTTCCCTTTAATCCTAAAAACCCAGCTCATCCTTTTGCTCTGCTTTTCGGTGTGTGATGCAAGCCGATAACCCTGCTCTTTCTTTGCCTTACAATTGCGCTCTCTCTCCATTCTCCCCTCCTAAACTGATCAATACTTCATTTAAATCATGACATTAGCACACTACAACTGGAAAAAAGCCGAAAGGAATAGCAAAACGCTTCTTATGGCAAAAGTAGGGTTAGAAAATGGATCATTCATCACATTAGTGACCATAATTGTTCGTTTATACGTAAAAACCAAGGTTAAATGCATTTGGCGCTTAGGAGCGACATCATTGTTTTGATTTGAGCTCCTGAGACTGACTGATCAATATCGCATTTGAATCCAGAGTGAGGGGCGGTGTCGCTTTAGCACTCGGCATTAAATGAAATGCAAATAGCGCTGCCGTAATCAACACGTATTTCGGACGTTATCGCCCCACTGAAACAAACCCAAAAGATATTTCCATATACAAAGAATATGTAGCCATCGCATTGGCGGTTGCATGATATGCGCCCTCATGCATTTGTTTATTCATGCAGTATGCCATGAGAATAATCAGAGCGCTATATGCAAACACAGCACACTTAAGACTTGAAGGGATTGTAATCATCGACGCAGGGGGGTGTGGGAGGAGAGAAAAAGAAAAAGAAGAAGAAGAAGGAAAAAAAAAGGTAATTTCCTGTCGCGGATCTGCATAACAGGCGCGCAAGAGAGCGAGAGCGAGTCTTATCTGCCTAATGGTCATTAGCGGAGCTTATTTACCTGAACGCTCTGGGCGTCACGGGCCTGATGAGAGAGGAGCAGGTCTTGCCGGAGCCTTTGGATGCTCGCGTCCCGACGTGACAACTGCGGTTCGGGTTTCCCATCCCAAACGTGGCGAAGAGGAAGGAACGGAGGGCGTGAGGTGTTTTTGAGAGTAAAGAGAGGGAGGTGGAGAGAGAGAGAGAGGGAAGGGAAGAGTGAATTACTCCAGGAACATGCACTTACATATAGCCGGGTGCCAATGTCAACCAATGAGCAATTAGGCAGACAAGACCAAAGTTATTGATCGGGGTTTGGGGCTCTTTTTCCCAGGCTAACTAAGCTGAGTATGTGTGATGGCTGCAGAAGCAGTGGGGTAAGAGAGGAGGAGGGGGGGAGTTCGGAAGAGCGATTCCCTCTTGCTCTCGCTGGGCCTGTAGTGCCGAAGAGGGGCCGGTCATTTAACCTTCTATTGATCTTCCTGCTAAATAACCCCCCTCCCCTGATAGACGTGGGCGTTCAATGTATGCACTTAATGTAGACTGTTCAACTGTCAATACATTACACAGTCAGATTTGTCTGAGAGACTGCTATGGATAGGCTACAGGCATCTTGAGAAAATACTGTGCTGTGTGCCAATCATGTACTACCAACCAGATTGCAGACTTTAGCATTGCTTTGTGGACTTGTTTACATTTGGTTTGAGGGTAAGCACCATATTTCCGTTCAAATAAATTACAACAAGACTGTAAGGGATAGAATTATAGTCTTGTTAGACTATAGGCTTTAAGAGATAACATAGCTGCACCAAGAAATTGAAATTCTGTAATCATTTACTCACCCACATATCATTCAAAGTGTGCATGTTTTCAACACAAAAGTAGGTATTTTGAAGACTGACTGAAAGTCAGCGGGGTCAAAAACGATGGATAAAAATTATGAGACATTTGGTGTTCCATAGAAGGAAAAAATGAATACTGAATAACATGAGAATGAACTATCCCTGGTTTAAATCTAATGTTCATTTCAGTTCACTGAAAATTAATTCGGAAGGCAGATTTTAACTGCTTCACTGGCTAAACCATAAACACCAAGAACAACAGCAACTGAACACACTGTACATCTATCCCTTACAGTTTTGTTCTTATCCATGTAAAATCAAGCAAGCATCTATCCTCTAGTGATGTGTGCCATTCAGAACTGAACTGAGAAATAAATTCCAACTTAATGCATTATCTCAGGTGATTGGGTTGGGACATCGGAACATACAGATCAACTTTTAAAGTGCCCCTATTATGGGTTATGAAAGGTTTTGGTTTTGGGAGTCCCAAACAACTGGTTAACAATGCGTGCAATGTCAAAAAAACTCCCCAGCAATTCATTCAACAATTCTACAGAGACTATATAGACCAATGGGGATCAAAAACTGTGACCATACCTCATTTTTCAACAGCTCTGTCCCTCGTAGGGTGGTGAGATCAGTGGGAGCCTAAAGAGAAAGACGAGCATCTGATTAGATTATGAGTTTAATTTATAGTGTACTAAATATACAGTACTGTGCAAAAGTCTTAGGCCTCTAGTATTTTTAACAACAAAAACTGGTTTTATTTCTACACTCTAAAAAGTGCTGGATTATTTCTGTAAACACATTGTTGGGTTAACTGTTCTGGGTCTCAATTCTGGGTTACTTGAGGTAATGTAAATACAAAGTTGGGTTTTTCGTGCTAGGTCAAATACATTTTTGACCACTGAACCACTGGGATGGGTTATTTGAACCCAACCGGCTGATTTAAGTCTTGTCATCAGATGGTCACGCACATCGCAGCTAGAAGGATATAGGCACATTTTAATATGATATTATGATTATTTACCTCTATTTTTAATAAGTTGTGGTAAGAGCACACATATTTCACTGTTTAATGTAATATTTGATCTGTCACTGTTAGTATTAATGTACTCCGTGACGTATATAGCCGCCTAGTAAGGTACTTTTTTTTTTTTTATTTACCAAAAATGACAGCAAGAATGGTTTTATCGTTAAATAAACTTAAATATGTATTTGCGTGTGTGTGTGCGCGAGTGTGAGCGTTTATATGACCCTTAATGCCTCGTGATAACGAAATACGAGGGTAAGTTCAGTTACTCTCTGGATGGTTTTGTAATGTTTTGCAAGACCATTTCGTACTAACATACTAACATTAATCTTTTAAGGACATATTTTTTTCAAGTATATGTCCGCGCCGTGCCAAATCCAACGATATGTCCATTTTTATGTTGAGCTTTTTTGCACACTTTTTTCCTCAGGTAACCTAACCTAAGAACGCTGTGCCCCATAATGTTAAACCATGACATTACTGATCTGTGATATTATTTGTTACTTAAATGTAATGTTGTCTCAACTACACTATAAATTAGACTTAGATCTCTCATGGTGTACGAGGTCCTTTACTTTTTCTTCTATTTTAGTGAATGCGTGTGACGTTAATGCTTTATAAACTAGGTGACCAGTATACAAATTAAACAGGAAGGCATCTTTTCTTCATCTTGGAGACGTTGGCACAGTTCTTCTGGATTTAGTTTGTCTCAGTTTGTTCTGTTACTTCATGTGATTCCAGACAGACTGGACGATGATCAGATCAGATCTCCGTGTGGAGCACTGGCTGTTGTCAGACAATAATCTCATAGCATTATTACAATTAATAACAAAAATAATGTTTGGAAATGTAAACTGATATTTCCAACTGAAACATTACCACAAAAGATAGAAATAACCCACTTAAAACCATTTTTTGTTGGTGAAAATACTAGTGGCCTTAAATGTTTGCAAAGTACTGTACATTCCACAGCGTTGCAGGGAAGATGAACCTCAGAGTAAATGAAACCTGTGAGCCAGAGGCAAATAAGATGGCAGAATTAGCAAACAGGAAAAAAACACCTGTAGAAATTACTGTATGAGCCCAACTGTTTACACTAGACGGAAAATAAATGGAGAGTACATTGAGACAACCATTCAACAATGCAGGTCATTTTGGGTTGTAAAATGTCAATTGTAACTCCCTAAAATACAATAATATTTGAGAGTGACATACTTTTGACCTTGACAATATACTGTATTTAAAAACTTACAAATTCAAGATGTGAGAAATATTCATCACTTTTTACTTGAAGGTCACACCACATGATCTGTCATTTTCTTTGAAAGTGACAAAATGCTTGTTTAAAAGCATTTAACACCCGTCATAAATTTCTTTTCTTTCTTGTAGAGACTTTTGCAGTACATGTCACAGATGCAGAGGCAAACAATATACTGTACACCATCAAAGTTACCTCATCTTCTAAACAAATCTATTCAAGACCAAATGATCAGAGTTGCTACCTGCATTTACATTGCAGCTCTATTTTCATACCATATAACATCAAAACCTTTCTTTTTTTCCTCCAAAAAAGTTTTAGGAGAAACATCACTTGAGTTGATTAAAATAAAACTAGAAAGGGATAAACTATAAACACAGAGAGACGAAAGAGAAAGAACTCAATAAGACATCTCTCCTCCCAGAGCGTGTGTAATTGAAGAACATGTCTTTCATGAGATCCACTTTGTTGTGAAGGCAGAAAGTTAGAGTTCGCAAATGCTGGTGAGAGGAGCCGATGATGACACCTGATCCTTCCTTCCGTGCTCCTATTGACCCTTTCCTCAATGATGTCTCTGGAGAACAGGTAGTTAACACTGATTGCCTGCAAACCTGCTCACAATGACAAGCGTGGCTTCGGCCAACTCTACTTCAACACAATCAATTATTTCCTCACTACCATGGCCAAGAACATCCTTAAAGCACACAATCTGCGCTGGAGAAACACTCTATTAGGAAGGTGAAGAAAGGACATTAGGAAGCTGCTTTTCTCATTGCAGGCGAAGAAACGTTGAGAAGAAAAACAGAAACACTGACTTGTGTGTGTGTGTTTTTTTTAAAGCCACATTCTGATCAGATCATGAAAAATATATTTACTCCTACCAGATTTGTACTGACTGCATATTGTACAAAAGCACTGTTTATGTATTTACTAGAAAGCCAAGCTCTCTTCTGCATAGCTTGATGTCTCCGAGTTTATCCATCAGTGTTTTTGAAAATCAATGGTGATATTTCCAGAGAGGCAGAAATGATAATGAAAGAGAGAGGCGAGAAAATGCAACCCTCAGAGGTGATTGCTCATTCCTAGCGGCTTCAAACATCCCTGCGTTAGAAGGACACCTTAAATATTCGGACTTTTCACGTCACTCCAGACTAAATCCCTAGCAACCACCATAGCAACACACTTTCACTTGGACGTGAAATGCATTGTAAGTTCCCCCCTGCCACCAGAGATGAAAGCGGGGAGGGAGGGTGAGTGCAGGAGGACAGACAGAGAAAAACAGCATCACGGAATGAAAGCATGAGAGGCGAAAGGAGAAAAACAAGTCAGGTAGACTTCATTCATCAATAGCACAAACAAACCAGTCACATCAGCAAACGCACCAACGGCTGAGGCTGAAAACCAGCTGTTTTCTTCTGCATTGTTTATCTGTTTCTATATGCAAAGGATGTGATGTTTCCTGAACTAACATCTGCTACGCCAGAGCAATTCCTAGCCTTAAAGCATATATCTGTAATCTGTCTGAGCCTGCGTTGTTATCACAGATTTCTTTCTATTTCTGTACATCTTTACCAGTTTTCAAGCTATACAGAGCTATATTCTACTTATTTCAAGGCTGTTAAACATGGCCAAACCAAATAGAAGGAAATATTCTGTGCAATTTAACTATGTAAATAAAAAATGCATGCATATACACATATACATTTTTAAAATATTAATGCAATGCATATTTGTCAGTCATGCATAAATCAAAACATGGTAGGATTATATAAAGTAAATATGTAGCTTATTCTAAAGTTTTTGATTTAATTTGGTTAAACAGATTCCCAAAATAAATGTGTTCTAGTTGCTTAAAATCAGCATAAATTGTGAAAACAAATCATCTTGTTTACTGTGCTTTAAAAAAACGTTGTTTTTTTTTATTAGTATGATTATCTGTTTCCTTTACGTAAGTCTGACTGACAAATATGCATTACATTACATTTATTAGCTTGTTAAAACTACATATCAATGTAGTAACTATATAATGTGATCCAAATGGATTAAAATTTTATATGCAATTCATATACGCAAATCTTAAACAATATGAATAATAATATGATTCGCCTTCCAAAACAATTTTGCTTCCAAAATGTGAAGTACACAAGAAAATACGGGCAGCAATTCATCTGTTTGTGAAACACTGGCATTCCATATCAAACTGAAGCCAGACTAAATATGAGTTGGCTAAATGATGCTTAAATTTTGGTCAACATTATCCATAGCACACGTGTCCTTGGTGACATCAGTCATTTCTCCTCAAACGATTCACACATTGTACTTATCTAATGTATACTTACAGATAGCACTTCCTCAGACTCTTTTGATGAAATCATAAAAAGCTCCTCTCTTTGTGATATATCAGATGAGGAGCAAGATGCAGTATTTTACAAGCCAAAACATTCACAATAAGTCAAGAAACGTGTTTGAAAAATGTAAAAAGTGTCCATTCTGATTCCATGTTGACTTTAACCAATTTTTCCACTTAGTTGTTTAACTGCTAAACTGACAGGTATGTTAAAGCTACTTGTGAATATGTTCTAATGAATGGATATACATCAGCAATGTACTTTGACAAAAGCCTTTGATTTTTAGAGAGTTCATCTTAGAAATGCTGAATGACACTTTTTTAGCCCACCACAAGGACAACCTATTATGTGAGTAGAATGTGTTCTGAATTGTGTTTGATGGCTGTAGATAGTTCTAAGCATGTGCTTTAGTGCAAAGACTGTGTTTGATAAATTTTTATTGAAATACTATGTTCTTGTGTGCTAATACTGTCTATATTATTGATAGACACACTACCAGCACACATTTCAAAAGTAGGTAGTCTTTTAACAAAAATGATAAAAGACCAAACACATTCTGAAGTACTATACTTCAAAATACGGCCATGTCTCTCTTATAATGCAGTATCTGCCTAATGTGCAATCCAGAAATCTTTAAAACTGTATAAAAAGATACAGTGCAGTCTTAATATGCCTTGTTTGATCCGGTGTCCCTAGTACAATAATACAAAACAAGTTTGATTTAATGACTTTATAACTGACATAACGGACGGAATATACACTTTTGTGTTTTTAACACGATTCTTTTTTACTTTTTCGACCTCATTCAAAATGTATGTTTTCATTATTCGTTCCACACTAGAATTACTCAAAACAAACACACACACACACACACCTAGCTTTGAAGAACTCAGAATTTCTTGTTGCTGCTTGTTAAATTTACGAAAGCAAAATAATTCTTGAGCATTCATCCTCATTCCCATAACGCCCCCAGACTTGCAAATCCCTGACTAGTGTGTGCACCTACATAGCTAGGGCAAAAGAACAGAAGAGCCTGGCTCTCAAGTCTAATCCGTAAAAATGGACAAACATGTGGGGGGTAGACCATCTCGCAGAGTTACAGATCTCCTTTATAGAGACCCCAGATGTCAAGGTCTTGGAGGCCGCAACACTCCTAGTTGAATGAACCTTGACACCTAGCATTGGCGGGAGACCAGAGAACTCATAAGCAGTATTGATGGCATCCACAATAGCTTCTTCTGGTCTGGTCTGCAGTACAATTGGCTATGGTGTGACCGCAGGGACCCTGAAAATGCACCCACAGTGTACGGATGAAGTGGCCACTGCTATCTGAGATCTTCTCTATGGGTTCAACAGGTCGCCCAAAGAGGGTCTCTAAGATCCCACGTAGGGACTTGGAACAGCACACCACAGAGGAAAGGTGTAACCAGGGGGTTGAAATTGTCACCACGTAAACCTTCAGGGTGGAGGTGGTGACCCCGGTGGAGAATCTGGCCTGCAGGAACTCCAGCACCGTACCAACTGGGCAGTTAACTGGATCCTGCTGGCATTCTCTACACCAAGTAGTGATAAGTTTCCACTTCAGGACATAACAGTTTCCTCTTGGATGGAGCTCTTGATCAAAGAATGGTCTCAACAACCTCGGTTGAGAGACCAGAGGCTATGACTTGTGCCTCCTCAGTGGCCACACTCGCAGCCACAATGGTGCCCCCTTCCTGTGAGAGAAGGTCCCTCCTGACTGGTCCCTCACTCTGGGTGAAAGTGCTTCAGTGAATAAAACATGGTCCGCATCTCCAGGCAGTTGATGAGCCACGTGAGATGGTGATCACTCTACAGACCAGCAGGCTACTCGTAAACGCTCCCTAACCAGGGACGAATCTGTTGCTAGCATTATGCAGCAACAAGGAGCTCCCAACACCAGGCCCTGATGCAGGAACCAAGGTATCCTCCACATAGGAGGAGTCTAAGGGACGTACAACAAGGTGTGACACTTTAATCATTCAAATGCAGGTGGAGATAGGGTGGGCCTTCCACCAAATCCCACCGCGATTCCCCGACACAACCTGAAATGCTGCCCACTCTCGCCCTTGCCTTCACTTGTAATTTTTAAATAAGGAGTTATAATAGACAGACAACACAAAATAAGACTGACACACATGTTCTTGCTGCATGGAAAGCTGAAGCCGGCTGCACTCCATGTGCTTTTATGCTTCCTGGCCAATGACATCATCCGCCTATGACGTCTCGCCCATCTATTGGACTGATTACACATACTATTCAGAGCCGTCATGCTGGAGGCATGTCGGCATGGCTTGAGACAACCAAATAGAAACAACCAAAATGGCAGCAGCTTGTTTTACAGATGAGTTTCTTCATAACTGATGTGACTTCTAAATCATTCTGTATGGCATTTCAAGTCTAATACATTAAAATAAATAAATAAATAAATAAATCATAATTCACCCTCTTAAAATTCTAGCATTTCAAAACCCCAGCTTTGGCGTACTTGTGGTCATTTATGTATGCAGCATTCTTCAGAACCATCAAATTTAGTAGTACACTAAATTCCTGTCTTTAAGTCGAGTATGGAGTTTCTTTCTCCTTACTGAAAGACAAATAAGGATAAAAGCGAAGGGGAACCAAGCAGGTGCGTTGCAACCCCCAACCCTACTCTTTCTGTTACCCCTTCTCCATTCGCATGGGACTTCCTGCAGAACAGTAATGACCTCTAAGTGAGCCGCTTCCTTTGGAAATTTCTGTTTTTCTTCCCCCTCCGCATCTGCTTTCTCTGTCTCTGAGATCCTGATACTCAGACGCTGATGAGTTTAGTCAAACTTCATTAAGTTCATAGCCCCAGCCTCGCGCTCCCTAGTGGCACACTCCACCAAACGAGCTCTTCGTCTGCCAGACAGCACTTTACTGCTCCATCTCACAAATGGGGAGGGGAGCACAATCTATCTCTGTCATTCTCTTCCCCTTTCCCCTTTTCTCTGGGGTTGTATGGGTCTCTGGTCTGTTCGCCATTCACCGTTTGGTATGCAGTAAGTTCATGGAAATGCATTAATGAATGCATTATTGTGACCCCAAAAGCTCTTCTGTAAGGGGCAAAGGTCACACAGGCTGATGGCGGAAAGGTTAGGCCTTCTCCATGAAGCATGAGCAAGCTTTTTTCTATGACCTCTAGCATTTCCCCATAGATGGGAACACATGCTCAGTGTAAATTTAGTCTTTATTTGCACCATGTGGCCAAAAATATGGCACAGTATGCCCTATCTTCCAAAGTCCAGCCTTTTCTCTGAAATAAATCGTTCGTATAATACGAACCAAAGCTTCCCATTTATACTCCCACTTATCTTTGTACACATCAACAGAAATTAAATCTCCCTGCTTGATGTGTAGGTGTAAGTTTATCATTTCTCACTAATGAAAGAGTCATCTATTTACACACTTCACTGGAATATAAAACACAACAAATATTAACTCAAGAAACAAACAATGTCGTATACAGTTTTTACATAAACTAATGAACTTAATGTAATGCATATTTGTTAGTCAAACAGGAATAAAATAGGTGAAAATGCATCAATAAATAAAAATAAACCCAAATAAATAGCCTAGTTATTAACTATATGCATATTTTATTTTATTTGACTTCAGCAAAAATCTGTTAATTGTCAAAATTAAAAAAAAGTAGGAACAATAATATATTCTCTAAAATATTGTGTAAAAAAATAAGAGAAAAAAAGTTGAACAAAGTTTTCCTTACATCCATTTCTCTTCTCATATCTCTTATTTTCAACTCATTATTTTAACGGGCCCTAAGTCACCAAAGCTTATGTAGGCCAATAATTGTAACTTAAGACACTTTAAGTACTTATTTAATTATTTGGATGAAATACCCCAGCATGCATCCACCCTTGGATTCAAACCCCTAAACATAAAATCTCCAAACATTTGGTTGCATATTTATTTGAATGTTCTGAACAAGATTCACCTAAGCTGAAAATGTGATGGTTTCCTTGCATACTGAACTCATTGTTTGTGTATATCTAAAGGTCTTCTGCTCTGGACCAAACTTACATTAAATGTACATTAAAACCACCAAACCAACTTTCAGAAGAGCAGTTCAATCCAGCTCATTGCTCTGTTTGACCCCTGGCAAGCATCTGTCTGAGGAGCAGTCTGGCAGCACTTAATCTAATAAGCCTATCAATGTTAATTCTGAGCATTGTTTCATGAAACAGTCAGCAGTGAAGACTCCATGTCCTTCAGCTTAATTTAATAAAGCTGCATTTGTTTGTTTTAATCACAATGACATGATGTGGTGTTCACGTTAATGAACTGTCCAAGTCAGTCAGGTTAACATGGACATCTCATTGTATAGTATAGTTAAAACTTTTTTTTTTTAATTAACTTTTTCTTTTATTAGCACCTAATTTGCCTACTTTATGATTACAAAAGCGATGTTAGACTTATACTGACACCTATTGGTGGGGAGGTTGGTGTGCAAAAACAAGTGCGCTTTCAATGTTATTGTAAAAATAGCACATTCGTCATTTATTTAGCAATGAAAAGGGTCAGATAACATAACGTAGATAAAGTATTCTGCTGTGTCACTCAACTTAACATAGTTGACATCTTTTTTAAAAAAATCCAAGAGTGCTGCAGTTTAAAAATTGCCAGTCATGACATTTTTTATGGTTGTTGTTTCACCAGCTCTGAAGTGAGTCATTCTTCTACTGCGGTACAATAGTATTTGTATTCTGTAGGGTGAAAACCAATCCATGCACTGTTAATAGCTACAATTTTAAGTCTGATGAACAAAATCTCCATATTCTTGCCAAATATCTCAAAGAGGTATCATGTGATGTGGTTATATTGTAAGTACAGTTTTTATGCCTCATGTACAACCAAATATTTGATGTCTGTGGTGTTACAACAATGATGTTGCCTCTTGACATTTTATTCTACTTTTAGTCTCCAATGCAAGTCTGACAGGTACATGATTTATTCTAATTAATGTTCACCAGTTCAGCTAAATTTCATGTCACATTTTTAGTACAGTATATGGTTTTATGCTTTATACCAATGAATGTCACATATACAATTCTGATGAATGTAGTCCTATCTAAAAAATTTTAACATGGCAACCCATATATTTTTGATTTTTTTGATATGTATTGCTATTAATATTTAGTAACAGTGCTTATTATCTGATTAAAATGAATAAAAACATCCTTACATTTAACTTAATACAATGTATTAAACCAATTTGAAAGGCATAAAAATCCATTTTAACAATTAAAAAGAATTATTAACTGATATGAATTATCATAAACCACTCTAGTTGAAGAATGACCCATACATTTCTGCCACTGCAGAAACACATTAATAACCAATAACTTATTCCGCAGCCAGGTGCGTTAACAAATATTAACAAGACAAACCAAGTCGTATTCTGTTGGTTATGTGATCCTGACATTTTCTGAACTGCTATGTATTTGTTCATGTGCAGGAGTGAGCGAAATTATTTATTTCGCCTATAAATCACCAACAGATTTGCACTCAAACTGGTTTTCCTCAGTACTTCAGTGGGAATACATAAAAAACAACTTTTGGTGGAATAAATCGTGTTTCATCTGGCTGGGGTTTGCTTTCGCTTCTTGTGCAGTCCAATATCTGTCCTGTCCCCATGGACTGGGCTCTTGATTATCTTCTGCCTCTTCAACGCTTTGTGTGTTGCATGCTGCGACGTATTAACCGAAATAAAATGGCCAGCCAGGTCGCCCTCGCTCCCCCCCCTCCACACTTCCACTATAGGTAATCAGTGGCCCGGACCCAACCGCATACATTAGCATTAATCACAGCCCTGCGCCTTGCTGCACTATTCATACCAGCCACAAACAAAAGGTTACACTTCTCCTCTGGCCCCTTCCTCTCCATGGCTCCTATTCTTCCTCTCTCTTCTTGTTGCATCCTGACTGGAGAATTTCCTCTATCTTATCTGGCGCAGACAGGTGAGACAAATGCTTTGAAAGCGGCCAGGAAAGCAAGCCGAGCTCTGCCACAGCCACCAGATAAATCATAGATGAGCCAGTCTGAGTGCTGTTCATATAATCCCACCATTCACACTGACTAATACAGTAAACCGAGAATGCCCGTGTTCTTCATCAAATATTCATGCATACATAATTAGACAATGTCAAATGCATGCATGAAGTATGTTTGTTTGTTTATTCACGTGGGTACATAGACGCACACAGAAAGAAAGGCTGTTTCTGTGCGACTAGAAGTATGTATGTGTGTGTGCATGTGCGTGTTAAAGACTGTCAATATAAAATGCTGATGCACAGTATATTGCTGCCTTCTTTCCTATGCCTGACTCCCTTGTGATCACCAGGCAATTACTGAAAAAGAAATCATCGCTTCACTTCATTCGCGCGCTCCCTAACTTTAATTGCTTAATGCATCCTTTACTGCTGGACTGTTACCCTCTGCCTCCCTCCCTTTCCTCTCTCTCCCTCGCTTTCTCTTTTCTTTGTTTCTCTCGCTCACATCCACTGCAGCACACTGCAGCTGAGCCCTGCTAATTAAAACCGAATCTGGACATAAAGCAAAATGTGATGACGTCCACCGTTTCATGCACAGGCGCTGATAAACCCCATTTAGCAGTCTATTCGGCCCCATATCTTTCATCTATCAACCCCCTAAAAATCTGCAATGAACTACAATGAGGTGTCTCATGAAAAAAAAAATAAAAAATTTTAAAAAAAAGGACGTTGTGAGATCTCTAAATGTTTGCTGAGGTTATGTTATTCTGCACTTTCCACATATCTGTCAGTAGAAGCTTTAAATGTGGTTATTTTAAGTATTATATTTCTTCTAGTTAGTGGTGCATCCTGTCCGGTGTGTCACATTAATTACATAGACTTTGATCTACCTTAGTATCATAATGAACGAAAAAATATTTTGAAACTTCTCATAATGAGATTCGGCAAGAGATGTTAAATGTGGTGGTTTGCATCATTGCTTGGCTTTGTACACTTATCAATAGGCTGCGGTTTAATTAAATAAGTGTACAGTCTGTTGCACTGTTTAGTACAGAGTGAAACGCAACACTGTGGTCATGTGAGCGTCTCGTGAACCGTGTGTCGCATCCAGTATAAACAGCAGAATAGGTTCTATTGTATTTTGTTGTGTCGCACTGCCCCACTCACGGCCGGTGTAGACACGGCGAAAGAGAGGCGAGTAGCCTAGGCCTGTCAGATAAACAGAGCGGATGTAGGCGCGGATGATGAGAGAAGATGAAAAAAAAAAAAAAGATTGACAACTTATTCGTTAGGAATGTTAAGGCCTGATCCGTCCGAGAATCATTTTAGCACCAACACTTTTGGTGAACTATATGTTGACTAGATTCTGTCCACATCGGACCAGAACGTCACGACGCAAAATACAATAAAACCTATGCTGCTGTCTGGATGTGGCACATCATATTCCAGAAATAAAACTAGTGCTGTGTTCTACAGTATTTATGCCGTATTGACACAAATTTCTAATGATTTTCAATGGTCACTTTGTCGTGTCCAGTGACAACAGATGCGAGAACCGCGGCGCAACACGACATAATACATCAGAACCTATTCTGCTGTCTACACTGGATGTGCGACAAATTCCTGATAGAAAACTAGTGCTGCAAGTCAATGTAACAAGTCGTTGACACAACAATGATTTTCAACGGTCGCTTTGTCGCATCCACTGTAGACCATAAGGTGCATTTATTGGTTACTGTATGCTGGTTATTTAATCAGAAGTACATATCAGCTCCGTTAAAAAGTTAGTGAGCTGCCTATCTAGACAGCATTATAGGCATTAGATACATACCGAAGATACATGAGGTAAAGGTAATGTCAATAATAAATACATATTATTTTGCTTAATGAATCAAAAGAGTAACCACACTTTTACCGAAATAAATTAGTTTAATCGTAAGTAGTTTAAAAAACACATGGAAAGCATTTTCTTGCACATTTTACTGGGTATATGCTGGATATGCTGGGTAGGTACACTATGTTTTAATGCTGGGATGCTGATTTAAGCTGGTTGTTTTCCTGGTTTATGCTGGTCACGTGTTGGCAATGGACCAGCATAAACCATCAAAATGATCAGCTTAAACAAGCATCCTAGCATTAAAACATACCTAACCAGCATATTCTGTTTTTTTTTTCACCAGGGAATGGTAAATTAACATTGTGATAAATATTTACTTTGAATAAAATATTATATATATTAGGGCTGTCAAATGATTAAAACTTTTAATCAAATTAATCAGGATTTTCAGTGGATTAATCAGGATTAATCACTATTTGCAACTACACCTGAATTTAGATCAAGAACAACGATCAAGAACACTTTAATTCAGCGTAAGCGGCGCAGCAAAAATAGACCAAAACTATTGCGCATGGCACTGGCGCTTCTGCTCTACTCCTGCTACGCCTTGACCAAAGCATTCACAAAGCCGCTGTCAGCAAGACTCACTGTGACACTTCTCTGCAGCATATGAGCGACACAGTTCATGTGTTCATAGCGTGTAAGACGAATTGCGGCAACCATGTTGCGTGCACTGTCAGTTCCATTGGTTGTCGTTTTGCTCCCACATGCAACAGACAGGAACTGTTCCTTACAAGCCTCCGTAAAATGACGCTGTATTTTTAATACAGCCAGCGCAAAAGACTTCAGTGACGCTTCCCACGTGTCACTGATGCAATGTGCAGTTACTCCGAGGTAATTGTTGCCCCACTTTCTTGACAAATAATTTGTCACACTGCGCACGTGTGAAATGCATAAAAAAAATTTACGTAATTAACGACAAAAAATCATAAGCACCATTAACGCGTTATTTTTGACAGCCCTAAGATATATATATATATAGCAATATTATTTTTCACCCTGCCTTATCCCAAGGTGTTCCGTGTTTTTTTGTCTCTTTAGGCCCCGTATTCATGTCACATGATCATCAAGTATACGCAAAGCAGCCATGCCATCGTTTTCCGAAGTCTCTGTTTTGCTCCATTTACACTGAAACGCAAGCCCGGCATTTATAAACTAAAACGGGGTCTGCAGTGTTTTCAAAAGTCTCTGTCTTCGAGGGTGGAAAACACCGGAGTAGTGTAAACAAAACGCGTAACTCAAGAAGTTTTAAAATACTAGTGTAAACTGGGCCTTAGTATTGCTGAGTTAAAACTTTGCATCATGCCACAGTAGCTTCTGTATTGATCAATTTGACTTGTCCACATTGTATGATATGTGAAGCACATGGATCTGCTATCCACAATTACCTCATAATACCCATTTTGGTTGCAGTGCCTAAGAAGACAGCACCCTATGTAGGCTGTAAAAAGCAAGGCAGTTCCATGTGTTTTAGAATAGAGCTGTTGAGTCATAGTGCTCATGCAGCAATGCGATTTCAAATTCGCCTCATGTCACATCATGACTCGCGTTCCCTTATTATTTCCAGCCTCAATGTCCCAGTAAATCCAAGAAATATCTGTAAATAAATAAATAATATACTTCACTAAATTCACAGGTAACTGTCACGGGTTATTTAATTAATAATACCTCATGTTCTAAGAGGTTTTTTTTTTTTTGAAAGAGCAGCAAATAACAGGCAGAGCTGTATTATTCAGTCTTGACAGCAGATTCAGGACAGGCTGATATTAAGCAGCGTTCCTGCGTCTGTGCAGGAGCACAATAAACCTTCCTCTTCTTTAATTAACTTTTATGGCTGCCGAAGAGGACACCCTGACACCTGTCTTACAGGCACACAGCAGCTTATTTCATCCCTGGACATAGGCGATTCTTTGTGTGTGTGTGTGTGTGAACAGCTGAGACAGAAGCGGAGTAAACGAGAGAAAGAACGAGAAAGACTGAACACAAACAGCACTCGCGAAGCCGCAACCTTAAATAGGCCCACCTTTCCTCTTCTCTGGCACCAGAATTTGACAGAAGTTGGAGACTTTGCCCATTTCTTTAGGCACTCACCTTCAAAAATGCAAGCGAAAGTCATCTAATCAGTTTTCCATTCTGTCCTCTGTAAACCTGCCACCCACTCTCTCTGCTCGCTCCGCTGAGCACTCACCATTAACTCTGTTTGCTCAGTATCACAATGCGTGGTTATTTTCACTCCTGACACTGGGCCAAACATTCATTTTATCGCCGCCACCTACACAAACGAGTGAAAAAAGTTGCATCTGTCTATGGGTAGATCGAATTAGCTAAAAATAATTCTCAAGAGCCCATTGGTGGGCTTCGGCTGAGAATGTTTCTGCTTCCTTGACACTTCGCTATTAGCGCTGTTCAATTAGCGTTAGCTCCTCTTCACAAAACAGAAGGAAAACTGCTTGGATCGTTATTTAATGATGGTCTGTAAAAGATATTATTTCTTCAAGCCTGAGAAGTAAGTTCTTAATTGGCCTTCGCAAACTGAAAAGGTCACAGTAAACATTATGGCTACAGCTAACAATTATTTGGCTAATCGATTAATCTGGCGGTTGTTTCTTCAATTAATCAGATAAAATCAACAGGGCTAACCCTAAACATTGTTTCGATAATCGATACCTTTGTTGATTTGTTTTTTTAATTCATTATATATTAATTATATTCAATATAAGAATTGTTATTCAAAATTAATTCCAAGGAAAATGAAACACAGTAAACAGCACACGCATCAACTTTTGTTTGAAGCATGTAATATTAAGCATTCTCATGTTTAGGACTATATGGGTCATTATATAAGGTTTTTTTTAATTAAAATCAGGAAAATTAAATTATCAGGAAAGGGATTTGCAAAGATTCATTAAAAAGACATATACTCGCTGCTTCTGTAGGTGAGGCTGAATCATGAATGATTTGCGCGAACAAATGTATTTCGGTTGATCAAGTGCGTGTTTTCTTCAGAACCAAACGTAACGTTAATCCTCTGCGTCTTCAGTCGCTCAGATGTCGGGGGTAAATGACTACTGCTCTGTTCGTTAATACATTCAACAACAAAACACCTCAATCTCTTAGGAGTCCTGCTTGTCTCTGCGTCTCGGTCTGATGACGGCTCACTCAGGGCGGGTCTGAGGAAAGACACCAGTTCAGTCTGTGTGACACCGACATGCATTTGAGAATGGCTTGATTTCAGAAGGGGCAACTTATTTTTATTACATTAAAAGCAAACTACTGGTGGATCTTTATCATTGTAGGGTGGTTGTGTAACATTTAGAAATGAATGCTTGAGTAACACATCGGATTGATAGCCCTTTCTTGCGTAACTCTACAAGTAACTGTTCCCTTCAAAATTGCCAACCCGTTAACACATCCGCTTAACCTGTTCAGCAAGACTCTCTTCAACAGTTCTGCCTTGACTTTAGCTAAGCAAAAAGAGGTTACCGTATAACACAGTTTGCCCACTACAGCAATTACAGGCTCACACAGAACAAATTGTTTGCATGTAGAAGCCTTAGCACTCACCTGCAAGTTTCAGACTTTTGTACAGCAGGCCAGCCTGTACATTATCAAAATCGAAAGACTTGAATAAGGCAAGACATTAGTTAGACTAAAGAGCGATGATTGAGCATTCCTGGGTTAATTTGACACATGCCTATACCTCAGGTGCTATAGCGAGACACAGCGAGTCGGCTACGCTAGGCAAAGCCACACGGTGGCAAGAGCAGGGTTAGCTATTGACTTATTCTATTGATTTTGGCAAAGGAGTTGAGTGCTTAAAAATCACAACAACTTTTAATCCAATGTGATGATTGTGTGCAATAGCAATTCCCCACTGAATGCATGCGAAATCAGCGCAGAGCAGCTGTGGTGGCTTAGGATAAACTGGCAGCCACTACTATCCCATAATGACACAGGGAATCTCCACCAGAAGACCATTCTCACACACTGATTACCACCGGCAAGAGGAAGAGAAAACAGCCTGTCCAAAACTCCCCTCACACTATGATGGCACAAACTTCCATCTATCCAAAGAGCGGATCATTTGTGTGAAAGATTATGTGGCCCTTTGAATGGCAAATAAATCCAATTTAGCCACCAAGGTGATTTATGTTGAACTGCAGCCCTCTAACTCAGCACAGCACGGCTTCATTATATTACTTTCACACCCTCTCGCATCTACTGACCTCCCCTTCTCGCCATTGACTTTCAGGAGCCTTCCATCAGCCCTCACAGTTTCACTCTTGACACGTGGTCACACCTCCTGCCCACGGCGAGCCGACTTTACAGCCTTTTTCTGGACTGGACAAAGTGGACCAAAACCTGGGCTGCCACATTTATGGGAGCTGGCACACCATTATGTATAATGGACAGTGTTTAATGTCATTTAATAGCCATTAGCACGGAGGGAGTCCTTGAGGATGTGACCCTAAAATATGGGACTGATGGTCAGAAGTGAGTTGTTATTTGTCTTCATATTTGATTTTGCTCAAATGAAAACAACCACATTAATGTTAAACCATTCAGCTAACACAAAGGGGCAGTTTCCCGAACAGGGTTTAAGACTAGTCCTAGATTAAAATAAATGTCTTAAAATACATCATTGCCATTGTTTGGTCTTAAAATGCTCACATATAATGCATTTTTGTAAGACCCGTTTCTAAAAAATCTTAAATGTCCTAAACTAGCAAAGTTCTAGTCCTGGCTTAATCTAATTCCTATCCGGGAAACCGGCCCACAATGTCCAAAGGATACAAATCCCACTGACAAAAATGTCCTTTAAATTTGGCTAATATCTGTCATGTTATATTCATTAATTGCATTAGTTAATTGAATCTGTCAATTTTACTAATTTGACTAAAAAAGGATTTCTTTATCTCATTTAATAAGTCAATAAAAAAAAATTATATTTAAAAAACATAAATTTAAATATTTAAAAATAGGGTTGCAAAATCTATCAAAATGAAAAGCTAAATTGTGATATAGCTCAATTTTTTTATTCATGTGCAAAGGGTGCAATTTAATTAAACCGATTTAAATATACTTATTTTAAGATATTAATAAATAAACTTATCAAGGCATCATTTTACATGTGATCTGCTTATTAACCAGCATCTTCAGTGTCTCCATTAAAAAAAAAATATATATATATATATATATATTTATATAAAATTACAAAATATTATATTTTTGAAACTTTTAATTACAATATTTTTTCTTAAATATAATATTTATTATGTGTACTGTGGCTTTAAGATGTGTTTATTTTTGTTTACAAACATGCACAAATATATTTTTTGCATATATTTGTTGTATATAATAATAACAAAAATAATAATAATAATAATAAAAATCACAGCATACCTGGAGCATTTTATTGATTTTTTTTTCATAATCTTTAACAAAATATGATTAAATGTTTTACACAAACTGTGCGGCCATTAATTAAATTTAAGATATATCAACAACAACTATATAAAACAATAATAATAATAAATTAACAGAAACAAACCAGAATATTTGAATATGTCAATGGGCAGCCAGGCGACTGCCACTGAAATCAATGCTATCAGATGTGCAGGTACCACAGACCTCGGTGCTCTATCCTGACCAAAGTCTATGGAGAGGAAGGAAGCTGTAATCTGCATGGCTAAAGTCGGCAAGGCTCCAGTCTCTCCTTTGCTACCTGTAAACAGCTCACTGAAGCCCACTAAAGGTGGAGAAGACAGGAAAAAATGTATGTGCGCCTTTAATACTAAAGCAGGCTGCTGCCAGAGCTCATTACAACAGCCCGCTCTGATGCACGCACACACACACACACACATACACACAAACGTGGCAGCTCTTAGGAAATGAATTCCATTGTCACCCAGCATCAACTCACATGGGAATTGGAGGAGCGGCCGTGTCCATGTGACTATTCGTCTCATGCCTTCCTCCTCTGCCACAACCGCACCTCCATTTTGCTGCAGGGAGATTTGGAACAGTGTCTGCCTGATGAATAATAAAACAGGATTGCTTTGCTCAGAGGGAGAGGGGGCAAAAAAAAAAGCAGTTTTATCCAAATACACAGAGGCAAATGCTGAACACGTTTGTATTAAGGGAACAATAGACTGTGGTAATGCCATAAATAGTCAGTGTCTGTGGACAAATCTCATTAAAAATAGAGCAGAGTAAATACAAATTTAAAGAGAGCTGCTGAAGGTGATGTATAGACGTAGATGTATATGAATATTCTCCACTTTGGCTCTGGATGTGATGAGCTACGGAGCAGAAAGTATGGCCGGTGCCTACAGGCCCATGTATCAGAGCCGTCCCAGAAAAAAACCCAGAAATTATTTGAAGTGTGTACCTTTTGTTCTACTACAGAGCACTGACTTTCATTTAATGCCTTTAATATTATACTTTACGATCATTTACTACAAGATATAAAATCAGTCAATTTAAAGGAGTGCCTGGCAACATTTTTACATACTTTGTGAAACCTGTTCTTGTGAAAAAGTAATGTACTTTAGTTTACTTTAACTTTTATAAAGGGTACTTATTATGGAAATAATATTTATTTGCTTTAAAACAATTCAGCGTAAACTGAACTGCACTGTAAAGGCATGTTATTTGGCATTAAATAAAGTATTATGCATTTAAATGTTTAAATGAACGCAACTACAGATACACAGATACATATGTATATATTAGTGGTGGGCTGTTATCGGTGTTAACGTGCTGCGTTAACATGAGACTCTAATCGTGCAATAAAAAAATATCTATTCACAAAGTTGTGTTGGGAGCACAACCTTATACTACGCAAGCTATGATGACTTTCACCTTGATGGTTTAGCGTGGATGTATACCTAGCCGAATCGCACTGTAGCCCTATTCAGACGGGACTAGTTTTCTAAACTACTGTACCTGTGAGCTTCGATTCTTATCACCTGTCGTCTGTGATTTTCATGCACCATTACAGACGGGACTAACAGCTCTGTGTTTATTACAGAGATGAGAGGGTCTGTTTTGTTCATCAGGGCGTCACAGAGATGACGCTTGGGAAGCAGTGTTGTTTTTAAGATATTATGATGTTCTGTACTTACGATAAAGAAGTGTGCTTGTTTTAAACATGCACTTTAGTACAATTTAGTATTCATCTTAAAAAGGCCACTTAAGATTAATCTAGATTAAAATGGTGTTTTAGCCAACGCGATATGCCATAGATGCTCTTACCGCACGCACGTTTAATATATTTAGATATATAATAAGAAAGAAATAAATACAAATAAAAAGTAAGTGTGCATTGCGAAAGTCATTCAGATTGATTACAATTAGTATAATCACAAATACCATGGTGAAGCTAAATGGCTAGTACAGCAAAACCATGTTAATGTGTGGTTACTTTAGTTTAACTGTTATGATTTTTTTATTTGTAGTAAACCCATGTTTAATTTTGATAATTAAAACATATGTAACCGAGTGCAGAAATGAACGTGAGTAATCTTACCTGACACTGATATTACAATAGCCAGTCTTAACAGTTTACGTGATCTGGCTCTTTAATTGTATTTCTTTCTTTCTTATATATATTTAAATATATTAAACGTGCGTGCGGTAAGAGCATCTACGGCATATTGCGTTAGCCAAAGTAATAAAATACAAAATAATAGCAAATGAGCCATTTTAATCTAGATTCATCTTAAGTGGCCTTTTAAAAAGGAATACTAAATTATCAGTACAGTTTTGCATGTACTTCTTTTATGATTTAAAGTACACTACCAGTGCATGTTCAATACAAGCGCACTTCTTTATCGTAAGTACAGAACATCATAATATCTTAAAAACAACACTGCTTCCCAAGCACTCCTAAACATTAGCTTGTTAGGTTTCTAGCTAACTATTAACTAAGCTCTTGCTTGAAAAAACTTTCCAATTTTCAAGATTAATCTTGACTTTTTATGGCTGCTATAGTTAGTGTAGCACTTTTATTCTTACTAAGCTAAGAAGCAAACCACCCTCTCAGAACTAATAAAGTAAGGTGTATAAAGGTGTACCTTTTGAAAGAGCATTTAATCAGCTTTTCACGAACATATCAGCATCCGTACCTCTTTTTGAGTGCAGAGTACTGCACTGAACACCAACACATACAACACGAGGCATCTGTGCTGGTCTGTTCAGGTCTGTGCTGGTCTGTTCAGCTAGGCAGCAGTTAGCTAACACATATTAGTTTTGTTACAAAATTAATGAGAATCCACCGAGATGTTCTCAAATCAAAGACAATTCTAAAATGAAAGAAATAAAAAGCTTTGGGACTTTTTCACCAGGGCTACACTTACTTGCTAAAATTTGCAGTAAATGGGATACTATTTTCTATTAAACATACACAATAATCATACCCCACCCCCCTCTGATGACACATCCAAATGCTCAGAGGCATTTGGTGTCATATATATATATATATATATAAATAAAATTAAACTTGTATATAATATTTCTTAAATTTAAATATTGTTGATTTATGCAGGTTCTGTGGTGGATTTGTGAAGTTTGATAAATAAATACTGATCGCATGAGGCTTTCTTACTTTCTGTGTTCTTAATGTGAGTTGAGCAGCCACCTCCCCACCATGATTATGTCTGCGTCACACACTCTCGAACACACACTCCTCTCGTCTAGTCCATGGCTGGCAGGTGAGGAAGACTCAGGCTCAAATACAGGCCTACGAACACAGAGCGAGAGAGAAAACCATTAGTGAACAAATCTCACATAAACTTCAGTGCCCTATAAAGCACAGTAATGTAGTCTGACTTTAGCCACATTACGCAAGCATGACCCAATATCCCAGTGACCCTCTTAAAACACCCCTACGATTTCATGTCACTGCCGTTTGCTCACATATACTTTTACAAACATCTCTAGTTCATGTAAATTCTCTAAAACAGCAGCGATCGTAGTTAACGGCCAGTAAAAATGTACCTCATTGTCACCACCAAGTGCTACAGAAGACATCATCTGAGATGTGCTGGAAATGATAAAGTTTCTAGCTTTCAGAAAAAACTGCAAAATGAGACTTATATTTGATAGATGGAAGACCTGATTAGGTCAGAGCTGAGGAATGTGAAGAAACTTGAGCTCTAGGGTCAGAGATCACAGTGATCCAATGCTCAAGGAACAGCCCTGTCAACCGTCACAGGCAGTTGTTCTGAGATGTGTGTGCACAAATCTGATAAGCCATTGCTGATATTGATATTCATGCTCAACTGAATATCATCTGTTTGAGAGTAAAAATCCCCTCTGTTAGTACTTATTTATTTAGCAGAATTTTTGTTCAATTCCACAGATGATTTACAGCCATTTCTGTATTATTTATTTATTTATTTTTCATTCCACAGATATTTGCAACCATTTCTGTAACTGTAATTCATATTTTATTTATTTAGCTTCTGTCTTATTTACATTTTTTTACATACAGTATTAATGTATCAATTTATGTAGATTATATTTTAGCTTATTTGTCTGTCTTTTGTTTTTAAATTAAATTAAATTAAATTAAATTAAATACACTTCCAGAAATATTAATTCTCTAGCCATTTGTTTGTCTGATTGAGCGTTTAAATATATTAATATATATACATTTTAATTGCATATATAATTTTCAAACAATTATTGTATTCACTACATATAGTTACATTAAACAAAACTAGAAAAAAAAGCCATATTAATTTAAGATGCAGTACAAGTAAAGTATTTTTGAAGAAAATATTGTTTTGTGAGAAACGTGTGTGTGCCGTGAGCGATGAAGTCATCCTACAGGCAATGTGAACCTACCTTGCACAAAAAATAATATGCATACACAAAACACACTATATTTGATGCCTCAGCAGACTCAAAGTCTCACACGGCAGCAATTTTTACAGCAAGATCCCTTTGAGCTAGAATCACTACACTTAATTCACAGCTATGCATGCTGTACATTCACTCGCCTCCCCTCACAGCATTAGACTGCAGAAGAGTGACAGGCACAGACATGGACAGCTACATTAGCCCAAGGGTCAAAGGTCAGGCGTTTTTGGAAAAGAGACCCTCTATATGTGAATTTACTTCTAAAACTGTTAAAAGGATACATTAAACTTTTATTTTTAACCAGTCTTTGTCTACAAGCAAAATCTTCATCTTCTTTTAATATATTGTTATTAATGCATGCTTTCTTAATTTAATTTATGTAGATTTTATTTTAGCAAAAATATTCACTTATATTTTATTATGTATATTCATACTTCTGCATTAATTTATTAATTTATGTAGATTATATTTTAGCTAAATATTCCACATATATATTCATAAATATAAATATTCCATATATATATATATATATATATATATATATAATTATTTTTATATTTATTTTTGTCTGTTTAAATTAAATTAAATTAAATTAAATTAAATTAAATTAAATTAAATTAAATTAAATTAAATTAAATTAAATTATTAA
>JAUYWG010000040.1:26359284-26386104 GCA_034779775.1 Enteromius afrohamiltoni
TAATAAATATACACAGTACATACAAATATACTATGTGAAGAAAAACTTTTATTTTGGATGCGATTAATCGCGATTAACCATTTGACAGCACTAGTCCACATATAAATAAAGAGCTAAAAACCCTTAAATGTAAAATGAAGTTCATTAACATGCTGAATACACACTAATGCAATATGTACCAAATACAATAGGTTTTACAATAGTATGCAGTATGAATATGTACCAAATACAACAGTACTGTTATGGTATGTAAAGTAAAACCATGGTACATTTTGGTGGAGAGCCAAAAATCCAAAATAATGTAGATGAGTTTCCATTCCTAGCCACACTAGACCTAATTCACAAAGTCGCCGGTAGAGGACCCAACCATTGCTGTGGCACACATTTATTCGAATTTGACAAAGAAGCCTTCATATTCTCACCTGCATATAGTACATTACATGATGTGGGGGGGCACTGGAGGCTGAATTAGATGCAGAACAGGCTGCTGAAGGTGAGAAATGAAATGCACAGCCCGAGCACCCTGCTTTTCATTCTGCTGCTGCTCTCCCTGAATGCAAATGGCACACTTCATGATGATTTCACTTACTGAAGGAGTGTGTGTTGTGCATGTGTACATTTGTTTGAGTGTCCACTGAGACGCTTGTGAAATATTACAGAGCATTTGTTCCCTCCCGACCTTGAGGCTGGTTTGACCTTGTTAGTCGTCCACTTCTGGACCAAGCAAACGGCCTCTGTTGGTCCATCCCTCCCCATGGACCTTGAACACACACACACGTGTGTATGCACACTTACATTCGTGTGCACTCATGCATTCTTACGCTCACCGTGTTTTCTTTGACAATGTTTGCGGAGTTGGAAATAGCTTTAATAATTTACAAAGTTAATTTCCTGGCCACACTCGGACCGGCGCAGTTCAAACACGAATGCGTGTGACAAGAAATCCCTTGAGCTGTGCGGTGAATGAGCTGTACAGAGAGAGAAATGAGTGTGTGTGAGTGTAGCTGGAGGCTTCACAGACTCTGCTGTATTGACTGTATGGCTGCTCTGGGTAATGAGATTTCAATGTAAACGCTTGCGGATGGGATGAGACTGGAAGCTCATTAAGTGTGAGATAAAACCAACCTATTCCATTCAATATCAGTAACTTTCATGTAAGAACTAAAATAACACTACAAATTACATGTCACAACACAACGCTCGAGTGAGGAATGCCTACAGGTCCAGCTTCATTAACCTTTGACCACTGATCCTTAGTGGCTACTTGTGACATACAGCTTCAAAGTGCTTGGCTGAAGGAGAGCCAGTGTTTTCAGTATTCTGGTAAGTCCTATTTTTAAAGACGATGCTAAAAATTAGATTAGATTCCAAATTGGAATAGGGCTATCCATTTAGCCAACCCAAGCTCACTGGAAACATGTGCCTGTGGCAACATGTCTGCCAAAGTTATAGTATGTTGTTCCTAGCACCTATCACAACACTTGTGCAGCTAGCAGCAATAAAAGCATGTTTAGCTTTATCTGAAACAGATGAATGTGAATTTTGCAATGTTTTATTGGACGTTTATTGTATATAATGTAGCAGTTTGGAAATTACATTTCTGGTTAGTGAAGCACTGTTTCGTTTCAAAATAACATACCACTTACACAAAACCCTAAAACCAACCTAACCTAGATTGCTAAAGCACTCTTGGCATTTTAGCTCGCTAGCATTTATTGTGATTCTTTTTTCAGGCGAATAGCTCCCAAAAGCTCCACTTTGCAATTCTGTACCAGGTGGGCTACCAAGCAAGTTTACTACGTTAGATAAGGACTTATGCGATGCAGACTTTGATATATAAAAAAATATATGAATTTATAAATCATGCAGAACTCTAAAAATGTTATGAGGTCATAACATGCAAGGAAAATGTTGATTCGTTTAAAATCCACCCTTCTAATCATAACTTTTGAGAAAAGGAAACTGCAGTGAATTGTTTAAATTAGGGTTGTGTACCGAATCTGGATTCTGGATATATTTAGAGGTAAGATACCGTATCAGTTGTAACGCATTCACTATGCCACTGTGAATTTAAATTAAGATGCCTGCTCATGCTAACTCATCCACCTCATTGTAATATCACTGAATTATTTTCTTTTCTTCATCAGCAATTCATTTGATTAATTCATCAACATACAGTACTATGTAATTAATTCAGTAGCCCTACTACAGAACGGCTGCTCAGACTTGGTTGGTAACACGCTTGCTCTGACACGCGTTTGAATATGACTTTGGTAATTTTCCAGTCCCACTCTGCCCTTTTCTCCCAAGTGGTTCCTGTCAACTCTCAAACAGTCCCCTGACGATAAAAATAGTGCAAATGCCAAAAACTGCACTAAAAAGCAAAATGTCACAAAACTGTGGAGTTTGAATTAATTGCTAAATTCTGTTAGAAACAGGGAGAAGCTGTTAGCATGCAAGCTCTGAGCCTGATACAATACCTACATTGATTCCAGCTTGTGACAATTCTTGATCTTTTCCCATATCCCATCTTTTGAATCTCTCTCTAATGTATATTAAACATATTGCATGGCTGAATAACATGATTATAAATATGTAAACACATCAAATGGAAAGGCTTTTAGTCATATTAATAACACTGAATATCAATAACCCGAATATGCACTACAAAAGAAATACATATTTTGTGAATTCTCCAAATATCACTGAAAGATTGACAAAGAAAGGCAAAAAACACCCCATTCACCATGAAATGAACAATAGCAAAGATCTAAATTTAAGCCAATATATCTGGGCTTGAGTGTAACGGGGGAGTATTTCAAGTTCAGCTCAGCAAATCTTTCACAGTGACCTTGGAGAAAGTCGGCCCATCTGAGGAAAAAAGGCAATATTAGTAATAATGGAGAAATTAATAAGATGGCAGGGCAGCCTGAGGGCTGGGCAGAGGAGTCTTTTGGGGTGGGAGGGGGATGTGAGGGAGCTGGCTAAGAAAGGGAATTGGTGGAGGAGGGGGAGGAGGAGAAGGAGGGGTTTGGGGCATTGTAAGCGCATGATTTCCTCAGCAGCGGTGCGACAGCCTGCGCCGCCACACGTCAAGGAGGAGCAAATCAAAGAGAGCGCTTTTGATGAATATAAAATAGAGAGTCCTGCTGAGAAGCACTCTTGCTCTAATCACACAACCGCGGCCACAGCACCGGCCCCTGCCGCAATCCCCCCCAACCTTGCGCCAAATTAAAGGACGAGGGGGTGCAAGGAGAAGAGGACGGACAACGCAGACAATTGTAACAAAGGCTTGCTGTAGAATAGCAATAAACATCCTGCTCTTCCAGAAGTCTGGCGCTTAATGTCGAGTGGGAGAACAGAGGGATACGTAGAGGGTGGGGGTAGCAACAGCCTTGAAAAAACCCAAATTGTATTAATGTTACAACAAAACACAGACCGCTCCGCTTTGACAAAAGCTACCAAGTAGCACCGCATCTGATGCAACTCAATCAACCTTACATTTTTTTCCAGAGCTATGAAAAGCACAGGGTCAGTGTTAGCTTGTTTAGCATGGCCTTATTAACCCCTGCTGGTAGATGATGTAACTACATGTAACTTAATATTTCTTTGACACGTAGTAGATGTTTTATCAGTGCCCGATAAAGGTATAATTCCCTCAAAAATGAAAATTCTGTCATTGTTTACTCACCTATTCATTACAAAACTATAAGGCTTTCTTTTTCTATGGAAAACATTTTGAGAATGTCTGCATTTTTGTTGTCCACGCAATGGAAATCAATGGAAAACAATTCCCAGTGTTCATCAGAATATCTTATTTTGTATTTTACAGAACAATGAAAGTCGTGCAAGTTTGGAACAGCATGATGGTGAGTAAATGATCACAAAATTTTAATAAAGTAGACAATTCCTTTTTAAGTACAGCTGTCTGCTACTACCATTCATAACAGCTTATGACGGTCAATTGTGAATTGCTTGAGACTGTGCACTTTCATGTTGTTATTAGCTAATTAACATCGACGTGACTTAAAAGTTCCCAGATTGATTAATCACATGGCATTAACAGCTTGCATGGTTGGCTCAAAATGTTCTAATGTTCACACGATATGAAATGGCAGATTTCAAATAGTATACTTTAGAGGGGTCCTATGTGAGCCAAACTTCCATTGATATAAATGGAAGCATTAATAGTTTACCAAGACTGTTCATTTATATTACTATGAATGGAAACATGTGCAATGAACAATATGATGGAATAAGTTTCACCTTTTAATTGAAAGAGTCAAACACTAACTGTTAAAGTCAATTGCATTATTGCCCCTCTTCCCATGGAAACAGTCCACACAGTCAAGAGTTGGGGACTGCAAATGTGCATTGGTTTTAACAATCTGAAATATATATTTAAATGCTACTTGAGCATACAAAACTAAATCATGGAACAATTCTGACAAATTTTGTTGCTAATCTGTGAGCTCGGCTAGCAGTTTGTTTAAATTGACTTTGATTTCCCCAGTTTTTATAGACCTATTTGTTATAAAATACAAAATAGACATGAATATTTCTGCAAGCATTTGAGCTTGCCACTGAGCGCTGAGTGCATATTTTTGTAGATAAAAAACCCCCCGCAAAAACTAGTTAGCATTTTAGCATATCTGATTCCACCGTCCTGATGCCAATAGGCTGGTAAACTCAAGCATTCTCTAGTTTCTTTCTCAGACTGTTATATTTTTATAAAAAATTCTAAATTAAACTTAGGGAAGATATTATGTTATGGCCTTTTTACAATATGTAATATAAGTCTCCGGTGTTGTCATGCTGCCTGTCATGTTGCCATGTGTCTTGGGTTTATGTTGTGATCTCGTGCCATGTGTTTCTTTGTTTTTGTTTTCATTTTGTTCTCCATGTGCTGTGCCTCGTTTGTAACCCTGCCAAACTCTTTAGTGTTTCTCTTTAGTGCTTTCCCAGGTGTTCTTTATTCTGTCTTGATTATCTTTGTATTTAAATCGTGCCTTGTAGATTGTTCAGTGTCTGTCTTTAATTGTATGGATGTTAGTCTCTGCGTTTTCTCCCGTATATCCCTGTATCAGTTTTCTTCATTATTAAATGTCACATGTTTGTCTGAACTCCTGTCTGCCTGCCTTTGTGTCTGTGGAGAAGCGAGCTAAATCATGACAGAAAGACACCACAGAGGAGATGGCGTTCACTGCAAAATTCAGCACCTAAGTGCTGAGGAATCTCTTGTTTTGGGAGTTCATAGAGAGCTTTTATGAACTTGCTCAGGGGGTCGAGCTTCAAGGACTAGGCGCTCATTGTGGCTTTTCGCATTGGTGCATGATACCACCACCCCATGGATCTTCCTGATACCACGGGGTTAAGATGGGAGGTAGCTCTTTATTCCTGCCTGGGCTGGGCACGAGCTCAGGAGGAGAAAGCGCCGCAAGCCATCACATCATCGTCCGAGCACCACCTCAATCCCGAACCTCCCAGATCATTCGGCGAGAAGGAGCAGCAGGCTGCGTTCATCTCCTTCTGCCTTCACAGCCAGTAGGGGCATCATGGGCTGTTGCAGATTCCAGTCCGTGTGATCCTAGTGCGGACCTAGATACTGTATATGGACCGACATGTCGATCTTGATCCCCGCGGATCCCAGTCCACAAATGACGGGTCTCAGCCCTGTATCACTGTCAGAGGAGCTGTGTTCTATACTGTCAGTAGTGGTTTCACGGCCAGGAAAGCCGCCAGAAATCCTTGCGGTTCCCAGTCCGCATAGCACGGGTCCCAGCCCCATATCACGGCCCGAGGAGCTGTGTTTGTCACAATTGGTTCCGGTTTCACGGCCAGGAGAGCCCCCAGAAATCCTCGCGGTTCCAAGTCCGCATAGCACGGGTCCCAGCCCTGTATCACTATCCGAGGAGCTGTGTTTGTCACAGTCGGTACCGGTTTCACGGCCAGGAGGGCCGTACAAAACTCTTGCGGTTCCTAGTCCGCCCAGTCGGGTCCTAGCCCCGAACCCAGTCCAAAATAGACGCCAGATTGTCCTTCCCCATCTGAAGGATCTATATATGTTTAAAATAGATCTCTGTGGCAGCAGAAATATAAGTTACAGCCAATAAAACAATAAATTCACTGCTCTCGTCTCCTCAGAGGCTCTGTTAGGATGTTTTGCTCAAACTACCACCATAGCATTTGAACTGGTACACTGTTGTCACTTGTGAAATCAAAATGATAGTACCTTGGGTGGAAATTTACAGATTAAGGGGTGGCAATATTATAATGAGATGCATTTGCAACATCACAAGAGGAGCAAGATCAGATGCACTCATTTTTCAGAGGCTTTCAGAAAGTTACTAGGATAATCTTTTTTTTACACTTCATTGGTAGGTAGATGCACTGGGGACCTGATTTTAGCACTTAAAACCTGAAATTTTTTGGATTTTTATGATATGTCACCTTTAAACTAGATTTTTAAAAAAAGTTTGTTGAGACAAACAGGAAGACAGCCGGAGCTGAAAGTTTGAAAAAGTTAGAAAACTTAAAACAGTTTAAGTTTGTAAAGTTTTAAAAGTTTAAATTTGATGTTTTCAGTCCGAAATAATTAGAAAGAGTCAGATTATGAAGTCAGATTATAGATAGATGATTAGCATGTCGTTACCATGACTAACAAGTTACTAGCAAGTTGCTAGCATGTTACAAGCACGCTGTTAGCATGATTAACAAGTTACCAGTATGTTTCTAGCATGATTAGTGAGTTACTAGTGTGTTGCTAGCATTATTAGCAAGTTACTAGCACGTTGCTAGCGTGTTTATAGAATGATTAGCATGTTGTTATACCAACTCAAGTCAGAGTTTGGAGTTTGTAGGGTTAAAGCTCTAGGAGGAGTGGCTTTTTATAGTTTTAGTCTCAGAAGAAGTTTAAATAGGATTTCAGTGTGTTGGCTTTCTCAGAAGATTAATGGTGTTCAAATCATGCGATTTTAGTGTAGTTCTTTTACAGACTACATTTACCTTTTTATGTCTGGAAATATCACCCACAATAACAGACCGTTGTGTAAAACTCTCTGACATATTTTAAAGATTCAAAATGTATTCACATACTTTCGAGAATCCAGCGTTTAGTTGATACTGATAAGCACTCAGTCACAGTTGGAAACATGATGGCTTTCTCCTTTCGTGAAGGGTTCCCCGCCACAGCGTCTTTGTTTCCAGATGGAGTGTTAAAAACGCGAGACACACATCTCTCGGAAATCCTGTATATTTCAACCAATCCAATGATGACATTGAAACTCTAAGTGTGTTTCCACTTTTGTGTGCCATATGCATCAGAAGTTTAGCCAGTGTTCCGGCATGACGTCTGAGGCTGAGACTATGGAGATGCTAACTTCTGTGTTGGCCTAGGCCTACAAAAACACGTCATCACTGCAGTGCTCTATTTTCTCTGGATGCAATTTGCCCCTGTGCTTTAAAAGATGGGGCCAATTTGCCCCTGTGCTTTAAAAGACGGGGTCAAAGGCACAACAGCTCTTCACCCATGAGTGCCTAGCTCAGTGCACGCATCTCAGAGCAAGACCGCCTGTTAGGCGTCACCTTTGAAAAAATGGTGTCGCACAACAAGTCCAAGAGCACTTCACTCCGATCTTGACTCTTAGTCTCTTGACCTTCGTACGGGATTCAGCATCAGTGCTCCAAACACTGCTGCACTTCTAAGACGCGGTATCAGCCCTCCAAGGCGCTGGCCTCATGCAACTCCCTGGGCAGCACTTGTCTCAGAATTCAGGGGCTGCTCCCACCCAGACCCTGAAAGTGACACATGCGTGGTTGTCACCAGCGTGTCACCTCCTGCGCACTGAAGTATGAGGCAATTTCCTGCGAGCAGCGTGTAGCTGAGGAAGCGAGAGGGAGGGAGGGGGGCCAGCCGCACCCTGGCTCCACTGTTCTCTTTGATACTGTCAGCGAAGAGTAATGGCTTTCTGTTGCTGCTGCTACTACCAAACTAATGTTGTGTGACTTTGGCTCTCCTTTGCAATGCGTTTCCGCTACAGTGAGGGCAAGACTGATGGGGAGGAGAGAGGAGAAGAGCAAAGTACGTAGATAGAAGACGAGGGTAAGGATCCAGACAGCCCCAGGGGCAGCTGGGAAATACCCAAAGAGTGGGCAGTTAGAACAAGTGGTTTGACACAAATAACCTTCCCTTTCTACTTACCTTGCCCATCGGCCCTACAAGAATGAAACCGCCTCCTTCACATATTGCCCCAATTTCTCAAAATATAGTAATAATTCATAATTCAATTGTAATTATTTTTAATATTAATGTATTTATTTAGCATTAAAGCACCATAGAAGTAGCCTACTAAACTTGTGAGCTATAGTCCAAGTTTTTCCTAAGCTATACGACAGACCTGTGTGATGAAAGTACTCAAATTTGAGCCGTTATCTCAAAGAAGATTGACTGTATTTGTCTAAATCTATTAATTTCATCTACAATATGTTTAACACGTAATGACATAAATACAAATTTTTTTATGGTGAGCATGTTCCTTAAAAAACAAATAAGAAAATAAAAACAAAAATATCAGCATGAAGCAGCTCATCACAATTAAAACATTAAAACAATTGTTTAAAAAAAGAATCTACAAACACACACATGCACATATAGTATATTCAAACTATTTGTTAAAAAATACATTTTTAAATTTAATAGCTTATTACTTTTTACTTGATGGTTACACCACATGGCATCTTGAGTCATTTCTTTAAAAAAAAAAAAAAAACTTTTTGTCTTGTTTTCTTTTTATTCATTTATTTAATATATTCTATATATCATATTAAAACACAGTTGCCATGTGTACTGCATTAAACCAACTGTTATTTAGTTGGTTTGATTGCTTCTATTGGCCTCATATTTCGCTTTGGATAAGAGTCTAATAAATGACTGCTAAATGCAAATGTAAAATGATAATAAATATTTTCAAAACCACACAAAAAACATTTACTTGCCATATGTTTCTGGATTTTCCTTGATGAGGCACACTTATATTCACTCATTTTCCAATAATATACTTCTCTTCTTTAGCTCATTCTTATATTATCAAAATCAGAACCAGTAGATTTTGGTTTAGCACAATTAAAAACAAGTCTGAATAAGCACATGGGCAAATTATACTTTATAAGCACTGGAGATCAAAACTCTTGCGTAAAACATTCCTCTAACGTATGCTGGGTGACATTTCACCTCTGCCAAAGAAATCCTGATTCCACGATGAACAAGACGAGACACTCTCAGGTTTTTAAACAGCCAAATCAATCACCTACACCATCTCAAACCACCTTAAGACCCTTGATATTTGAGGGTCACCAACTTGAGAGAAAAAAAAAATCTCTAGACGTCATCTAATAACATGAAACGACATGCATAATTACATCCTGAATCACTGCATCCAACCGTACCAAATCCAATAACTGACTGAGAAAAACCACTTTACTTCCTTGGAACAATTTTCATGTTAGACAAAAACAAAAAGAACTCCAGAGCTGACCTCTTTTCCATTTCTCAGCCATGGAATTAATTGCCATCTAATCCCGTCTAGAAATTGTATGATAATTATACCAAACTAGTGCCTGATTAAAATTGCACAATATTACAATTCATTAGAGTTAACTGACTCCCAGTGTCTCTGGGCTTTCTGCCAGATGCGTGAAGATGCCCACAGATGAGGGCAGAGGAGGGACAGTGGTCTTATTCAGCTCTTGCTTCAGCCTCATCAGAACCTTCCACACAGAATCTCGCTGCTCCTCTAATCACTCAATGGGTTGTGGGTTTTTATATCTGTGCTCTTGAGGCCAAGACGGATGAACCTCTCCGTTCTCTGTATCGTAATGAATAGTTCTGAGAGCTAGAGCATCCATATGGACCAGTCCAGTATTGTATTTTTTATGATGGAAAAAAAAGATCACATGAGAGTGGCAACTTAAGACTGTACCAAAAATGCAGTGACATTAATACAATAAATGAACACTGATCAGCTTGTAACTCACTGTATAATGACTATTTGTAAAAGCACGTTAAGTCAGTGACAAATTAACTTCAACCCAATAAAGTAGCCATATTTGATGTCACTATATCTTTTTTTACATGAAATCTTTTCTATTATTTTTTTATGAAGCTTACATAAGTATAATTATTATAAACTGTTGGCAATATTTCAAGATGAACATTTATTTTATATTTAAATCATACTAAAATGTGACAAAAAAACTATATATCAGGCTTTTGTGGATTTTTTTTACTTCTCTGTCATCATTATACTGCTTTGAATTATATGTTTTCTCTCCCACAACACAAACAGCAGAAATTTTGTCATATCGTTTTCATATAACTAAACATTAAAATATCGTCTTAGTAAAATATATTACTAGGAGATAAGCAATATTTTACTTCTATCCCTATAAATATCAGCAATTTCAACGTTCAGTTTAGGCTTCTGAATAAAATTGAGGTGTTTTTCTCCTTAAGCTGAAATCTATAATATTGTATAGATTACATTATATGAGCTAAATTAAAGGCCAAAAGTTCAATAAACCCGTCCACTTAAAAAATAAAAAAACCTATTATTTTGTGTCAGGCTTTACAGCAGGGGTCATCAGACTTGATCCTGCAGGGCCGGTGTCCTGCAGAGTTAAGCTCCAACCTGCCTTAACACACACAAGCTTCAAGTATACCTATTGATACCTTGGTTAGCTGCTTCAGGTGTGTTTGATTAGGGTTGGAGCTAAACTCTGCAGGACACCGGCCCTCCAGGACCGATCCTAGTGACCCCTGCTTTACAGGGTTAATTCATGTCCTACATCCACAGAAAAAACAGTTTTGGTTCTAGGTACAACATTTGAAGCTGTTGTAATACATCCATGTCCCATTAACTTGCTCAAATCTGTCAAATTCCAAATGAAGAAAACCAGCTTTCTTCAACAAACGGACAGCATACAATCAGACTAACACACCACATTGCTAGGTGTAAAATGTGATTATTAATATCTACTACTTCACATTGTTTAAAACGTGGCTTTAAATGCATTTAGTATTTAAAATATTAAAACCCATTAAAATATCTTTTTCAACATGTTTTTTGGTTTGTTACAGGACTATGCTAACATGAGGTTAAGTGTAAGTGAGATGTGAACATGCACTCATAAACAAACACTTGCTTTTAAGGGTACTTACGACATTCAGCATGGCGCTGCTGCTTTCTGCTTTCTCAGCCAGCTCTATTCTCAGCTGAGCTATAGTCTCCCCTGAACCTTGCACCTGAACAGATGAGAAACAAAGTTTGTTTAGTATGTACCTCTAAAGGGCACAGGACTAACCGAGAGCAATTTAACAACCATAAAGCTAACCTTCAGAACTTGAGACAGAATGCAAGACAAATGCAAACACTGCCAGTGTTCTTATATACAAATGTTTTGTTGTGGTATAATAATAACCCATCAATATTCTCATCTCCAGGTTTATTTGGACATTGCATCATTGTGAGTGCCAGAGAAAGCCTGCTGTAGTTTAACAGCTGTTATGCCTGTGAAAGACTTCTTCAATCAAAACCTGACATGCCAATCCTTCATCCAGTCATCTGGGCTGAAGGGGAACATTGAGCTGATTGAACGGTTTGCTCTACAGCTTCATCCCTGCAGTGATTCTCTTCTCACGCTGAACCTCCTAAAAAGTCAATGAGATGCTCAGCACACTAAATTAGTTGCTCTCTCACTCACATGCAGGGGGAGAGGACTATATAAAAACATTTATAGGGCTAAGAACAGTTGTTGTTGGGGGTTTATGGGGACTCTCCATAGGTGTAATGTTATTTATACTGTACAGACTGTATGTGGTATTGCCCTACACTGACCCTACACCTACCCATCATAGGGAACTACAGGCATTTTAAGATAAAAAAAAAAAAAAAAAAAAAACCCATTTAGTATGTTTTTTGAATTAAGGGGACACCAAAATTCACCTTCACCTTCATATTGTAATACCCATGTCATACCCATGCCATTATACAAATTTGTGTCATCATAAACATGCACAAACACACACATTCTTAATTGAATTTTGTTTTTAATATCATATAGGGTTATCACACACAGGATTATTAGATAATTTTGACTGCTGAAAATCAAGTTTAGCCATCACAGGAATAAATAACATAAAATACAATAACAATTAAAACTAGTAAAATCAAAAAGACTGTCAAAAGACTGTATCCAAGACTGTTCTGTGTTGAGTTGCATGGTTATTTGTGAGGGTATTAAATATTAAGAATGTCAAAACAAACGCTCGGACACAGTAAGATCACCCAAAAGAGGTCTCGGTTTCAGCAGTGACTTCTGCAGGGACATGTTCAACCTAACAAGCATGTGCACGTGAGAAGTTGGGCAGAAATCACCTACAAATGTCCAAACACATGTCTAAAGCTCTGGTAATGTCATGCCATCAAAATCAGATTTTGTGTGTTTACCATGACAGATGTCATAAAACTACCCGCCACCACCACAACAACTGTGTGGAAGCCCAAAGGTTTTTCTTATTTTATGTGTTTTGTAAGACAGGAAAAAATAAAAGGAGGGGGGATGCCAGAGACACAGACCAGATTTGAACCTGCATCTCCTGTTACAAAATAAAAAAATATACATTTTATACATATACAAATTATATATATATATATAGATATATATTACTACAGTTATTTGGGCTCTACACTTATATTTCTAACGTCAGTATTAAGGTAGATATTAAGAAGCACAAAAATATTTGCATATATCTTTTTAACTGTATTTTAATCAAATAAATGCAGCCTCAGGGAGCATATAAGATTTCTTTCAAAGACATTTAAAAACCTTAATTAAAACTTTTGACTGGTGGTGTAGCGTAGAGTATATGACAGAAAAATGGACAGAAGAAAGTATAGATATAAAATTCCATTTGAACTTTCTGATTCTTAACACTATATCGACGAGGAACACCTTCTCAAAACTCCACATATAATGTCAATGCATTAATATGAGAGATATGGCACCATCCTGTGATGCATCACATATCAGTCATATAGAATTGTTTGAGAGTGTATCACGGTGGTACTTGTAAGTGAACTCCAGGGATTGTATGAATCCATTTTCCACTACCAAATTGCCCTCTGCAATTGCTGCTAACAATATGAGATACTGTGAGAGGTGCAGCAGAAGTGAGAAGACACAATAGGATTCAACTCGGAAGCAACAATTCCATGGTGAACTGTAAGTATCCTGTTACAAAAGAAAAAATCTAAAAGGTCAAAGTAGTCCTACCAGAACTTGAAGCAAAATGAGTCGATGCAGAGCCCTATCTCGTATCACAAAGAGCATAAGTGGGCACATCAGTGAGGAAAATCTTAGATAACACACATAAAGATGTTTTAATGAACATCTGAAATGTGCCCCGATAAATCAGATTGTGATACTGAAGGGTAAGGAAATCAATTTCTCCAGGCACTGTCTTCCATCAGACTGAACATCTGACGTTGCTAAGTGAGAGAACTCATTTGAGAGCAATAAACAGAAGGGCCTATTTTGTAAACTGTTGAATGATCTAATCGAGATTTAATTGTGTTTAGACTGTTGTATGAAATCCACAGAAGATTGTGATCCATGGCTTATGAAGCGAAGGTTACAGATATTAACTGAAACATGAGTGAGAAGTGAAAATGTTGGCGATTTTCACTGTAGCTTATAGCACAATGCTACTGCTACTACTTATTCTTTTTTGTCTAAAATATCCTTTTAAAAAATATGATATTGCACATGTCTCAGAAGTTACACTTTAAATGTCTTAATACAATTCAAAACAGCTTAGACAATTGTTGGCAAGAATACAGAACCATAAAAATTAAATCTCAAAAAATGTACACTTTATTCGGTAGAATGTAACTGTTCTAGATCATTCTAAAATCTTCTGACAAATCTGTCCACAGTTTGTAACAAAAAGTCTGTTTTTGTTCTGCAGGAAAAAAACAGAACATTAGTAAATGTTAGTCAAATGACAACCTGATCAAATATCTCTACAAGAGATCTGAACTTTTGAGCACTGAATTACAGCAAGCACCACAGCAGGACATTGAATGAACATCCTCGAGTCTGCCAGCACTGAAGGTCTACTGCAGGACATTGAAGTGGAAAGCTCTGCTTGTATTTCCATTATTTCTGACCCTTACAAACCAACAGTAAGAACAAGAGGGCTCAGAAAAGACTTGGCCCCAGCTGCTTTGATCACAGAAGACCCCTTATACTAGCAGGGCACCTTTCACACCATTTGTTTCCCTTTGCCTGCATAATCAAGGACAATTTTCTTTCTCAATTTTAGCACTGCACACATTTCTTTGTTTCTTGTGAGTACTTGGCTTGGGACTCCCAAGGTCCCATTAATAGGGCTATAATGCGCTCTTCATTATTTCTGACCTGATGCTAAGACCATCCATCTTGGAACCCCAGGTCTTAGCTGGTGCCCAGCACCTTTGCATTAGGAGATCCTTTGATCCTTCAACTCTTTGAAAAGACAACCAGGTAGGACTCCTAAATGAACCACTCCATCAAAAAACCCTGGACGATCCACTGAATTCTACTCAAAAGAGAATGGTAAAGTGTATGCAACTTAATTAACCACAACAAGCCATAAACACACATACACAACCTCAATAGCATATTGAGGAAAGAAGATTAAAAAGAGCCAAACATCCATATCTTGAAGAAATCAGGCCTTTCAGAATAAATGGCAGTGTTTCATCTAGTGATTTTTGTAAAAGGTCCTTTGTTATCTCCAGACACCCAGAAAAGCCTCCTACTGACTCTATAGCTTTTGAGGTTCAGATGTCGGCATTAGCATGCTAATTGCAACTTTGTCTGCGGAGCTGAAAGAAAAAAAATGGATGGAGAGAGAAAAGAAGAGTAAAGTACTTTGTCCAGCTAGGGCCATGGGATTTCTTTTTAATCTGCCGTTACAAATAGCTTTTTTGTACAGAATTACATTATGTCCTATGTATCTCACCTCCAACAAGGTAGAGTGTGTTTTGTGTCTGGCAATTGCCACTGTCAAGATGCAGAAAAGAAAGACACTGTCTGAATGCTCCGTCTGCCATCAGAGGCTCAACCGCAACATTATGAAGCTACGAGAATACTTCTTGTATGGAAAGAATATCAAAATTACAGCTTTATTCAACATTTCATCACGTAACCTCACCGTAGTTCCATTTTGGACAGCATCCTGTGCATGCGCATATTGTACGCTGTGTTAAAAGCTATAGAAAGATATGCTTTGTACAAATCAAAGTGTCAATTCACGTACAAGATGTATCTTTCCATTGTGTCTAACACAGAACTGCCAATGACTTCTTTAATACTTTTCTGGGCTGGGCAATATATCTCGTCAGTAAATCCAGTTTTTTGATTAGCAGTAAATCTCCTTCACTTGTTTTCAAATGGAGCAGCAGTTAATACAGTGAGTAGAACATCACTGACAAGCTAAGCAATATCGCGTTCAGTTTTGCAGGCAATTTGTTTGTGATACTGAACATGATATTGCATAGCTTGTCAGTGATCTACAGCTCTGTGTTAGCCTGGCTTCTGTGACTGTAAAGCTCATAGGAGCTTAGTCTGGCCAAGCTACCTTACTAACCGCCTTCTGGGAGGTGGGCTTAACCTGCGTCCATCAGATGCCTCGGTATACTACTGGATGAATCAATGAACCAATCAGACCACTCATTTCGATGACGTATGTGTCACCGTTACCAATTGTAGCTAGCTTCATTAAAGCAGTAGGAAAATGTCTTTACTTTAATTACTTCTGCTCCGTTTTCAAAGAAACTTGTCATGAAAACAGCTGCAACAGCAGAGTCAAACGATTGTTGGTGCTCAGTACAGGTCCACACTTTTTTGGGAATCTAAAATGCTCTAAAACGACTGACTTGGCTCGCGAAATAGAATGTAGCGTCACAGGAAGTATGGGCGGGCCCAGGCTAGCTCTGTCTATTAACTGCCACGTACTGGCAAAGGACCAGCATAAACCAGCAAAGGACCAACTTAAACCAGCATCCCAGCTTCAAAACCTACCTAACCATCATATGCAGTTTTTTTTCCAGCAGGGTTACTGACCAGATGCGCATGAACATAGCAAGCAATATATCTCCCAGCCCTAGGTAGAGTAAGCCTTTAAATCCTTATCCTTTAAATCCTTAACCCTTAAAATATCTCAACTCTTAACCCTAACCAAACCCTTTGACTAGTTTTTTTTTTAAGAGCAACAATTTACAAATGAACTCATCTACATGAAATTACTTTTCTCTTCCAAGCGTAAATCAGAAACAGCTCATGTGTTAGCTTAGCCCACTGAATAAACACAGAACGACAGAGGCCTTATCTGAGAGTCTGTCATCTCTTTTCAGTGCTGTGACAGTATTCTACAATCTCAGAAACGGCACAGACAACATTGGGTTTTAATGTCAATGAGCCATATCTCACCGCACTGCCTCTTCCACCTTGCTCTCCGCACAAATGCCAGAGGTCACTCTTTTCATTCAGGGAGAAATCAAAATGATAATGGCAGCTTGTTAAAAATTCTATTTGGATGTGCACATAGGCTACATCAAAAGGTGCTGACATGGAGTGGTTTGGGGTGCAGAGGGGTGTTAGCGATGTAGCTTACTGATACTGTAGCACACATCAAAGCTACAGAGAGAGGGGAATATGGGGTGGGGGTGGGGTAGGACACAATGACTACATTCTGGGGCTGTTATAGTCAGCAAATGAAAATATACCAGGCACAATTTTGCCATTAATGCCTTGACATTGAAACATGAGCTATTTACCATGAAAAAAAGCACTTTCACTCCATCAGATCAGTCTAAATCAAGCTGATGCAATGGATGCAGTTTGGGAAATTATAAATGATAGCCAGACAGAGCAAAAAAAAAAAAACATGCAGAAAAAGAAATAACGGCAATAATCAGATAAATCCTCTAGTGGACCATTAATAAATGTAAGCAGCACAAGGCCACTTCAGGAGACAATCAGGCAGCAGGGATCTGTTAAAATTGGGACAGTCGCTCACCAGCTCCATTTTGCATCAGGCACAGTCAACCTTTTAATGCTGCATGACTAACTGATAACCACCCAGAATGCATTTCACTGCTTTCCTGGTTTGAAAACATTCCCAGCAAAGTTTTCCACTCAAGCACTCGAGTCTGACTCGCCATGCCATTAATCTGAAGCAATGACAGTACATTTCTGCCCCACCATATAGACAAACTGAATAATATCTGCTCCCATACATGGACCAATAGGTATGACTTAGTGAACATGTAGGATCAGTCCTTGTTGGCCTTGAAAAAACATTTTTAAACCAGGGATAGCCAACTCTGTTTCTGGAGAGCTCAAACACTAGCTGGGTGACGTGTCTTCCATTAGGAATAGAGCTAAACTATGCAGGAAGGCAGCCCTCCAGGAGCAGGGTTAGTTGCCCTTACAACTGCAGAAGAGTCCAATCCTACTGGAAGGGCAGTCTTCTGTAGAGTCTAGGTCAGGTGTCTCTAAACTTCAAACTCTATTTAAACATACCTGAACAAGAGGAACAAGGTCTTACTGGGCATGCTAGAAATTTCCAGGCAGGTGTATTAATGGAAGTTGGAGCTAAACTCTGAAGCACACTAGCCCTCCAGGAGTTTGGAAACCACTGTAGTGCAAAGTTTATTTTCAACTTGCTTCACCTGAAGGTCTTGATTAGCTGGCTCAGGAGTGTGTTAGATTAGGGCTGTAGCTAAACTCTACACACCAAAAGGTCCTCAGAAGCAGGGTCAAAGACTGTGGCCTAATGTTTAGAGAGTTGTACTTGTATCCATAAGGTTACGAGGTCAAGTCTCAGGGATTGTAGGTGGGGGAAATGAATGACCAGCGCTCTCTTCTACCTTCAATACCACAACTAACCCTCTCCCTTGGACGAGTTAAATTCAGAGCACAAATTCTGAGTATGGTCTCCATACTTGGCCATACGTCACTTGACTTTCCCTTTACAAAGTAAAGACACCTGAACAAGACATTTAAAGTGTTCAGGATTACTAGTAACTTCCTTGCAGGATTGAACACAATGGCTCCCAAGCACATTCCTTGAGGAAGTTTAACATAGTTCACTTCTAGAAATCCCTTTACCTTGAGAAAGTGAGCTTCAACGTGAAGCATATACATATGGTTAGGTGGAGTTACTGCTGACGGTTGGCTTTCACACACCCACAGGGCTTAAGAACATATTTGTTTTCTCCTTGCAGCACTCGGCACTCCGCATTGTTGCGTTATAATCACATTACACTTTCATAACCGAGATCTTATCCACTTAAGGTTTTCGAAGTATGATAAAGCCAATGCAGCACTGGCCTGTCCTGACGGGCGATACTGAATACTGCATGCTTCATCCAGGTCTCTCATTTCATTAGCTATTCTATAAATTTCCAATTAGGCTGAGGGCAACAAGACAGAGCTTTCAGGTCTTTTATCACAGGGGACGAGCAGGCCCTGTTCAGGTACTCTTACAAAGTACTGCTCCTGTGCACCTTTGTTAGAGGAAGGGCATTGTCTGGGAGGAAAAGCATGCCAAACGTGAGCCGCCGTAGCCTACCATCTGAGTATTCCATTAAGAGTAAAAGGAGAGTGCAGATAATGAGAGTCCACATTGGCTGAGCCAAACACCTATACAGTACTGGAAGGAAGAGGCCTCATATCAAAGCAACTCCCGTTTTTTGCTTTATCTCTCTCTTTTCTTTTCCTCCTCTATCCGCTCTGATTTAGTTTGTGCTGGTTCCACACCATAACAATCCTCTGGACAAAAAAGCCTGCCTCTGATTATTAATAAACCTTAAGGCAGGCATCATTATTTTTTCAGCTAGTCCTATTTTGTAATGCGCAGACAACACCTTTATACCTTTCCCAGGGGCCTGAGCTCCCCATCTCTCTGTGATCTTATTAGCATCCCATCTCCTCCTGCCTGCTGACCAAACTGCATTGCTATGCACTTTCTGTCTCTCTGCCCTCTGTGTGGATGGAATTCATTTGGCCTTTCCGACTTCTTCTTTGGACTGATTTGGCTTAAGCAGGCAGCTGGCTATGGTTATTTTCAGATAAACATTATTAAAGAAATATGCACGGTGGAAACAAGATGGAGGATAAAAGAGTTGGGATATAGCTGTGCTTCAAAGAAGACTCATCAGTCATGTATTATGCTTTGAGTGCTGATGTAAGACTGATTTGGTTATGTTTACTTCATGTCTGCAAGTTTTGAGTTTTTTTCTGACTGAAACGCTTAACCTTGACAGTAATTATTAAATTAGTCTACATTATACACTTCTTATATTAGTAAAATAAATAAATGAATACACTTAATGTAAGCTACTGTGGAGCAGAACAATGTACTATTTTGCACTTCTGGTAATTGCTATATGTCCTTGGTAGAGTGTTGAAAGTGACAAGATCATTACCAAGACCAAGAAAATCAGAGGGTCATAAAGAACCAGCTTGTGACAGAATCTATTCATAATTTAGAACTTTATCAGGTGCAGACTTACTATGACAATAGGGGGCCTGGTTATGTGTATGTAATTGTATTTTGTATATTTCAATGGTCTCCCTTAAAACTAACTTGACTTCAGGCCTGTTCACACCAAGGTTTTAAAAACAGTTCTAATTCTATGACAATAGTGAACTGTGCAGCAATTTAGAGCATAACTATAAAAATAACGACACAGAGGAACACACATTTTTTTTTCTCATTTGGCATCTGATAAAGACCCACCAACCAAGAGTTTGGCATTAACACTAAAAAGCCCAGCCTTGTTACAGCAAGTGGTACAGAACACAACTGCAGCACGTGTTTATAATAAACAAAACACTATCATCTCTAGGTCTGGATGCCAGAATAGTTATCTTTTCTTGATGTGAATGTGGCTTTAATCACAAAGAAAAATATCTTAACTGATAAAGCTAGTATTGAATCGTATCTTAAACACAAGCAAAACATATTTTTTCATGACTTGACAAGTACACAGTTTAATTGGAAATGCCGTAAAATGAAAACATTCTGTTTAGAAGTGATACTGGTTTATCTTTTTCTTATACATCACATTTTTCTCAGCACAATACTGTCAGATACACTGCAACTAGATGTTTACATTCTATGAAGAAAATGTGGATGATTAGGGGTTGACTACATATTTTTTACATTTTATTTAGAATACATAGAAAAATACAATGAATATACACACTTCTACAATTAACTTTTTTATATTTAAGGAAGAAAAAAGGGGCATTTAAAGGGGAATAATATCAGAAATGTTAGGGTTTTTATTATTTAAACACGCAGTGTGAAGCAAAATCTATGTCATTTATTAATATTTGGAAGTAGTACATGATACTTATTTATCTTTATTTTCCTCATGCATAATGTTTTATATTTCATTTCAATCAAGTTCTTCATTGACACTTTAGTTTTCTTGGTAACAAAGTACACAAACTTATAAATATAAAATATCAAGTATTATTTAAATATACAGGTAAAATTGATGGTATGGTGAAAGTGATGCTACAATATTTATGGTCAGCTATAATATTTATTATTTAAAGCTGCAGTCTGTAATTTTTGGTGCTCAATTAAACAAATTGTAAACAAAGAAGTTACAGAAAAAATGCACACAATAAATATTGAAATGGTTTATGATTGTTTTACCTCTTTAAGACTGAAAGTCTGATTCTGCTAGAATAGTAAAACAATAAAAAGTACACTTAAAAATGCATTTTACAAACCAGCATAATTAAACAATAAAGGCATGTTAAAAAGATTCGAATTAAAATTATGCTTAAAATCTTAAAACTAAAAATCAACTTGTCAAATAAAAGTGTATGACAACAACTGCACTGTTGAACTAAAAACCAAAGAAACTGTGGAAATATTTATTTCACGCCAGAGGACACATACCATAAGAGCAAGACAGAAAGTAAAGGATGCTCTGTGCTGCTCTGTAAAGGACTCTGGGCTTGATGAGGTGCAGCAGTTGAATGATATACAGAGGCGAGCTCAGGAGAGAGCTGTCCATTAGTTACAGGGTCCCGTAATGTTGGGACTGCAGTACATTATTTTCAAATGCATCAGTCAGCGTTGTGCAGTACAGATAAATTCTAATGTCTTGGATCTGTAATGCATACTCTTACCACTGCTATATTACGCGATGGGTTAGAAGGGCAGCGCAAGGGAAGGGGGAAAAAAATGTAATTTATTTTTCACTGTGGCCAGTGTTCTTCCCATTAGCTTCAAACGCGAGATAAGTTATAGCTTTTAACAAGCACCTTTAGCCACCAGAGCACGCTGCACACAATGCTGTGGCGCTGAAAGTGAGATTTAGAGATAAAGATGGAGAGGGAGAGGTAGAGGTCAACAATGACCCCATGCATGGCCCTTAAGTGTGACATGGCACAAGGACAAACATCGTCACACTTATGAGTTCAATAAACGCCAACAGTGCGAAACTCACAATAATATCGATACACTATACTGCAGATTTTGTTTTTAAATACATAAATACAATGATATATACTTCCTCTACAAATAGTCAAGTAATAGTCAAGTGTCAGGGTGGAATTGTCCTAATATCGTAATAAAGGTTAAAAGTGATAATTACTTAGAAAACTAGTAGATTGTATTTATTAAAATTAGGGGGGGATTGCTGTCAAAATAAAGCAATTTGGTGCAACCAACTTGAAGGAGTAAAATAGAACAAGAAGCCTAAAGTACAAATTTAAACTTTTTACCATGAAAAAAAAAAAAACAAGCATAAAGAGTCCTATACGTTTGTAAGAACTTGGCACATTAACTTTAACTTAACTTTCTCAAGTCAAGTGGCTGCTCTCTAACCAAAGTCAACCCAGTGACCCAGGTCTACATGACATTCTGGACCATAGATACAATCACTATATGTAAATAATAAAGATTTCATCACCCTGCTTCATCTGCTAGGTGGAAGGCATGATTGCACATGTTTTTATGTCTAGAACACAAATGGCATAAGAAAAGATTCTGGTTCTGGGAATCACTTTTTGTTCCGCACGACTTCAAAAGGAGGGAGCTAGACAATGAACTAAAACGCTGTCCAGCTGACATCATCCCTCTCATTTGTGTGTATGTGCTGTGTGGACTAAGGTTATCACAGCATAACCCAGAGGCAACAATTTGATTGCCTGTTAGTGAGTATTCAGTGACTGATGAAACAGACATGGTCTGCTTTAGGTTACTGATTCATACTCGACAGAGCTCACTTCTGATTCACTTCCCTCTACACTAAGCACTTGAGAAAAGAAAAAAGAAAAAAAAAGAAAAGCACATCCACAACCAGATCTGTAAAAGATAAACGGCCCTTTCCATCAAAGTCAGTTCTAGTCGCACTGCATACATCTTAGTGTCAATTATTGACAAGTGACTAACTAGTTGTGCCCTTTTTAAGCCTCTCTCTTAGTTTGGAGCTATTTAAATATGCTAAATCAATAAGAGCTCTAATGCCCCACCATCATCCGCAGACGTGCAGTCCAACCCTAGAGCACAGTACATCTATCAAAGAAATGAAGACTCGAATTAACATCAGCTTTTCATATTGCATAACCATTTTAAACTCTGATCCTAATCGCATGTGAATCAATAACACAAAAAACAATTAACATTGAATGTGAAAAGAATTAGGTGACATTCTCAATGTAGAATCAAATGTACACTTGTCAATCTAAAATTAAAAATATGTACTATGGAAAGCAGAAAATGCAAAACAGCAATGTAATAATTATATTGTATTAAAGTATATGCACTATAAATTTGTCATTTTAATTTTTTTATGAAACCATGATTCGCACTCACAAAGATTTTTCTTTGTTTTGTCTTCTTTTTCGCCTTTATTTTACATTATTTAACAAAACAAAAGACGTTTTGACTAGTAAATAGAAAAGAGACGATAGGATCAAGATAAGATTAAAACATGGATTCTAGTCAGACTAAGAAAGCTGGAAGCAGAAGTAATGTGTATCATAATGCAAAGTATTATTGAAAAAGTTTAGGCGCTTGGTTCTATTTATTGGTTGTTAGTTGTTAGTTCTATTTGTTGGTTGCAAGTTTAAGTGGACTAAATGATTGGAGAAGTCCTGCATGCATCACCAGAGAAAAGTCTTCTGTATATAATATAATTAGTTTACTTGATATGAATGAATATGAGCTGTAAAGTTAATTTGCTTTGTTCTAAAAAATACAGAGCTGCTTCAATTTTGCATTTATGCTTGATTTGGTTCGCTTTCATAAAGTAACATTTAAAACATATGCTGTAATTAATCCAGTATATTAAATTGTGTTCACAGAGTTCACAATTTATAAAAGCATCATCTATTGTGAATTTAGCATTATATGAAGCACAGCTCACACAGTCACTGCCAAACCAAGCCATTGCGAAATCCGCATCAGAAAGTCTTTTTCCAATAGAATTCCTATAAAATAAGTGCAATAACAAGACCATGCTGCTCATGCTAACATTAGCACACAACTGCCCCTGCATGTATACATGTATGTACGGTATTCATGAGGACCTCACCTTCCTTCAGGCTAAATGCAGCACCGTGGCCATGTCAGGCCTGAGCATCGTGTCGCCTCATTCTCTTGCCTCATCATGTGCCAGCTCTGTTTACCACATATGGGCAGCACAAATGAATTATGGAGGTTCTACAAGATGCTCTTAATTACAGATCTGCCAAGCACTGTGAATTATTCAATCATTTGCTTATGTAGGCGTTTATGGTTTGCCATAGTTAACATAACTGCCTAACCAATCATCAGATACCCTCAGGACCTCCCTACGCTCAGGCAGGTGCAAAACGCTGAATAAAGACAAACGGGAACACATGGGGTTTTCCATTTAGCAGATGGAGAGCAAAGAAACAGGGATGAGGTCATGAACTGTATATGCAACAACATACAATAGCGGCTGTTGTTATGTAAATGTTGGATTTGTTGTAATACTTATTGAGCTACTTACCTGCACTGATAATCCTATATCGGGAAAAGAAGATTTATAAGATTTAAGTAGTGTATCACTCACAGACAAGGCAATCCCAGAAGTCTTTGCAATGAAATGTTTTAATCCAAATGGGTTTTGTTCAGGACTAAAGTGTAGTGATGGAAAACAGTTGTGACCTGGACTATTTCATCCAGGATCATGCTTGTAGTAACATTTCAGCAAAACATTATGTTGCTTCTTTAATGTTTCATAATTTAATGTAACATTCTAGTGTGAAACGTCCAGCGAGTGGTGGTAAAAGTGTGTTCAGTTTTATCCAAAACAGATTAAAGCAAAACTGCACCAGGTGAGCTCCTGAGCAAGTTTACTACTATCTCAAGCCGTACATATGTTAGTTTTCAAATCATGCACTAAATAAAAATGCTGTGAGGTCTTTATAGTATTGCGCAAGAACCTACACAAAAATCTCTCTATAAATCTATAATCAGCCCCTGTAATCATAATTTGTGTGAAAATAATTAATAATAAAAAAGACATTTGATATTGGGGCTATTCCACCAGATGTTTGAGTGTATTTCTTATACTTCTACCATTATTACAAAATCAGCAAGCAACTAAGCTAATATTTTATTCCAAATTTAGCCATCTACTTCTTAGCTTAGCAACATGCTAATTTCAGATAATAGTTTCAGGTATCATGGAAATGCAGTATTTGACACTTACTTTAATGTTGGGCTGCTCGCGCTGTTCCTGTACGGCATCCTGAATGGCTTCCATCCTAACTCAGACGACTATTAATGGAGAGAAAAAGACAGATGTCCATCAGTGCCCAGGTTTAGCTAAATGGGGCTAATTAAATGTCAGCGATAACTCACGAGAAGTAGGCTAGCCTCGGCCATGTAAACAAATCAACCCAGGTTGAATGTGAACCTGGCAACAACGTAATACACTGCTCGGTATACTTACTGCAGCAGTTCAGAGATGCATCAACAAACCTTTGACCTCTTTAATTGTGACTCGGGATTTATACGTGAATGCTCCACATCGCAAGCACAGTGGTGTACTACAGTAAAAGCATTTTGCGGTAATAATGCATTATCGTGATTATTAATCAATAATCTAATCATATTTGTGAGAAGGAATGGAAATTTTAATGGAAACTACAGTGTATTGTTTATACAGGTATGTAATGTAGGTATGCACATATTATCAATGTGCCTAGTTTGAAACAAATCAATATTAGGCATTACCAGAGAAAGGCTACAGAGAACCGCTAGCCATCCATCAACTGACTAGTTTGTTGTTTATATTTAGTAGCAACACTTTAATTAGCATGCTAACAGCTAAAACTGTGCAGTAATACCATGTCTCCAAGTTCTTTCCTTAAATGTATCCCTTTAACGCTACAACATCATCAAACACGAAGCAAGCTGCTCCTCTCCATCTACCCGTGAATAGTCACTTGTGTGATTACCATGACAGTCGTCTAGGTCCTTTCACAGAGCACCAATCTCCATCTTTTCCAAGGGCCACCTCAATTATTCATAGCCTGGGCCTATTTGTGTCTTTGTGCTCTGTGGATGCTAAAACCTTCACACAGCTGAAGTTGAATTGCCAGTTTTATGAGAGAGAGCATCTTGTGAAATAAATGCTAGCCAAGTGACATATAGCGCGAGGTCAAGGTGCACAGTGAATGCAAAGAAACACATGTGGATCGGGGCATAATCAAGTACCAGGTCTCATTCACTGTTGAGTGGTATAAAAGAGCACACAAGTGCCCAACCGAACTGAATGGAACACATCATTAAAGTTCAGATCTACAGTAAATTGTTAAACACTGACTCTGAATGGCTTTCATTATAAAATATATTTTACATTCATGAATCAATTCGATAAACGTGGAAAACAAAAGGACACTACATAATTTGTCACAAGCGTTCCGAGGTTTCTTTCACCTTGTATTTGACGCATTATACATATACGTTCGTAACACTGAATAAAAGCAGACACTGACTAGAATTTGTATTTATTTTTTGCACATACATTCAGTAAACGTGGAAAACAAAATAAAAGGACACTACATAGTTTGTTACAAGGGTTCTGAGAAGATTTCTTCAGCATTAACATCTGTGACACTGAATAAAAGGAGACATTTACTGGCAAAAAATAAATCTCTTTCCTTTTTATTGTGGTCAGTTAACTCACCCTTTGTCACGGTGCCGTGCAGCGATGGAGAATGCAGGAGTCGTTGAGTACCAAAAGTATAAGGAACTTTTAATGAACAAACTTTTAGAACATGTAAACATGGAGAGTAACATTCAACGACTGACGAGGAAGACTAGAAGACACAGACAATAAATACATAACCAAACACAAGGAGAACTAAAAACACCTGTGAAACACCACTGGGAGCCAATTAACTAATAACTGATCACATACACAGCAGGAACTACTAAATAAGGGCATACGCCTGTAAACTCAAAATGAAACCAAAACAGGAAGACATGAACACTAAACTAAAACAGACAGACACCCTTATGTTGGTCAAAGTATTTTTTTTCCATATAATAAAAGTATGGAGACCAAGGACATCTATGGTTAACATTCATTATTTTCTTTAAAGGGAAAGAGCATATATAATGACAGACTTTGAAAATATTTACATGTTTATACATTTATATTTATACTTTAGATTATATCTAAATATACAAATACCTGTATGTTTTTT
>JAUYWG010000040.1:26386204-26410834 GCA_034779775.1 Enteromius afrohamiltoni
ACACGTTATACACAATTATTATTTATTTATGATATTGTTTTACAGCATTTATACTTATATGTGTGTGTGTGTGTGTGTGTGTGTGTGTGTGTGTATATATATCTGTAAAAAAGATTAATGAAGCGTTGACTCAAATTAATCATTACTAGTAGGATAATTGTGCAAATGTTATCCAAGCTTGTTATAAAGCGTTTAAAATCATAAAACTATTATCTATTATTTATAAATATTATTTTTAAAATTCCATCATTATTCCATCAATTTCCATCAAAAGGCATCATTAGCAATCACAAGCTACAATGTGAAATGTGCAATGATTTTCACTAAGCAACTGCTTCCCATAAACTGATTTGTGCCAACAATGTAAGGCTGAACAACTGATAAAATTCAGTATTTTTTATTATTTTTTATATAAAATAAAAATATAAAAATGACACATTCAGTGCACAAGTGAAATAAAACCGTGCTTTCAGTGCTGATAAAACTGACACTTTTTTCTTTTTGAGATCTGCAGTTTTGAAATGGCATCTCCATATTAAATTAAGCTATTTAAATAGCGTACCTCATAAATACAGAAAACTGTTAAATGTGTTGCCCAGCTGACTGTGGTCAACTAAATGACATAAAATGAAAATTAATTACTGGCTATGGACTGCAATTAAACGGAGTGGTGCTGGTATGATTCCTCTCATCTTACCAATCATCTTTATTAGTGTCTTCTGATTATCGCAGTCAAGCAAATAAGCAACACAATAAAATAAGAATACATTTTAAAGTGAAGGAGTCCATTTTCAAATTAGTGAGAGATGCTTATTATTAAAACAATTGAATAAATCATTTTTATTATTTTATTTACATTATTTATTTAGAGGGTACCTATTCTCATGAAACTCTAATCTAAAACTCTAATGTATTAAAGGGCAGTCATTTTATAAAGCATGTTAATCTTTCTAGTAGAAGTTTGACTGAATGGCTTCATCAATATGCAAGCAAATAATGAACTGTCTGCTTTGCATAATTACAATAAGACGACGGCTTAACAGCAGTGTTAAAAAATGAATTGTAATTACTGAACAATTATACAGCTTTCCGCTAATTTCCGCAAGCACGTAGTATTTTCTCTGTATTGTTTTCATGCAGTCCAGTTTAAGGATAACGTAATTTCTTTAAAAAGATGTTAACCTGAAATCATGATATACATCAAAAAGAATGTTTCCATCTTGTGTAGAAATTGTGAATGTTTAAAATAGAAAACATATTTGTGTCTAGTTCTACTCAAACAATATTTCATTCAGTAAAAGTTAGTATGCGATGCTCCTTTTTATTACAATAAAATAAAATAAACCAATCTTAATTATAAAATGCATTGTTAGAACTACGTACATTTTTGCAATTATTAGCCGATTTCAAAAATCTAGCATTTAAAATGTATAGTTTAGAATTTATAGCAGTATAGTATTTTAGTAAAGCGTTTATCGTTGATAAACAATGTTATTTTCATTTATTGTAACCTAAACTCTAACTCCAGTTGTCCTCCATTTGGTTGCCATCTAAAAGGTAGTTTAGGAACTCTCATGAAGTGCTGACTCATGTTGAGTGAAATGAGCATGTGTTTTTATTCATGCAAATTTGTCTTTAACTTTTTGAGTTGTCTTTCTCTTTTTAAATTCTAGAAATGACAGTAATCGTTAAGGAAAAAGAACAAATGTCATGTGAGGTATTTAAATGCGTTTAATCTCCTTTCTTAGCCAAACTACATTAAAACTTGTCATTCTTTGGTTTAACAAATGAAGAAATCGTAAATAAAGATACATACTGTATGTTTACAGAAGAAAATAAGAAAGCGTGATAGTTGAGCAAGTAATAGTCATAATATTTTGGTTCTGTTTGAATCCCGCTTTATAGTTCAGAAATGTCTTGTACTCAATAAAATTCAATTAAACCGATCTTTAAAGAAAAAAAAAAATTTACAAAAAGAAAAATCTAAATAAAGTAGAAGGAAAAAAATGTATTAAAAAAAAATACATATCTTTTACCCATTAATGCAAGAAACGCCTGTGGAAAAAAAAAAACTCCATGAATCTCATCAGTATGCAAGCGAATAATGAAACGTCTGCTCTGCATAATTAAGATGAAGGCTTAACGGCAATGTAAAGAAAAGGAATCGCTATTAAAAAAAAAATGACAGAGCTCCCAATTACATTACGCTAATATTCACGACCCAAACTAACTCATATCTTCAAGCAAAAATTTCCAGGCGAACGAAACGAATGCGGATAATGATCTCGGCGCATTAATTAACAACGGCTCTCAAAATCTTAGAGCAGGAGACCTGACGAGGCACAGCACCACAGCCAGCAGATCGCTCTGAAAGCAACATCTTCAGCCCCGTTTTCTCAGGCTCCGAATATCCCCTCATACCCCTTCAGATGCCCACACACTGCTCCGAGGGGTTGCCAGACTGCCACACGACCTCTGGATCATCAGTCTTAGCAGTCGCGTAGGGCACAATGGGCTCTGAAGGCAGTTAAGCACACAACTGGCTGTATAATTCTATGGAACTATTACAGAAGGGATAAAGAGCATCCCTAGAGCAATCCGGGCTAAGCAAGTCCAAAGTCATGCCAACTTCATCTTAATCCAAAAGGAAATAGTTCCAAAAACAACATACGGGCAAAATCCTGAAGTTGTCCTGACGAATCCTGACTTGACGGCAAGTGAGAAAAAACATCCGAAGGATGTTGGCTTCAATCGGAGGCCTTGCGAAGAACAACACAGAAAAATTATTAGCACTCCAGTCGATTGTACAAAAAAAAAGACAAAAAAGAAAAGACGTGTTTTTCCCTGTACCACACACCCTGCCTTTGCTTTGTCTCAATGTGTCACATTAGGGAGAGATCAAGTATGCAAAGCAGGCCGTTGATTAACAGAAGCCAAACACAAAAGGTAAGAACGGGTGGAATTAGCGAGATCACAGACAGCAGGGCACGTCCGACGACAACAACGATGCCGATGGTCCCACTCTCGCCGACGCTGTGCTGGCCAAGGCGGCATTGGCATTCCTGGGTGCTGGAAGAGCCCGTGCTCTCACATACTTACGTACTCATGCATTTACATTTCCTCATGAAGCTTCTCTCTACATCCCTCTCTCTCTCCCTCTCTCTAGCTAAGCTGCATTACGCAGCCAACATCACGAATGACTCCGCAGACACTCCTGTGGGGAAAGAGGCAAAGCTGGCAGCTCCTCAGAGGGGCACACGCCCAGCCAAGTGGGCAGGACGGCACCCAGGAGTGTGGGGGACAGCAGGGAACTTCCAACTTCCCCCTAAATGAGGCTTGTTGACATTTGCATTTGCCTTTCTTTTCATCGCGCTAACGCGTTCAATTGTTTTAGGAAAGTGCCTTCTGCTCCCGCCCTTTTGAAAAGCGATTTATTGTGCCAGTTTCCCCGTATCTGCCATCCACACATCCCCTCCCCTGTCTCCTAGCCACCAGCTGCCAAGTTTGCTCACTCTTTGATGGTACACAGCCTGTGAGAACGCACTTTGTGCTTGTTTTTTGTGGGTATGGTGCTTGTCATCTTTGCCAATTTGAGAAGAAGAGAGAAATAAAAAAAAAATCGAAATAAATCTTCTCATTGTAACTTATGGGAACACTCTGAGACAGATGCAGGCACTCATAAATTATATGCTTCATTTGCATATTCCTGGCATAAGACATTATGCAAATAACAGGCAATTTGCATAATGGATTCCTCTTGTTGCCTGCGAAGCCTTGTGCTCCTTTTTATTTAATAATGAAAAAAAGCAAAAGACGAGAAAGTGGAAAGAATGTCGCATTGAGCTTTGCCGGAGCCGTGTGTGCCAGTGCCCCAAAAACACAAACACGCTGCTTTCCAAAACAAAAAAATGCAGGGCAATACTTGCCATGGAACACATGGCAATGTGAGGCAATTCAAAACTTGATCTACCAGAGTTACATATTCTGATAAAATGATGTGCTTAAGAATAACAAATAATACTGCGTACAAAAATAAGATGTAGTGAACCGCTAACGCACGTCTCAACGAGTCTGTGATATCGTTTGTATGCGAGTACTGCCGTAGACTAATTAATTGCAGAGAGGAGACCGAGTTGAGAGGAAAATCACATGATTAAATAATTCAAAACAGCTTCATGTTTTTAGCCTTGTCAGCTCCAAATAGAGCAACACACACACGCGCACACACGCAAAAAAAAAAGAGCGGAGATGCAAGTTGTGCAATAATAATTGATAATTACACTTTTGATAATTGCTTAATCAAATATGACCGACACCGTTAATTCGGCAGTAAACTGAAGAAACGTTTGCAATGACGCTCACATAAGGCAGAAAATAATTAAGTGCAGATAATAAGTTCACAACGGTGGTTAAAATAAACGGCACATTCATCAAACGTTATAAAATATACCTCAAATTAGAGCAAAATAAAAACTAAAGTTTTCAGGGAGACAGATAAGATTTTTGTGGATCAGGAAAAGACGGTATGAATTGGTGACTTGGTGAGGGAGAAAAAAGGTGGGAGGTGGTTACAAGGAGGACTTTGATTATTTGTAACAAAATGCCATGCAACATTCTGCGCAGAGATCAGATGGCAAACGTCAACTACGATCAGCTGTAGTCCAATAAACAGCCTCCTTCCTAGCGTACAGAGAAGCAAGGGAACTATTCATCTCAGATGCTTGGCTGCAGGGCTTTGAGCACCTCCATGGAGGGAAGGGCAAAGTAGACAGGCGGGCAATGCCAGGGTAATGGCGCTTTGGTGCGGGCAGCGAGGTAGCCAGCCTACGACAGATGTTACGAGCAATTCATCAGCTCTTAGAATCAATTAACCCGTATGTTAATTAATGTCAGGCTTATGGAACAAAGTTGGGGGGGCGGCAGGGGGATGTGCTGGCAGAGCTGAAAGCGATGGAGGGGAGGGTGCGAAAAGACGAGAAGAGGATAGGGGATGGGCGAGCAGGAGAAACAAGCTGCGAATGCGGATTGTGGCAGTGAAAAGCTGGCACAGTGCCATCCACTCAGTGGCAGCGCCAAGGCGGACTGGCGCTCGGTCTTGGGGGGGGACATGAAGACCCACGCCATTTGGCTCATTTTGGCAAAGGAGAAGGGTCGTATATTTTTTTAGAGATGTGTATATAACTAATATTAAAAGTAGGATTGCTGGTGGGGGTTTTTGAGTACGAGGCTAAACCTCAACTCAAACCAAACAGGAAAAGGAGGGGAATACCATCTGCTGCTTGTGATTACGGAATGTCGGTGACGGAATTTAAAGACGGAAAGAAGTCTATAATGCCTGCCTGGCATCGGAGCGGCAGAGACGACATAAGCGGTATAAAATCCTTGCACGCCATCGCAATGGATGCCAACGGCAGTCGCTTTAAACCACACTACCCCATGGGACTCTAAAGGTATAAAGTGTATCCAGACTTTTATGGGAAAAATAGAAATTGTGGCGCTGTCCACCGAATGGCATTGGAGGCGGGGCATGAGGAAGCGCCTCCCTCTCTCTTCCTCGCTTTCTTCTCTCCTGCAGCGCATTTTCCTGTGCCAAGCAGGCAGTCTGCCAGCCAGGCAGCAGATGCCATGCCAACTTCTTTGCTGCCAACCATGCCGCAGACACCAGGTGGATACATGTGGCACATTTCAGCATCTACGATCCACGGCGTTACGTTTTCTGAAGATGCCAAGGCGTTTTTTTTGTTGAACGGCATGCCAGGATCGCTGTAGTGGCATCTGTTGTGGAAAGATGGAAAAGGTGAACATGCACGTGCCCGACATGGTCGGGTTGGCAAAGATAACTGGAATTAAGAACAAACAAAGACAACGGTGGTGCTTTTGTTGACTAATTAAACAGAAAAGTTTGTGCAGCTAATTAGCGTGACGGATTCAATAAGGCAACGAGGAGGCTGTGAATGAAAACAAATTGGCGTAAGGAAAACAAGACAAAACAAAATTTAATCAGCAAGCTGTTACGAAAAAAGGGAGGTGTTCGTCTTTTTGTGCCAGCCCTGTTCCCTTTACTACTTAATTTTGGTCTATATGAACCACCTCTTGTCAACCGCCTGCCAACCAATGCAGTGAAGAATGTCTACCACGGGCATTGCGGCGTCAGATGCTGCCAATCTGCCAATCGCCTTTCAACACGAGAGGACCTGGGGGACGGTGCCAACGGCAGAACAGGAGCTGTTTACAAAAGCTAAACACAAAAAGGGACAAGAAAGAGATTCAGCAAACATGAGGATGCATACTAATGAGCCAGCACATAAAATTATAATCAGCTAACCAGATGGGGATTAATTTATGCATATTCTCTTAACGGCACGCTAATCGTTTTAATTCGATCAACAAAGAAAAGTGGGTTTTTTTCTCCGCTACGTAGACTTTTCCAGGTGTACCTGAAGATCGACTTTTTTATAAGCAAAATAAGAAGACGAAATACAAGAAGTGTGAAACTCAACTTCAGCAGCAAGCAAGGCTATGCCAGAGAGAGAAGGAGGAGGCAGGCGTGTGCAATTTATCTACATTCACAGCAATCGCCAGGGAGATGAATGGCTAAGACTGTAGATTCTTTACGCCATCAACCCGTATGGGAGACAAGAGACAAGAGGGGTGCCACCCACAACAGCCAAGCAGGAACCTGATGGAGGGGGCACAGAATCACACCATCAGACTCTTTGGGGAGGCGGTAACCTCCAGACCAGCCTGCCTGTAACTCTGCCAAATGGGGCAGGGGGGCTGTGGGAACGTTTTTGGCACCCCCCACTTTTTTGCATGCCCCCTCTTTGCCACCCAATCAAGAAAATGGCAAACTCCTCCCGTTCATTTTGTTTATGTTTTAGATGTATAAATCGACCACAGAAGTAGTAGCCCTTTCTGAGAGCTGGTACCTGCAGGATTCGGAGGAGGAACGTCGCCCCGGTTCCGCAAAGACGATGGGCATCGGGCACACAGCCAACTACGGGCGGCGATGCAACCGGCGAGAACGGATGATTTGCTTAAGTTCGTTTTAACTGATTAAAATGCATGGCGAAAATTAAAACGGCAATTAGCGCGGGGGAAGGAGGCTCATCAGCATTCGCTAATTACGAGTGGATACTCCAAACTTTTACTTGCAGTTCTCATGCCTCTCAATTTTGTTGGACAAAGGGGCACGGTTGTGGAATATGAATAATTGAAGAAGTCATCCAAAGGGAGGGATTATAAGATCTTTGTGCTTCCTACACTGCCTTGGCATAACCACCAAGATGACAGAACCAAGGCTGCCACCAGGAAGGACAGGCTGGGCAATGGTGGCATCTTTTGGGGCATCGTCAAAGCGATCGATTAAGTGTTTGTCGCGATTAGTGCTTTAATTCATAATTCTTGTTGTGTGTATTTTTTTTTTTTTTTTTTTTAATTGTCGCCGCGGAACACGTGTGGATATAATCGTTTGGAGCTAATGAGGTTTGGATGATCTGTCTTTTATTTTAATTCCACGGGGAAAGTTAATTGCGTCTCGTCCTCATTATACAAATGGATTACAAAAAAAAAAAAAAAAGGAGGAAAAAAAACTGGCTGGCAGAAACAAGGAGGGAGAGGGGGGGAGAGGGAGAGGCAGAAGAAAAAGAAAGGGAGAATATTTTCCTTCTTTGTGAGCCAACATACACATAATACCACATGCAAACAAGCAGAGAAAAGCAACTGCAATGCTTGGCTATGCTAGTCTCTCCCAAGTCCTCCCCAGGAAAACCCAGCATGTTCCTCCTCTCTCCCTGCTCACTGCAGCCAAATCCTTCAAATGCCAAGGACCTCTGCTTTCCCTGGATGTGGATATTACAAAACATGGGCGAGACAAACGCTGAACGGGATTAAATTTCTGCCGATTGGATATTACCGTCATTATTAAAATGGTTAGTTTTCTGCTGTTATTAGTGTTGAGCTTTGTTATAGAGGTGGCGTTTGCGGGCGAAGCGAAATGGAGAAGAGACAACAACAGAGCCTATGGCAGGGGCACCTGCTAATGTCCTCAGCGCTTAATCATCGTACAGCAGAATGGTTTTATGCATATTTCATTTGCATATCATTAAATCGCTAAGGCACACTGGCAACTGGCAGCGGAGAACAGGGAGTGGGGAAATGAGGATCACAAAGTGTTAAAAAAAGGAAAGAGCGACTCATTATGCGATGGCAATCTTCAAAGCTGTGTGCCTGCTTTCCGGCATCCTGCCAATTCATTTTAATTCAACGTTAATTAAAAAAAAAAAAAGAAGGAGGGGCTCGCTCAGCCTGTCATATGCGGATTAATTGAGCGTCTTCCAAGGAACAAGAGTACTGTTTATGTGGTGGGTGAATGCGGATACGTCTGTTCGTAATCACCGGAATAATTTTTTTTTACGAAAGAAGGCCAAAATATGCCAATTTAAACAAAAAGGAAATGTATATTTGTACACTTCTCATGTCTAAAGTATTCTTGTACATTACATCTTAAAGTCACACATTTAAATACCATGTTCATTAAGGATTCCTGGGAAATTTTGTTGCTATTGTGAAACATTAAATATGTTAGATTCAGAAGTTGGCACCGGGCGCCAACAAGATCGGGAGGTGGGGGACTGGCAACTCGGGGTTGGGAGTAAAGCGTGGGAATCGCTGGGGGCATTCTGTCACAAGATTTCTCCTTGTATGAAACAAATCCAACACTTGCTCACATCTGCCCCCTCTGCCAACCACCCATCAAACAGACTATGCGCATAATTAGTATGCTTGCCGAGACTCTGATTGCCTCTATTAAATCACTTGGCGAAATTGATCCTTTGTTTCTGGTTAAATGTGCTCGCTATCATTATGTCTGGCACACTGTCCTGCGGAAAGAATAGATAAAAGAGCTTCTTTACACATATGCGCATTCACGCACACCTACACACAAATGTAAACAAACGGCTACACACTTAATTAAGAGGAAGAAATTGTTATTGTTTATGAACCATTTCAGGCACTATATTCAAAAGAGCAAAAAAACATACTTAAATGTAAAATATGAGCAAATAAATTTGGACATTTATTTTTAAAAACACAGGGCCACACAAAAGCCAGAAATATTAAATAGCAAATCTACAATTTTGAAAATATATACATTTATTCACATGTGCGACAAAGGGCGCCGGATACAAAAAGTTTCTGAAAATGTATATACCTCCAAATTTAGGTTTCATTCTGTTCTTCGTAAAACTAGCTTACGTAATCGCAAACGGCAAAATCACTGTAGCCCACGTCTCACCTGCTAAATGCCCTTGGGTGGTTCTTAGCATATGCAAATGCTGAGCGAATGCAGAACGGGGCAATTAGCCATGTTTATGAAAGCTGTAATGAGAGCTGTGGGGCAAAGGGGCGGCAGCCTGGCAGAAAGAGCCCGCTCGCAGCGGGTATATGCCTGGCGCTTTTGAGCCATGATACATGCAGATGTCGCTGTAGTTCTTCCAAAAGCTCGCACGAACGAAAAGGGGGTGGGGGGTAACGAGGACCTCGTTTGGAATCACACACACGTCTACCATATGTTTTTAGAGACGCGAGTGTGTGATGGAATGGAGGAAAAGCCATGACCGTGGGGGCAAGTGAAGTTAAGACGGGGTGGGAGGGGGGTTGTTTAACTGGAGACCTTTGTATGAAGCAATGTGGACGGAAATAACATTATTCATGCCCCGCCTAAGTAAAGTACAACTGACAGAGTGTCTGTATTCTGCTGTGCATGTCACATGGAGCAGACATTATGCAAAGTGCCCTCATTAATATGCATAAGCAGCCTCTTTATTATGCAGACCTGCACTAAAGCAATATTGTTTGGAGCAGCAGCCATGCTCTTGTTACAGTAGGCGAGCGTTATCTTTCTGAGAGCAAACAGACCCTCATTTTTTCCTCTCTAACCACTTTCAAAATATTTAATTATCTGCTGCTCTGTTTAAAAAGGAAACATGACAAATCCAAGCGCAAGCAGGCAGATGATTGACTGTTTACGCCCCACACTCCTCCATTTCATAGTAGCACTATATTTTGACAATTAGCAAAAGTGGAGTGGCAAAAGCCATATCAAGAGGTATCATAACAGATTTAGATGTAAATCCCAACGAATGGCATCAAATTGAACGAAACACCTGTAGTGGATTCTTGGAAGAGTCTAACAGTAAACCAGCACAGAGTGGGGGAAACGTTCGCAAAGTCCACTACTCGCTTTATGACCATCTAATTTATGAGAAATGCATGCCATGGTCAGGTTTCCATCACTTTGGCACTGAACTGACTGTGAAGGGTCATACTGGCTTCGCCATTGGTTGGCAGGTAGTGAGAAATCTGCTCCCAGCTCTGCTGCCTCCGGCTCATGCTGCCCTCCAGAAGCTCTTGACCTTGTCAGGCGCAGTAAAGCTATGTTCCCCTTATCTAACTAGCTGACAGGTTTCTCAGTAGCAGACCATTTATGATTCCTTGTGAGGTTATAGCAGACTAATATCTAAAATTCTGGACATTTCTGATTTCAAAGGGGTTTGGAATCGATTAACTTGTTGTGTTAGCAACACCAACATTAGCAACATGTTACATCAGTCAAGCGTGAACTCAAAAGTCCTTTGAAATAAGAGCTTTCATGGTGCTTGCTTGCTTGCAGATCCACCTAAATCCCACTGTCCAAAAATACAGCCGATCAATGGTTTTGTGTCACCAACCTCTACACGCTAACACTATTAAGAGAGCGCACACAGCCTGTGAAAATGTTAAAATGCCATAATGAACAACATCATCAACGAGTAGCCTAAAAATACCAGACCTACTAGTATTAGGAGTGGCTTTTCTCCTAAAATGAACTGAAGGGCTGAAGAAAAAAAAAAAACTAGTGTAAAACATGTACAGTTTGATCAATGCTTTCCTCTCGCCACATAACCGTGGCTGTATTTTTCTTAAGTGACCTTAAAACACTGCCCTTTTCAAGGTCCTCTCTCCCCCTCCTGCTTGACACAGCTAATGAGGGAGCTGAGCGAGGAGGTTTGAGTCAGACCAAGCAGGGACACTGTAAGCCAACCTACAAGCTTCCTGTATGCTGATGCTTTCACCTCCTGGCCTCTCACATTTCCAGACTGAGGCTGCAGGGATGGCACTTCCTGCCGCTGAAATCCGCAGTCCTCCTGCAGCACCAGCAGTGCAGTAACATTTATCTCTTTAACTGCTGCCCAGGCACCGGCCTGCACATTAATTGGTTCCCGGTAATTCTATCAGATTAATATTAATACACCATTGCTAGGGCCATGGAGGTCACCTGTACTGTCTGTACAGCATGAACTCAAGCTAAGGTTAACTGTCAATCATTACACACAATATGATAATAGGCCTTTAAGACCAAGGGATATTACTGGCGGTGGTAAAAATGGTTTATAAAGGATTGATGGAAAATATGTCTACACGTAAAGTCGCCTTCTGATGGAAGTACCTCCTTACGAGTGACTGACTTGGACACTTTACATTCGAAGCAACTCAAACTGAACTCACATTTATTCCAACAGTTAACATTGTTGTTAGGAATATATCATACTGAAAATGAGGCTTCACAGAGGGCAACATCATTTTAGAGCCTACCTTTAGTTACAGTATTAATGCTTGGAGCACATCTACCGCATCAACGTATCAGGTTTCGTAAAAAAACATCTGTGTAATTTTGATATGACCGCTACAAAAAAGTAGGCCTACAGTAAGTCATCTGTGTAGCATTATCTGTAAAATTGCAGCTCCCACATGAGCAGGCCATTCATTTTGAGACTGGAGGTTTTGAATATTCAGTGCCTTTGACGTTCATTTGGTATGTGAGAAGTGTTGTGATGAATTAGTCAAACTGACATTGCTAAGCAGGTGCTGTTAGGAGCTTTTTGGCTGAGGCTTGGCTGAGCTGTCACAGGTGCATTAAGGCTGAAAACAGGCCATCAAAGCTTTGCGCAATGGTCAGGACCACTCAGACAAGAGCCAAAAACCAAACGCTTCCTCTGCTGAATGGACCAACATATGTGTGTAATAACAAATAATAAAAGGTGTCGAGAGTGTGTATGTACTATTATCTGAATGCATGCGTATGTGTAACTCAATGCAGCTTAAACCACAAGACAAACCACATTAGTAGAATCATTAACTACTCCAAATAGTACCAACAAGGCAAAAAACAGAACGTTGTCTCAGTCAGCGTCATGAACTTCTCGAGGTACGGCCACGGCGACTCCCCCCTCGCGATCAATTCCTCTCCGTCCTCTGCCATCTTTCCAAAAATTGTTCGCCCAAGCATGTCACGCTTCCGGTGCAGAAGGTGGCGCTAACGCCAAAAAGCTCATTGCCAACCGCAGTTAGAAGTCACTGACATTGTATGGTGGTGGCGTCATATACTGATCTATGATCAGTGATCCGTAGCATTTGTATTTCCGATTTGTGCTTAAGCGTCAGAAGTGTCAGCTACCGTGCTACTTGATCAATAAAAGAGCTTCGCTACTGAAAAGCTATTTGATTCAGAAAACAGCGAGGCTATCAACACCCTACTGAAAAATGTAGTTAAACTAGTAGCGTCACTACTTGTAGCAATGCTACTGCCCATCACTGGAAATGTCATATATGCTGGGTAGATAACTTAAAGAATTAGAGTCTGTTACTGATAGCAAATTGGCTTTGTAACCCAAAGGTTGCGGGTTCAAGTCCCAGGTCTGGCAGGGATTGTAGGTGGTGGGAGTGAATAACCAGAGCTTCAATACCAACTGAGGTGAGACCCTTGAGCAAGGCACCATTGCCCACTGCTCCGGGGTGTGTGTTCAATGTGTGTGTGTGTTCACTTCTCACTGATGTGTGTGTGTGTGTGTGTTTGTGTGTATGTGTGTGTGCGTGCGCATGTGGTTGGATGGGTTAAACGCAGAGCACAAATTCCTAGTATGGGAAACCATTCCTGGCCACAAGAAACTTGCTTTGCACAAAATTAAAAACAACTTTAAAAGAATAACAAAGTGTTCTGTTGAAAAGTTTACAATGCTTAGATTTTTACATTTGACTGCTTGCAGCCTTTCTTATTCATTGAGTCAATTTGACTATAAGTACTTATGATCTCATTTCGAACTAATGTTAAAGGTATATTTAATAGTATGAGTAGAACTGTTTGTGTGAAGAAGCATCAAGCTGTGACTCTCATCAAGAAGAGGGGAGGGCAGAAGTTTGTCTGTAATGTGCGCGTGTGGGTGTAGTGTGCATGTCGGAGTGTATGTCTTCGTATCTGCAGGTTTGCATGTCATCCCGCAGGGCCTGAACTGAGCAGCTGGCAGGGGAGTCATTACATACGCACCTCTGACAGCTCATGCTCTCATTACAGCAGGAGGATGCCTGTAGTCCACACACACTCTCACTCGCTCTCCACCGGGGCCCTACTCCTCATGTTGGCAGACATCTTCCTTTTCCCCAAACACAGCTCAAATCCCTTCTTTTCCATGGGACATGTGGCATGATTGGGTAGCCTGGTTTGGTTCACGGTAGACTGTAGTCACCATAAGCTGTGAGTAAATCAAAGGACTCAACCTGCTGAACATAGTGTCTTCACTTTGCTGCCGAGAAGGCAAAGGACAGCACTCATCAGAATATAATCTGGTCCAGGGTGCGATCTTGAACACTCAAACTCCTGCTGCCTCCAAGTTCTACTCTACATGCCTTTTTATTTGCCTGTAGCTCTGCTATAAAACCTATTGAGCTGCCTGTTTACAAAGGTAGGCGATATTAGGATGCCTTGTTTTGGCCATGCAAGACAGCGCTACATATATATAGCGTTTCCTCCATGAGTCCAATCTCAGAATGCAGTGTGACTTCATAATGGTGAATGAGTTGAGATATTTCAAAATATACAAAAAAGTATTCTTGTAGCTTCAGAAAGATTTACCACTGATGTCATTAGGACAGTATTTCTGATGTCCTTCCTACATTTATGTGCGATGATCAAGGTCTTAATTTGTGTTTCGAAAATAAACAAAGATGTGGAATGACATGAGGGTGAGTAATTAATGACAGAATTCCCGTTTTTGGGTGAACTAACCCTTTAATACCAAACTCTGTTAAAGCCAATCGTAAACTCAGTCTCTGTTCAGTCTTTTTTTTCTTTTAGTGCCAATTCTGTGGACAAATAAGTTGCCGATAGCAAGGCAGCTTCTGGAATACAGCTTGTCTCGTCACAGTTTCAATGTTACAGATAGAACATGAGAATAAGCAGGCTAATCTTTCATACAGTGACGACTGCCAAAAATGCTCAGCCTGGAGTCCCCTTTGCCTCTTCTATAGCATTTGACTTGTGCGTGTTTACCCAGTCACCTGTGTGTGTGCCAGGATCCCACGAACACAGCAAGCGCACTCCTATGAGGTGATGGGTAAACGTCGGACTGACGTAATAAAGCCGAAGTGTCCTGCAGAATCACTCAGTCCTAGCCCAGAGCCGCCTGTCACCGCTCCAAATTACGTGTTCTGTCAGGAGATCAGCATTCAAGTCTCGGACCCCACCAAATTAGATCGGGCTGCACGGCTGACAAGAGAGAGGCCAAGACGACTCTCTCCAAACATATAAGTGAAGGTTCTGGTATATGACCTCTAACTGCTGCAAAAATGTTTCTGCTATGTCCACATGTTCACATAAAGGGCAATGACAGACTTAATTGGATCAGAGAAAATGCATCTTGCAGCTTTTTTGGCAACTTCTTGGATTCCTGTCAGAGGTACCTCTCAAATGTGGTAGCCAATTTCAACATGAGAACCCCGAGTCATACGGGCCGGCATCTGTATCTGCTTAAACACAATACGCAGGAGACCCACTTAAGTCCAGCTCGAATCGCGAATAAAACCTCAACGTAAATAAAACTAACATGTACTCTGCAGAGCTGTCCCCTTTCCAAGCCAAATCTTTATAGTTCACAATTGAGAGTCATGCAGTAAAGCATGGGGGGGACGGGGGACATTAGATCCACACAGCTGTGGCCTTGGATGTAGAAGCCATTTCTAACGTGTGAAAAGACTAAGAAAAACATCTGCATGCTATGATGAAGTGTATGAAAGGCGGCTTGTTTTTTTAGAGCAGCTGTACCTGTTTATGTGAGGGCTGAGAGTATGAGTGTTTGTTGACTGCGGGTGTTAGACCTACAGAGGGCTCTACGCATTGCTTCTCAGGAGGAACTGGTTGTAAGGGCGCTAATATGTCACCTGACGCTGACGACTGTGTCAGTGGACACATTTTTACGGGTACTGATATGTAGTAGTGTTTTTTTAAATCTGCGTCCCTTACCTCGGCTTGAGATTTTGTAGTGGATATGTAATATAAGCAGATAATTCAGCCTTAAATCCAGCTTCTCTTAAAGTTCCTCCGGGAGGCATAAAAATAAGGCTTGAAAAAAAAATCTGCATTTCAATGCTTTCAAGATTATGGACATATGGACGACGCTGAGCGCTAAAGGGAGTTGAGCAAACTTTTCCTTCTGCGCTTTGGCCAGAAGAATTAATAGTGTTTTCAATGTGATCGCGAGCATTACTGCTATCACAGCGAGAACAAAAAGAGGAAATTTGTCTTTTATAGCATACACTGCTTTTATTCCTTGTACTCTCTGCAATTTTATGGTTTGGCTTTTGTGTCCCTGTTCTGAGGAAATGGTTCATTAAATAGGAATGCCCATTTTTTCCTTTTATTTTTTTTTTTTAATGCGGTGCACAGGGATATTAACCAATCTGTAGCAAGAGCGAAAAGCCAGACTTCCTCCTGGCTGAAGCTCGACGGTCATGCTGGCTTCATTAGGATTCCAGTAGAGTGAGAGAGCAGGAGCCAGAGCTGGAATATTAGGACAAGGAAGAAGACAGAGCACATTAGGGATAAGTGGAAAGACTAGATCTTCGAAGAGTCTTTGCTGGTTTTACATGGATTCTTGCTGGTCATTAGGGTCATTTGCTGTTCGACTTTTAACTGAGGTCCACATGATAGACCAAGCTAGATACTGGTTCAAACACTTTTTTACTTCAAGTAAAAAAAAGCAGAAACTGGAATACTAATCTCTAACTTCCAGTGTTCTGCAATTGCTTTGATTATAAAGGGTCCATAAATCATAAGTGGAAGGCATAAAGCCACCCAGCATAAGTGCCACAGATTCACACTGGGATAGCACAGCACTTGATTTGTTAATAGTGTACATAATGGCGGCCATTTTCACAAGCCACATTAAATCATAGAGGGGCCCCTGTGTGAGCATTAAAGCTAAAGATTGGCTCAGTGATACAGAACTACACTCCTTTTTTTTCTTTACTCCGAAGCTAGAGACTAAATTGGATTTTCTACAGTGTTTTCTAATTTGAAACATCAATCATTTATTATTAAAGAAAGAAAAGACAGGAAAGTAAAAAGGAAAGAAAGAAGGAAAAATCCTTTCTTTATTCTTTTACGTCTTTACAAAAATGTGCAAAAATTGCACCTTTAGAAGTACAACAGCTTGTCACCAGAACAGAACCCTTAAAACGACAGCATTGCACCTCATCTCCCCTTAAAATCTGCATGTTAGATTCTTTGAGCAATAATATGCAGCCTTAAGGTAATACTATGAACCCTTTATGGGAGAATAAGTTACAAAGATGTCCTTTTTTGGGTCTTGCCCCTGTGGCATGCTATTGTGCCAATAAAGGTAGAATTTTTATGCTGTAGGAAGGATAGAAATAAAGCAGGGAGGACTGAAGAAAGGTAACAATTAAGTAAGGAAAGATGGGAGGAACCGCTGAGGAAAGGAAAGCGAAAAGAAAGCAAGGCAGGAGGAAATGCAGTCTTTTTCTTCTTCACCTACCCCCCTCTGTCCACTCTGTGCCACCCATGTGACAGAAAATGAACACGACACAGAAATACATGTGGGCGTTTAAATGGAAATGCAAGTGTGTCTGTACTAGGCTTCACACTGGGAGTGGTGGCAGCAAACAACTCCAAGCCGGTGCCTCCCAAAAAGTCCAGGGTATATCAGTCAAGTCAAAGGAGAGCCAATGCGCGTCCTTTAATAATCCTGTAGCGTATTATCAGGACGCCACAGCTAAGTGTTGCAATTAGGCTGCCCTTTATCATGCAAATCAATTTGACAGCACAACAATCATTCTGTTCCGCCGGCTCTCAGGCTCCGGCACGCTTTTTCTGCTCCCTGGCTCACTCTGGCATTTGCGGTGGCTGGCCACATTTGCATTATTTATCATATCAGTGTGAATATGGGGCCGCTGCGCGGCAGAGCTGACGCTGATTAGTGTGGCATTACATATGTTAAGCACAAGGAGACGGATTCCCTTTACTAACGCTCCACTGCACCGCTTTCAGCCCTGAAAATAAAACAGGGCTCTTATTAATATCCCAGAGGCTCTGACACCAAACATAGTAGGGAGGGTAGAGAGGACAACCCAGCGAGGTGCCGGGACACTCGCTGCTCGGCGTATGCAAATAGAGGCACTCGGCCAAACACACACACACCAAACAGGCATTAGCATGAAGTGGCTTGGCGGCACGGGGCCATTTGTCATGCACGTTTGTGTGAGTAAGAGCGTGTGTATCTGGACAATAAGGCTCACAGGCTCCGCGTGGAACCTCATTACAGGCTTCTGCTGGAGACAGGTGGCGCTGTAGCCTCACTGCTTTCATTCACACTGAACAATGCAAGAACGCCAGGCTTTGTCCATCTCTGCGTAGGTTTTTAATGTTTCTCCTGCCCTATCTTGCAACATTATGACGGATTTGTTACGTTAAGACTTGCTGCTTGGTTATTGGAAAATATGTCACTTTTTTATGTAGGAGGAGTCAGTGTGGATTTGTACTGCTATGATGGATGGATGTGGCTTAATTATCATTAAAAAGTCATTTACAAGACAAATAGGGACTAGCTTTGCACATTGCAGTTGTTATAAAGTAGACTGTAGCTGCTGCTCTGTAAACAAGTACGTTTACGTTGGCTCTGGCCCATTACTGGTGCCATGTTAAAAGAATGTTCCATGTTAATAATAAATTATAGTCTACTGAGTGACATGCTGTCAGCTGCAATAAAAGAAAAAAAGAAAATTTCAACTCTCTCCCTAGTTTGCAAAAACTCTGGCAGCCTTGTCAGTATCATGAAAATATTTCTAGGTTTACTGACATGTTATGGTTATTGAGTTGTCTATTGGAGTCTGATTCACTCGTATGAACTGTTTGAAGAGATTACTTGAGATTGCTGATCTCACAAGTTATCCCTAGGGTTGTTCATTTCTGTTATTTCTCGTACACCGAAAACTGACACTCGTTCACCGAGTAATAACATTATTTTAAATTAGAATTGAACTCAACTAGAAAGCACAAGCGCCTGTGACCAGTTTAAAATAGTAATATTTGTTTTCTGCGAATTCATTATACATGCGCAAAAACTAGCAAACAACAGAAGACAAAGATTCACAAGATCATATCTTTTTCATTTCATATGCCTGCAGCACTTTTGCAACTAGAGAAAAAAACATTAGGCCTGTACGAGAAATATATAGCTATTTTACCTAAATAATAAATCAAGAAAACAAAAGAAAGGAAGTTAGCTCTGTATAAACTATCCCGTATTTCTTACAAGTAACCATAGCAACAGTGACCCAATTAATATCAAAGATGGCAACGTCCATAAAACTAAAAATTTTATCTCTTTCTACATGACAGGAGTCCAGTCGAGGTGCGAGTTATTTCATCAAATCAAATTAAAAACACGTAAGACCCGGTAGATGCGCGTTTGGGCAGCAGAGCGCCTCTCTTTAGCAGTGAATGACGTGACAGTTGTCCAGTCCTGTTCTGTTCACACAGCCCATGTGCTCTGAGAACGCGGTTGATAGACCTGAATATTTCCAGGGGAGTTTCGTTACAGAACGGTTGTCACTCCCTGTATTAGGACTCAACAACTGTGTTCTGCTGCTGTGTGAATGTGGCCAATAAAATGCGGGAAAAAAAATGAAACACATTTTTATATAGGCTTTAAAATAACCTTTAAAATAATTAGGTCAAAATTCTTATCGGTCGGTTAACGGTTAAACGGTTAAAAAGAACATCCCTAGCTATCCCTTTGAGTCAGTTCTTAACAGATTGAACTGAATCCAACAAAACAATTACAGAATCAACATCTGACTAACGTTATGGATTAAAAGCAATCGCTACTATCTGCAATGTACATCCCAAATCGATGAGTTTAAGGGATAGTTCACACTAAATTTTTGTCATTAATTAGTCACCCTCGTGTCGATCCAACCCCATGAGACCTCATGAGGGTCAAAGAGCATCTTATGGTTTGCAACAACATGAGAGTGATTAATTAATAATGCAATTTTCATTTTTGGGTAAATTATTCTTTTAATGACTTTTTAAACAAATAGTATTTTAACTAATAAGAAAAAATGTAATGTTAAATATATATGGACTATGTCCATTTTCTTTCTTGAAAGTTTCTTGTGCTTATTTGATAAAAAAAATACAGTACAACATAAAATATTATTAGAATAAAAAAAAAACACTTTTCTGTTTAATACAAAAAATGTCATTTATTGCTGTGATGCAAAGAATGTACAGCAGCCGATACTTCAGTTTCATTGTCACATGATCCTTCAAAAATCATTCTAATGTACTTATGGTGCAAAATAATTAAATATTAAAATAACATAAAATTATTATTTTTAATGCTGAAAACAGCTGCACTGGTTAATATTTTTGTATAAACATGGACTTTTGTGTGCCATTAAAAAAAAAAAAAAAAAAGATTATTTGACTTCAAAAACTGAAATATCTGTAAGCAGAGTGTACATTACAGTACACACATTCCTGACACATTCAAGCTGTGTGCTCATCATAAGGTTTTGGTCCCACCCCTCTCTCCACTTTCTGGTCTAATCTTTGCTGTCTTTTACAAAAAACACAATACCATTAAAGCCCATAAATAGAAAAAGTGCAAGCGCTTGTGTCAAAATTGTAGATATAAAAATGTTACATTTAAAATGTTTAACAAAGTCCTTAACAGGGAAGAGGGCATGGAAGGAAAGCTAGCTGGCAGAATTATAACTATATGTGATCTTTTTACTAGGGGTGGTCAAGTAAATGAAAGCTGACAGAGGTAATATCAGAAGAGAGATGGAGATTAAAAAGAGAGAGGGAGGAAAAGAAGCAGGGCTGAATCGCTGCAGGATACGGGGTTCTGCGCCTTTAAACTGAAATCTCAATCTCGCAAAGTTTGTTCCTTAAAAGGAAATCAGAGGGTTTCACAGAGACATTGCCTTGAAAATCATGAATAAACATCAGAATGCCTTGCCGCGCATACATCATACATCACAGGCCGACGCTACCTAATGGAGGAGGACTCATCACCCTCCAACACATGAAAAGCCAGCAAAATTACCAAGCCCACCACACAGCCAGCCGCTCCCTTTTAAAATGGACCGCCGAGGGAGGGGAAGGGGCTGAAGGAGTATTCCTTCACTAAAATGGCTCCCTGAGATAACCATCTCTCTGTGCCGTTCATCGCAAACGTGGAGAGAAATAAAAGAATAGCGATGATGACATTTCCGAAAATAATTAGAACACAATGCGGTTTCCTCTAGTACCCTGCCGTCATTCTCCTTGACCGCCCGCACTATGATCTGCCTCTCCTCTCGTGTATGGATGTTTTCCTGCACGTGTTGATATGGCTGCACGTTAGAAAGTGCTTGCTATTCCAGACTGGCCATTTAACATGAGCAAGCACTTTATTCTGGGCCCGGTATGGAATGAAATTGCCTTTAATCATAATGTGGGTCTGTTGCGAGTAGGCAGACGTGGCGGTGGCGGAAAATGTCATTTCTGTACACAGACAAATAAAAACGGCAGCTTTATTTACGACGGTGGCGGAAAATAAAACACACAAGTGGTGGATTCTGGGCTTTCGATGCTTAGACGTAGAAAGACAACATGGCGAATTTAAATGATTTAAATACATATATCAAATTTTCGCATGTCATTTGGATGTAATGTCAATAACTCAAAATGTTACGATGGTTATTATCAACAAATTTAAGGGTTAAAAATACAATCAGCATTGTAACAGCATAAATAGCTCATTAAAACAGCTCATAAACAATGTCACGCAATGTTACTTTTTCCTCGTAAGCCATTAACTGTGCATAGCTTGTTAGTTAGCCAAGTAAAAAAACATATTTTCATATTACTCATTTTTGCTGTATTTAATATACGGAAGTTCAATAAATCCGTCATTTTTACTACAGCTATTGGTTAAATGTTGATGTCAGTAGCACGAGTGTGGAATGAGCAACATGCCAAAGTTTACTAGTTAAGGTTAAGGCTTTAGAATAACACCATTAGTGTGCGCAATAATGTTTCTTTCTTCAGTCAGCACCACTAATGATAACACTGCACCACATAATAATATCTTAACGAAATATTATATCAATATTTCATTACGGGTTTGCAGAACGTTAACAACTATGAGTGATCCATACATAATTTAGAAGTATTCGGCATAAAAAAGCAGATCACAATTAAAAACGAATTTCCTCTTCCTCAAAGCATATGTATGCCTGTAAAAGGCCTTAGGCTAGTTTATGTGGAAATATATACACAGTGAATCTCCAGGAATCTATTAACAAATGCTAATTGATGTATGCCGAGGTATGATTGTATGTGTGTGTGTGATTGTGCGAGTACAAAGATGTATCCTACACCGAGCCAGGCATGAGAACAGGCTTGTGAAGCAGAGTGCAGTAATTTCTTTGATCATTTTTAATGGCAGTACTTTCATGTGGGTGTGTAGTGCTCTGTCTCACATACACACGCGCTCGTACACTGCACCCTGCAGGTGTCATTTTACACCCCCAGCTCTGGGATTAGTATGCAGCAGGCAATAAAAAGCAGGGCTATTGCATTGCACTGCGCACATCTCTACAAACCAGCATCAATACCTTTTCAAAAGGATGTATCAGTTCAATGCTAACTGAGCTGGGAGACAGGGAGTCAGACAGACAGGAAAGAAAAAGAACTGAACAATACACAAAACAGCAGGAAGTTAAAAGTTAGTGTGATATAAATAAAAACAGAGTGAGAGACAAGCAAGTCAAGTTTGGTGGAAGTTGTGAGGGCCTGAGGAAGAAGCTCTTTAAAGGGACAGTAAGATATTTCTCATTAGTAGGGTTCTTTTTTTTTTTTTTTTAGATGTTTAAAAAATGAAATGCCGAAACTCTCAATGCAGGTAAATGTTACCTAAAATCCATCTTAACTTTTTATGTTTTAAAAGATAAGCTTTTACGAGAGAACTAAACTATAACATCTTTTTTTTATTTATATATTTGAATAATTGCTTTAATGTTAGTCTTTTCATCACAAAAAGCCATCATATCTATGCCTTGGATTATTGTGTATAGTCCCAATTCACAGGCTGTATCCTTTGAAGGCTGCATTTGACGACTGAATGTGTTAACGAAGGCTGTATAAGTTCTCCTTCAAATGCAGCCTTCAAATGTGTCCTTCATTTCCAGGACAATGAAGGATTGAGCAGATAGATTCTTCATGGCCCCAGGTTCATTGTGCTCCTGGTGACAACAGAATTTCTGGTTTACAATAAAGTCATCATTTGTTAACTTAAAAAAAAACAAAAAAAACAATGAGCAATTACACTATTCATTAATCCTTTTAATATTAGTTAATGAAAATACAGTTGTTCATTGTTATTCATGTTAGTTCACAGCGCATTAACTAATGTTTGTGATTTGTGATAAACACAACTTGTGATTTTATTAATGCTTTAATAAATGCTGAAATTAACATGAACTAAGAATAATAAAAGATTTAGAAGTATTTTCATTCTTAGTTCATCTTAACTAACGCTGTAAAATAAAGTTAACTAAAAATGCCTTCTAAAAATGCAACGTCTGAATCATAACACAGCTTTTTATGATGCTTTTTGCCCTTTTGAAACATACAGGTGTGCTTTCACACCTGTACTTCGGTTCATTTGGTCAAAATATTATACATTGTAGCTTATGTATACATTCAGCCATATTGGTTCCTTTTCACACCACATTATGCTATGGACCAGCTGAAACGAACCAAAATGCAGTCACATGACAACATCCACTTCACTTGTCGGATGTGTCTTTGAACGCATTCCCTGCTTTGTAATTGGTCAGAAAGAGTGCTTGGCAAAACTCCATCTGTGCCCTTTCCCTGCCGACGCCAAGTTTGTCCGCGACCTGCCATGCTAAACTTGAAACTGTCAATAAAAACTTCCTCATCCTACATTGCACAGCGCAACTGACTACGCTAACTGGTTAAGTCCAAAAATTATTATTTTTTTTTTAATTGGCTCTACTGAGGTCGAATCATGTTCTCATCACAAACGAAACACTCCAGGGTTCGCTTGAAAACATGCCGAGACCACCTCTTCAATGAGGTCTTGGTATGCTTGTTTGGCCCGCTTTTGGTGCGCACCTGAGTAGGATTGCTGCATTCTCACCTGCCCAAATGAACTGCACTAAAAAAAAAAAAAAACTCTACTGCGATTCAACCGAACTAAATAAAGCAGGTGTGAAAGCAAGTCTCCATCCACTTTCAGTGTATTTAAGACAACAGCATAAACATTCTTGAAAATATCTAATTTTGTGTCCCACGGAATGAAGGCGAGCCATGTGGGTTTAGAATGACATGAAAATAAATGAATGATGACAGAACTGAACAGATATTTCTGAGTAGACTATCCCTTTAAAAGCATACTGCAGAAGCCTTGAAAATGGCCTCCCATACTGCTTACTGAACAGCTTTTGCAGGAAGCCTCTATTACTGGATAGCACAGCTTGAGTTTCCACATCTTACAAGAAACCATTCTATGAGTCTTGACGGAGAGTCCCAGTGCGGTCTGTCTCCCAGCAGTTCACTGCATGTAATCCTGGTGAACACATAAAGCAGCAAATAAGGAGACGTTTTTATGACGTGAAATTTTGTAAAACCTGTCTCATTCATTATTAAGAACAATCTACAGGTGTATTTCTCCCCTGTTTTACCATCCACCTCTGGCCTCTATCCTCTAAAACACAGTTATATGCCTTCCATACACATACACTATTAGTAAATAAGTCTATTTGGCTTACACAAAATTTGAGTATGCAAGTGCAGCTCTCATCTCATTGTCTAACAACTGTCTCATAAATGTTGGTTCTTTTGCACGACTCACATTAAAAAAAGCTTAGGTCCCACTTTATATTAAGTGTCCCTAATACCTGTGTACTTCCATAGTAACTAGGTGTGTATGTAGTATGTAACCACAGTGCAAGTACTCACCGGTACATAGTATCTACAGCTGTAATATTTCTGTAACAACCCTCAGAATGGTGTGTGTCAGTACAAATGTGTAACAGGATATTGGTCACAACACTTCTTGGTAATGAAAGTACAAATGTATAACTAGACTAACAGCACTTTTTGGTAAATAAAGCTACACTTTATATTAAACAGACGGTTGCTATGGATTTAGCATGTAATTACTCTGATGTTACACAGCAGCGGGCAGTAAATTAGGCTTTACATATAAATTG
>JAUYWG010000040.1:26451305-26502641 GCA_034779775.1 Enteromius afrohamiltoni
TATATATATATTATAATTATTTATTGAAGGAAATAATGCAGAGCTAGAATTTATGCTATAAGAATATTTATAGGGTAAAATGTGGCGGTTTTGCACAGAAAATAGTATGCATACTGTATATGTAAAATGTACGTAGTATAACTGCAGATGGAGAAGGCAAATAATTAAAACAAATAATATATATAATAATAAATAAAACTAAATAATATATATATATATATATATATTCCGTTTTATTGCGTTGTGTAGTTTTACATCCTTTAAAACAAAACATCTGTAATATTTATTTTTCAAAATGAAAATAATCACACATTTGCATAAAAAAGGAAACAAAGCTAAATAGCTAAAAAGTACCAGTTGTATCAGAAATATATTGATCATGATAAAAATTAAGAAATATACTGCTATAATAATTATTACAGTGTACACTTTTTAGTGCTGTTAAATGATTAATTGTGTTTTTGTTTGCATAATGTATGTGTGTGTACAGTGTGTGTGTGTGTGTGTGTATATATATTATACATTAAATATATTTATTTAAAACAAATTATATTAATATAATATAAATATTTGCAATATATTGTATATACACACCGAACACATGCATATGTATGGCAAACAAAAACTATTTTGGATGAGATTAATCATAATGAATTGTTTGACAGCACTAATACTTTACACAAGCTTGTAGCCCCTTTTGTGGTGTTGTCATTTTTGTGAACAACCTTAAAATGACCTTTGACCTCAAACATGCTATTCAAACCCACACAGATTTTACTTTGATAATTTGTTACCCATTCACGGCAATATAAATGCATGTCTGAAAGACATTTTATTTTTACTTATGAAAGGGTTAACCATTAAAGCACTTTGCCAGACCCATCTGAGACGAATCTGAGAAGCACATTGACTGGGACACCCCAAGAGAAGAAGGACAAAGAGCATTCATGGTCCTCCCATTATCATCTTTGCATGGGAGAAAAAGAAAAAACAAACAGTAATGAAGTGTAATGGTCCACTCTCTCACGGCACCATATACTTTCACTCCCATAAATCTTAGCAAACATTTCAGGAGTTTTAAAAAAAAAGTTTTGCTCTCTCACAGAGGCCCGAGAGAGCTCTCTGCATAACGTTACTTTGAGGTTACCGAGATGACACCTGGAGCACAACTTTGAAGTGAAGTAAGACTATCCCTCCGTTTCTGTTGAAATGATATATCGGGTATTGAAGAAAAGAGGAGGCTGGAGGAGTGAGGGAAGGAGAGGGCAACCAAGAAGGAAGAGCAAGGGAAAGTGAGTGAGAGAGAGACAGAAAGAGAGGGGGAGAAAAGTACAACCACATTCCCTGCACATATTCTCCTCATTACCAGAGAGAGGGAGCCGATCGCTCAATTATTGGCTGCCGTCACAGGCTAATATTCCTGCCTGTCAGCCCTGATTTTTGCTCAGTTTTGCTCAGACTCCTTCTGATGGAGCTCATTTCATGTTAACCAGAAACAGAAGGTGCTGTGAAAACTGTGACACTTGATCCTGTGTCCAAGAAACGGGAAGTACACCGCGGGGCCTGGTGCCTGCCAATGCAACCTCTCTCCATAGATGCCCTCCCTAGGATTTCAAAAGGGCGGGCGGGCGGGTCAGGGGTTGGTCAAAGACAATCATGAAAGGGTGCAGTTTGATTGATATTAGTATGGAACACCAGAATGTCTGAGTCTTAGAAATGAACCGGAAAATTAACAGCCAATGAACAGTAAAATGCATGCTGTCTGTTCGGATTTAAATTTCTTTAAAGTACCCCATTATGGATTTTTGAAAATGAGCTTGCTCTAAGTGAATGAAAACATCTTTCACAGTTTTACATCTGAAAATGTAACATGTATAAAGTTATTGTCTCTCAAAAGAAAGAGTCCCAACCCGTTTCATGTTGATGTCAACATAAAACATAGCATATTGCTGGGAAAACATGATTTTTGAGTTAGTCTGAATGAAAATGTAAAGGTACCACTTTTGCAGCATTAAAAGCTCACAAACAATGCTTTAAATTATACTGACCAATCACTGGCGGGGTTTAGAGAAATGAATCAGTGAACAAATAAGGTAAATGAAGTGTTTTTGGACCTGCATGTCAATCTGTTGTTTGGGACTCCTAAAACCAAAATATGAACCTTTCATAACCCATAAAGGGGCACTTTAATGTACATCACCTAAGATTTATTTAAAAAATATGTACATAACTATAAGGGCAAGACACCACAGACTAGGTATTGGTCAACTCTGGAAATTACAGAGAAAAAAAACTGTCAAAACATTTCAGTGTATATTTCTTACACTTTAGTTATTTGCATCTGTAAAGATTTCAGTTGTAGACATTTATCTTTAAGGCTATTTTACCAATTCAGAAGTGTTTACATACAGTACATCAAACATTACAGTTTTCTATTTATATTCCGAAGGTTTTTACAGAGTAATTTGTCTAACAGTACTTTTTGCTTTATGGAGTGATTAAAAGTAGAAAGAGACATAAAAATTCCTTGTTGTGAAAACCAACAACAAAAAATAAAATCACAGAAAAAGAAAAAAGGGATTTATTTCTGTCATTTTATAAAAAAGATGCATTCATTTTAGTCAAATGTTTAAATGTTTAACAAAAATTCAATTTTAGTTAATTATATAACAATGTTATACACTGAGAAAACACAAATAAAACTAATGAAAAAAAAAAAATAAAAAGTTCATATAAAAGTAAAAAAAAGTCAGCAATATGCCAGTTCATCAGTAATTTTGTTGCCTAGATTAAAAGCCTGTTTGCACCAAAAAAACGACAACTATATTAGCATCCACAACAAATTCTTTAAAACAGGATGAAAAAAAAACCCAACAAAAAACTGAAATTGATTTTAAAGACAATGTGGTACAGACCTAAAAACTGAGGAAGTCTGATGGCAGAATTTGTCACTTTTTATCAATCAATAGATACATTGCACTTCTGTTGTGTAGTATGCATGGGGTTTTCTTTTTATGAGTGAGTTATTCTTTTAAAACATTGGCGGTGTTCCAGTCGAGGTGAATGCGATCGGTTGAGTTTGTCCCCTCTTGTCAGGGACAGCCTAATATTCCTGCCTGTGAGGAGGGCCTCTTTAAATAAAGCCTTCCCTGCTTCCCTCAATTCAAAGCAGTGACTCGTCATTCTCATTTAAGTCTTCCCCCTGTTCTGAACGTCTTTTCTTTGGTTCCTCTTCACCCATCATTTCTTCTGACGGATGAGATTGAATTAGTCTGACCTGTCCTCGCAGTTCGAGCGTATTTTGGCTTTGACATTGATAGCAGGGAAGATGCCTGACATGAACGGACGAGAGAGGGAAGACAGAGGAAGGAAGTGATCACAGGATGCATAGCAATGAAGGAGAAGCCCTGCCTGATTTTAGAGCCTTGACCAAATAAAATGCCTTGCTTGATATTTGATCTCATTATCTCACAGGACTGTTAGGGATCAGTCTGTTAGGTACCAATCCTGGCCAATCAAGCAAGCGGTTCATGTGCAAGGACCTTGCAGACAGAAAACCTCTGTGCTACATCAGTAGTAAACCAAACGCTTTTAGATATTAATTATATATGTATATATATTTTTATGAACTTGATCTGCAGAATGCATAAAAGGAGCCAAGTTTGCCCATAAATATAACATGACTCATATCCATTTATACTTGTATACCCTCGTGGAAAAGCAATGTGCTTAATTGTATTAAATGTGCACTTATAGGGTACTTTAAATCTTTTTAACACACTTATAGTGATAGTACACAAAAATAAACCGTATCATCAAGTACCATCAATTTCATATTTTGTGTTAAAGGGACACAAAAAGTATTCTCATAGCTGCATAAATGTCTATGCAGGGTCAGAGAGCTCTCTTTGATGAAAAAAAGAAAAATCTTAATTTGTGAAAAAAGGTCTTAGGGGTTTGGAACGACATGAGGGTGAGAAATTTATGGCAGAATTCTAATTTTTGGGTGAACTAACTATTTAACAGTGAATGATTCTGTTAAATATTCAGTGTATTTTGAACAGGACTTTTTTTCAGTCCTGGATAATGTGCTTCTCTTTCCAAGCAAGTCTATGGAACTATTGCCTATTTTATCATCTGCCAAGTAAAAGCTCATTTTGAAAATCACTGTAACTCAACAAGCCATACAGTGCAAGCTGTGGGACAGTTGATGGTGCACATGTTCAAAATGAGCTGTGGTATGACCTTGATTTGGTTTACCTAGATCTGATTGCATTTCTATTTTACACCTCCTTTATCCTATAAAACTTTATCCTTTATCCTTGTTCAACTTATGTTGAACAAACAACCGCAGCACTGCTAAAATGGTTGTTCTGGGCCTATCTTGAGCAGACCCAGAATGTGGGCTAAGCAGAATTATGGAAGGGAAGAGCAGTGTCATGCAGCCTTCAAAGGCACTTTGAGATCTGTGCTGCCATGGCTTTCCTCCCAGCTCTCTGCTCCTCATTTGCTGCATATGTGGTCATACGTCTCAGTGCCAGCAGCCAGTAAACCATTCATGTTTTCCATTTAAGACAATGACTGTGATCACACAGCCTTCTGTACACTTGTGCCTTTTGTAGTCACTCTGGCTTAACTTGTCGAACATTTGTACCCTTGATGTTCCACAAATGATGGAAGGAGAGCTCTGAGGGTTTCGCTAAACCCTCAGACTGATTAAGAGAGAACATGCAATACATTAGACATCACATAGCACCACTGCAACGGTGTACTATACTATGTGAGCTGCTCAAAGTTTGGAGATCTCATGCAATGCTCATCCCTTCATCTGTTATCTGAACTTGAGCTTTGAGACCAAATAGTCTTGAATACCCTTGTTCAAGATTTTACTCTGTATTAAATTGAGAGATTAGCTAATCATACTTCCATTCCCAAAAAATGATTAATCTCCACAGGGTCTCTGTGATGCTGAAGCCCATCCCAGCATCCTGGACCACAGAGCTTATGTATAGATGCACGTTCATCTACAGACAGTTTAATGCAGGAGTCTCTAAACCGGTTCCTCTAGAGGCCACTATCACTATCTCTAGAGTTTACCAACCCTAATTAAAAACATTTGAATCAGTTAATCGAGGTCTTCACACTCACTAAAAACTTGAAACACTGCTAATCTAAACTTTAAAGTCACAGGAGCCACCATTTCACCCTAAGATACTTTTCAGGTTCAGTAAGTACTAATCAAGTACAATAGTCTTATGACATTTTCTCAAACTTCATTCAGATTTTTGTGTTGACTGCATACCTAAAGCTCTATTCAGCCCTATTTTTCAAAGAGGTATTTAAAGAAAATACTTATAGCATTTGATTAAATTGACCTATTTTCCTTAGATTCTTGAAAGGTCTTTAGATTCTTTGTGTTATTCGGAGAACAACCACCATGCACCATGCAGAAAAAGACAGTTATTCAAGAGCTGTCACTGGGGCAACTTACTTACCTCTAATTGGCTCATATTGGTACCTTAATGATATATATTAAGTTGGACTTTATTTTGATAGTCCACTTTAGACATTCTTTTAAGTATAAGCCACTTTGTAACTACTACATGTCAACTAATTCTCATTAATTTGCAACTCAATCTCTACTAACTCTCAGAGTAGAACGTTTAGGGTAGGTTTAGGGTCAGTAGAATAAGTTGACATACACTTGCAAAGTTTCTCATGGTCAGTATGTTGTGGATCCATCAAAATAAAGTGTTAGAAGATATTAAGCAGACAGTCTACTAATACTCAATGACTGCTAGTTGCAAAGTTACTTAAAGTGGACTGTCAAAATTTTACCATATAGCAGTGGTTTCCAAACTTTTTCAGCCGGGGCCCCCCTTTTGCAGAATTGCAAAAATTCAAGCCCCCCCTATTTGCAAATAAACATAAACACAACTTCTGAAGGATTTATTTGAGATGTAATTATTAAAATTCAGTGTATGCCGACTTAATAAATAAACAAGGAACTAGTCACTTTGTGGCAAGTAGCTGTATAATAATTTCACAGATCATTTCAGTGGGGTCTTGCATCACTCCGAAAACATTTCTTTTTACATAAAAAATCTACAGATTTTTGGCCAAAACTAAAATTACCTTGAAACTGCCTTGTAATAATTATTTATTATTTTATTAAACAATATAGTCATTTTGTAAGACTTTTAATTCAACTTAATAATTGTAATGATACCAAGAAAAAAAAAATCACAAGCTAATAAAAATAATCATGTTTACTGAAAGTAACTATAAAATTGGACAGAAAATATATGAATATTAAATCTCAATATATTATTTTTATTCAGTTCGATGAAACAGAATCAGATAATGTGTAGTCCTATAAAGCTATTGTTATCGGAGAATACTGTCAAGAGAGGGTAACATCATTTTACCAGCGTTGTCCAGTACAGCTGTACTACAGCACAGTATGTAGCGCTATTGAAACAGGAACAAGACATTTTTTGTCGGCGCGTTATTTGAGTGGACTTTCCCCCTAGTTTGGGAACCACTGCCATATAGTCTCAAAAATTTCAATTTTAGTCATTTTTGAAAGGGTGACTGCTTTTGTACCAAATTTTCTGTCATATTGCTGGTCTGGCATTTTGAATTTCATCAGTTTGAAGTGCTCCTTTAAGTTTCACCTTCATTTCCAGACCATGCTGGCAAAAATGACCCAAATCTTCATATACCAAACCAATAACAGTCTAACGTTGGATAAATCTCTGAAACTCAGTGTACAAATGTTCAGGAACGTTATGCTTTAAAGTTAGCCTTGGGAATCTAATTAAATCTGGGGCCCTGAATCAGTGAGGTGAACTCTACACCAACAGGTCACAAACCTTAAAGAGGAAGCACCTTTGCTTAATATCAGCGCTACACCCAGGCGCTAACTCAATTTCACACTCCTAAACTCAGGCCCCGTGCTTGGCCAACATCGCATCTGAGTATGCGTACCATCTGGTCCAGAGTTTGAGAGGAAGCGGCTTGGGTTTTCACACTGATCCAATTAGGGAGTTTTTTAGTTCGTTAAGGATGTTCTGTTGTGTGTTAAGTTGCTCAGCATGGCCTACGGCTCTGAAGCCACTTGCTGACCAGGATAGCTCATATCTTAAACTCCTCAAACTCCTTGAATCTTGATAGTAGGGGGTATGGAAGAGCAAAGAGGAACTGCAGAAGTACCTCTTCAACTTCCTGTCTCTTAGAACTCTACACTTTGGGGCAGAGATGCATAGTATAGGGTTCCCCTACTACACAAGCTCTAAAACAATAGAGAGCTGGTCACACAGTCAAGAAATATTGGAAACAGGAGGTCTGATCTACTGCTGTGGAAATTTGAGCCGTTAGATGGTGAAAAACATGTTTTCAGACACTCGTCTAAATCCATGCACACTGATCTTACTGTGCGCCTCATCATTCAACGCTTTGTCGAGTATTATATTCTTACAGTAAGGACAAATTGCATCTCTTCAGTCAGTTAAGTAAGAGACTGAACAGTGGAGGTTAACTGTAGCTCGAAAGTGTGGTTATGAATTTAAAACCATAAGTCCTTTGAAACCATGTCATTGGGTTTGGACTCTGTTAAAATCCTCTTTAAACGATTCTTAAAAAATGCAGACAATTTGCAGCACTCAAGGTCATTCTATCCCCCCTTGCTATAACCCAGCTAACAAAACTGAAAGTGCTTCAAACTGCGCAATATTAATGCACAACTGCGGCCTACAGGCAGATACAATAGCGCAGTCCTTTATCAAGGAAGACTTCAAAAGTGGAGCCAGTGCCTTCGGTTAGCTGCAAGAGAGGCCCACCATCAACCCCTCCTGCCATATTAAAGCAGTTTTGTTCCTTCAAAAGAGCATCTCATTTCATAGGGAGTTTTCCTGCATTAGAATTAAACCAATATGGTGTGAGTGTGTCACATTCCTGAGCACAGACCCACTGGCTGCTCTTCATAATGAGGGAAAATTGGTTTCAACGCAGGACAAAAGACACTTTATTTTGATTGTGCACTAGATGCACTAGAAGTCACTTTGTAACTACTACATGTCAATTAATTCTCATTAATTCACAACTGCATGTCTACTAACTCTCAGAGTAGACTGTTAGGGTAGGGTTAGGGTTAGTAGAATAAGTTGACATATACTTGCAAAGTTTATCATAGCCAGTATGTTGTGGATCCATCAAAATAAAGTATTAGAAGTTAAGCAGACAGTCTAGTAATACTCAAAGACTGCTAGTTGACGTAGCTGCAAAGTTACTTTAAGTGGACTGTCAAAATGTTACCATATAGTGTCAAAAATTGCACTGGGTATCACCCCAGTAACTGCTTCTGTACCAATTTTTTTTGGTCTGCTATTACTCCAATGACTGCTAGTTGACATGTAATTGCAAAGTTATTTGCTGTTAGTAGAATGTTTAAAGTGGACCAGCGAAATGAAATGTTACCGAAATCCCAGCTCTTGCATAATAACAATCCATTTTTGAATTTAGACACAGGGCTTTAGATGTAATCTTTAACAGATGTAAATATTATCAATGACTAATGACTTAAAAATTACCTTAAAATGACTTAAAACAGTCTCATGCTTTTAATATGCTTTAATACGGTTTTATGGTGCATTTTACTCTTTTGATGTTTGACAGCCTCCTGATCTTTAGCATCTATGCCACACTATGCCACAACTGAGTTCAGTTCTAATATATATATTTTTAATTAAACATTCATATAAAACAGACTGTTGCAAATCAGTCCAGTGCAAGTTATTGTCATGTGTTGACCAGATGAGAAGAAATGGAATTTTAGTTTTGTTCTGAACAATAGCATCAAGGTAGCAGTAGCAACAATCAGTTTGATTCCTAGTGAGCAGATAGATTGGTATAGAAAATTGGTATTAATGTACTATACAATGCACTTGTTTGGTACTGAGGTGTATTATGTAAAAACAACTGACATGATGTTCCACACAGTGAAAAATGTGGTTTAAGTAAAAAGTAATGTTGGAGTAATGTTTTTCACTATAGTGTGTATGCTTTTAGTATGACATGTCATGTATTTTATTTTAGCAACAGAATACAAGTATATAATATGAAAATTAGGTAACACTTTATACTAGGTGGCTTTAACCAATTTTGTAAAAATACACCTGTAATGAAGTTTTGTAATTACATTTAGAATTACATTAAATTCTAAATAAACCCATCCCTTACTCCTTAACCCACACTTAAACCTACCCATACCATTAAACCTGTCCCGAACTTGACCCGTATCCCACCTCAATCGCAGCAGAAGTGTTTTGTAATGCAATATGAACACATTGTACTTATTTTTTTTTTAATGTACAGTAAGCACATAGTACTTAAGGCCACCTAACATAAAGTGTGACCAAAAATTCATATTATAAAACCTATAAAGCAATTAAATTTGTAATATGGCACCTTTAAAGGAACCATAAGATTTTTCAGTGTGAACATTTAACATCCAACTGTAATTGACCCAGTTACTAATTGGGTAACTGAGACAAAATAGAAAGTTTATCCGAAACACTTCCTGAATAAATGACCAAACTGAAGCACTGCTACTTGCTTTGAATAAAAGCACCTGCCAATTGAAAAAAAACTGCAAATGTGGATTGTTTGTGTCTGATTGCAACAAGATGTGTGAGTGTATCTTCCAACATCCTGTCAAATATTCTGTGAAAAACCTTAGTTGAAAGCCGCACAGAGCAGGAGTTCATTAATGGACCTGAGCACCAGCATTGTGAAACATCGCTGCTGCTAGTAATCAGTTCTTTTCTCTTTCTCTTCCAAATACTGTAAATCAAATAATCACGAGAAACAAAGCGAGATGCATGCACACAAAATAAAGGCCTATTGTAATCGTCAGCAAATACATATATGATAACACGCTCAAAGGGCTTACGCGAGGGAGCTCTCATCTGATCCTGCTCCTCACGAGGCTTTGAATTAGCCTGGAACGTTGCGTTTGATCCTCTGCACGAGTCAAAACGAATCTCCGAGCTGTGCTTTTAACAGCAAACTTCACTTGAAATTATATTTGATTATAAGTCTTAATCAAGTTCAATTTGTCATAAACAGCCACTTCTAATTAGCTACATGTCTACATATCTTGCTTAATATATTTTAATTAATCTTCTTCACGAATGCTCCCTAAGAGGAATTTCAATGTGACTGCTCTTGCAGAGAACAGCGTACCAACAAGACAATGAACTACTTGGAATGTGTGTTCGGGGGCTGTCAAATCATGTGCATGTTGCATTAGATTAATTGCAATTAGGGTTAATTGCATTTTCTGAATCGAGCTCACGCCAATGATCAGATGAACTATGCTGCTTATTATCAGATCTATGTGTGTTTTAATGGCAAAATTGGGCGTTTTAATTAATAGCGACCTTTGTTGCGTTGTGCTCCTCAAACGTGGCAAAAAAGCATCACACAATAAACTTTTATGCTCATACTTTTTAATGTATCACAATGAGCAAGAAACATACTTGATGAAATATTTTCAAAGGAGTATATTCAATTACCATCTACAATCAACTTAACTAGGACAACAAGGTTTTTGTGACAAAAGTTTCTCTTTAAAAGTCTGAAGTTCCATGTGGTTTATGTATGTTAGTCTCCATGTAATTTGGTACAGTTTGGAAATCTTCATCATATAATTACAGTAACAAAAAGCTAACAAGACTACAGTATAGAAAAGACATCAAGAACAACATTTTTGGTTTAACTTGCTCTTTTTGTACATTGCAAGGCTGTAAGTTCTACCCTCGGATGGGCTACCTGGAGCCACAGAGCCGTGCTTGTGAGGCTCGGAGGAGGAGGAGGAATAATTTGAGGAGAACGAAAGAGAAAAAAGAAGAAAAAAAAAGGAAACACAAAAAGCATCAAAAATGCTGTGGCACCAGGAGCCACTAAAGGAACAGGAAGCTCCAGCAGCAGTTCATCGTTGAAACTGGAGCAAATGTTTTTTTTTTCGTTTGGTTGCTTGTTAGTTTGGTTATTAATTTTGGTTGATTCGCTTTTTTGTGTTTATCTGCTTCCTCAGGAATGACACCCAGGAAAATCCCCTCCCCCTTGAACAGTAAAGTCACTCTTTATGGTTGGGATGGATCCGGTCGACTCCACGCCAGAGTGGAACCACGTGTCAGTCACTGAAGCGGGCAGGAGGAAATGAAACAGGTAGCAACACCGTGAACCGGGAGACAACGTATGCGAGTGTTTGAGTCCATCCCGTTCAGAAGTGCAGAAAATGTCCAAGTAGATGCAGAACCAGAGAGAGAAAAGGAGAACGATTTCCTCTCCGTGTCACGTATGTCCACTGGTTGCAGAGTCCACTCCCGTCGGCATATAGTGTTAGTTAAATAATGACTTGATATTGGGGCTCGTCGGCCCTGCCTTTGGCTCCCATGCCCCAGTTTTGGTGTGTCAACAACAGCCTTCTCAGACATCTCAATGACATCTCTCAAGTTTCCCAGAGTTCGTTTCTCTTTATTTCCTTCTTTGTCATTTCAAAGAAAAGTGTTGATGTCTTCTTTAAATATATCTATATCTGTATACATGTTTATTTTCACAGTGGGCAAAAGGATGACCTCTACAGCAAAACCTGTCGCTTTCGTTCTCTCTTTGCAAAATGTCCACAAAAAAAAAAAAAAAAAAAAATCAAGTATCCCAATGAGAGTTGATGTATCTCAGCCACATGTTGGGTTAACCACAATAAATATACACTCATCAGGGGCACCAACTAGTTTTTTGTGTTTTCGACTGCATGAAGCTTTGGCCACATTCATATAATTAACAAAAATAATAACTGCTCAGTGCTTCGGTATCCTCTTTCGCCACGTTACAGGATTATTGTGTTGAACATCAGACTTCTCAAACCCTTTACTGAAGATTCAGCTCTGCAGTTCAGTAATGTTTTGGTGCGAAATGAAAGTAGAAAATAGAATACAAAGTATAAAAACTCAGACTGATGCTGGCTCTTATGAAACACACGCACACTCACGCTCACACATACAAAGTCCATGCTGGCTGAAACAGTTGTGAGGGATTCTGCCCCACACGAAAGCCTATAAAAAACGAGAACACTTTGGAAGCAAGAGATACACAACTGTGTCAAGACAAACAAATATAGGAACATTGTAACACCATAAAGTGGCCAGAGAATGATAGAAAACAAATAGATGTGATTTCAATTTAAAGCTGGCATTGTAACATTAATTTATAAATGGACGACAACAAAAACAAAGGAAAATAAAATATACAGTTATATGAAAATAACCATAAAGATATTATCTGAGACCAAAACAATGCAAAGCATTCAAAAATAAACTATACAATATCAGACTTCTCAAAAAAATAATTATGAACAATATTATAGATAACATGGATCGAGAGGAGTGGATCAGCTTGCAGATCAAAGGAACCCAATTTCAACAGCATGCACACCAATAACACCAAATCAAATTGTTCTGCAAGACGTAATGCTTGTTTACACACCTGGACAAGTGTGGAAATACGTTTATTAAAGCCAAATATGTTCGTCCCCCCTCCCAACCTCCCACCTCCCTAAAGCATCTTTTAAACATTCCAAAAACGACTTGATTTGGAAAAGAAAAGAAAAAGCAATTCCATTTACGATTGGATGGGGGCTGTTTCGCTAAAACGCAACCATTTCCATTGCAATGACTTGGAGTGAGGGACCTCTTTGGACAATTCTACCTTGTCGTCACGCAAAAAACAAGGGACACCTAAAACAAATCCTGCTCTCCCCCGGTCTTATAATGCTTTGGAATGAAAATGCCCCTTACAGACCCACGACACATTTCTCGCATGAAAATGGCTTCACACCCTGCAGACAACGAATTCCCTACTCGCTTTTCCAGGAGGGAAACAGCCTTTCATTCTGAGACTAGTTCTAAATCAAGAAGCATGATGACACTGGATCAGGGAGATGCGCAAATACCAGACAGGTTGCAGTATGTACATTTTTGGTAACCACTATGACTTGGTGATCTAGTTCAAGTGAGTAAAGTCATTTAATGGCTGCAGGGATTCTGTTCACTCTCGACACATCATATTTGGAGTGAGGTGATATTCAGCAATTCATGATGGCAGAGTTACACAACAGCTTACAGTCACCTTAGAAATGGGATAAAATAGACTTGTACTCAATTTGAATAAAAAGAAGCAGTCCTTGCTTAAGAAATTAAAACTCAGGTGTAGTATTTGGAATGCACTGTTATTTTTTTACAAACATTAAAGATCATTGGCTTTTAACATTGGTCTGTTCAAAAATGGAGGAAAAAAAAGCTAAAATGTCCTTTGGAACATATATTCACAGTCTTCAAAGTTCCGTTTTTGCAACAAGAAGAAAAAAAAATGTGTTGCAGGGGCAAGGAAATGGTTTATTGTTTGTTTGTTTTTTCTTTTTTTTTTCTTAAAGCTTAGCCAAAAAGCAAAAGGAGCATGCATCTAGGTATTCTTCCTTTCCAAATCTACATTAGCAGCAAAACATATGTCCTTAAAGACCAGACCTTATATATATATATATATATTTTTTTTTTTTACAGAAAGAAAACTAAAGAAAAAAAATGGATTTCATGTGTGACAGAAACTTCAACAAAACCTCTATTTTACAAACTGCAATGGCTCTGTAACGGTGCTACTCCACAATGCAAGGACTAGGGCCCTTTTTGATTTTTGGTTTTCTTAGTATTCGACGTAAAAAAGCCACCTGTCCGCTTGCAAAGAAGCAAAAACGGCAACTCTGATGCGTACTTCTTTTATTTTAAAACTTTGTTTTCTTTCCTTAAAAACAGCAACAAATTCTCAAGTATAAAGAAGCCTCTTTTTTCATCTTTATGCACCAATGGTGAAAGTGTTAAGTCTTTGGATTTTCTTTTTGTTTTAAAGCGTGAGAATTATTATTATTATTATTCTTTTTTCATTTTCATATATGACACCACAAAAGTTGAAATTAACATAAAGCCTATAGCAGACTGCAGCTACATTACATGGAAACAATTATCTGCTTTGTAGTGCTAAAGGAGAGGCAGTTATCTCCAAATCTACAGAGGCTGGGGGTACAGAAAGAGGAAAGAAAGGAGGAACAGATAGATAGCTAGAAAGAAAGAGAGAAAGTCAGACAGTGGTAAGTGCACTAAGGTAACACAAATATAACTGAACAATTTTCAAACACACCCCAGATTTCTCTTCGCTTTTGTTCAATGCTGCACCGACCAAAGGTGAGAAACCCTCTTGTGACAAAGAGATTGTGCTGGGAGAACAAAAACAAGAAGCTGAGAGTTGGACAGAAATAGAGTAGAGATCGTTTCCTGCTCCTTAATCTAGTCTATTGGAATGACCAAGACAACATCAAATGAAGCGCCTTAAAGTTGGACGATACAAAAGCTAAATGTACACAAAGTTTTTTCAATCTACCATACTGTTTAAATTCATTTCCAATGCAACAATCTATTGAACACCAAAAATGTATATATCTATCATAAATACAGAAAGTCTTTTTCCAAAAAAAACAAAAAAACAAAAAACAAATTTCCCCCACCAAGTCTGCAATGCTTTTCGTGTCTGGGTAAAATGGGATTAGTAAATATCCCATTAAAAACAAACAAACAAAAAATTAAAATTTAATGATAATAACAATTAAGAAGGTTTAAAACCAGCAATTCAGCTACTCATTGAATGCCCAGAAACTTTAGTTGAGTTAGTATAATTTCTGAATACTTTCTGCCAATAAATGTCATACAAAAACAGAAACCTCTATCATTTGTTTGGAACAAAATGAATAAAATAATGACTTTTTGTAACACAAGAAAAGGTTGTGAGCTGTTGACCTGAGAATAAAATAGACATTACATTATTTTTCTTTTCTTTAGCAAGCCATTGGTATCTGAATGCTTAGATAGCAAGAAAACTGTAAGACTATTCTCCCATACAGTACATACTGGCTTTATGTGACTCTGCTATTAAGCGGAAATACTTTTGCAAACAAGGGACAGCTTGTTGACTTATTATTTGTAGAGAGATTTGTGGGGCCATTCAAATAACGTTGAGGCAGTCCACTGCAATACAGAATTCCACTAGCAATAACCCACTGTTAACTGCTGTGATCTCTATCCATATACATATATATGTATATATATATATATATATATATACACATATATGTATATATATATATATATATATATATATATAAGAAGAGTTGTAATAAACTAAAACCAGCATGTTAATATGGGAAAACAATCCACTAACATTTAAATTTTTGGTTACAAGCTTTGGAATTGCAGTTAGTCTTTACACATCTTTTTCTGAAATTGGTTTGTATACTTTAAACATATTTTAAACATTGCTGCTTTTTTTTCTTTTGTTTTCTTTTGTCTTGTGTTTTTTTTTTCCTTTTTCTTTTTTTTAAATATTGTTCATCACTGAAAGCTTTTACAATCTGATGGAGTCCGATCCTACACTAGCGAGATTACTACTACAACTACTGCTGTCTTTGAGACAGCCAGGCTGTTGTGGCTCCTCTGCTGGCCTGCCCAGCCTGTCTGCTGACTTCTGACTGCTGTCAGAATCAGACTCGTCGGTAAAGACGTCTGTTGGTATCGAGGTCTGGACCCCTGAGGTGCTCAATGAACTTGAGGTAACCGTTGAAGGAGAGGAAACTGGAGGAAAAGAAGACAATGCAGACGAAGGGGGATTGGTCTTCCCAGCTAAAGCTCTGGAGAAAGGGGTCTGGGACCATGATTTGCCTGTAGCTGTTGTGTTGAGTGGCGTGGCTGTGAGGGAGGGGGTGCATGAAGATGCAGATGCTGATGAGGACGGTGTGGTGGCTGACGTTGTTGGCGGAGGGGATGGGGTGTTGTTTGAGTGAGTGGCAGACTGCGAGGTAGATGCGGTGTTAGGACTGGGGAAGCAGGCTGAAGAGTGAGGTAATAAATTAGTAGCGTGCTCTTTGGCATTTCTGGATCTCTTGATTGTTCTGTGTTTGTGCAAGGCTGAATCCAGGTGTTGACTGAGCGCTTTGTCCCCTTCTAGTGTTGTGTCACAGACAAGGCAGTCGTAGAGGCCACCTTCTGCTGCATTCCCACTGTTGGGGACCCGAAGCAACATCTCTTGCAGGTTTGCCACAGACTGACCAAAAAAACAAATTGACTTGAGGTGGCTGATAGCTGCTTCTTCCTTGCTGAAGACAGCTTGACACTTGCGGCACGCCAGCCGATACTGAACTTTAGGGATGATATATTGGTCAAGATGGGGGTCTGCACCTTTGCCATCCACTTCATGCTGCTCAGTGGCTAGGTTGTTGTGAGTGGAAGATGTTTCAACTGAGGAATTGCTCTTTTGCTCCTCTGTTTTTACTGGATCTTTGGCAGAGTCCTTACGGTCCACCGAGTTTTGTGACGTTTGGCTTGATTTGGGTTGCTGGATCTGCTGAAGCTGCCGCTGCTGCTGCTGAAGTGCCTCCTGCAGGCTCTGCTGATATTGCTGGTAATGTTGAAGCAAAGATCCTGGTGACAGCCCCATTAGGGCCTGTGATAAAGCTGGGTTGTAGGGGAAAAGACTTTCCATGCCATACATAGGCTGAAGATATCCACCTTGAAGAGCACCTGGTATCTGAGGGGCATAATATGGAGAGAAACCGGGCATAAAGTAGGGCAGGAACTGACTTGTTAGCAGAGCTGTTGGGTCTGAAGCTAAAGCTGCTTGTAGAGCTTGCAGTTGGGCAGTATCGACCACATACTCCATGCCAGGTGTAGGCATAGAGGTGGCCGGAACAGCAGTGTCTGGTTTTTCTTTCTTAGCACTGGCAGCAGAAGTGGAGGGAGCAGGAGTACCCCCAACTGAGGATGGTGCGGGGTGCTTCTCAGCCTTCTCCTTGTGTTTCTCTTTCTCCCTGGCCCTTTCAGGATCACGATCTTTGGGAGCATCAGGACGAGAGCCTAGCTGGGTCATCAAAGAGTTTGATGTAGATGTGGGGGTAGGGCTCGAGTGGGCGACCGATGTGCTGGCCTGAGCTGGGCTGGGCGAGGCCAATGAAGAGGAGGAAGGGGTCTTGTTTGGTAAACCAGATGTGGGCAGACTAGGTGAGGGTACACTGGCACCAGGCATGTTCAGGAGGTTTGGAGGTTTTGGAGGGGTTAAAGCTGCGGAAATTGACACAGAAACAAAACATGATTAGGAATGTTGCTATTTACATCTAAGAATTAGTAGTTTTATGTTTCCTATTTCAAATGAATCACATTCATACTAGAGACGTAATGTGATGACATACCTGAGTTGGATGAGTTAAAGCCTGGTATGGAGGGACCACCGACACCTGGTAGTAGAACAGGGGGAATCACCTGTAGATTTGGGTAACCTGACTGAAGGTTCAAGGCTTGCAAGGCAGGTGTGTCAAACATCCCTTGTTGCTGCATGGCTTGTTGTTGTGCTAGTCCCAGGACCTCATTTGCTTTCTTGATACGATCCATCTCCTGCTGTGCCATCAGCTGACGAACCGTCGCTGGATCAAAGTACTCTTTCTCTTTATCGAGCTGGCTTCCAATGGTATCTTTTACTTTGGAGATGTGTTGCTGGGAAAAGATGTGGTCTCGCACTGAGAGGCGGGCACTGTATTTAACACCACACAAAGAGCATTCTGTCTTAGGTCCCTCGTAAGTCGTCTGGTTAATACCAAAGTGCTTAGCCATGCTGAGCTTTGCCTTCTTTTCCTTAGCACGAGCATTTTGAAACCAGACCTGAACAACTCTCTTTGGAAGTCCAATGTCATTGCCAAGTACCTCACACTCCAGCATGGTTGGAGTCCTATAATCATTGAAGCAGGACTTGAGCACCTTAAGCTGAAGATTAGTCATCTGTGTTCGGAAGCGCTTTTGACCAGGTCTGTCTCCACTATCAATGCTTCTGCTTCCAGAGGCTCCTGGACTCGGTGAACAAGGGTCAGCCAGACTAGATGTTTCACTGTAGTCTATCAGATTTTCATTTTCAAAGTCTTTTGTGTAGAAGCTCATTGCAGGGCTCACCAGTCCCGAGGACATCTGTTCATCATTCTCAAGGGAGGTGACTGCGCCTCCAGACTTAGAGAGAAAATCTCCACTGTTATGGCTGTGTTTTGCATCAGCACTGTCGTTGTCAACGTTTGCCTCATCACCTGTGGTAGTGTCAGTGATGGCTGTATTCACAGAAGAGCAATCATCATTATCAAGTTTATTTTGATCAAAGTTTGTGTTAACTGAGGAAATGGTTGGGCTTTCAAACTCCTCTGCTCCCTCAACCTTAATTGATGTTGGGCTTAGGAGAGCCCTGGGGGACAGGTCCATGCTTTTGCTCACAGGTGATAGTGATGAACTTTGCACGTCAATGTTAGATTGGGCAAGATGAGCATAGCTGGAGATATCCAGAGGATCCATCTTCAACTGCATGGCCTCCTGTTCAGGAAGTAGACCAGAAAGTGCTAGGTTGTAACCAGCACGTTTAGCCTCATGCCAGTGGCGTGAACGAATATGGGCCTCGAGGGCAGTTTTAGCTTTAAATAGGGCTCGACAAAATGGGCAGCGGCGGTGTGCTTGAGCTGGCCCAACAGCCCGAAACTGACCTTTTCTTTCTCTGGCTCTCGTGTTTTGGAACCATACCTGTACCACTCGTTTTTTAAGCCCCACTTCATGAGCAATGTGGTCAAGCATTTTACGAGTGGGATTGGAGTCAAGCAAATATTTCTGGTACAGAATCTCTAGTTGCTCTGGTGTAATAGTGGTTCGGAGGCGCTTGTCTCGTTGTGGCTCCTCTCCACTATTCATGCTGTCACTTTCTCCTGGACTAGTTCCTGCCTTCTCCTCCAACTTCCTCTTCAAGGAGTTCATAGTGGATGTAGGTGTTGATGGGGAGGTGGCAGAGTTGCTGGACATTTGTGGTATTGCTCCTGCAAGGAGCTGGCTAGCAAGCAGAGGATTGCTAGGATCAAACAACATGAAGGACATGTCCATTGGGCGATCCAAAAATTGAGGGTGAATGAACTGATTTTGGACACTTAGGAAATGCAGCTGCTGGTGTTCCTGCCAGTGTTCAAATGAAGGGAAGGCAAGTTTACACTGCTCACACTGGTATGGGATCATTTGCTGGGCCAACTGCTGCTGTGAGGCAGAGGCTAAATGAGGATTAAGGTTCATGTGGGAACTTTGGGAGGTCTGACTGGTATGTGAAATGGAGGGACCACTATGCTGTTGCTGTTGGGAGAGGGAAGGTGAAGAAAGCTTTGAATTCTTTGGGACTGTATGTGTCTTTTCCTCTCTTTGTGGTCTCTGCTGTGGAGCCTCAGATGGATGGATGGTTTCCTGTTTCAAAGATGCCTGCTCTCTTTGGCCCAATGATGCTTCTGAAGAGTGTTTTGATTTTTCCTCAAAAGAGTTTGATGTGTTAGCTGGTGTAGGCTCCTCTTTTTCAGATGACGTGATGTGAGAGAACGCAGAGGATGAAGGAGCAAGAGGGCAGAGGCTGGAGGATGAGGGCATTGGTGTTTGGCCTGACGACCCAGAGGGAGTATAGTATTCATGAGAGAGATCCATAGAGTCCTCATTTAGACTGTCGTACTGCCCGTCTTCCTCCTCGTCTTTGTAACAAAGCTTCTTTTGGTGTTTAATAAGGTCAAATATGCGCTGGAAAACCAGACTGCACTTCTTGCACTGATAGTTTAAGTTGGTAGTACGAATGTATCGGTCATTGGATAACTCGCGTCGATCACCTTCTTTTCCTCCATCTCCCTGGTTCTCATAATTTTTACGGGCTTTCTGTCTGGCATTTTGAAACCACACGACAATGACTCTAGTTGGAAGGCTCAGAAGATTGGATAACTGCTCAAATTCATCATCTTTAGGATAAGCATTAGCATCAAAGAAATCTTGCAGCACCCTCAGCTGGTAGTCTGTGAACCTTGTCCTTGAGGACCTCTTATTTCCAAATGATTCATGCTTTTGAGGCTCAGGGGAGGGTGGCTTTGAATCAATTTTGGTATCTTCGAGAGTTGTAATTGGAGGGTTGTTAAAATTATAAGGTGAATCTTTGTTTCGCTGTCGCTCTTTAAAGAGTGTATTGCGGAACCAGTGCTTAATGACTTTCTGAGGGAGTCCTGATTTATCTGCCATTTCCTTAATTTGCTCCTCGTTGGGAGAGTTGTTGATGTCAAAATATTGGCGGAGCACCCTTAGCTGGTCATCTGTGATACGGGTGCGCGGCCTCTTATTCTGTTGCTGCAACATGGCAGGGGTAAGCTGTTGTTGGTAGAGCTGGGCCAGATCAGTGGCCAGACTGGGCTCCACAGCTGGCAGTTGGGAAGGAATCTGAGAAGGTAATGACTGGAGTGACATGGGCTGCATCATTAGTGGAGAGAATAGAGGCAGATCCATTGGCATTGGAATTTGGGCCATTGTAACTGAAGGTTGAGGAGTTGGAGCAGTTGGTGGTGTCAGGGTAGGAGCAGAAACGGGTATATTTGGTGTTGGTGCCCTCTGGGGAGGCGGGGGTGGGGGTGGAGGTGGAGGCGGTGGAGGAGGTGCAGAAGTTTCGGGTGTCTGAGGTCTCAGTGGGTACAACTTGTCATATTGTTCCCTGTACTCTTTGGCAAATCTCTCTAGAAATCTGAATGGAAAGAAAGCCTGGTGGATATGTTCCTGATGACTCTTGAGAATCAATATGTTGGAAAAGAGCTTACCGCAAGACTCACACTCAAGTTTCTCTAATCCTTCTATGGGGTCAACTACTCTGGTGATACCAGTTGGCCCACTGCATCCTGACAGAGATCCTGTTGGCTTTCTTTGTGCTTTTTGCTTGTTCTCGTTGTACTGAATTACTAACTCAAAGCCAAAATTCTCCAGTAGGGCTTTGGTGGCATTCCCTCGGGCATCTGAGGCAATCCTTGGAGGAGGAAATCCAGAGTCATGATTCACATTTACAACTTGAGGAGGATCTTTCTTTTCTTTGGACTTGTCTGACATATCTTTTGCAACATGATCCTCAGCTTTATCACTAATTTCTTTATCCTTTGGCAGCTCTCTTTCTTTCTCAGTGTGTGGAGATGGCTTTGGCTTTTTGTCTACAGTGTGAGAAAGGGCACTCTGCTGAAGTAAAGCCATTTGGCTCGATCCTTGGGAGTGGGAATGAGATTGGTGCTGTTGTTGAAGGTGGTGGTGCAGAAGTTGTTGTTGCAAGCAGCTCTGCTGGGCAGAGTTTTTGTGTTCTTCCAACAGTGAAGCAGCAGATCCACTCAAATTCAACGAAGAGCTGCTCGGGTTCATTTCTGGATTCAGTTGAAATTCTGCCCCAGGAATGTAAAACGGAAAGAGCAGCTGCTGTTGCTGAAGAGGGAGAAGAGCGTCCGTTGTCATAGGGAAGTGCTGAAGAAGAGGATTAAAAAGCTGGGACTGAAGAAGAGCAGCCTGCTGGAGCTCTTGTTGGAGCTGAGCCTGGGCCTGTGCTTGAGCCTGGGCCAACTGCTGCTGTTGTTGCTGGAGCTGCTGCTGATGACTCCTCGAAGATAGCATATCTGAAAATTTCTTCTTTTTTAATTCATGATTCTCAGAGGGAGAGGGATGACAGGCTGAGTTACCCAAATTCTCAACACTGTGAGAATGACTTGACAGATGATTACCTCCCATGATGCTCTGTGTTGTCTGAGATCCAGCTGGAGAGCTGCTGCTGTTGCTGGAGATGGTAGTTGAGTTAGTGGCTGGAATAGGGCTTGGGGTTGAAGTGCTATTGGAAGTGCTTCCGCTTGGACCACTACTACTAACAGCACTAGAGGTGCCACCAGCTGCCTCAAGCTTTGCTGCCCTGGCCTTGGTTTGATGAAGAACAGAGCGCATATGAATCTCTAGTGTAGAGCTCTGGCTGTATGCTACATTGCAAGTGCTGCACTTGAAGGGTTTATTATCAGGGCTGCTGGTAGGCTCTGGTTGACCGGTGGTGGATTCCTGTAAAGCCCTTTTGACTTTGTGTAAGTGAGACACAGAGTTGTAGTGTACAAGAAGAATATTCTTTTGAGTAAATGACTCTTTGCAGACTGTGCACTTGAAAGGACGGGAAGGATCTAGAAACTTCTCCATAGTAAAGTTGGGGCCTTTCCTAAATGGCAGCGCTCGTTTGGGTTCAGATCCAGAATCTTCTTGCAAAGAACCAGAGTCACTGCCAGTTGGGCTTTGCTTTTCCTCTGGGTCACTTTCGTCTCCCTCTTTCTCATCATCAAGAAGAGCTCCCTGGTCCTCTCCAAGTGAGGGATCACCCATTATCATTAGGTCTCCATTCATCAGTAAACCTCCATAGAGCTGCTGGATGTCAGCTTCACTCAGCTCCAGGTGACTGGTCTCCAGATGCTTCTTAAGTGCCTGTAGGGTCCTGAAGCTGCGCTGGCATAAACAACACATTGTGGCTGCTCTGATTACATGGTATTGGGAATGCAGCTGAAGTTTCTCTATTGTCTTGAATGCCAAACTGCACTGGTTGCAGCGATATTTGTAGACATGACGATCAGAGACAGGCAGCTGGGGCCTTTTATTGTGGACCTCATTGAAGTGCAACTGAAGGGCATTGGAGGATTTAAAGACTTTGTTACAGCCCTTTTTCCAGCAAAGGAAACCGGTGGAATCATCTCTTGCTGGCTGTTGTTCCTCAAGAGGAGACTTGCGAGCTTCAGCAGTGTCTGTGGCCAGACAAACTCCTTTTTCAGGCTCAACATTTGCCACCTCTGCAATAAGAAAAATGACACAAATTGAAATTCTGATAACATAAACATATCTGTGTGTTTTTAAAATGTGTGTCTTCAATTACACAATATTCTTACCTGCTTGTTTCTTAATGTCATCAGAGTTTGAATTAACCATGGACTGAGGTGCAGTTTGAGTATCTTTCTCTGGTCCAGGGACTGTTATGAACATGCTTGCTGGCAGTACTTCTGATGCTGCCACCTGGAAAAAAACATATTATTTGTTAATACAAATACAAAATACAAATTTTGTCGGTTAATTACAGGCCTTAAACATCAGCCTCTTCAAAAGAAATTTAAAATGTATGTATGTCAATGTAAATGACAAGTTTACACATTTAAAGCTACACATTCAAAACAGACAATCACATGCAGTAATTCTTGATTGTAAACAAACATTTGTGAAAGAAAAAGATTCATGTAAGGTGGTACAGGTGATAGATATGCTATAAACATAAAAATAATTTGACAAGATAATCATATTATTTGAACTGGACACAAACACATTTATGTCCCCCACTTCCACACAGGCAACTTAATTTGCCATACATGGAATTTGCACTTTGATCACCGAAGGTGTTTGTCATGCTCTGCGATAGTTCTGCTGCTACAGCCAATTAGTGTGATGGGCTGAGTGGTCTACCTTGGCCAGTTGAAAAGCTTATTAGAGAGCCTAATTAAATAAGTCTTCCACCTCATAAAATGTGCTTTTCATTCCAATAGAAAAGAATGGTGCAATGGTGAAATGCCGTCATTTAGCCTAGAATTCTGGGTAATGGAACAACTGTCAATTTCGGAATAATGATCAGTACTCTTAATTTAACATACAGTGCTCATTAATATGTTTTCCAACAAACCAGAATATTTTAATCTAAACAATTATGCAAATTATTACTTGAAACAAAGTCATTAATAAAACAAATGTAGATAAATTAAAATGTTGGTAGATGGCAAGCAGCCTGTTTTTCAGTCAATTTAATTAGAAAATTTAAAGCAGCAATGCATATTGTTGTGATAAAGGTGCACAGAGGTTTGCCTGGCACTTCAAAGGTTGAAGTTAATCAAGTGTGAATGACAGCAACCTCCCTTCTATCTTTTAAGTGCACATGATTCTCCATGCATGGCTCTCACTCTCTCGATATCTGTCTTTCTCAGGATAATAATAAAAAACAGATTCATTAACAGGATCCTATTTAACAATAATCAGTGATTGAGATTAGAAAAGGTTGGGAGATGAGCCACTGTGTGCTTCACCTTCCTTCAATTAACTTCCCAAACTGAAAAATCAACCTCACTCATCATGCATTTCAATACCTCAATCCCACAAAAATATCCCCCTTCTCTCTCTCTCTCTCTCTCTCTATCTGCATGTATCTTTTTTCACCCCTTGCTTGTGCCCTTGCAAACTCTGTGCCTCTTTTTCCTTCCCATGAGACAACTATTATATTTTTCCTATACCAGACATTAGCTTCACGCCTCTAGATTACATAACTTTCCTAAAATTAGTTCCTTTCCTAAAATTCCTGTGTGAGATCTAAGCAAGCATAGCATCATTACATGGATGTTTGACTGGTCTTCTGAGATCTGAGAGATGGAGCTTTTTTATAGTGGATTTAAAACCTAATCACAGCCAGCAGCTTTAACTCAGTGCCATCAAATACCGAGTGCCATGCAACCCCACATCTTTGAGCATGAAACACTGAGAAATAGTCAGTGAACCAGTCGTCCATAAACATCTGGTTACTGCAATCAAAATCACACTGGGCAAAATGTAGCCCTTTTTCTCTGCTTTTTAGTTTCCTCCCTCACCCACTCTACTCCTAACTAAAAGTGTTAAATGATTGTGACCAGTATGGAGAATTCCAGAAACAAAACATGCCTGTGATTAACATTACAAAGTGGACTGTTTCTAGACAACTGCATCATTAGGCAAAGAGCGCCGAGTGCTGAGAGTATCCCAAGGTCACTTTTAATTTGGACCGTCTAATTGGCAAACATAGTTCCAAATGGCTATCATCTAGCCAGGCTCAGAATTAATGAAGCACAATTATTTTCATTACCCCTATCTTAGACAGACAGAACATTAGACATAGAGTGAGAGAGCGAGGGAGGGAGAGCGAGAGAAGAGGAAAAGAGGAGGAGGTAGGGTGAGTGGAAGAGAGTGCATCTTTATGCAATGTTTGCAAAAAAATAAAAGTCACCTGATTCAGAATTCATTAAGCTTGTCTGCCTGACACAAGGAACAGGATAGAGTACCTCTCCTTCTCTCGTTACTTGTAAAAAAAGGTGCTGGTTTTAATGTGCATTGTATTAGCTCAGTTTCTATCATGCAGCGCACTTGTACAGCGCTCGTGCGTTATTACCTCTATAAAAGAAAAAATATTGCTGTCTGGCCTCTGTAAATGTGTTCACCATTTGCTTTCGGGGCTGGGGGAGTGGAGATGCCTTCACAGAATTCAGAGTGATTGGCCAAGGAAGCAATTCAAACACCACAGACAATTATTTCACTGCTAAGATTCAGTGAAAAAACCCATGAAAGCAGGGTAGTCTCAGTAGAAGCTGAAATGGAATAAGGTGAGTATTCTCTGAGGGACCGGGCAGACTAGGCTGCTGGAGGCCTGAGCGCTCTGGGACTAGAGAGGTGGAAATAACGTAAAGGGATGATGTAAGTATTACTGCTTCTAGTGAGTGCCTGGAATACAAATGACCTTGGTAATCACAAGAGGCTTTCATAATTTTTCCACTAAACCGAGAACATTTCTTCTAAAGTTAAGAAATACAATATTCATCTACTTTCTACAAACCAACTGTTTCTTCTAATCAGCTCTGAAATAAAATAGAGAGCAAACCAAGGCGTGCATAAGTCAGAATTTTTGCCTGAGAAGACCCCAGTAATGCTTAAAACTCTCTTCCAGAGTTTCAGAGATCTCGACAGTGTCATGAAATGTGCTCTGATCTGCCAAGATGATGTCTGCGATCAAAAGTGAGATTTTTCTCTTGAAACTCAAACATTTGAAACATGATTGAGATCTCCATTAAGTCCCCTGAGGTAAAAATTGGCAAAAAAAAAGAACTTTAGGGAATGTAACCTTGTAATAATACAGGGAAAGGATATTGGCCATAATAATACCTAACCAGTGTTACTCTCAGCCATGTTCATGCTTTTGCCTTGCACAACTCATGTATACAGCAGTTTCCTTTGATGATTTTAATTAAACCTTAAAATGTCACAAATTGGACAGAAGAATAAAACCTTCGGTCCACAAAGGCGGAGTGAGCGGGAAACTTTGAATCATTTGTGAGGTTGATGTATGACATGATTACTACTGAAAACGGCAGTAAGGCCATGTTTTTGTGTAAAAGCATATGGCCTTCGCTCCATACAACAGAAAGGCAGTGAGGCCTCAAATGAAAAACAAAAGATTGCAGAAAGAAATTAACTGGACTAAATAAATATCTATACACTAGAGAGACTGAATGGGAGATATTTAGCAAGTTTCTTTTAACTGTGGAAGTAAAATAAACTTGTTTGAATGCCTTGGACATTCATTAAAAGAAAAAAATGCATGTATATGAAATGGACGGCGAAGTCTACTGTGATTGCCCCTAAATACTCTTTTGCAGTAACTTACTGTGGCAATCAGTTTGTCGACGCAGTCTGGTGCCACGCTGTGGAGGTGAGTGAGATGGAACTGCAGGTGGACCTTGTTGTTGAGCATGTCCTGGCACAGCGGGCAGCGGAACATGGGCTGCACTGAGTGCTGTGTCATCACGTGCATTCTGAGCCGGTTCAGATCTGTGTTGCTGAACTTGCAGTAGGGGCACTGGTACATCTACACAATAACGAGAAGGTAGAAAAAGAACATTATTTTCTCGAGAAGAGTGGTAAAATCAAGGGCAAAGCAAGGATCGTCTATCTCCAATGCAGTGAGCAGTGGGCTACTCTGAGAGGTAGACACTTCAAAGGGCTCTCATCTGTCAAAAATCATATTGATTTTTCACCTTTTGCACAATTAGCACTGCAAGAGCAGCAGAAAAGACGGAGAAATATAATATTTTTAGAAAAAAATGCATGCATAATTTAAAAAAGGCCAGCTATATTCTACTACTCTATATTAAAAAGGGCTGAAAACAACATCCTTGGATATTTTGTTAATAAATGGGTACAGTTAATGAGACCTACATGCCTGGGGATTAGATAAGGTCTATTTGAATCTACTCCACAAAAACAGACAGAGAGAATTCTAAATGTTTCACAGAAGCTGTAGATTTTCCTCCATACCTGCTCTCCACTGCTCTTCTCAGTGGTCCTGGGTCGCTTCGATGAGAGGGGGGTTTCTGCTGCCTCAGACCTCGAAGAAGGCCGCTTGGAGGGGACCGGGGAATCTGTCTGATCCCTCTCCGATTGGTTGGATGCTGTCATAGACACAAAAAGAAGCATACTTGTCAAAACACAGCAACGATTTTGGCAGTCAGGGCATGCAATCAATCAATAAGCCAGCCTTTACAAAAATGAAAGCAGTAAAACTACAGTTTTGTGCCGTATAACGATGCTGTACCGCACAATGAAAAAAATGTATCACAGTTAAAATGGCTTTTATTATGCTGAGGTTAAAACTAAAATGAAAATGTGGCAATAAATTCACTTGCTAATGTTGAAACAAAGCATTTGGTTTTCACATGGTTCAAAGTTGACTGATGTCATATCACCATGCCATTTGCTGCCATATCTTCACTTACAATATCGATTACAGCTGCAATATCACAATAACGATACAAATAAAAAATGTCAGTCGCTTTTTGTAAGGAAGTGAGTAGCATGCCTTTGTAAACTGTGATATATAGGCACTGAACAGGTAACAGCCAGGCCGGTGCATTGCTAAGGCAGGCTGCTCCCTCTCCAAACCAATGTAGTCTTTTAACCGCTCCTCCCATGGCACTTAGAAGAGGCAGTGCGCAATGCTTTGACGGCTTGTCTTTCCCTATGTTGGATGTTTAGGACATCAGACACCGGCACAGACATCTAATCAAAACATTAGTTTGCCACGGTGAGCAGCTTTAGGATGCATGCTCTCTCAGATGAAGCCATTTGAAGTGTGGCTTCAGCGAAGGGATTCGCCCCAACTTGAAAAGAGTCAAATATACCACAGGCGGCTTCAAAATGTATCAAGAAGAAAGAGTTCTGTTCTGGTTCCTATTTCGATTCTTTTTCCTTGCTTATTTGCACTTCTCATTGGAATACGAAATTACATTCCCTAGTTATTTTGGTTTTCAGCAAATTTGAAAGAGTTTCTTGTTACGTTTTGCTATAGTTTTTAAGAAAAGATTCTTCACAATCTAGAAAAATAGGCAAGCCGGTTGCTAATATTGGATCTATTGCTATTGGCATGGCTCATGCAAAAAAGCGTACATGGACAAGACAATAAAGTTGAGGTAAGCAAACTACAGGTGGCAATACACAGCAAAATCAGAGCACATGGTTATAAAGAGTTACATTTGGCATAAATTGTCAAGTCCAGAATGGGCAAATTGAGAGCAGGGGATTGTGGGGAGGGGTGTGGGGGTCAGTTTAAGCCAGGCTGACCATGTTCCTTGGGCAGACATTAAAGTGTCAGGTCCAATCAAGGCAGGGCAGCTGAGAGCCGGCTTCAGTGGGGGGCCCTACTTTGGGGAACACTGCCTGCTGCGGCTCCCAGAGACTCCCTCAATCAGCCAGTGCTGCCCTATTAGGTCCAGTCATGGCCAATCCCATTAGACACATCCACCAATAAACAAAGGAAATGTTAAACAAAGGAACCTCCCATTCATTGCCATTAACCTCTACTCTCCGTCCTGGCACTGTCCAGGCCAATTGCCCCTACTGACAGTGGCTGTCTCTGTGACGGTCCCTTGACTCTTCCTAGCCCATCTACTGTACCATCTACCTCCCCAGGAAACACCTTTTCAGGTGCCTTGATCAAAATCCTTGGTAACCAAAATTTCCCACTACAGTAAAAATGGGTATTAGCCACCACTCTCATCAAACACCATCTACTAATGCTATTTAAAAGGCAAGCTATATGTTTAACAAAAACTGTGGTGATCACCACGATATGTGGTACATTTCTGTCAGGGGTTGCAGTATAGAGTGCAAAGAAGGGAAAGTGGTTTAAAACACAGAACGCTTTCGCTAAGGCTTTTATGCAAAATGCTTTTAAGCTAAATACATATAAATAAAACAACAAAACAATTGCCTGTGACTCTAAGCTTGATTGAGAAGGGGTTAAGTACACTATGTGAGTATTACTTGAAAATTTTTGGGGTTGTAAATTCAGGCTAATAGACAATTGCAAGTGAATAACATGAGGTCAGGGGAGCAGCTGCCTGCTGCACGTGTGGAGGGGAGGGCTGCCCTCTGCCTCCGGGCACAGCCGCACCTCGTCATGCCCTGTTAGGACTCCATAAATCTGATCAATTGTTTGCTTTTAAAAAGCCCCAAAAACCCACTTCTACCACCAAACCCCCGTGACTAAAGCCCAGCTACCGTATCCTGTTTTCTGCTGTCAAGAGACGGAGGGAGAAAGCGGGGAAAAAACATCATCACAGAGCACGCTGGAACAAAATGGAGACCAATAAACAGGCAAAGAAAAGGGACTGTTGGCATGTGCAATGCGTGTGTGTTCGGCATGGTTGGGCGGCTGCAGGAACATGCCTCAACATCTGAGCAGGTCAGATCCATTATTACAGACCATGACCAGAACCTGATGGCTGGGCTCTCTCTTTCTCTCCCCTCCCTCACTCCCTCCTTCTCCCTGGTCTCTGGTCTCTGCTCATGATCCTTGCTATGTGTGTCAAGCTTCGGTATGTTCACTGTGTGGACCATGTGGGTTATGTATTTAATATAATTTAGCAAAATGTGAAAGAGACGAAGACAAAATCATATACATGCATGCATACTGTGGCGTTACAAATTTGAGAATCTGTCTTAGATCTACTGTATCACAGGCTACATTGTAGTTTACTGTACATTTAGGAGACACTGCTTAAAATGGAGACAAAGCACCTGCGTGACGACCCAGTTTAACATTTTCACAATAATCATAAATACACTTTCTTTAATTTTTAGCCCAAACAAATAATAAAAAAATGGCAAAATATCAACACAATGTGTTTTTGTAAAATAATTGATAATCAGCATGTCTAAAACTGATTTTCACACAACATTTTTTCTCGAGGTATTGTTTTTAAACACATTTTTTAAAAGTGGGATTTACTTGAGCCCCTGTGCCTTTTTTTCAAAACCATCCTAATGTAGTATCTGTACATCTGACCTCAATTCTACCATTCAGCAGTAGACCGAGCTTGCAGCTAAACCCACAGAGACAGCGACAACGCCCCAACTTTCATCTGACATCACAAAAGCCAAAGGAGAAGCAGTGAAAAAAGTCTTAAAAGTCAATTAGGTGATTATTTATTCATGGGCCTTTTCCGTAAGCAGGAGGTCTTTGTTCTGGAGTGTCCCGTAAGTGAATTGGACTTTGGCACCTTCTCTCAACCCCTGGAGCTGAGAAGCATTTCTCAGCCAGCAAGAGAAGGCTGTCAGTGCTGAGTGCTAAGCCTCTAAATCAGAGACGTGAAGCACTTTTTGCGAAGGGAAGGGAGGCACTGCAGTAGTGTATGACTGACACGAGCATGGCAGGAGTAACGCAACAAGTCCTGCGCCACTGAAAATGTCCACAAATGTAACCACAGCTGCCATCATATTTGGAAGCCGTCTCGTACGAGACTAAATGGACACTGGAAGTGGGCGGACAGGGATGGAGCAGAAAAATGATTTCTCCTTCACCTTATCCAGTGCAGCTTTCGCTCCAAAAAAGGGAAACCATCAAGAGTCCTAAGAAAAACTCACCAGTATCAACCAATGGTGGTTTATGATGGTTAGATCAGTTTGGTCCATAGGTGATCAGCCAGCATAGTCCTTCAGGGTAACCTGGTTGACCATGGAACTAGTTGGTTGGTTAGGCTAGTTAATAATGCTTCTCTTTTCAGGAGGTCAAACAACTTCAATCGTTCTCTCATCTGTCCTGCTTTTGTCCCCAGACCTTCTCTTCCGGCTCCTCATGACAGTCCTCCTCCCAGTCCCTTTGCTATTTAACCATTAATATGAAGGAGCGGTCCAACTCCCCAGTGTTATAAGTCATTCACTTTTACCACGGCTAACAATGACTGAATATTATCTTTTTCTGCTCATTCCCTCCCCCTTTTCATCCCTCCTCTTTTTAATCTTCAGGCCTGCGTCGGTGCCCTGAGCAACAAAGGGCTATATTCCATTTCACCTCATATTTCTCAGGTAATTACTCTGCATCAATTAATTTAAAATAAAGAAAATTACAACCAAAGCCTAACGCCAACGCCACTCCATATTGCGGCTTATCATATAACAGTTCCCTTGGTGTATAACCCACTATTAAATGAAAGGACCACCTCCAAAGCTCTGCAAAGGAAGTGCCCGTGTAACCCCACAGGCGCGACTGCTACAAAGACAAATTTAAAATGAAGAAATTAAAAGGAGATATCAATTAGTGGACGTGTTATTAATCTTCTGATGGCTAGGCGGGAGCTACCGCTGCAATCACCTTTAGAGGACATATTTGCACTGACACACATACATGCAACTCTCTCTCTCTCACAGGACGGCATGCCAATTAGAATACAGGGAGTAAAACTCATAAACACAGTGAGTCTCTGTGAGTGCTGGCTCACAAACAAGGACAATTTATAGCCTATTAGTGGGGAAGACAAAAATAATTTTAATTTAAGGGATGACAAGCTTTTAAAGGACCCGATATGAATATGCAAACGTGTCCATGCTTTTAAAACGGCTCTGATTGATCCTTCGTTTCAGACAGAGAAAAGGGTGAAAGTGAGAGCTTCAGAGACATGCTTTTCAGATTGTTTCACTACCTGGTAAATTCATCTTAAAACACCCTCAGGATGATGCAATAAATATGGCATCGTAAAAATCATGACAGTTTTCATCCGTATTTGTACCATTTCTGCAGTGATATTCACGCAGTCAGCTGACAAGCCTGACAGCTACGGTTGCATTTACTACGATTATAACACGCCACGGCTAGAGATCCTGCCTATTCACATCAACTCCTGTAAATTCTATTGATGGACATCAAGGCCATGAAATAATGCTGGAGATGGAAACAGATCCGCTTGTAATGCACTTCTTCTACATCCAGGGGGTGCTAACGTTCACCTTGCTGTCAGAGGACAATTATTTTGCTGTCCTTCTCAATGCTGTCTCTCCTGTGGGTGTCACACACACACACACACACCCTCCCCTGTGCATCCAATCACTGACATTCATACATTTAAGTAAATATATAAGGCAAAAGAGATGGAACCAATTTGGAGGGCTGCTGCTGCCGTGCCAGATAGCGTCTGACCTGCATCAGATTATTCTCCCTCCCTCGCTGTAACCCCAGTAATTTGAAAGTTGGGGGGTTGCAAGGAATTATTCATAAACCTGCCGAGGACCGCAGACCCCTCCCCACCTATATTTATGTTAAACATCTCAAATCATATTGTGGTTGCTCTTCCAGTCCTTAAGTGAATTAACAATCCTGCTCTGTATCTTCCACGTTCTCAGTCCATCCGTTACGCACTCGATCCTTATTTTCTACAGTATCCCAACGCTAACGCTTACCCAATGGATGGAGGCTGAGCTTTATATTTCATATACTAACCTAATCATAGTACCCTTGTGAAAGGTGTCTGTGTGTGCTGACATGCCTTAATCATTCCCATCCAGCACTAAATGAGGTGCTCAAAAGAGACCCATCAGATCGGCCACGGCTCAACTCCGGCACGGTACTAACACGCTCAACCCGAGAGTCATCTGCGAAGCACGTTTCAACACTTGGCTTTTCGCATGACTAGGATGAGAAGAAAAACTTCAACAACACTAATGACAGGCCCTAATAACAGCCCGCGCAGACAGGGTGACTCAAATCCGCTTGGATGCGTGCCTCGAAATAACAGGTTAGCCACGTCCCCATCGCGACGGAGTCCAGCGGCTCACCGTTGACGCATTCTCAGACAATCTCCAGCCAAAACAAGAGCGCCTCTGTTTACTAAAAGCATTCCAGCGCTTCCCAGGCAGAGTTCAGAAAGCCTCTCGTCTCACGCCGCTCTGTCCGTCAATCATGAAAGCGAGTTCTAAACACGATTAGAAAAAGAATATAAAAGAGCTTCCATTAAAGCAGCACCAGTATCTTAGATCACAACACCGCCAGGTTTCACTCTTCCACCCCCGTCACTCTTCCTCCCCTCTCCACCTCTCCTCAGACATCAAACGGCACCCTAGACCTGGCTTCCTAATGCACGCTATTTTTAACTAAGCGTTCCTAATAAGCTGCTGGGAAGCCTGTAAATTTTTCATATGCAAGCACATCTTTCCTTTGTGAAAACACAGAAACACACTTATTTGGTGATTAGCAACTGACAGGGGGAGGAAAGGAATTGAATATTCTTGTATGGAATCGCATGCCTTTCAGAAAAAGACGCAGGGCTCCTAATGCGCAGAGTCGTCTTCTTCGGCACCACAGGTAACGGCTGAATTATTAATCAAGCAGCTCATTTTAATGCTTTTTAAAGTGCTTTATTTTGATGTGTTAAAATATACTTTTAGCCATTTTCAGGCAAGCGATGCATATCATTATTTCTCCCCATCAAAGGCGAGTGGCACTCGCTCAAAGTGCACAAACAACTCAGCCTCATTTAAAATGAAAGTTGAAAAAAAATCAAAAGACGTTTTAAAAGATTTGCCTTCAAATGCTCCAATGAACTTTTTTTGCTGTAGTTTCGGGATTTAAAAAATAATGATAATAATAATAAAATGTTCTCAAATTGCTATCTAAGTTATATCCTGTTGCCTGTGAGGTACAGCTGGAGAGAAAGCACTTGTTCCAGACAGGTGCATGCTTTGACTGCTTCCTCCTCGCAATCAGATGGCTTCCATACGCTGGCACCAAGTGAACTCCACGCGAATGGAACTTCAAACGTGAGAATGGACACCGAACATTCAAAACGGCGTGCACCTGTCGAAGGACATGACTAATGCTCAACATCTAAACTACACACGCTGATGTGTTTCCCAAGCATTTTTTTCTTTTACATTCAGCACCACCAGTAAATATACTTTCATTGTGAACAAACTAACTGCTTTCCTATTAAACCATATCACACAAAAAAAATAAATAAATAATAAGATAACAACAACCAGGATGTAGCCATATATTCTGGCAGCCATTTTTATTATTATTATTATAAACACATTATTGTTGTTTTTTGTTATATTAAAAATAAGCCTTAAAATGTATTCATGAATATTTCTTAATTGCTTACAAATATTTATTGCAATTTTTACTTTTTTATTGCCTTAAACTATTTATAAATGATGAATCTCTGCAAACTAAACAATTTTTTAAAGAAATCTTTGATTTCAGCAAACCACCCTTAAAGTAGTCTTGAATTACATTACATATATGTTTTCATATTCATGTGCAGTCTTTTTTGGTTACCATTCGTTTTATTTTTAATTCATATTATTAAAGTAAAATAATTCTAAAACCTATTCATTATAGTCAGTTATATGTTATTTATTAATTAATATATGTTAATTATTTACTCTATTAATGAATACTGCAATTAATTTATTACACATTGTTGGTTTTAGTTAATGTTAACAACTGAAACCTAATGGGAAGAGTTTCATAATACATATCATGCACAGGTACATATGACTTTGGTAACAAACCACAGGCTGGCTGACTCTCTGTCTCTCTCTCACACACACACACACACTAGCTCGTAACGGAGCACGTGCTGCAGGCCCTCGCAGCTTTCCGAACACATCAGCGGCACAGCAACGCACCACTGATCTCCACTTACACCTCCACAGGCCTCTCTCTCCTCTGCACTCCACTCCACTCCAACACCCCGAGTAGCCCCCCTCCTCTTAAACCACCCTCTCTATGAAACCTGACACCTGCACCTGCCACAACCGCCCCCATCCCCGCCTGCAAAATACTCCTATCTGATAGCATTCTTCAGAGGTGTGTGTGAGGCAGAGAACACGGTCACATGTGTTTAGACACATGGCCGCGCTGTAACTCTGTAAGCAGGCCCTGACTTGTGTTTTTGTCACTTCGACCAGATTTGCCGTAATCTGGGATAATTTTTCCTGGGAATTCCAACTAAATCCTCAGGGGTGAGAAACCAAACATATTCAATTAAGTTTGATTCTTGGAAATATTTGAGCTTCTTAAAAGTGCACTATTTATGGTAAAACATCACCTTATTTAACAAGCCACAACACTGTAGCTGCGGAATATAAAGCTTTCAGTGTCTATGTGTAAAAGAAACCCCTAAAATCTAACAGCTCCCTGTTATATTGGACCCCCTGTATAGTGAATTAGAAAGATAGGGCTTACCTGTCCCTTTGGTGAGCTCCCTCTCCCCCCCACTCTCTCTGTCTTTGGTTTGGTCCTCCTGATCTGTGGTGGTCTCACTGGCAGCCTCCACATCCTCACTCAGCTCTCCTGAAGGGGGAGGAGAGGATGGGATATGTAAATCAGCACTCCATCAGAATTGGTGGAAGCACTTAAAGGGACGGCAGCGTTTTTTTCTATAGGAGCGCACAACAATTACATTCTCTGACAAGCATTTACCAGGTTACGAGACAAAGCCGCTTCTCTCTGCTACCACACATGCTGGATCCATACAATTATAGAAAATACAAGAGAGAAAAAAAAAAAAAATATATATATATATATATATATAGTTGTTTTATATCCTTACATACTGTTATATATATATATATATATATATATATATGTGTGTGTGTGTGTGTGTGTGTATGTATATAAATATATATACATACACACACACTTGCATTTTTGTGCCTCCAAAGATACAAATGACCAGATTACACATATTATCCTTTTAAGCACAAAATTATTTTAATAATGTCTTATAATTTTGATGGCATCATTTTATAGAGATTTCTTTTAAAACGAGCCTCGACTCCACAGTTATAATTCTTCATTTATGCAGGACCATGACACAAATATATTTATGGCTTCCTCTGTTTAATATGAACATAAAACTGCAGCAAACCGCACACATGTGGTAGAGACATACACACATTTTCCACAGCAGCTCCGAGTATGCAGACAGGAAAAATAATTGTGCGAGTTTCAAGAGAGAGGAGAGTTTCTGCGCGTCTCTCTCTCTCTCTCTCTCTCTCTCTCTCTCTCTAGTACCTCTCCCAACGTTCATAATTACAGTCCCTTGCTGCAGTTTGCTGCTGGGCCGCTCACCAATATCGGGCTAAGTTCATTTTTAAAACCCAAGGTAATGCAAAGCACAAAAAAAAAAAAAAGAAAAAAGAAAAACATAAATATTTAAAACTCAGCCACCTATTTATTTTATTTCGCCAAGTCAAATGCAGAAATCCCCTGTAGCCATCTTAAAAGCCCCCTGCTCAATATATTAGGCCATTTAAAGGCAGCTAACCCCCAACAATGGATCTCCAATAATGCCATGTGTAAGTAACAGAGAGAAGATGCTGAAAAACAGATAATAAAATGGGCATCAATCCTTTTTATTCCCACCTCGTGCCCCCCGAGCAGCCCCTTTCCCGGGCCGAGCTTGTTTAAAAGTACCGTGGCTAGCACACACAAACATTGATTTTGCAACAGTAAAGTCCGTGGCAGTCAATAAGCCTTATCAGTTATTACACAAGTCAGCTAATTCTCAGCAAATGTACTTAAATGTTCTTTTGAAAATGCCTCCCCCTGCACTCTACACTCTATCAGGTGGGTTATTGACGTATCGACAGGACAACAACGGCCGCTGAAATATCCTGTTCAAATATTCATCTCCACGCTCAAAGATGGCTATTCCACGACAATATTTGAACCCTTAACTTAAAACAGCTTTTATTGTCCAATAACGTTCCAGCCACTTTAGAAGCCCGCCTGGGACGCGACTTGAATCCGGACCAGCCGCTTCCAAAAGCCGCCCCGCAATCCATTAAAGTTTATTCTCATCAGTGTTCGGTTTCTAGAACTGTTAAACTACAACCTCAATCCATCATTCTTCAAAAACGCTTTTTTGGTCTCTGCATGAACATGGAGCGGCGTATTTAATAAACGCCTCCGCCATAACTCTCTTGCTGCGAGTAATACATCAACATCTCTAAACATTTCCATCTCCTTGACTTAATGTGCTACAAGAAACCATTCGTGTCTGTGAGTGTGAAGTGTGTGTGTATCTAGAGCAGTTAAAGCCATTTACATCTGATGGTCTTGTGTGGATTGCCATGTGTAATTCTGCATTTTGTTTTAATTATTGATGCACCGAGAGGAAACACGACTGGGGCAGACCGTTTGCCAAAGCCTACAATCGCTGTGGTTTCCGCTGTGGCATTCTGGGAGAAAGCAATTACACAAGAAAACACTGGTATACAGAGTCTTCCGTACACTGCAAGGTTATAAAACTACACGCGCTAATTCACAAGAGTTGTTTTTCAGCGTAACGGCAATAACACGTCAGACGAACAAATGCAAAAGCAGGCAAATTATTAAATAATAACAGGAGTGCAGGTTTGAACGAGGAGGTAGATAAACAGAACTGTTGTTAATTTCATCTCAGCCTCATTTTTTTTTTTTTTTCTGAAAACAACCACAAAAGCTTCGCAAAGCAAAAAAAACAAAAACAGCAACTGATTTGCTCAGTACTTTTTGCATTTGCACCTGTTTTCGGTGTAGATGAAGCACCTAGCGTTTGATCTCAGTATGGATTATGCACTTAGGCCATATTACCCAGAGCCCACACTGATCCTGCGTTTAAATGACGGCACGTAAATGGAATAACCGGCTATACATACATATACAAAATTTCATTCTTTCACAAATGTGCCTCTTTCTGTTATGTTCCCCAGGCAACGAGTAATTTCCGTTCTCCATAACCCGACATTACCCAACAGCGCTGGGCTGAGAAATAGGCTGGAAAGGCAAAAGAAAAAACGAAAGCAACATGAACTGCCGTCTTGATAAATCCAGCCTCGCCAGTCTGGGAATTACTATATGATATGGAGTCAGAAGCAGCCAGATTACAAAATAATCCCCAGGTAGATTTTACACCTCTGGAAGAGCTGCCAGTGTGTCTAATTCCAGCTCCAGCACACACCGCTTCACGCAACAGCTGCCACCCCGAAATCATCTCTCACCCTTTTCTCATCAAAAACCATACGCCGACCACCCTTCCCCCTTCCAGTGGAAGTACGCAGATAGGTAGACATTTAATTCCACCCATGGCCGTGTGTCTAAGAGGCAAATGAATGTGCCTATTTCTCATCTCCGCCACCACCGCAGTACACAATGATTAAACCCGGGCCAGCCATAATTAATGAAAGGTCACAAGTGGCCTTAGAGTAGGCTGCAAATGAAAGACGCCACCCAAACGTAGTCATAGATCTGGCCTGGAAACAGATTAAGAGGAAGCACTCGCAGCTATGGCGAGAGGCCATTTGCTAACCCAAATCCTAAAAATGTTAAGGACAATACCCTGAAGGTTAGGCTTTCTAATTAATCGTCCTCATTAACCCGTCCTCGTACAGTGATATTAAACTTTCGCCTTAATCTAATCACGCCAACAGAATAAGCCCTCCTCAACGCCTGATCTTACAAAGCGCAACTGTCTGTTCTCAGAGGAAACGCAATCCCATAACATTTCAACAAAGCCAGACGTGGAGAAAACGGACTTTCATTTTGTACGTGCGGACCGGGAAGCGAATGATAACTGAATGTGAGAAAACTGCAGATGAAACATTCAAACCCTCTCAGCGTGCAGTATCTCACACTGACCTATAGGTGTCAGCCTATACAAGCATGGAAGAGAAATTGGCAAGACACACACACACACACACAGAGCAGATGAAGGCAGAGAGAGGTTAGAAAGGCACAGACAAATATATACAGATCGCGGACAGAGAAATATGTGGAGATGACAACAGCAGATGCTAGACAGGAAGTCCGCGCCAAGCGATGAGACTGAGAAGACTGCGCGATTACCTTCGGATGAGGCCGAGCTGCCTTCCCCCGTTTCCCCAGAAGAACGGTGATTACACACATACTAATCAAACTGGCAGGCACAAACCGCCAAATAAATAATACATGGTAACCACTGCTCCATCCAGCCTCTCCTACCCAGACCGAAGGGCCGGCGTATGCACTCATAACACAAACTGAGAATCTAGCTCCACAAACACTAGCTTGCCGCTCTCGGAAACACGTTGAGGAAGCGTACCTGAGAAGCTCCTGGGATCCTCTGTAGGTTTAGCATCGGCTCTGGCCTCACCGTTCCTCCAGCCGGAGTGCAGTGGAGCGGTGTGAGTCGGTCTGTCTGTGAGCCGCTGCTCTTTCTCATTACTCTCATTAGGATTACTGAAGCACTGCTTATCATTTTATCCAGGTGTCACAGCGCACATCACTGTAAATCTGTGGGGCCACATTTCCCCCTCTTCTTTTTTCCCCCCATCTACCTCCTTCTCCCCCTCTTCTTGCCCCACAACAGACAGCTTCCTTGTCTTTAACGCTGCACTGTTGGATAAAAAAGCAATCTTATTTCACACCTCATGGACTCTATCTCTCTCTCTCTTGCTTGTCCTGTTTTTTTTTTTTTTCTTTTCTGCGAGATCCCCCTCTGGCCCCCCGCCATTCGCTCCCGCACCCCTTCCCTATATCAAAGCTGTCCTGACTTCGGAGTGCGCGGTGTAAAATGAAAGTGGCAGAAGGGTTCGGCGGGACAATGGGACACAGGCTCCATGCTGGGGGCTTTCACGCTTTGTCCGCTCCTCATATCAGCACTTCTCCGGCCTCGTCCGTGCCCCTCCCACCCAAAACAGGACCCCCCTCTTAACCACAACACACACAAAAAACACTGCCTTCATCCCAGACCAGCGGCAATCTGCAGACACCATCACTGGATAGGCAAAACCCCTTCAGCCTCTGTCCACCAAATGCACTATAATGCGTGAGGAATAATTGATGATTGACCGCTGAAATTTTTAAAAATTAAGAGCACATCAACGTGGCGGTCCAGAATGAAATCTGCTTAAACCACAGTTACCACATGCATGTATATTTCTCGGGTTTTTATGCTTAAATGCTCTTGATTTCATTCACTTCTGTAGATTTATGTTTAAAACATAGTGTAGCAAACAAGACAAGTTTGCTACACTAAAAATGATCATTCCAAAAAGGTTTTTTTATGCACTTTTGGTTCCTCAAAAGAATTACAAAAAATTTTAATAATCTGAAAAAAACTTTGCACTATAAGTTCCAATATAAAGGTTGCGTAGGTGCCAATAAATAGGTACCACAAATGGCAATAAATATCCCAGATCACACAGAAAGCTGAAACTGTAAAGTGGTCAAAATGTCGTCAAGTTAAAGAAAACTGATCAACACCTTGGCATGTCTGTCATCCAATTAGAATCAGGAATAAACCCCAAGTAAACACTCAAAAATACCTTCCAGTCGGCTTCATTACTCTACATTATTTTGCAGTGGGAAAACCTAACCATATAATCATGAAACAATTTCCTAACAAAATATTTAAGCTATTCCCCAAAAGTGCTTTTAAAGCAAAACCCACTCAAAACAATGCACGCTGGGTAAACCCCTCCGTCACCATAAACACAGAGAGCGTGAGTCAGGCAAACGTCAGCGAGACCGACATAGCGCGCATGGTGACCACACTCCCAAACAACAGCAACACCCTCCCTCTCACGCACACCCCAAAACACCAGGACCAGCTCGTCTTTTATCGCTCTCACACACTCTCAAACAAACACGCACTCACCTCCAGCACGAAAAAAGAAAAGCTAAGTACCTCTTTGGTTTAAAGGGCCGTGGCTCTGTATCGGAGCGAGGTTGAGTTATGTGCTAGATTCCTGACCTGCCTTCCAGAAGCCATGGCGTTCGCTCAGCGCTGGCCCTGTCGTGACCCCCAAATCTAAATGTGAATGAATACTTTGTGTCTCCATGGGGCTGTGCGCCAGAGGGGGGAGGCGCAGGAGGAGGAGGAGGAAGAGGAGGAGGGTGGGCAAGCTAACAGCTAGCAAACTTTAAACAGCAAGTTGATCACAAACAGAAGGGAAAGCTCACACCGCCTTAGAACAAGAGCTACGTTTCACCCCTCCCCCGACCCGACTCTCCATACACCCTCCGAGGCGACCCCACACGCCCTCTGCGCAACACTTCATTTGATCCCCCAAGCCTTTCAAAATCACTGGCCGGTGGACGGCTCACCTACTGACGGCGGAAGGAGACGGCTAATCAGGGGAAATCGAATTTACACCGGCACTGTCAAATCCTCCTCTTCTAAACAGACATCATTTCGTTTCAATACCCGATGTGACATCGCATCACAAGCATGACATTTCCAATAGCTTCTGATTCGCGCCTGTCATCATGAGGAAGTGACTTGAAAGTGACACACATCACACCGCTCGCACAAAATTACTGTGAAATATGTAAATAAACAGAAGGCAGGTTTACCGGGTTTATTTATTTTTTTAAATTGCTATGTCTATGTACACATCCAATCCAATACTACTCTCCATGCATTTTTATAAGGTTCATTTTGTCATGGTTTATTGCTGGTTAGGAACTTAAAAAAAAAAAAAAAAGTTTTCGATTCAGACTGCGTCGCTAAGTAATTAATCAGATTTTTTTTTGTGCAGGGTTGACCAATTTCACTTACAATCATTTACCCATTGCTTTATATAATATAATACAGTTTCCATTAACAGTAATTAAGTAACAATACAAACAACATTTCTCTATTAATCCTATTTAATGTTTATTTCTGCATTTACTACATTATTAAGATCAAATGTTTTTATCTGTTAGCGATATTTAATGGGCATGAGCACCAATGAACAGTCATGTTTGTATTATATAATGTTAACAAAGATAAATAATAAATAATGTACTGCTCATCATTAGTTAATGCATTAGCTAATCAGATCTTATTGTAAAGTCATACCATATTAACTACAGACATTTTTTATGACTTCATTTTAGTCTAATTTATAACGATTAAAAAAAGCAACAACAATTCTAAATATTTAGATTGCTAAATACAATTTTACAAAATCAAAAAACTATTGTTGCAATATACCAATCACATAACACCACCACTGGGATCTATGGTCTTCGCAGTGTATGTGAGTACAAGTTTTAATATCCTTGTGGGGACATTTGTGCACACAAACACACGCAGGAGCCATTAGGCAGTGTTTGACAGTGGTCTCTCAAACACAAAACACATTAATAGCGGAGTACTGCGCTGTGCTTTTTTTTGCCCTGCACTCTGTGAGGTTGACAGGGCCGCGTGGACGTTGCTCTCTTGTGCCTGGAGACATTTTGCTTCACAAAGGACAGGACGAGCTGTCAGAGCGTCTCTCAACGGCCACAGCGCACACTACTGGCCCACTGCTCTCGTTCTAACATAACATACCTTTTCCCTCTTCATCTTTCTCTCATACTACACTGCTTTCTGTTATTCGGAGACAGGAGGAAAAGGAGGGGGAAAGTCAAGAAGGGCAATCACATACAGTCTGATATATTCACCAGTGGCTCGGAAAATGTGATGGTACAGTTGTGACAGCCCAGCGGATACCCCCCTCCCATTAAGGACAGGGGCTCGACGGCGCTCTGAATATGTATAACCCGGAAAAAAAGGTATTGATTTTTCATTTGGTAAAAAGGGACATAAAAATCATATAACCTGAAACTGTCACAGCTCTTCTGTTCATAGCTCATCTCTCCTCATGCACTGGCCACAAACTCCATTTAATTACCAGGTGGATTGTTTACACACACACACACGCACACTCTGTATGTTGCATTTGTAATGGCTTTAAATGTGATATCTGACTTGATTGGTCATATTTGATATGGAAATTCATTTTTGAATGTGCTAATCCACAAAGAGCGAAAAAAAAAATTCTCTAACACAGTTCGGTCGTCATTATGTCACATTTCCCTATTGTGAAAACCCAATACACTCGCTGCTTTTCATATTCCATGCAAATGTTCCCTATTAAGGTGGATGCTACGCATCATCCAACATGCTCTGCTTCCGACCTGGAAAAGTTGGACCGTGGACTTGTGGAGGTCCAGCAAGGTTTGTCCAATGTTTGTGTAAGCCAGAGTCTGTCCATTAACAGCTACTTATCTGTTTATGTCTCTCTTTAGACTGCTCTGCCTGGTACAGTGGGACGTCTGAGAAAGATCTCCGCCTGTCGATATATTGAGCGTTACATTTGCATATCTTTGTAGTGCATCCATCTGCCTGTGGATCACTCTGTAGAGGTATTAGCTCAGAAAATCAATGCGGTCTGAAGGTACGTATGTATGTAGCGCCCACCTTGGGGCGCGGTCGTTACGGTGCACGCATGTTGCCGCTCATGGCTCCTGTGTGGATAATGCAACGCGAGTCTATGTGCATCAACAAACAGACATTAAAAAAACACAAACTCAATCCGGACGGCATCCCGCCATAGGTGGGCTCTGTAGGCATCAGGCCGTTCTGTAGGAAACGTCTGTCCTGCAATTGAAGACCCTGTGTAGCACCACCCGCTTGTTTATGTCAGCGGACCAGGAGATAAAACAGAATTTTTAAGGCTTATGAATACCAGATGACTTAATCAATTTTATTTAAGAAATATAAGAGCGGGGTTCATATTGATGTGTTTGAGCCCTGGGAATCCACTGCACTCTTGCAGCGGTGTGATTTCAATGCTGTTTTCTTTCTTTTTTTTTTCTCCACTTTTGCGAAACGCAATGGTGAATCACTTAGTACACATGCATACACACGTTCTGAAGTGCAGTGAGTGGCATTATTATAAGGAGCAGAGCTTCTCGTGAATAGCGTTCATAAGTAGAGTTCTGTTTGGAATAGCATACTATGCTAAGATTTTAGCGATGAAATACCATGATAAAACATGCAACAGTTCATACTGAACAATACTATATCCTTACTTTCCATTGAGGTAAACAAACTTGAAGCCCCTCCTCCGTGATTTTTTTCACTCTTTGACTACTCAGTAAGATATTTTTTAAAGAATTAATATTGCTATTTTTTTCAGAGATGTCCAATGACAATACTGCACCATTATATTGCGTTAAATACTATTTGTGAAGCATACAGTGACCAGTACACCAGTATTCCATTTGGAACACAGCCAGGCATAAGAAGCTGTAGCTGTAGTACGCAGTATGTGTACTGTGGATGGTATACTAATTAACTTGTGCCTCAATAAACTCCTAATTTGCTGCTTATTAATAGTTAGTAAGGTAGTTTTCATGCAGAAAAGTTGTGACCAGAATATGTGCCTAGTAAGCACTAATATATTAATAATAGGTGTGCTGATAAGTAACTAGTTAATAGTGAGAATTAGTCCCTATACTGAAGTGTTACTCTTATTTTGGCCACAAAAACAGGAAATAATATTCACTCTGACTAAGTATATATTAAGATAGACGAGCTGTTTTTGTACACTTGGATTAAAAAAGTATAACATTTAGCAAAACAGCAGACAGAATACCATGCAGTAAACAGTACACCAGTATTCCAGGCAGAGGCAGCGGTGTGGACACACAGAAAAGCTTCCCCCTGCACACACACACCGGATCGCTGCAGTTCCACCCCCGGTGGCAGCTAATAGCAATCCGCTACAGAAATCCAATCGTTACGTCGTGCAGACACTTAAAACAAGCTCAGTACCGCCACCAGTTATTGAAAAAAAAGGAAATACGGTTCATCCGTCCCACTTTCAGGCCATTTTCTAATACAAATCAAACACTTGCTGCTCCCTTCCTCCATTTGTCTTTCTTTCTGGGCCTCTTTGCATAACCCATCCATTACGTTCACATGAAATATGAAAAGGCAATATCCTCTCTGTGTTTGTACTGAAGCGTAATGCGATTGTGTTGTCATTTATAGGAAATAATCGCAAACCTCTCTTTCATTTTCCAGTTCAAATAACCATGAAAAATTAGCCCGCAATGTCAGGAGGGACAACAAAGGAAAGCGTGCAGACTATCGCTTCACCACCGCGCTTGACATTTCTCCTTAATAGGAAAATGTCTGGTTGTTTCTATCTTTCTTTTTTCCTTACAAATAAAGCCTTTTCTCTTTCTTAATTAAAAAGTTCTGCACTTTGATCTGGAGAATCTCGCCTTGCTCACTCTCTTTAGTGACAAAGAGGCGTTCGGGTCGACCCAGCGTGAAGTAATTGAGCAGGGGGGTCATCGCGAACCCCCACACACAATCTCCCTCTGTAGTAGCTACAAGCATGTAATGGCCACTAGCGAGGACTGCTGTCGCCATACTGGGGTCTGGATCTCTGCGCCAAGCGTTCTGCAGCCGGGATAAATAATTCAGGAGCCGTCAGATGCAAGCAGCAGCCTGGCCTCTGGTCTCAGATCAGCTGATGGTCACGTATCTGATAGAGAGCCTTTAACAGACCCAGCGGATCTCAGATCAGCGGTGAACCACTGCTCTTTTCATGCCGCGAGACGCCCAGACACTGCGGGGCTGCACTGTCTCGAATGTGCCTATTTACAGTGAGAAACAAACTAGTGGTAATTGGATTGCTATCCGTGAAAGCTCTATAATGACGCTTAATAGACATGCATTGTTTTTCTGCAGTAATTATGCACAACATGATCAGCCCCATCTCCATTTTCTGATGTAATTACTATAGATATGTTTATCCAGCTGACAATTAATATTTGCGCTTGTGTGTTTTTTGCATGAGTATATGCCCTGGTATATGTATGCATTCTGACAGCCCAAGTAAAACGTTGCAGCTATTTCAGAGCTTATGCCAAATGAAAGGAAACGCTCATTTTTTCATAATTAAAGTCGCACTACATTCTCATTACCGGGTTGCAGAGCACATTTTCATCTAGGAAATGATGTGGTGAAAAGTGCAAATAGCAAACTGAAAATTTACAGCACTTACGAGAATCTAGGACTCTTTCCGTATGTTAAAAATAGCGATCTGTGGCAGATAAACATTAGGCAAATATTAGGCCAGCCTGGGGTCTTTACAGGGCCCATTCACTGAAGGCTTGATTGAGAATACAAAAAAAAATAAAACCAATGAAATATGAAATAACACAGCAGAATTACTTCAGTATCATAAACTAGACGATTGTTTTGATTTCAATACACACAGCAGTCCAAATTCATCAAACGTACTGGTGGGCGAAGATAATTTTTGTCACGTCGAGACAAATGAGGTGCCCAAGGAAGCGGAATACGAACATGACATAACGCTGCTCAAAAGTATCTCTCCTTCCTCTTGTCAGTTTATTTATTTATTATTTCTGTGATTGCAAATTTACATATTTCTAAAGGAGGATTATAGTTTGTGATGCATATAATGAGATTTCCCCTCAAAAAGCTAATGAAAAAAGACTCATCTTATGCAATTAGCTGGGGCTTATTTATTCTGCTCCTGTAATGTATTAATTCATTATCGCATAATTCGGGCATTATTTATTTATTTGATTACGTGCACACCTTAAAGCCTTAATTACAATGGAAACTGGGGAGGTCGAGGGAGAGAGGCGACGCACCAGCTCAGCTATCAGTCGATCTAGTTATCCATTTAATCTCGAGAGTATATCCATCCAATCTCTTATCAGCAGCCTCTAATCTCAGTCTAATCAGTTTACCAATTTGCTGTATGGCGACTGGCACACTGGAAAGAAAGGACTCGAAAACATTCTTTGAAAAACATTTGGCACAGATGACGCCCAAAATCCTGTCTTTTCCATCGTTTCCTTTCCACTCTCCCCTCGCTCTTTACTTCATCCCTAATGACGAGCAGAGGCAACAGTTCCACGGTCAGTTTGGTTGTATTCAGCTCCAATAGCGTGGGTCACATGTCAAGTGGGCACACTTCATTTCTTTTCTATTTTCTCTCGCACACCATTTACACTTTTAACTACAGCCGCACGGCACCCGGGACTTCATTTTAAGCCAAGCTCTGAGACCTTCCGTGCTTTTACAGATATTCACAGTTGTAAATTTCTCCCAGAGTGTCTCTGTTTTGCACTTCCTCCCAGTGCAGCCCTTCACCCCTGAACGTACATACACCTCGGCTTCATTTAGAACTAGCCATGAGATTTCGACTTCCTCTGACGCATGTCTCGAGTCAGTCTGTACAGACAAGGGCACGTGGTGCGGTGTAAAGTTTGAGCGCTGTGTTGTGACGGGCTCCTGGAGAGGGGAACAGAAATGATTACAGTCACTCCTGTTACTCAGCGAGTTATCTTTGGCTCAGGGAAAGAGAAGGAAAAGACTAGAGATTCTAAAGAATCTTACTCGAACATGCATCAGCTGCTTTAAAATAACAGGGAGGTAAAACACCCATTTTATTTACTTACAATATACATATCAAATCAACAGATACCTGCTGTTTATGTGTCCTCTACAGCAAAGTAAATGTATACAATTATAATAACGTTTATTAATAATTGATATTTAATATTAATGTTTATATCATATCATTTTATATATATATATATAACACATCATAGAATTATTTATAATTTATATAATACTATTATAAAATACTAAAAAAAGGACATTTTTACATCAAACTTATTTTTATAATAAGCATGCCTTCGATTCAGTGTTTATATATTAAGTTTAACATTTATTTATTTTATTTTAATAATTTTGGTTATAGTAAACAAGTAGCAGGAAGTCATTTTCCCCCCCCTAACAAGAATTAGTTGTAATCAGCCTCAGTTTTACCCTTAACAGGGCTGAAGATCCACATCTAACAAAATGTAAGATAAATCGTGAAAAAAAAAAAATGCTTGTGATGCTGATGACGTAAAGTTCAAGTATGTGTGGTTTATGCGGCTATAAGGAGAACCAATAAAAAACAGTGGCTGATGGGCTCATCAACCAGGCGAGCTAAATATTCTTATTAATTTATGCAGTGTGAGAGGAATGCTTGGCCATGCAATTAGTATTACTTTCCAACTTTCAGAGGAAACTGTATGGCTAATGGTCTCAGGATCAACTCAGCAGCATTTTGTGGAATGAAAGGTTAGCCTCTGTGTGTGTGTGTGTGTGTGTCTCTGTGTCTTCTTTGTGCTGACTTTGCAGCGCGAGAGAGAGAGAGAGCAAGAGAGATCCTGCTTGTCACTGGTCTCTCTTGGGCAAGCATGGGATTAACTATTATTCTGCTCCTTTGAAACCACTACTGCACCTAAATTGGTTCCAGGGTTTTCCACCAATCCCTTCACCAAATTCTGCAATCGCTGGCCCGTGCTGCAACTTCCTGCTTTTATTTACAGAGCTCCTGTTATTGCTGTTTTTATTGTTGCTGTTGATGTCGTCCCCGCTGTGGAGGCTTGGAGCGGAAGACTTCTCTCTCTAATTAGCCAGAGTTCTGTCTCATTGAAATGAGGGAGCAGGTAGCTCATATTAATTATTCATCCCACAGGTAAACATTGGGGCGGCCATGCCTGATGAGTGGACTGAAAAGATGAGCTGGGTGAAGCCACTAACTAATACAGGCCTCGCCACCGGGGGCTGCAGAGAGGAAAATAAACAGAGTGCATTAGACGCTAAAGAATCCTTTGCACTTTTTTAGTTGAAACAAAACAACGGCGCTTCTAATACCTCCAGGAGCAATGAGGTATTAGAACGGGACAGTTGCCTAAGCGCGGGTTTCACGGCGGGCCGACTTAGGCTTAGGCTGCCTCCGCTTTCAAATTAAGCCCAAATTGCACATTCATTCTGTTTTCCTTTATCCAGAACCAGATACAAGCGGAAGCCTCATCCCAGATCCTCTTTTTTATGCTTTTTTTCTTTTCTCTCTCTGTTTGAGCTCCAGTAAAAACAGCCTCGCTTGGCTCCAGCCAGGACTGGCGGCCTCATGAGAAAGCTGTGATAAGAATTCATTTCTCCCAATTATGTGCTCTTGTCCACTGCTTCAGTTCATCAGTTCAGTGCAGCCAAGTCAATGAAAGGGCTTGTAATGAAGCAATCAGATGCAGCCTGGCTCCCAAGGCCCCGGCCTTGGCTCCAGGCTTCCCGAGCAGACCAGGCCGTCCAGCGGGGGGAGTCGGTTCTTGCACAGACCGTCTGTGGTTTTATAACGATTGCAAGAGCAAGATCAGCAGATCTTCCTTCTAAAAATGGGAGAGTCATATCTCAGTTCTGGCCTCTCTCAGATGGTAAAGATTGAGAGTGTCCTAAAAAGGGATTGTTCACCCAAAAAGAATACAATTATATAATTAATTACTCACCCTCATATCGTTCCAAACCCATAAGACCTTCGTTCTTTGGAACACAAATTAAGATATTGATGAAATCCAAGAGCTTTGGGACCCTTCCATAGATAGCAAGGGTGCTAGTAGTAAATGACAGAATTTTTGGGTCGTCTAAACCCTTTTAAGATAAAGGTCTTGTCAAAAAGCCTATTCTGTATGTATTCTGGATTCTAGCTATGGCTCTGGTTCCTCTTTTATTATTAACCTTAAAAAACTTTCAGCATTTTACAGTCCGCTAGGCAAAAACCATTATCGTTTGCAAGTAATGGCAAAAAATTGTGTCTTAGCGGCTAAACTGCACAATGAATTGATAGCAGGGTCATCACCTGTGGCAGTGTGTTGTGTTAGAGAGGTTTAGAGAAGAAACTATATCCAGCCAAACTTTCTCTTTCTTCTTTTCACAGCTAACTCTCACCCTCTCACTCTCTCATTTATTTGCCCTCTCCCCTCTCAACCTCTTCTGCTCTGTCCCCGTCCAACATGTGGAAAGCATTACAGGGAGTCAGGGAGAGGAATGCATGTGTTGAATCATAATATGGACCTTAAAGTGCTGGATTCTGTTTTCCTTTGTCTCGTAATGCTGTGAATGTTCTACCAAAATTAAAACGAGGCCTGTTTGATCCGTCTCATATCATGCTCTACTCCTCAAAAGGGAGAGGAAGTCAAGGTTACCAAGCTATCACAGATGTACTCATAATTTGCTTTCGGGTAGGTTCATGGTTCAACTGCAGGGCAGAAAACAAGGTCAACATGTCCTCCTAAAACAACACTCAGTGCTGTTCAGCTGGGTTTTGGGGCCGTGACAAGTGTAACACTTCAAATAAAGCAACAAAGAGAGTATTTTCCTTCGAAAGTCACCATTTGCAATGCATTTTACTTTTGTAATGTGACACATTTACAAGCGATGCCATACTTGTGGTCAGAAAAGTGGTCAGAAAAAGAACAAATATTGATAATTTCAGCTGACCAAGCTTTGTAAACATTCGTTCCGCTCTAAAATAGAATTAGGAACTAACAAAGACTGGTACTAAATCATACTAAAATCTACAGGAAAAAATGGCTCTCCATCTGTTTGTAGCAGCCTGTTCTAGGTTTGGAAGCAGAACCCTTGGTTGGATTCCACCTGACAAGAGCGTCTCTACAAGCGCCAGTCATTAACCTCCAGAGCAGGCAGCTGCCATGTGATGTAGTGTGCTCACCCAGCTGCAGAAGGGCCCTATTGATCCTGTGCTTACTTGGTGCCTTCCTGGATGTTTATAATCAATATGCAAATGGCCTGCGGCATTGATTCAATATTAATTTTCAATTAGAGTATCCTCCGGGGGTCTGCTAGGGTCAATACACAACCATTCAGAGTGCAGGCTTGAGCAAGTTGCAAGAATTGACATTCCTCCACCACCGAGACACCTTACTTACTGTTTATTTGGTCTGCCCCGCTGTAAGCACCGATTAGGAGTATAGGTTTCAGTCTAAGAGATGGATGGAGCACCCGCCTCTCTTGTTCCTATCTCTCCTGCTCCCTTTCGAATGCTGCGTTTTACTTTTTTCAGTCAATTCGGTAGGAAAGTCAGATCTCTTTAATATCTGAATAGTTTCTCCTAGACACTAATGAAAATAAATAGAGAGCAAATGGAGATGTTTGCTCGAGTTTACTGCACACCCTTTTTTAAAGCAACGATTTCCAGCCGTTCTGACTTAAAAGTCTAACACAATGTTCAAAGATTTTCCAGCTGTAATTAGGAAGAAGCTGATTCCTTATATATTGAATTAACAACATGCTTAATAATAATAATTAGAATAATAATATAACGCATGATAAATTCATGATACATTTTATGTTCTATTACAAAAAATGTTTCTTCAAATAGTTTTGGGGTGGGACATAAAAGGGAAATATTATTTCATCTTACATTTTGGTTCTAAGTTTTATTTCTTTTTTATTACATTTGTAAATACTCTTTTAATTCATCTTGCAACTTGGTAGAGAACCACTGGATTTTTTTTCTTTATTTTTGGCATATTTATTTTGATTCATTTATTTAGTTATATATGTGTATATATATATATATATATATA
>JAUYWG010000040.1:26502720-26579739 GCA_034779775.1 Enteromius afrohamiltoni
ACACACACGCAAATATTTTCCTGTAAGGAGTTTTAGGACATTGAAACTTGAACACTAAGAACGCCATTAGGTCTCTTGAGCCATGAAAGAGCAACCTCCGAGCAATAAAACTGTCCTCTGGGATGTTTGCACATCCTAATTCCCTGAGTAAGCTTTCAGACGTGATAGTGAATGTGCCATTTCATACTGTATCTTTGTGATCTGCTGGCAGCCTGGCAAGAGTCCCCACTTCCTGTCCCCAGACACTACACGAAACATGCAAAACATAACACGTTTTACACCCCTCGCATAATCTCTCACGCAAAAACAAATACATAATTAAGGATGACCTCCATAATTTATGAAACACAATGAGACATACACACAAGCCATCGCAGTGCCAGCTCTCACATTCACTTAAAGTGCATAAATTCATTACAAGCCCTTGGGAGGCAGAACCATAATGGCAAATAAAGCAAGATTACCATCATTTCTGTGAGCTGTCCTCTCTTTCCAAATTCAGTCTCCTTTCCTGTCCCTTTTTCTCAGTGAGATTTACAATGTCCCACCTTATCTACAATATCTATTCCTGTGGTAATAACCTTTTCTTGGATTAAAAGAAGAAGAAGAAGAAGAAAAAACTTACTTTTGCTACATCAGTCAAGAAGGGCAGGGGGGAGGGGAGGGAAAAATGTCCTTTGTTAAAATGGTGTAGCCTGATAAGTGAGGTAATGGATTCCAGGCAGGACTGGTCCTGCTCTTCAATGTGAAAACAATAGTATTGATTTATAAGCGTGTTGTGTTTCCTGTACAGACCGGGTGTCTATCAGAGGCCCTTTGATTGAGTGCTCGGGATTGTCACTCTGTCTACACAGCTGCATTGAAAAAAAAGAGAGGTTACTGGCAAAATACCTCCACAATAGGCAGGTGAGCGATTATGTCATTGAAGAAGAACGTGATTCGCGTTTAGCTCTGTAACCCGATATCTGTTCGTAAGACACACACGTCTCTTTTAAAGCAGAACGCTGCAACGTGAACATTTACTAGGGCTGATATCACACTTCAGCAATGTTTCATCACATGACACTGATCATGCGTGTAGTTGTAGGACCTGTTTTAAAATGTGCTAATTTTGTGGAAGTGAGTATAAGTTGATGTTATCAAATTTAGAGTTTTACAACTGTTTATGCACTCATATTTTTAGATGTACATGGTTTGGACACTACCATGATGGTGATATTGTGCGGGGTTTTTTAGGCACCATGGATCTAAAAGTGTTTCTTTACACACTGCTGCTGAATCTATGTACCACGGTTAAAAAAAAAAATAAATAAAATAAATATATATATTACGACTAATAATATGGACCTTACCCCAAAAGTTAACATTTTTGTATGTACTGGACTGCCATAAACCACTGTTAATAAATATGTCATACAATACTATGGTCATCTGATAGTACATCATCTGACACTATTGCTTCCATAATGATACCGCCACAGAACTTTTTATAAGGATGTTCTGCGAGTCAGGGCAGCGAGCAATAGGAAAAGAAATAAAATGGACAAGGCCTCTTTTGGCTCTTACCAGCAAATGCAGTAGCTGCTCTAATTGGTTTAGGCTAACATTAATTACCACATTGCTCATTAATGGATGAAGCCTTTATTGGTTCCATTGATCAGCAGGACTTGTTAGCCATCATCCTAAGCAATGGTGGATGTAACAAGCTTACATATTGGCATATCAATTAATGCAATCAATTCCTGCCGAGCAGCTGCCATTCCTCCCTCCCTGGGCCTAGCATTCGCTCCCTCTTATCCCCATCATTCCTTCGGACAGGCCAGACAACAGCCTGATGTCATCCAGGAATAAACCGAGATGTTCCCTCATTTGTGCTTAAAAGGAAGTGTTGGCTTGCTTGGCTTAGACAGAAAGAAGTAGAGAGGTGAATATATATATATATAGGTAAATAAAAAGACCAAGTTGGCCATCTCAGATTGGTATTATTCCAGTAGTAAGTCTAATTAAGCTTTAGTGCCAAAAAAACAGTTATGTAATAGGAACATAAATTTGGTCTCTTCCTTTCTTTTTTTCTTGTCTGTTTTCGCTGATTTAAGCTGAGTGAGTTTTTTGCCATTTAAATTAACGATGATCTTTATTAATTATCAGAAGTACATAATAATTTATTTTTCTCCACCACTGTAGTTCATCTAGAAAAGACAGCCATACACTGCGACATCTGGGCAGACAGACGGCACTAAAAACGGAAATAGCATGGGGAAATTCTAACCACTATTTCAAGACTTGTTGGAATGTTCAGTAGGATTACCTGTAACCTTTACAATGTCAAGAGGCACATCTGAGTGAGATCATCCTCACCGCTGTGAAACATGTGCTACGTTCAGTCCTAGAGCCGCTCCTTTCCAAACTTCCCTCTTTCTTTTTCTAATTGAGATCAATGTTGCTTTTTAAGACACATTGATTAGCACTTAAAATCCTCTCTCTATCACCCAGGGTTCTACAGGGAATGCAGATGTTAAATATTACAACAGCATGTTGGACTAAAACACCATGTTCTTGAAGAAAAACAAGGGTAGAGGACAAAGGAAAAACAGCACATGATAGGCGGACATGCATCACGACAAAATGGAGGGATTTAATGGCAGGTGTGCAGCACTTCATTTGCCTAATAACAAATCATTTGGATGGCGAGAAAACAGAGCGTTATATCACCTGCAAAGGACCTTTTACAGGAAAAAACCTTGCCGGTATTACAATGGAAGTTGCTCGGCTGGCGCATGACACCTTGAAAGTAGATGATTTGAAAATCTTTAATAGGTTATTTAAGCCAATCACTTGAGCTACACATGCCATGTGTCTAAACAATGCGGAAATAATGATGGCAGGGCAAAGCTGATTGGCTAGTGAAACTCTCAACTCTTCACCAGCGACTATAAAAAATATAATTAATATATGTCTGTAATAGTCTGTAATAATAATTTAAGTTCATTTTATACTTGTAGAGCCCTCCAACAAAGACACTTACGCACACACACACACACACACACACACACACAAATATATATATATATATATATATTTTTTTTTTTTACAAAACAAATACAAATCATGGTATAATAGGCTAATTAAAATATTAAGGAGTAATTATATTACATTATATATTGCAATTTCTTGTAATTGTTTTGTAAGTTCCTTCCATTTCCCTCTCAAAGCCACTTGAAGCATTATGTGGAACACTGGTCAAATGTTGCACGTCAAATGAGGTTGTCCTAAGAAGACGGGGAATCCAAGCTTCCCTAGAGTCCTATTAAAAGAGAGACTCATTTTGCAGGAGTTCATCTGCCCGAGTGGCTCATTCACTTTTAAATGACTCAACTGGCACATTTCTCCACACAGCCATGACAGCCCGACCCAGAGCACAGCGTCCCAGAGGCATCTTCCAAATATGCTCCGTTCCCTTTAACTCATACTACACATACAGTATCAGAGGCTACAAACAAGATTCCTGAAAAGCATATTTGAAACTTGAATAAGAGCTAGCACAAAGGTTAGTGAGTTAGTGCACTCACACGCAGCCAGGCTTCCAGAGACATTTTGACATTAGACAAGGGCACTGTTGAGGCGGCTCAGATGTGCAGATCAAGGTCAGAGGAACAAGTGATGCAAAGGGAAAGGCTGGATTCAGACTAGTTTGCCTACGAAAGCATATGCACACAGGCGCTTCAGAGGTGCACCCAGTCACTCGCACACTCCGTGTCCTTCAGGCAGCTCCCCCAGACTCCGTCCCCTGGGCGACACGTAAGTGGGCTGAGCAATTAACAATTTCATGCTGATTGCCTGAAGCATGCTTTTCTATACCATAAAGATAATAGCATGAAGGGCGCCACGTTCCCCCCTTACAGTCTAGACCCCCCCACCCCCACTTCCAATCCCTACCCATACTCCCGACCGCCTCCAATCCTGCAGTCCCGTGTGATGCACTTTCCCCATTCATTGAGTCCTGAGCGTGCTGCCTGCTGGCTTCATTACAGACGCTCTACACTCAGACAGCACATTTAAGAAAAATATAGAAAGGACTCCCTGAAGAGTAAACAGGTTTGATTATTAAAGGATGTGAAAAAACAGGGGGAAAAAGATGAGATTCTCAGTCTCCCACTGGCTTCGGGTGATTTGAAAGTCTAATTTGGCCACAACACAACAGGCGTACAGGTTGTACAAAACAAACCACCTCAGTTGCCATGATGCACTGAGCATGCTCTGTGCGGAGGGGTGGTGACAGACCCATCATCCGCTGCCATTGGAGGCCGCCTGCATGACAGCTCACGACGGCAGAAACTGTGCTAACCGCTGATTCCGATCAACCTCTTCACAATATCCCACGTACGAGATGCACATCAAAGTGTAGCGAAGACTAGAGGCAGGAAGCTAACTGTACTCTTGTGGTATCGTCTGGTGGTGAAGTGACAATAAAACGGGTGCATCAAAAACGCGTCTTGCGTGTTGTGTGCCTGTCTCAGGGGTTTCGAAAACCGTTAAATACGCACACACGTGTTTGGACCGAGTCGTTAAAATGAACAGAGGTGATTTTCAGAGAGTCACCCTTAATGTTCAGAGTGACGGGTGTAAATAAGGATATGGCAAAAGATAAACACTACATACCAACCCACGCACAGCGGGCACTGCTAATGAACACACAAACCCTTTCCTAGACAGTTCACGTGCCCCGAACACTCATTTCAGTCTAAAATCGCTAATGATATTTCTGTGTTAATGACGGCCTGTTTTTAAAGCAGCAGCTGCTCTGCTCATACTGGCAATTGGAGGATTTATTTATTGATTGTTTAATGTTATGACCAGAAAAGGGAAATTAATGAACTTGAGACACAGATGAAAATCAAAACAGTGCGAGTGAACATTAAACAAAAAAACAAACAAAAAAAGAGATTGATTTCTTCGCACTAAATGGATAGTACATTTCCTTCATGGTATACAGTGTCGACTTGCCCTTCGTTGTTGTTTCTTTTCTTTTCTCTTCCCAATTAGATCTGCCAGTAAAAGGTAATAAGGAAAATAAATTCAAGAATTGATTAAAATATAATAATAAATGCTTGATTGCATTTTGCGCTGATAGAGTGCAAGTTCCTGATCCTCTTCAGTATTCAAATGACTGCATTAGAAACGCTCCCAGGAGTGATGAGGGAACAGGGGAAGGAATTGGGAAGAGGGGACAGGATGCAAGAAAAAGGTAATGATGGAAACCTGCCTAATGCATTTTGCACAAAAAAGTCACAAGAGCTTTCGGAAAATGCCAAGCTCCAATCTGATTCGCTGGCTTTCACTACTTTGCATTAACCAAACTCACGTTTGGTCACTTTACCTGTCAAACGGCTGCTTCCTGTGAGAATAAGGTGCAATTTCGATCCAAGCTTCATGCCCCATTCATTTAAAGTGTCAGGATGTTACTTTGCATCCTCAGGTGATCATGTCTTTGAAAGGGAAGAATTACAAAAGGATCCTGCATTGATGTGCGCAATGCACCCCCTCCCGTCTTGTTTCTCTCTGCCCCCCCATTCCACCCCACCACACCATCTAAATTGCAGTCACAACCCCCAGCTCGTAGGGGATGATAATTGCAGACGGCCAATAAATTACTACTGCCTCCACATCAATTATAAGCATCACGTCTGGCAATGAGGAAAATGAGATCTTGTGACAAATTTCATGAGGCTTGGCTGCCCAGCAGCCTTTCTTAACATGCTACAGATAGCAATCCCTTATCTAGTCTCTGTAATGGGGAGCTACGGATAGAGAGATGGAACAGCAGCCATTTAATTAAAAAGCTGGGTGGTGGTGGTGTGTTTGGGGGGGGGGGGTGATTCAATGTAGGGGCCCAGGAAGAAGACAAAGGCTTTGTCTCCAATACATATTTTGCTGTGCGTTGCCAGTCATCAAGGACCGTGCTTTTGCCGGCATTCGTTTGATAGCCATTCAGAGTGTTTTTTTTTTTCATTCCATCCCCCCCCATGCCTCCAATCCCTTTACCTCTCCCACCTCCTCCCTTCCCCTCTTTTTATGCTGTTATTTCCCAGGGGACCACTGAGGTGCTTGCTCCACCAGGGCTGGTGCAACTCATTTGAGAGGGGCATTTTTTTTTCAGTACGAATGACTGCAGAGAGCGAGCAGACAGACAGTGGCACTGAATGAAATGGGCCCGGCACCTAATTGCGTTCCCACCTGGGAAGCGCGGGTGAAGGTGGAGGCTTCGGCGGATGGAATAGGGAAAGGGACCTGATGAGGATTTATGGAGGACAGGGAGACGGCAAAATAAAACACCAAAAGGAATGGACCCTAAATCTTATTTCCCGCCGCAATATTCATTGCTGTTGCAATCGGGAGCGCTGATAGAGTGTTGCAAAAACGACCGCTGCGTTCAAATTATAGCTGCACTCTCTACTAATATTTAACATCATTAGAAAATCATTAGAAAACCATCATAAAACCTGGGATTATGACTAGAGCATTAAACACAATGATTATTCAGGGTGTTCCTTTTCCCCGCTTTTCCCTCGGAAATGAGATTTCGCTCTCCACGCCTGTGCAGGAGAAAGTAAGAGTATTTCTCATAATTACTACAACATTTGAAAAACATTGGCCTGCATAAATTACTATACCATTATATGATTGTTTTTCATTCCCCCAAAGCAAAGTTCTTAAAGATGGGCTTTTCAGAGAATGACAGCTGCGAGCGGCATTAATGCAATTTCGCCACGAGTGTAAGAGGGCTAATTTAGATATTGCCCACTGACTCCGCTGTTGAATGGCCGTTGTCATTAATATGTTGTTTCTCATTGCGTTAAACTGGACGCACAAATGGCCACGCAGCGACTCTCCATATATTCCGCAGAATTACCTTTCAACAGTAGGGTGATAACGGTATTCGCTGTGCCGAGTTCAAGTTGTGCCGTAATGTAGCTATCTTTCCCTAAAAGATTGCATTTGATGAAAACAAATCTGAAACAACATTATCAAACGCAACTTGCATTTCTTCCTTTTAATTGCAAACATATTCCGCAGCTGTTGCCTTTAAATCATTCGGTTTTTGCTACTCACTGGCAAACTCCAGCAGGATATTACCAAGTATGTGTGTGTGTCTATGCGTATTATCAGTAGCAGTAATCAGTCCAGAGGGAGAGGGCATGTAATGGAGGTTTCCCCAGAGGAGATGAAAGCCGCAGGGCTGAGCGGGTTCACAGGCCTGGGGTCTCTCTCAGCTTCTCAGGCAGGCGGGCCGCTTTTCAGGGGTTTGGTTCACAGAGCTCCCTGCTGAGGAGCAGGCTGATGAAGCTCTTTCCTGCCTTGTCATGTTGCGCAAAGGTACTGACCCCTTGACCCTGCCTTAAAAAGCCCTCCTGGCCAGACTGTGGTGGGGGGGGGGATCTCACAGCATTTGATGGGGAGCATATCCATGTCTTTGCGGAAATAATCTGCGGACAGACAATGAACGCACAGCAGTGGTATGGTTTAACGCCCCACGACAGCCTATAGTAACAGCAGTTGAGTGACGATTGCATCATAAACTAACACACAAGTCCAGAAAGCTCTAAATGCATGCGGGTGCATACACAAGTCAATCATGGGACCTGCGTTTTGTACTCGCGTCCATCGCAACCTTGTGCATTCATGGAAGGTGGACACCTATGGGTGGAAAAAGCCCCTTCCTTTGGACATAGAGGGGGGCTTGGGGCAGGAAATTCTCTTCAGGCAGAAAAAAACGGGAGGTTAAAATAAGAGCAATCCTTGTCAAGGCTTTGAGAGTAATTCAACTGACACTGATGAGAATCAATGCTCCTTTGAATGCATTACTTGGCAGAAACAGGCCTTTTGTCCCTTAAACCCAGCCAGCGAAAAATGATGCCCTTCGAACAATGGGGGAGAGGTGAAAATATAAAGAGCGAGAGACAGGGAGAGAGAGAGAGTGAGAGAGAGAGGTCCCCCCTCCATTCCCTTTCACTGAGCCAAATGGATTCCGAGCACTTATGCATTAATCAATCAATATCTCTCACTGTACATCAACGGAGCAACCAAGTTATGAATGACCTTTCCGACAAAAAAAGGACACTTTAATGTGCACAAGACTACACGTAGCTGAGTAACTTTGGCCCATTTTTTATCACGCATGATTACACCTGCACAAGGCACGGGGCCATTAATAGTGCCCTAAATATGACGAGGTTAGTCATTATTCAATTAGCACAAAAGAAGAGGGCAAGGGGCATATCTGCGAGAGAGATGGGGGATGTCATTCTTTGGACATCCATCTGTCATTCAGTGCTGCCCAGAATGAGTGGACTAACCCAGAATCTTATTTTGCTGCCACTCACTGAGACGACTTTCATATTATTTTAATAGCTTTATATCTTAAGTGTCACATTTGCTCGATTCCTGCTTACTCAGAGCAAAAAGCAGGGTGCTAAGTCATACCACATTTACATGTAGCATCTGTGAGAGGATCTTATATGCTTTAAGAGCACTTCTTTTGTCGCGATGTTCAAGAGCTAATTTAAAGATGGCTCCAATCTTCAGATAAAAGACGACTGGAGCAGCTTTCGCACTTGAGAGGAATCACTCACAGAGCCGAGTCTGTTTATGATCAAGTACAATGTCACACTATCATTCGGCTGGTCAGTCAGATACAGTTAGGACTCGAAATGACTTGGAGCTCGGCCATTTGGACAAACAAGGCGCCCTATGCCTTCTGAGGGTTTCCTCTGTCAGGCGGAGCCACTTGAAAGTGTTTGGGTTGAACTTTTTTTATCTTAAAGAATAATAAAATCAGCAGTGAAGTGCTTTTAATTATCTGCTCATCAGTTATTACTAGTCGTAGTCCTTCCCCCTCACGTTCCCTGGATGGGAGTCGAGCGGTTTTAGACTTAGGAAACGAAATCTTTTGTGGCCGGGAACTCGCTCTGTATTGATGGTGAGAGCGGCACTTAACTCTTTGAGCAATCAAAACTCAATCATTTCTCATTAAAATCCCGAACGCCTGAAATCAGATAACATTTGGGGAGAGACTCGGGCTTCGTCCGAGAAATGGATTTCTGGGAAAAAACTTTCCTGGAGGTGGGAAACAGCGAACAGACAAAGCCCAAAAGAATTTGCCTTTTTCATGGGTCCGAATAAGAAAAAAAGGGTGCATATATAGGATTTTGACATGGGGGACTTCTGTTTCTCAGCCACCCTTTTTTTGGGGCTCTGTTGGGGCGTGGAGGTGAAGCACGGAGACAGAGTGGAACGGACAGGAGCTGACTGCACAGTGAAGCTGAGAAAAGAAGAGCCCAGGCCAGGAGCACAAATTAATGCTATTGTGAGTCTGCGCACAATAGGGCCTGCGAAGTGACTGCGAAGACCCTTAAACAAAGGAGACATCGCTCTTTCCTCCCTTCCCAATTAGATTTTCTCACCCATTTTACATTACAAAAAAGGCCCCATTTTTGCCTAATTCCTCCCTGCCACTGACACGGGCTCCTCGGAAACTAAACGAGGAGCAGATTAGCGGCACGCATGGCATGATTGACAGCGACCTGCACGTTCATTCGGACACCTATGCGGTGGCTGCATCCCAAACCATGAACCCTCCCTCTCTCTCTCTCTGTGAGCGTCTCCACCTCTTTTACAACTGTGTGTGATATTCGGCAAATACACGCAAAAGACACATTTTAAAAAATGTCTCCTCACTTCATTTTGACTGTGGCCTGAGAAATGCTACGTACTATTAATATATTACACTCTGCTAATAATCGTTTGAGTCTCTAGGCTGTGCTCAGCGATAAACAGAGGTTCGCTGTATTATTCATTGTTTGTTGATGTGTCTGGTTGGCGCTGGTTTAAATGACTGACACCATGGGAATGGATTTTAAAATTGAGGGACTAGTAGATGCGATGAGAGTATGTGTGTATGTGTGTGTGTACAGTATGTTTTCTTTAATAGGCACGGGTTGGCTTGTCATCTCTATGGCTGCTCCACAGCATTGGCTCATTAAGGACACAGAGCGGAGTGATTCTGGTAAGTTCATGCTAATTTCCGTCCCCGTCTGCTCAACCACCCTTCGGAGACACTATTAGTGCCTGTTTGAATATTCAGATAAGCAGGGACCAGAGACACACAAATTAAATCCCTTTATTCTGATTTAAGTCCTACATTGGGCTCCATCTGCACCCCCTACATATGGGCAACAGTAAAGACAGAGGGCAAATATGGAGCGAGTGAGAGAAAACAAGGCTCTCAAGAGTGTTTCTGGCATGCTAACCGCTTGCATGAGAGGTACGAAACTTATGAACATTATAAAACTTAATATCTAGTGATAAAAAAAAAAAAAAAACTCATTTCTAAAGAGCTGCAAAGTTTTAAGGACGTATGGGCTGATTGCTAGTCCTTCAGAATGAGAGGAACTCTAAGGAAGTCTTCAAAACAGGTGCGTAGAGTCATTGACCATAGAGAATGAGAGGAGAAAAGAGAGGGCGGCTTTTAATAGTGGCACTCGCTCTAATGCAGTGCAACACGGCTCTAAAGTGGGGCCCGGAATTGCGTGTCTTTCCCTCTTGACTGTACGGCACAGCTGAATTGACTCGATACGCAGAGCACTCCTGTACGGTGACTGAGCAGTTAGCATGAAAATTGACCTTTTCTTGCTTTCTGAACTGTGGATTATTCATCTTTAATGCCTTCAATTGGTCAGGGTGACTTGAGCTGGAACCTTCTGACATACTTGCCGTCTTTCCTTCCCTTCTCTGTGTCTTTAAAACTCATTTCTAACCGAAAAAAAAGAAAAAAATGCACTCCAAGACCTCTGTGAATGACCATGCCAAGAATCCCAGTGCAATAAAAAGGGCAAAAAAGCTTGTAAACTGCAGCAAGGATTGGAAATCAACAGACAATGATTGCATATGCAGTAAGCGTTTAACAAGCAACGTGTAAAACAAAGAAAGAGGGAAATTCAGGCTCAGTAGTGCTATTGTTCCGCGGTCTTTACGTAGGGCTGGTAAAATACGGCTAAAATAAAGATGCGATCGCTGCCAAATGGCCATAAATTGACACCGAGGCTTGCAAAAATGACTTTGATTCTTTTCACGAGAGCTCGCCTTTGATGTGCTGTGACAGCAATTCTGACTTTCTTCGTACTTTATCCAGTCGTGGTCCGGCAAGACAAAGTGCTAGAATAAATACACAACATTTGCTTCGCACTGAACGTCTTTGTCTAAAGATCATCAATCAGTGGGCTCAGACCCATCTGAACGGGCTACAGCGAGAATGTGTCTGCTAGCAGCTAATAAAACAGAAATGACAGAGTCCAAGCAGACAAAGAGATAGTGTGAACGCTTGAGACGTCATAAATCTGGCCCAGTCAAACTCCAGGAATGTCCCAGTTTGTCAAAAACAAATAGCAGCTTGTCTCCGACCATTGCTGGGCAAAGGAGCCCTCACATCTGGTCAAACAGACCTCACGATCTGTCAGGAATCTGGTCGAGTCCATTTCGGACAAACGAGGCCTTGAAGGGGCATCGTATTGCCCCAGAAGGCCTCTGCAGCAGTATGCGGGTTAATCAGAAGTCTTTATCAACAACGCTAACCACATGTTACAGTGTGGCTAATCGATAAGCCCTGCGATGGCCTACAGCGTGAGAATCGCTGTTCCTTGCCTGTGAAGTTTTGCCGGGCACATACAAGGAGCGAACACGATGGCATCTTTGTGTAGAATTCCTGCCTTCGCTCCCCTCAAAGACCCCTGTCAGAATACACTAATGTCACATTGATCAGCCGTCTTGCCTTCCCTAACATCTCTCCGTCCCCACTTCTGTCGCTCGCTCCTTCTCTCCTCTGGGCTGTGTGTGAATAATCAAGCGAGGGCTGAATCAATGGCTGCCGGGCGGCTCCACAGGTAAAGGTTAGCAGGGTGGAATATTGAATTATTCCTGCTTCTCTCATCAGTGCCATCTGCTTGGCTGCCTCTAATTGACAGGTCAGAGGGACAAGATGGCTCTCTTCAGTATCTATGTGTGTGTGGGAGCCCAATCTTTGGCGCTCTAGCCGCAAAACAACAGACAGCATGTCTGCGATGAAACGTGCATCTTCCCATCAGCGAGGGATTGTTTCATGTGCCAGTTGCCCTGAAAAGCCACAGCCGTAGAGAGACAGAGAGAGAGACAGAGAGCATTCTGCTGTCAGAGCTGTGTATGTTGAAGACACAGGCAGCTCATCCACAGCCAAAGATCATAGCTTTTGATCTTTTGCTTCCTCTCTAGAGGGGACAAATCAGCTTATTAAAAAAAGACAAAAATCTAAAACTTTCACCGTCTCTGATCGACGATGGGAAAACTCTCAATCCCTCTGTGTTTTTTATAGCCTGTGGTCACACCAAACTGATGAAACTCTAACTGAGGGAAAAATCACCCGTCTCACTGAAGTAGCAGCGTGGCATCAAATGCCAAATCTGAGAGCAGCTAGAAACCCATTGGCTTCAGTCTCAAGTGTAACTGACATCCATAACTAGAAGAAAAATCTATATGAGTGTACATCCAGTCATTTCTTAACGTCTGACATACAGCAGATCACTGCATGATACTTGGAGTAGAGCTTTACACTTAACACTACATTTATCTCTATTGATCAGATTTTAATTATAATGTGTGTGTCCGTGCACGTGTATAGAAGCATATTTTAAAGGTGATAAAAGTGACCCTGGACCCTGTGCAAAAATGTTCTTCAAATGAAGTCCTTAGCAATGCAAATTTCTAATCAAAACATAAATCTATAAATATACAAAATATCTTCATGGAATATATCCTAATGATTTTTGGATCATTTTGACCTATAAAATGTATTGTTGGCTATTGCTACAAATATAGATTGTACTTATTTTTTGGTAATTTTAATACTGAAGCATTTCATTTTGGAGGATTTGGAAAATAGATTTTGGATGCACAAATTACAGTCTGCAGGTGATACTAATAATCTCAAAGCGGTCAATAATTTGCATTTAAAAAAGAACATTATACATTGGTCTTATCAACTCTCTTCATGTCATCTGCTGTTTCTCCTCCAGCCGCACATTTCTGCTTAGCTGCAGTCAGCTTGGACACATGACTGACAGTTCCTGTCCTCTGCGGTCTCAGTGCCCTGACTGACACAGGACGAGCGCGAGCCTTCAGCCTGCCACCCGAAACCCTCGCGCCCCGCTCACGCTCCCCACCGCAGCCTCCAGGCCCCGGAATAGAACTCATTAGCACGTTTGGTAAGTACAAATGAGATGACTGCCTCCTGATGGACTGTCTATCTTTTGGATCAGCTTTCAGGGAGAGTGTCTCGTAATGACGGGTGAAGAGAATGAAAGAGGGGGAGAGAAACTAATATTATAATGCTCTCTGTGCTCACTCCGGGCAGTGCACCTCACAACGGCCTGAAATGGAGGGCCCTGAAGTGGTCTTGATGACAGAGGAGGCCTCTTTCACCCACACGCAGGATCCCACTGTGGCTGTGTGAACACCCACATGCGTGTTAATTGGGTGTCTGTGAGCATGTGAGTCTGTATACAATACAAATCTGCCGCACTTGTACAATTTACACCCTCTTATCATCTCCAGATGGAAATGGAGCAAAGAAACAGGCTCCCTTTTAAACATGCAGTGCTCGACATATACACATAAACTCACATACGTGCTTCTTCGAGGGCCCTCAATTTGACCCAAGCCCCTCTTAGGGCAGCTAGTGGTCAGAGCTATTCGGGTCCGGCCAGTAAAACAGCAGCAGAAATTGCCACGCAATCCGCTTTGATTCACAGACAATCCCAGAATAGCAATACCGCTTCTTGGTCAATTTGCAGTAGCAGGATGGGCCAGGGAAGGAATTTATACAACGGCTGTCTATAAACCAACCGGCAAAGAAAAGACTTCCTTGTGTGAGCTTGGCGCGGACATATGCCCAACGTTGCGCTGAGTGGAAAATCCATAAAGCCATCACTTAGGCTCTTTAATAAAAGGGCCAGTTTCATTTTAATATTTTTAAAAATGAAGGGTAATGCATTTATGAAATTCGTGGCACGCTCAGCGGACTAAAAACAATTTCCTCTGCTAGGCTGTGCCCTTCAGCTGCGGATTAGGGGACAGACGTCCGAGAGGAGCCGACCCGAGGCCCTCCAGGCCCTTGCCAATCCAATCGCTTCCCCTCATCTCTACCAGCAATACCAGATTTTATTAAAAGAAGCCTCAGTGATGTTTGTAGCATGAGTAGTCCTATCTTTGCTCAGATGTACCATGGCATGATCGGGGCGTGGGGGTCGTGGTTAGCGGCTATAATATCCTGTTTCGGGGAAGGTTTACTTTGCATTTTAACAAGCATGTAAAAAGAATAGGACATTCCAGGCCCGGCTGCTGTCTGCAGGGCTATACGGGGCCCCGGGTCCAGACGCGAGCCTTGCCCTGGATAGTCCTAGCCAGCCTTCATAGCGCCTCTTCCCCCGCGGAATGCACATGCTTTATGTGCTTCATGCAGACATGTGGCCCCAGTCAATAAGAAACAGACACATACAAATGCGCACACACACAAATACACATCTCTCTTATCACAGAGTGCCATTCCAGTCCAGTAATAATAAAGGTAAGGCCTTTTTAACACTGCTCGACTCTCCTCTCGCTTGACATTTCCTGTCCGTCATCCAAGGGCTTTAGTAAGTAAAGCAAAGAGCCCAGCAAACATCCAGCATTTGCTTTAATAATGCATCAATCTGTGCATGCAATGTAATTTTGCATAGTAGCTGATATTATTCACATGGATTGTAGATGGAGGAGAGAGATGCGATTCTCAGAGGGACAGGCAGAAACCGAAACCCTATTTTGTAAAAAATGATGCGTGTCCTGGTCTAGGCAGTGAGAACGCAAATCTAGTTTAGGGGCCAGTGACATACAACAAGTGTGTTAATTAAAAAAATTTATATAAAAAATAAATGTAATAAAATAAATACATGAAACTACATACATACATATATATATATTGCAATTATAATTAAATTTATAATTTTAATTCAAAAATTAAAAAACACGCTCATCAGAGAAGAGGTGTGTTCAAGTCATTGTAAGTATGAATTTCATTCTTTGGATACACCAACAATAACAACAAGAAGTCATGTCATTGACCCTTGGATCGGTCAAAGTCTAGTTTAGATTCTCCAGTGCACTTCCCTCTCGCTTGGGCACTGAGAGGGAGGGCTGCAGTTGGCACGAGAAGCCAAGCAGGCCGCTGTTCCCATGTCTACAGACAGGGATTTCCTGCAGCACGTCATAGTTTAGTGATCACGGCACTGCCATCTGCGACTGAAAAAGATTTACATCAGCAGCTAATCCACAGCGCCAGTGCAATGTGTACGCACTCCAAAACAGCTTTCTCTCCTCTCTCCTACACTCTCCAATCCCACACAAATCTTCCAGACTGGCTGTAAGCAATGCCACCCAAAGGCCTGTAGCGCCATCAAAAAGCCAACTAACCATCTTTCAATTCCACTTACCTCTTTTCTTACTCTCTCTCTCTCCCCTGCATCTGTCAGTCTGCAATGTTCAAAAAAAAAAACTTCAGTCCATTAAGTCTTCTGAAATGAGAGACCCCAATGTGTCATCCAGCTATATGCCCTGGTGAACATCACTCATAAAACCTGTCATCTGCTGCTGTAGTGTCTCTTCCCACACATCATGCTCAGACACACACACACAGGAAGCTGACTGTGTCCGTGTAAGCATGTGTTAGTGCGTGTCGCCTGAGCTTTATCATTTTGGGAGACCCTTCTTGCAGAGAGCTCCTTTGTGTTGTGACTAGCGAAAGGGTTAAGAACGACAAATGGACATCCAGCGAGAGAATGGCATGCTTGAACAGCACATTTTCAACGCGGGGGCAGGAATTAAAACAATGCCTGCCTTTTATCCATGCACTGCTCTAATTGGATGGGAAACTCTGCCGCCTTGGCACTCAGCGGGCGAATCAGAGGGTCAAAAAATACAAAATATGGCACAGAAACCCAGACTACACCACCTGCACTTTCGACCAGACACCACCCCCACACAGATACGTGATGTGTACGTATTAATGTCAAATCTGAATATCTTGTATTGTGTTTGTTATGGGTCTAATAATGCTTAGCTAGCATGTATTCATGGGTGATCGGTTACATTAATCAAGCCTGAACTTGGTTAGTTCTGAGAGAAAACAATATCATAACACCATATGGATCAGAACTGAAAACAACGCTAATCAATATTTCCACAATCAATTGTTTTCATCAACAGCATCTGCTATGGCACACTTTCTCTGAATTAGTGGTATGGATCTTTTTTAAAAATGATCCTCATTGATATTGTTAACAAATGACCAGAAAATGGAATGTGACAGTTCTACAGAGAGAGATGCGAAAGACCTCCCTTAGGGTGGTTGTGCAGCCTTAATTTGAGAACTATTAAAGAGCTGTATCTGTTGGTTAATGCACATGTACTAAGGGCTATTAATTCGTAAACCTCCACACTAATTGTTCTACACAGAGTTTTGAGTTTTAGCTAGCAGCCGCGCCTCCTAGTTCATGTGAACTATCTGCATACTTCATTCTGAACGCTAGACTGATTGAAAAATAGCAGCCGGATTTTACATGCACCAGCGCAGATTGCTTTTTGGCGTTAAAATAGAACTGTCAGGATTTACGAAAGACAGTGAAAAATCTGCGTTGAAAAAAACATGGACGCTGTTATTTTTGTGCATGACCTTTTACTGAATATGCATTCAAACTAACCACGCAATGTGATTTACTAACATTTTACTGGTATTTGCACCATTATTTAACTCCCAAAAAGCATGTCTTAAAGCAGGCCCAAATTTGCACTGCTCTTGGTAGAATGTGGCGGTCATTATTAAAAGCATCTGACTGCATCTGTGTTCGTTAATGTGCTTATTGCTAGTAAATCACATGCAGGATTTTCCCCTCCCATCTGCGCATTTATGGAATTGCGCTCTAATGCTTATTTGCCCTGTTTAGCAAATCTGGCCACAGGTGTTTTAGTCTACATGATCTGAGGTACAATTCACGCACATAGAAGTTTAATATTTAAGTTCAATATAATTCTAATATGTAGGAGTTAGGGGATACGCAAAACTTCTCTGTTTTCTGGCAAAACCACATTGTCATTGCCCAGGGTCGTTGGAAACTCCGGCGTGAAAAAAAAAATGGGAAAGTCGAGCTCTGCTTGGGGAAGAAGCCCAGCACCTAACACCAACAGAGCTGCACACTGCACAGCAGCAGCCAAGGGAATTCTGCTTAGCTGACCCAGAAATCCAGGGCCAGCTTTGTTTTAACAAGCAGGGGAGACTTCTACCACTTTAGCAACTGTGCCTCAACCACAAGAAAGAGCCCTGTGCCTCAGAAGAGCTAGCGGGGAGGAAATTAAATATTACACCATCAGGGAATGGTTTCAGTTGGATAAGGGGGGCAGGACATTAAGAAGTGTAAAGGTGGTCTGGGAGAGGGCGAGGCTGACGGCGATGAGGAATTGGCAATGTTTCGTACTCGCTAATGAAGAAGTATGTTCATTATCAGCATAATTCAAACAAGATGCCGAAGCAGGGAATTGGAGAAGTCGAAGAAGGCCGACATTCTTTATTACACACCTCATTGCATTTAACTGACCTTTAAATATATATATATTTTATAATTTATACATACAGAGTTGAAAAGAGTTGGTACACTTTGGCCCCGCTATTTAAAGGGATGGGACTTGTTTTCAAGCTGAGCAGAGAGGAGCTTGAGTTTGATCCTGCATCCGTAGGGCAATCAATCAGCGTTTCGACTGCAGCCCGCTCCGTTTGGTAAACAGAGCGTCAAAGCCTATTAGAACAGCGGTTCCTCTCTGAAGACCCGGCCTCCCTAACAGAGCGCTCTCATGCCCGATCCTGACGTCACTTAGCAGGTATCAGCTATCAAAGGACAGGGATGCTGGGACCCCCTCTCTCTCGCTCATTCCGTCTGCGTAGGAAACAATAGCTGATAATAAGAGGCAGGCCGGTTCCCTTTTGAGCTGCTGGTCGATTTACACTCACCTTGTCCTTCATCAGCATTTCCCAGTCAGCACTGGGCTAGACCTCAGCCTTAATCACCTACATATTCTCCTCCTCAAGGTACAGAAATTCAATAATATCTAGTCTAGAAAAAGCTAGCAATTAAATACATCAAAAAGCTTGCATGGCCACGCAATCAGCCATCATCAAAGAACGCAGCCATTTCTCACTACAAAGAACATCTCATCTGACTAATCCTGGAAGAGTTTGGAAAAGTTGCGCCACACGGCAGACATAATGTGTTGTTTGTGAGTTGTCGGCTCATTTGACGTCAAGGGGGTACGACTGGATTGCTGCAACTACAAAAAACTATGGTAGAGGGTTGCAAATGTGTGTGTGTGTGTGTAGCGACTGCATGCTGCTCTGCCCACACATCCCTACTGCAAGAGTCATTACCTAACCTCCAACCAGCCTCACAAACAAGGGAATCCATTAACGCACATCAAAGGTTAGCCAAGAAAATATATAAATAAATGCTACATCAACCAAAAAAGAGAGAGAGAATACGAGGGAGAGAGAGAAAACCAGACTTGTTTGTGAACTCTTTACCTCCACCTACCCAGAAACACACTCTAAATCTCCCGCACCCCCACCCTTTTAACCTAAGTGGGCCTTCCTATTGCCTTTGCATGTTCACTTGTCCACTGTACTATAGTCATTAACATATTTGGAGTGCAGCGAGCAGAAAGCTTAATTGTCCTTAATTGCTCGGCTAAATATGTTCTCTAATGATTCTCCTCAGATCTGTGACTGCCTTTTGCGCAATTTCCCGGCCGCTGGCTTCATTATCCCTGCCTCCTCGGAACAAAGCGTCTTTAGAGGCCAACTCCCCCCGCCGTCTTTTGCTCTCTCTCTCTCTCTCCCCCCAAAGACACAACGCTAAGAGCCGGTCGGGCCGCCTGGCTCACGGGAGGGAGGGGAGCAACGCACAATGAAAGTCTTTTGTCAGGGCACAAGAGTCAAAATGATTAGAAAACCAAATCCATGCTGAAACAGTGTGTTAATTGACTCTGTCGTCTTAATGGCAAACTAACGTATGGCCCGACTAAGGCCTTGGCCCCTGCCTTTTGTTTTTGCCGCCCCCTCCCCTTGCCATTCAGAGCTTAATGGCATCTATGATTGTTTGTTTAATGGCAAAACAGCACGAGGACTGTACTGTACTGAGCACAGAGCCATGGCAGTGATGTCATAGGCATGGCCGAGAGCCTGAAGATGCACTGTGCTCTTTGACTCGGAAACACTAACTCCTGCATGTGTCCTCGATGCCGCACGACCAGGTCTGAAGAACCAGGTGATTATAAGAATCTGCTCTATGCGTAACCAGATCTCAATCCGCACTACATTGTAATCTATTTACAAAGCAATGTCTATCAATTATCAAGTCTGAATTATGAATGGGGTGGGAATTTTCCACTCTCAGTTTCAAAAGAGGGGAACGCCATGAAGATCAGATGAACATACAAACTTGTATTCTTTTACTTCTTACCCGTGTCGGCAGAAGGACATTTGCGAATGGTGAAGATGGCGCTCAACTCCTCCTCTTCCTCAGGCAAGCCCTTCTGCAGGCGTTGCAGCTTCCGCAGGCTTTCGCTGCGCTGGTGCTTCATGGAACGGACGTGTTGGATGAGGTTCAACTTGGCTTTGGTGGAGTAGTTACACAGGACACAGTGGTAGTAGCACGACTCGCCCTCCACAGCGTTCTCGTGCTGCTGCAAATGCTGTAGTGAGAGAATGAACAAGAGAGTTAGCATGGGGTTACCAATCAACGGAATACCTAATGCCATTTACAAATGCAGAAATCAATTAACTACAGGGATCTGTAGTCTACCACAAAGTCAACGTCATTCATTAACAGTTATCTGGACCTTAGCATAAGGTGTGTCTTTCTGTGCTAACAACACAGAGGAGGGACATTGGCGTCCCCGGGGCTGGTGAGGTAGACGAGAGGAGCATGTCAGCATCTACAGGAAGAGCTTGAGCAGGGACACACTGAGGAAAGTGCATTGATCCCTTTCACTCAAGAGAAGTCTTTCGTCTCTGAAAAGGAAACTCCAAACATCTGCCTGTTTCACGCATGGGATGCTAAATATTGATCCTTGGTGAGTCAAATCCTGCTTCGTTGAGAGTGAGGCAAAGCGAGAGAGATGAGGCGGCATTGGGGAGCTCTGACCATATCCAGAAGAGGGTATAGAGATCCTTGGGGGGGACTGGAGATATGTGCTACGATCCACAAACTCAAAACAAGCCAACCACACCACACACCCAACGGTAACACAACAATCCCGAGCTGAGTCTCTGTTCATTGAGCACACCACACCTAATCAATGAGACAAGACCAACACAATATAGCCATTGCAGGTCTATAGATCTGACTGCTAGTCCCTGACTGCTAGTTATCACCTGTGTATGTATGCTGAAAGCGCTCACTAATACATCTTGACTGACCTTGATTCATGCCTTCCTTCAAGTCATTATTGTTTTATGCTTTTATACTTTTGTGAATGCTTAATTAATGTTAATCAATGGCAATTTCTCAGTTATTTATTCTTCATGGCCATCATGTGTTTGGTGAATTATGTTTGTATATGAAGAGTGACAAATTTATAGCTACACAATACGCACACCTAATGTCCACACTCAATGTAAAACAAAGGGAAACAATTCCTTTCTGATCAAAAACGGCACGGTGCAAATTATATGACTAAGGTGCATGAAGGTCACTGGTACCTTTAATACTCAAAACACATAAGATGATTGGAGCCATGGCCAGCAGATAGTATTTCAGCTGTGGTGCTTTAAGGGGCATTGTGAGTTAAAAATCTTGTAACATTTCCAATCACTTCATCATTTCCTGTCCTCCCCTACACTAAGACCATTTATAAAAATACCAACTATGGTGATGTGATTAAAGATGTGCATCTTTCCTATAGGTTTTTTTTTTTTTACCTTATACTCATTGTTTACCTTTCCTTTGTTACTAAATTGCGCCATGAAGGAGATGACGCAAATCTGTAAAAATATCTCTCTGCTTTTTTGCCTGGCGAAACATGTATTTTCTCTCTTCTGGAGAAGCTCTTAATCTCCTGCACAGACCACCCCCAAACCCTGACAAAGGTCGGGGAAAACAAATTGATTCATTAAGACGCGGCTGAGTTGGCTTTGCCCTGCAGCGCAGAGATGAGATGCGTTTCCATTGGCTTCGGATGCACAAAGCCAGAGTAACATTAGATTTTTAACCCAATTAAGGCCACATCAGGTGTTGACAACAGTGAGAGAAGAAAAAAAATATTATGTTCCCTGAAATGTTCTCCTTCTCTGGTAATATTTAATTTTCGGGGAACATTGCTATAAGGGACTTTTTTTTTTCAAGGCAATTGTGGTCCTGGTATCATATGTCACCCTGGTATACCTAAGATGTGCATTAGGGCTACTGACTTCCAGGAATGGGTTTTTGCTTTTTGTGTGTGCCCCTCAGCTCCATGTAATGGAGTTATTAGGTGATCGTAAAAGGCTCTGTCTTTCTCCTCACGCTCTCTCTTGCTCTCCTTCTCTCCCTTTCCTGTTTGAAGTGGGGGTATGATGTCATTGAGTAGGTGCTGCTGGATGTTTTGGCCTTCATTTGAGCTGCGCTTCTCCACCTCACCCTCTCTAACACATATGCAGCGTATCAGAGCTCAGGTACACTGATCTGTCACAGATTTGCTTGCATAAAACACCAAATCAATCCGTTGGGTGCTTTGAGACGGCACAGTTTCTTCTTTCTTCACAAGAGAAGTGGAGAATATATGAACTGAATGTATGTCTGTCTATACCGTCTTTGTAGAAAGAAGTGCTGCAAAAAAGACGACACCTGAACTACACTTCAAAGATCTTAAAAAAAAAAATGTGGGGAGTTTTACAGCGCCCATAAAAAGGGCAGGATTTACACGGGTGAACCTTAGCTGGCTCAACCCAGAGAACAGCAATATATCACTTTTTTCCTCAAACTGAAGACAGTCTGTCAGTGACTGATGCTAAATATGTTAGCCTTACGCTACACCAATACAATTTTGGTACAATTACTATAAATTAATCCAGTGATTGTGGTGCTTCAAATAAGAACATGTTTTACCAATGATACTTTATGTAAGGGATATTAGAAGGTTCAAGACACCACAAGAGATAATATTAATTTATATTAATAATTTCCATGTAGCAGAGATACATACATTGCTCTCCAGGTCTGACACCAGAGGGCCAAACAGACCTGCGCTTTTTCGTACAAACACACAGATATTTCCACATGATTCCATCTGAAACATCCACACAAGGGACCCCTGAGATGCTCTCTACACCTAATCTCCCACCCAAAACACACACACACCCCTGGGTCTGAACGTGAAACACAATAACACACGAGAGAGTGCTTGTGTGCGGCGTGTCTGTTTCCTATGATCCTGAGATGAAGCTCCATGCTGATAAATCACCTCCAACTGAAGTGCAGGAATTCAGCGGCTTAATGAAAAAGTCATGTTCACTGAGCAGGGAGGGGCCGGTCAGGGTGCTGTTGAGAAGTCTCCCCTCCGCAGGGGCCCCAGAACAGCCGCATACAGGCCCCTGGAGCCAGAGAAGGCCACAGAGTCAGCATGGCTTACATTACTACTCAAAATTCATTTAATTGGCTGGAAGTTAATGGCAGACTTACAGGAGAGCACATGAGCTGTGGGGAAGTGCAGTGGAGCGAAACCTGAGTGGGCTGGAGGGAGTATATATGTGTGTGTGTGAGAGAGAGAGAGGAGAGAGACAGAGTGCACGTGTGCACAGCAAATGCGGCCCATCTTTAACAGACAGGAGTTTTTTACTCTCTCACACACACATATGCACGTAGCGACCCAAGTGGAGGATGAATCAGTCCCCCGTACTCGTGTAGGTGAGAAAAAGCAAGGGCGACACACCTCATCCACCTCAACGCAACTCAACACTGCGTCTCTGCCTGCTTCGCTCCCATCACGCAGAGCTATCACTTTCAACACCTACCTGCTCCTGTGCATGGATCTACAGAAGCTTCCACTTATGTGGGCTGAAAAAACACACACCTTTCACACCCATCGCCACTTTAACTGCCAGAGAGCCGAATACAGGGCAAGCACTCAGCATACCTCCACAAATGCCCACAGCGGAGTCGAGATAAAGCAGCTCTAAGTTCCACAACATACTCTACACAAGTACATGGACACAAATGCAAATTATTCATACGCAGGTCCGTGTTGGATTCTCAATGTTACTGCAAGAGCTGCTATACAAGGTAGAAGTCTTCTAGAGTAGGTGTTGATTTTTACACGCGGATTAGTTTTATGAGGAACAAAATTCAATTTAGTCAATATTTCATCATGTCGCATTTATTCATGATGATGATTTATTCACGAAAATGACGTCAAGCTACATTTTATCAATGCTTTTTTAAAAATAAAATGGTTTGATAATCATGATATTCTTAAGAAAAAAGTTATCACAAATGGAAAAAGCAAACATTTTTATCGGTCAATTCAGAATAGTCAGTTCCTTTTCAATTTGAATTTGAATGCATGCAATTTATCCAACGTTAAACTATCACCATGCCACATAATTGTCCTTACCTACCTCAGTTACAACAACCTACGCTTTTAAAGACTTTTGAAGGTAACTCTATTGTTTGTTTAAGTATTGTGGTTTGTTAGGTGTTATGAATGTGCAACTGGACCGCACACATACACTGGCCAAGCACGCACGCAGAGTATTTTTTATTTTTTTTCTGGCCTAAAGAAGTACACAAATGTGTACGTGGTGCGTGTACAGCCACACACACACATACAAGACCCCCTTTTGATCCAACCCCTATTTCTACTATTAAATTTGGCAGTGCTCTTAATACAAAATTAATGCATTAAAACAGATGACTATCCAGTGGCTAAATAGCTATCAATTTCTCCCAGAGCTGACGAATTCCCACTGTGAGTGAGCCAGAGAGTGTCTGAATGTGTATTGCTTTGTAATTATCCCAATGATTCTCGGCACTTAGTGGCGAGGCCTGGTGATTTCCACTCATACTCGCTCACACACATACATACATCTGCTTTTCATGGTGTATCACGGTGGGGACTTTCCATTCACTTCTACTGTTTAAATACTGAGCTCATTTATTTTTTAGACCCACCTCAACACAAACCATTTTGCATGTTTATTAAGCCATTTATTGTGAATTATGGTGCTGGTGGTGAGGGCGGTCCCACAATTTACAGTAAGTGATTTTAGGATTTACTGTTCTTGTGGAAACTTTTAGTCCCCACATTGTAGGTAAAACCTGACGCACATGCTGTCTGATACTGATACCAAAGACGGGAAAACTGGACTAATCCACAATCTAAGCCAAAATGCTTTACAAACCACTGGCCACACACTTTATGCCAGGTTATATATTCATTGATGTCATGATGCTATGGGCTCACACCAATGCCTTAAGGGCGGCAAACTAAACTAGACTCAGCCATATGTCATGCTGATGGATACAGTCAAGTGCGTTGACACCTTTGTAACCAGCCTAATGATGTCACTGGTTAAATAATAGCCAATGAGATCACTGCTCTGCATCCTGAGAAGAGACAAAGGGATTTGCCTAATGGGCAGAAAAACCCAAGCAGAGATGAGACGGGAAGCTGCACCCTTTCTCATATCTCACCCTCTGTGTATATGTGTGTGTGTGTGTGTGTTTGAGCGAGGTTACTTAGGTCTACAAAACTGAACTGATCTGTCCCAAAAAAGTTGGCAAAATCCAATTATATATGACATTTCATGAAAGCTGCACTGCAGCAGTGAATGAGTTCGTCCTTTGATTTACCTTCCACACCTTTTCTTTATCTCGTTTCTCACTTTGCAACAGTAGTGGAAGGAGTAGCAGAACCGCGACCACAGAAGCCGCGTTGGATGCCAAGTTCAGCGGCTGGTTCAAATTAGCCACTGCGAGCGGCGACATGCCCAGACGCTGTGCTGTGGCTGGAGAGACGGCAAGTACCCACCCCTTAACTGCATACCTACCACTTCCTGCACCCCTCTCACTCTCTGCCATGTTTTCAGGATCGCTTTGCTCTGTGCTCCTGGAATAGCCATTCTCCCACTTCCCAGAGGAATGCTTTATTGCTCAGATGTTGCTCTTTCATAGCTCAGGAGTTAATGGAGTTCTGTGTAATGTTTTATTCAAGAATCAACTGTTTCTGATGTTTTTCCAAAGAAGGAATAGGCACAGACACAAACGAGGGAACAGCTAACAATGTGAGAGTGTAGGTCCATAATGAAATAAAATTAATTGATGTAGATAGCAAACCTCAGATAATTTGGAAGATTTGATTAGAAATTGAGATCTTTGATGGTTTTAATTGAGACTGCGTTGAAATCTCTGGCTCTTAAATGAAAGACTTTGCTATCTTGGCCAATCTGAGCACAATTTGTGACATTGTTCTCACGCTGACTGGGAAGAGAAGTCAATCTCTGTTTAATCTCTGTATAGGAGATACAATTGAGACATTAAAGCGATCTTGTTTGTGATTTATCTGTCCTAAACTTTACCAAGTTATTACAAGTCATGTTCCAGATGTGATGAAGTGATTTAAACACATTCGGTAAAAATGGCTGTGCTGAATTTGTGATTCAGTTCCCTGTCATGGTTAAGACCGTTTTGGATGGATTACTGTACATGTGCATTGAAAAAGAACAAGGGTGAAAAATGGAGGCCTTAAAAACAACCCTCTCCAGCAGCTTATACCACCCCAGTGCACTTTAACAGTAAATAAAGCAATAATTATTGAATTCCTTTGGAATAAATAAGCAGCTAGAAAGTAAACAATAGGAACATAATTGTAGAAAGAAGGCAATCAATGCCTGCAGTCATTTAGCTTGTGTTGATTATGCGTACGCTCGTTTGTGTATGTTTCTTTGTGTCTTTGAGTAAAAAGCAATAGCGGTTAGAGGGAGGGTGTAGTGACAAGCAGTTAAATAATACCCTCTCGCATACACCGGCGCAAAACAAGCATAGGGTAATCCTTCCTCCAGTAATGCCCCTGCATTTCCAAACAATGGTTCTCAATCAGCTGATCAATGTGTCCACATAATTCATTGGGTGAATTGGTCTGGGTGAGAAAGGAAGAGAGAGCAAGGGAACTCTATAGAAGGGATCGTGGCGGTGGAGATATCAATACCCAGATCGGTGATAATACGGCAATGGCACAGCCTTCCAGGGGCTTTTTGAATAAAAGCAAGAATATACACATAATGGAGTATTTTAAGTCAAAACCAACGCATTTTACTTGTACAACGAGCAGATTTTACATTAGATGACTCCACCATGAAGAGCTAATTAACAGCTTAGCCTCCCGTTGTTTTTATGAATGCAAGCCCTGTAGCGCCAAGCCGCATCCAGCCCCGTAGTACAATAACTCTGCCTGCAGGAGGCGACAGCTGTGTGGAGCTCTAGGGGCAACACGCACAGCTGTTCCAACTGTCCCTAGACATCTGCGGCCGCCTGGTGCCATCTGGAAATTTAGGAGGGCAGTTTAGGACCTGTACGGTTCCTCCTACCCCCGCAACCTCCAGCACGCTTCCCATAACTAACCCTCCATTTTGGTAAGAGACGGTATTGCTAATTATTAGGACAGGACAGTGAAAGAATTCTGTGCATGTCTCGGGCATGCAGACAGGAGACAGACACGATCAATCGAGAGACATTCAGAGGTACTTAGACCGTTCAATGATGTCTTATTTGTTATATTAGCTGAAAACACATGACTTGTTCTGGTGATCTAGCAAGAATAGAATTTGTCAGAAAAAAAACATATATAAATAACGTACCTGCAAGTCTCTTTCACAAATACAAATATGAAAACACTGCTGGAGATACAGAATGAGTCATCTTGTATTTCTGAGTATAGTAAGTGTAACTTAACATTGTAGCCACTTTTATAAAAAAAAAAATATTTTGGACTGAAAATTAAAATGAGAGGTGGCACAAGTTTGTTAGAAGAGACGGGTCTAAAAAACTGTAGTTTTGTTTATCTATACGGGTAGGTATAACACAAAATCAGACAAAAATGCTAACTACTGCTTACTCCCAGAACACATATTTCATGTTTTACAGAAAGAACCTGAGTGATGATCATTATAGTCAAGTTCATTACAGTCACCAATAACCCACAAGTTATCAAATACCGAACCGAGGCAAACAACCCCAAAAAAAGCCATAGATGGGATAAAAAAGGACAGTCCACATGATTAACTCCTCAGGTTTGTATAATCTAGCTTTCACCTCTAGCGTTCCTTGTTAGTCTGCTTGAATTTTTCATCACCACATAATTGGTTGATGCTTCAGGCTAGGCTATGAGGCGGTAAGAATGCTCCCCTCTTCCTTGTTCTCTTTTCTAAAATTCACAAAGGGCAGTCTGAAGTCGGCAGCGTGGTGTGTTTGAACTGGTCTCCGATGAGGAAATGTTTGAGTTGCCAGGCTCTGCCCCCCTCTCATCTGCCCGGCTTCACCTTCACCCACAGGACTGGCGTAATGAGAGGGCCTGATCGTGGCCCTGTGCCAGAGTAAATATTTAAGCTCAGCTTAAAGGGCCTGGCTTTTATTAGCTGCGTTGGGCCTACAATGGCGCAACAGGCCCTAAAAGTTCTCACCTTCTTAACATGCAAATGAATGAGCGGGGGCGGGCTGGGGGTGGTTAGTTTTGGACGCTTATTTGCATAGCACATAAGCATTCTGAGTGTCTGAGGGCAATGTAGTGGTAACACAAACTTTGAGCACCTATCCATTTCTAGTGGCTCGCTCTCTCTCTCTGTTTCTAAAGATACACTTTGTTTGCCTTTACTCAATTGCTTTGACTTCTTCCAACTGCATAAAGAGCATTAAACTCCCAATAGCCTAGGATAGGGAACTGTTGTATACGTGTCCCTTCATCGGAGCAAATTAACTTGTTAATTAGTGTCATTAACCTAAACATACGATGCCTGAATATTGTGAGAGACAAAGCATATGGTGTGCAATCTGCTGTTCATAAAGCACAGTTCTAGCTTAGACTGCACAGAAAGAATATTACATTAATAAATACTTTATATTATTATTTGTATGATTAGAGTTTCATTTTTAGTCCCGTTTTAAATACACAGCATGCTATGCAGGTTTACACAAGAATAAAATGTCTTTACTATCAGGATGTGTAGCATCCCACAAATAAATGCAATGAAAAAATAATGAATGAATATTAGTGTATGTAGAATATATAGTGTATGCTTTGCCCTTCAGCAAGACATGAATTGAAACAAGTACTTTTTAAACCCTGGCCTCTAGCCTATGCCCAGAGGAGCCTGAGCGCTTGTGTTGAAAAGTGGAGCTCTTTGGGAAAGGCTCATCTGTCCATCCCGTAATCTTGCTCTTCTTTCTTTAAGCACACCACACAGGGGTGCTGAAAACATAGAACGCTTTATGGGACCCGTCATCAGCGCAGACTCATTAGCTTCCAAAGCAAAGAAGACATACAACTTCACTTTCCATAAAAAAAGAAACAAAGTGCTCATTGATCAGAGTGATCAATAGTGGATCGATAACCTAAGCCGTCATCATTCCAAGTCCAGCATAATTACAGCTGAGATATGGTCGTTATCACTAAAATCAAAAACGGGTGCAGGTCTAATTGGAGGCAGTTCCATTTCTTTAGTACAGATACTGTACAGGGCCCTCTGAAGGACTTCTGCAAGCGAGTCCCAAAATAACTTGCACACGCCATCAGTCCCCGTGTCATTGTAGAGGTTGCGCCGATGGCTGCCCAGTTGGAGGCATTTAATTTCGGGCGCAGCTACTGTGTCAGCACAGCAAAGCTTTGTTATCGCTCTTAATGTAAATTGAACGTTAGTTACAGGATCACACTAAGCCACCGACGTGACTCCTTCAACGTATTAAACATTGTGGAAGAGTGCCCTCCTTATAAGATTTGCAGCCAGTTTAGGTTCTAGCAAAAACAAGAAGCTGTTACTCATTGAATAGCAGAGGTCCATAAAATACGGCACAGCATTTTAATTTTTGGACTGTGTATGCAGAGCATGCAAACAGCATCGCAGGTGCATGGTGACAGCTTGCAAGGCTGCTAGAAAGCGGGCCCGAGCACGCTGCTAACAGAGAGGCCCTCCTCAGGCTTGAGTTTCTGTGTTCACTTTGCACTGAATGTGCGACGAGCGGCTGGAGGCATAAGTGCACTTGGCAATGGCTCTACGAGAGAAGTGTATACAGTTTCTAAACCGGCTCCGTGTCTCTCGTTCTCGCCTTCGCCTTCTCCCTCCCCAGCATTCTCCACCAAAGCGCCGGGAGCGCCATGCTTGTAAAAGTAACCACAGCTCTTTAAGAGGCTCATGTATTTACAAACGGAGGTATGTCGAAATCAAAGGCATTACCACATGACATAACACATCAAGCAGCCAGCGGATAGAGAATTTATAGGGCGGATTCGAACATGGGTGGTGCGCCCAGGAACTATGCCATTGTTTGATCATGCACAGCCACAAGCAAGTACAACTCACTCACCTATGACAGGTTCCGAGTTCACTGGTTCATTGGCGCCAACCCCCACCTTTCTCTGCCTCGCTCTCAGTCAGGTGGTTACAGGTGCAGAGTGCTATTGTTTTCTACTTCCTGTTGTCTCACGACTTGCTGATTTCTCTTCGTGAAAGTAAGGCTCTGTCTGGTTATGTAAGTCTAGTACCCGAGCTGTTCTCACTCCTCATCCCGCACCTCTTGTGAAGTACAGCAGTTAAATCTGTTTTGCTCTGTCCTGGTTGGATCTAAAGAATCATTCTCTCTCTCTCTCTCTCTCTCTCTCTTTTTTTTTTCTCCCTCCCCCTCTTTCCCTCTGTTGCTGTTCTGCCTAATCTCACCTCAGTTTTTATTTCGCCTGTCTTCATCTGCAGAGGACTAAAAATACATGATAAATGGTACATGATATTTTAAAGTCTTATCTCTTATCTGTTCTTACAAGGGAATAATAGGGTAGTTAATCCTGAAGATCTCCCTCAAATTGATTAATCAGCACATACGGACAATCAAATAAATGATTAATATTCCTTAGTCCTGCGGTTGGACAGTTACCCCCCAAAGCATCAGTAATAATTCAGTAACCCTTCCCAGACCAAAGCCGCGTCTGCCTGCACAGCAGCAGCTCTCTGATGCGGTGGGAGATCTTTGAAGTTGGTGCATAACAAACTCTCAGTGCTCTATGCGTGGCTCTACCTGTAGATGAGAACTCAACTGTCGGCCAGGCCAGAAAAACACTGCAGCTAATGGAGATGAATGCAGACAAAAATGTAGCTGCACACGCTCTAATGTGTGCACCACGACGCACGACAGATGTTCAGCAATTTCTATTAGGCTTTTTGAGACAGCAGGTTTTTAGAAACCGGTTGGCTAATTTGTCAAAATGATGAGGTGAAAGCAAACTGTGAACAGTACTGTTACAGTACAGAGAGATGCTCCCTCAGCCCTGGAGAGAGGAGCAACATTAAAATTACTTAAGGTAACCCGAATGTTACAGAAGGAGAAGTCGTGTACTCCATATATGTCCAGCTTGCTGTCTGCGCGTCATCCTGCTTTCATATTCTACTCGGACAGATGTCTTCAGACAGCCTGTTTAGCAGCGGCTCTCCCTTGCTCGTACCGAGGGCACACCCTGTCCTGGTGATGGATTCCCTGTTTATTCAGCTATTTTTAGGACAAAAGGAGGAGATCTCCATGGAGAATGGTTCTCTTTCTCTACCATTACTGAGTTCGTAACCCTCCCACAGGGGTCAACAAACAGCCCTCCTCCCCAAGCAGACTGCATCTGCCAGCTTGCGCACTTATTAATGTGTGAGCGGCCCAGGACAGGATACAGGACTGCGCATGCGTGCGTCTATACAAACATATGTTTACGTGTCACAGCTTTACCATGTGGTCCGGCATTAGCGGTCCCACGCTAGTGGTGACCCTTAATCGCCTACCCCCACCTTGGCCTTTGTGTAGGTCGCCTGGCTGGCTGGCTGGCTGGCTGGAGAAGCACGAGCAGCTGCATGCCGTCCTCTTCTCGAACACGCTGTCTCCGGTGTCCGCACTCCTGCATCTGAACGGGGCTATACATAACATCACAGCGCATATTTCGAAACCTGACCAGCACCTGCATTCTGCCACTCAACCTGGGGTGCTTGGCTATGCAGTTTCATTAGCACAAAGACACGGTATTAAACTAATCCATGTGTCTCCCTCGCTGTGGCCGGAGCACCATACATCCTCAGCAGGAGCACCATTAGCCTTTCAGCGAGAGCGGGCCGATCTGAAACCCTGCCAATACGTCTGTTGATGTATGGCCTTGAGCTCTAATAGGTATAAGCGTGGCGTTGCGAGAAGCCAGGCATTTCTATAACCGATACAGTTAACTTTGATCTTGTCTTAGCATGACCTGTTTATAAATCAGCCATGCAAATATTTATGAGCTGGACAGGAGAAAATGGCTGGTCTGGTTTATATCCCTGGCCTTCTATTCTTCCATGCCGCCCCATCCCAGTCCCTCCGCTCCTCTTGTGTCAACGAGGACGCCACAGCGGTGGGGTGAGAGAGCACAGGCCCCAAGCCACATCTATCATGACTACACCGTCCGGCTTTATTGGCTGGTCATGGAGCGCAGGTCAAAGGCACTCCAGGGGAGGGGAAATCTTGATTTCCAGGAGATAGAGAAGAGCATATCTAAGAAGCTTACACACACACAAAAACTTGACAGGTGGGTCAGTTTTTATGCAGTCCTCTACAGCTCAGTGTGGGTTTTGTCTAGGCAGGGTGAGGTCTGAATCACCTACAGTAAAGCTCGATAAATAAAACGAGACAGTGCTCGATAACTATTGCCTTTTTGCTTGCTCCCTGCACACCTATCTGTTTCAGCCTGCAGTGCACACAATGGGAAGGCCCGCTCTGGCAGATGCACGGGCTTTAATTGCTCCCCCCAGTCCTGACCTCTGCTCCTGATCACCCTCTGATATACAGCATCTCTATTAAGCTGGGAAGTAGGTAAATATTCTCCTAAAGACCCTACGTCCTAACTGCACTTGTGAAAATGGGGAGAAAAAAAAAAAAAATCAATGGCCTTTTTTTCTTTTGTCCTTCGCCAACTCTATTAGTTTTCCTATTTTATCTGATGTCGGGATCCAAAAATGCAGAGACCTGTGCTGATGAGGAGAGGGTGCAGCTGCACGATCTTGGTTTGATGAGAAGCTGTGTACATCGCTCGTCTGGTTCCTGGAGAAATGTGTGGCTTTGTTGTATTGTAATTAAAATCATTTTGGATGGAGTAGCGAAATTTGCAGAGAACGAAAAGCATGCTTTTATAAAAATGGATAAAGACAGGCTAGCATTTTTAATAAATAGCCAACGGTCAAATTATTTGGCTCAGAATCAGCTATTAAAAAAAATACATTTATAGATTCAGAGTTATGTCTTGTTAAGCTTGATGACAACATGCAATGTGGACACAAATACGCAACACTGCATGTGTGCTGGAGTGTTTGAGAGTGCAAGTGAGTAAAAAGGGGGCAGTGGTGATGGTAGTGGTGGACTGGCTTGTCGATCGATGCTGTGATTGGCAGTTAATGGCTTTTCCTGTTCTGCCTTCGTAACCTCGCTCTGATGGCTGTTGCTTCTGATCAGAGATGGCAGATTGCGTTTGATTTTTGTATATAAAGCCCTGACTTTTTGGAGATGGCTTCATCATGTTAAATCATTTAAAAGTTAAGTTGAATACTGGGAATTCCTTTCTACCCAGGCACAGAGGTGAAGCTTTAGTGTCTGAACAAACCACTGGACTTCTCAATAAATAGGAGTGCAATGATTTAACATTTACACAATTTAAAACAATCTGCTTCATTGTACAACTAAAAACAATAGTAAGTACTGGACATCATCTACTCACCTGTCTGTCACCTTTTTTTTAAATAAAAGAGTAGCTAGTGAAAATAGTTAGAATGGTTAGAAATGGAATGATATGACCCTTTTTTGTGCTTTTGAGATTTAAAACAAAAATGTCCTGAATATGAGGGCCAGGGGAGTAATATCTAATGAGATTTGAAATAAATTGGCTAACACAATACTTTATTCACCTGATTTCTCATAAACTGCAGCTGTTTTTACAGTTTTGAAAGATTCCTGTAGCCATAAAACAAATTGAAGGAACCGATCAGAGGGAAGGCAGATCGGAATTACAGAGAACTTATTTCTGATTGAAAGAACGGAGAATTGGGTCTACCGTTCACAGCATTTCTAAGGCAACAGCTATTAAAGTATGCACTAGGATGTGGGTAACAAGATCCATAGTAAAAAAGTTTCAGGTCACCCAAGACTCTAAATGTGACGTTCTAGCAGAGGGCGATTAAAAAAAAAAAAACTAAACTAAACACAGAACAAAAATGTAGTTCTGTGTGCGTGTGTATGCATGTGCATGTGTGTGTGTACGGGAACCCACTGGGACCAGCCAGTGCTGAATTAATACACAAATGCCGCTCCCTTTGCAACATCAACAAATATTTAATAAAGCCTGCTTCATATAACTCATTAATATGGCACTCCCTCTCTTCTCTCAGTGCTTAATTTAATAGAACAATAATTTGAATAATCATTTGCATACCAAGATCTTGTAATCTTCTCTAGTGGCAAAAATATAACATCTCCCTGAGATCTCGCTTATTCAGTAGCAAAGAGCACGTCCTGATTTCGTGCCTCATTCGATGTGTCCCTCGGTCAACATATTTTGTAAAATATACTCCTGACCATATCTTTACACCTAAACCTACCCTTACCCATGAGTAATGCCTAAAATCAGATTTAATGATAGATGACTGACACTGCTGTACAGGCACCAAACACTAATTGTAAGCCTAAACTTCACAAAAACAGTACACTGTTTCTTCAAATTTGATTGGTTTATCGCAACGTTGTCTCAGGGTCAACTAAGATGTTGACATGTTGCACTTGGTAAAAATCAGGTTAGCGTAGCAAAGACAGGCTTTCTGGTTCAAATTAGCAGAACAAGACCATTCCAACCAAACGAGTATAAATTAAGGAATTTCATTCGCAGTGACAGATATAACCCGTTCAAACGAATGATCAAGTCTGCGGTAGCCTAATTTTAGGCCTGGTGTGGATTGAACGCGTTGATGCTGTGGGGATGAAGAAAGTGAGGGAGTTGGGTTGATCCTGTGGGGAGTGGGTGGAGGAATGTGGCGGCTGTGTTGAAGACATCCTCCGCTGTCTCTGTGTTCCATCTCTGCGCCCACAACGCCAAGATCTCCACTTCATAAATCAACAGTGCTGTTTGAAAAATGCTTCATGATACACAAATGTGTGAAACCACTTAACAACAGAACAAAAGTGTTTCCCCTACTTTCAGCAGCTGCAGCTAGTAAAATAAGGCACCTCTGAGAGGCTGACCTCAGAATTCACCTCATCAGTGGGAGGGGTTTTTAAAGAGAATGCCTCAAAGAGAATGCTGGGATACATATCTGTAAATGCTTGTGTCTTAAACACTAGGTGTCCCATACGGGCAACCAGAGTTTGAAAGCAGAAAATGCAAAGCTTGTAAACTTGCAGTGAAAGTTTAACCTTGGAAAATGTAGTGCTCCTTTCTGGCCCTCTTATTCTCTACTCTGTCTCCTGACTAACAGCTTTTTTTTTTACTACAAAGGTTGAGAAAGAAAGAAAGAAAGAAAGAAAGAAAGAAAGAAAGAAAGAAAGAAAGAAAGAAAAAAAGACAGAAAGAAAGAAAAATCAGTTAGGGATAAGTTACTGAACTAATTGAGTCACTTCCTGATGACTTCACATTTCTGCTTTTTAATACAACAAACCTTCATCTCCATATATTACTGTAAAGCATTTATCCCTAATTTCCCACTTTTTTATTTTGTTTCTCTTGGTTTTCCCCCTCTTTACATGCATAAAAGCACATGATGAGAAAACAAGGTGTGAAATGATTTTTTCCAGAGGGGCCTCAATAAAAACCATATGACACCTCAGGCTGAACTGCTTAATTACAAAGGGATGAAAATCTCTAGTCTGCATCTGGTGAGAACACTGCCCCCATAACACTGATAGATTTACAGCTCCCAGTCCTAACCTTGGACTCAAGTGCATGGCAATTAGGCCATGCATAAGACGCCTCAATGGATGTCCATCTCAGTGTGGGGGGGTCAGGCTTGACTCTTTTTTTAACTCTAGGCTGCAGTTTTAACTCTAATCAATGCTTGATCAGATCAGTAGAGTTTATTCTTAACATTCTAAAACCAGCTAGATTCTCTTGGTTCCACAATGGCACAGCTTCCACCTGGACCAAAACCACAAATGAACAACATGGCTACCAATTTTACGAGAACCTACAGATCATCAAATAGTCTGGACTAGCTTGTAATACGTAACCGCAGCATTCCAGCCCTTCCACCATGAAAGATCTGGTCCAGCACTTAACCAGCTTGCTGTGGAGTGAACCTTAATCACACACAGGTAAATACTCCTGGGTGTCCAGCACAAGGAAGATGTGGATTTCCTAATTTCAGCACGACTTCATTGTGAATATTCAGAAGAGAGACATTGTCTGTGATGAGGGGTGAGTGAAAACAGTGAGGTCCAAAGCCTCATTTCATGTGTGGATTTATTTGTCCCAAGACTCTCTTCAGCAGCCCAAAGCTAAACACAGTGTGTTTTCCAGCGCTCTGCCTTCCACTAAGCGCCGAGAGCAGCCTTGTGGCCTGGGCCACTCACAGGCCATTAATCTGGTTGCTAAGTCACTGATGTATTGATGCTGGTGAACCAGTAAGCCTGCCTGTTGCTCTCTTTACCACCCACTGTCTTTCTCCCAAACACTCTCTTTCTTCTTTAGCCTCATCTAGTGTCTGCCTTAGAGAAAACCTACCTGCCTTGATACCATGGTCACATTTGGCCTTACCCATCCAGGGGCTATGCCATGATTCAAGGCTTTGTTTGAACTAATTTGACTCAAATTTGACTAACAAACACATGTAAATGTACAAAAATAACAAACATCAAGCAGATCAAATTAGGCTATTAAAGGGTATTTTTGAAGACTGTGCAAATAGTCTTCTCACTCTGCCAGAGAGAAGTTGCAGGTGGAGGAAGGAGATGAGGAGCTTCGGATGTGGGCTGAGATTGCAATATAAATTATACAACTATAATATATTTTACAAGACTGAGGCTGGCACTACTAAGATAAAACACTGATTAAGGCATGTTATAAAAAGGCAAAGTTGCTAAAAATCTAGGCTGGGAACGTAAAAGTCAAGAGGTTGGGGTGTAATCCATAAATGCAAGAAAAGCTGAGACCTATCAACATTGTGCCCTTGTGCAAGCCACTTAACTCCAGGGGGATTGTGCCTGCAGTAAGTGAACTTTTAAATCGCTTCAAAGCATCTACTAAATGTCAAATAACTACATAAAAAGTCAGGTCAGTCCTGCACGTTTATTGCCCGGCAGTGTAACTGCACTCCAGATAACTCATCAATTAAAATAGATTAGCTAGTCAGTGTTATCATGCCTACCTTTGAAGAACTTTTGTTTTTTATTATATCTTTATAACTTCCATTCTTTCCCCCTTTATAAGGTGTTTTATAAGACAAAGATATTTAGCGTACTAAAAAGAGAATTACAGAAGGAAAGGTTGCAAACATCAAGAAAAAACAAGGGGGAAGAAAGATTTAGCTGGAGAAATGTTTAGTTTTCCAGGCTGGTTGGATTAAAGCTGTTTAACCTTAAGAAGAGAGCAGCGGAGAGGGACCACCCACCAGCTTGTGACCCATGCTGGTTTGTTTTGAGCATGAGGGGTATTTGCTTTGTTTATTAATTTTAAAGAGACAAAGAGTGGAGAAAGACGTTCGGGGGAAACCAGTGAGACACATGCAGGCGGTAGAAATGCAGATGGAGAGAGTCTCAAATATAAGGTGAAAGTAGGAATATGGAATCACGCAGGGAATTTCAAAGACCAATGTGATTAAAGTGTTTTTTGAGACTCTACTCAAAGTAGTCAACTCCTGAATTCTGGTCCACTAGATATGATTTACGTATATCTTGTTCAATGCATTTTGGAATAGCTCTACTCAACAATCAGTATCAGTTATGTCCGTAGCAGTTACGTTCCAAAGTTTGTTTATACTTCTGCCTAAGTCTACACATACAGTACAAACTACCACACTCTTGCGCTCTCCTACATACTCTCTGATTCCTGCGTACACCCCAGTCCCTCATCAGTCTCCAATCCCGTGTTTGTGCTGATCAGGCAGCAGATAATAGGATCAACAGCTTCCTTCAGCAGTGGCAGGAGCATTGCTTAGTTGCTCTTGTCTGGCTGCCCAAAAAGAAAGAGAGGGGGGGAATCAAAACAAACAGCTATTACAACACAATAATATCTGCTCCTCAGCCTCTGCACAAAGAGATATGCGCTCTTGCAGTCCGTTTCCATATCCCTGTCTCTCTCTCCCAACTTACAGGACAACATATGAAAGCTGTGCATGGCCTACCATGTGTATCTGGTTGGCTCCTGGTCCCTTCGTTGAATGCACACACACACTTAGAGGGGCATATGCATGCGTAATCATCAGCTGCAGCTGTGCGACGGGTCAGCGCCTTACTGAGGTGGGGGCTGAAGGAGTTGTGAAATTCCTGCAGACTTCCAGACACAGCTTTAAGCCCGCCCACTGCTCTACAAACCAATGTCGCGCTACGCAACGCCCCTCCCATGCTAACGGACAGCTCTCTCAGCAAAACTCGACTCTCTTCTGGGGAAAAGCCCTCCGCTCCTTGTCTTAAAGGGAGCAGAGCCTCTGTTTGGCTTCTGTGAGGCAGAGTTCAGTGCCCTAAGGACAACCTGGTGCTGACACGGATCTACATCATTGAGATCTTACGATAAACAAATATATACAACGCATACAAATCTAAAAGGGTCTTATAATTATAAACCTGGCCTCCTATATGCTATATGGACTGTGTCTTTGACTGAAGGGAGGCAAGATGTCTCAGTAGCGGCTCTGTGGATATGGAATGGGCGCTTTATTAGCGTGGTACTACCGGTAAATCAAAGCTCAGCCCTTCCTGGAACAGCAGCAAACCTTTTTTCCCCACTGAGCACTATTACTGAACAATCACAGGCCAGCCATGATAATTAGCAGAGTATCTCCATCTAAACGAGCGCCTCTCTCTCTCTCTCTATCGCTCTCAGACCTGCCCCCCCTCCTCCCTCCCATCATCTTTCTCTCCGTCTCTTCTCTAACTGATGTCTGGAGGGACTTATGGAGTTTGGGTGTGGTGCTCTCTCTGGCATAGAGGTTGAGCTTCACTGTCCACAGATGAAAGATATAACCACGAGCCGTACCAATAGTGGTAAAATACTCCCTTGCGACTTTAACTCGAAATTACTCTGCACTTTTATTTGATAATAAAAAACAAACACAATCTTCCTGGAGCCAGGGCATACTCTGTCTATATATTTTTGATGATTGGAGTCTGTTGTTATGATGAGAATAAGTCATGATAAAAATCATAATTATTAATGGAGGTGGTCTGCTTCACTGATCGGGATTCTGTTGTAAAAGGTACGATATCCGAGAAGCGCATTAATACCTTTCAGTACAGTCGCTACGGCTAATCCCCCTACGCATTACTGTCTGTTTTGTTTTACTGTGTTTTTTCTTTGTTTTCTCCAGAGTGTAGACATTTTCCTTCCTCACGCCCCAGCTGATCCGGTTGGATTGCACTGGAGGAAAAAATAAGTAGAGAGAGTCCAAAATCCAGACGCTTTGCTTTGGATCTTGGGCCGCGCTTGGAGCACAGTCAAAGCGCTGTTAGCATAGCTGAGACACATCAACATGTGCTACGGGGTTCTGTTTGCAGGAGTTTAGGGCAGTAGTGAACAGATGACAGAATGTGTGAGCGTGTGTGTGTGTCTTTGTACATATATGGAGACTGTGTAAATGTCTGCAGCACACAGTTTGTATAGTTTGTGTGTTTAATGGAGCGAGACCAGCACACTGGTGCTGGTGGTGAAGGGGTGCATGTTATGAGGTCTTTCTTGGGTAAAGATTCCCCGTGTGATAGTGACGGCACTTTCTTCCCCTCTTTCCACGGCCAAGCGGCATCTGGAGTGGATTTTGTGCGAGCAGACACCGAAGAACATGATTACATTCAGTTAACTGTGCTCTAAACTGATTATGCATGTGCCAAGCTAATGGACTACATTTGCAAGAGGAAAAATAACATCCAATCAATCTCAATTACCCCAGATTGTACCGGCCCCTGAGACAAGGAAGGTAGCCAGCCCGAAGCTCCTCCTCTTCGCTTGAAAGGCCTGCCTGGAAGACCTGCCTCTCTCCATCCTGTCTGGAGCGGAGGACCAAGTCTCAGACTCGAGGCTGGCACGAGCACAGCCCAGCACCTGAGACATGCTTACTCAGCATGAACAAGACCTCAAATATCAAGTGAATGTGTCCTCTACAGAGAGGTGGTGCATGCTTGTATATATCTGAGTGGTGCAAAATAAAATTAAAGAAAGACTTACGGATACTTAAAATCATGATGAAAAGCCATTTGCAAAAAAAAAACAAAAAAAGGTAAAATGTAGAGCAGGACACAATCCTATTTGACAGGATTGTAAAAAGTCTTTTTTTTGACAGGTGGTTTGGTAATGATAGCCAAAAAGGAAAGGTTGCATACAAATTATTACATGATGAAAGATTTCATAAGCAATATTTCAAGTGCACTGTGAAATCTGGAATTTGTATTAAAAAAGCAAATTAGAGCTGTTCTCGAATTCATGTTCACTTTCATACGCATGCTATGTGGCGACTCTCTCTGACTCTGCAAATCGAAGGTTCCACCAACAATTTTGAACTTGAGAAGCTTTGTCATGACCTGGGTATTGCTGTACGGCCCATCTGCAAGTGCTTATGGGTGACCATCATGACATCATTCTCACCACTACAAAGCAGCCAGCGGGCGGGAACTTAGAGGGAGCAGTGGAAGGTAAAAGTTCATCTGAGATGAGCGCAAGACTGACTGACGGGTGTGTCCGAAACTCGTTCCTGTACCCCAGATAGCAAAGTCGGGAAGCATCACCCCTGCTGTGCAGTGGTCTGTGCGGTCAGGACAATTCTCCCAAGCTCTCCAAAGGCTTTCGGAACATTCCAATCCGTGGGGTGGTGGGGGACGGTGTATTTTTAGAAAGCCCTAATATGTGCCACATACCACAGACTCTCAAATTATCCCATCCAGCTTAGCCTTCAGTTTAAACCTTCCTTTTTAATTCCAGTAATTACAGGCTCCAATTTACGGAGCTGTGCACACAAAGGGCCTGTTTAATGCAAACCAGTTTGATTTGGGCAAAGTGTCCCAAGGATCTACCACATCTTAGGGCCTGTTTATGCTGACTTGATTTATTTTCTCCCAGCAGGAGGTTGAACAATTTTGCATTTTGTATCAGATTTCATTTGGAGGGGATAAATAGTGTTTTTTATTTTCCTTTCCTGTTTTACCACTAGTACAGTCAGCTTAGCTGAGCTAGAAAATCATGCTGTTGGTGTCAGCCAGTCAGTATGTCTATCAGGACTATAAATTCACTGCAAAGTGAAGCCTGTGTCATAGTGGGGTTAGAAACCCATGTTACAGCAAGACCTCAGCGGCAGCATGTGCTTATCGTCCTCTAATCACATTTGTATGTCATGAAGTACAGCTATAACTCAAACTGTGAATGTCTTAGTTTGCGGGTAGGCCTGTCGCCACTGATGGGAGCTGCTTGCTTACAAGGCTGATGCTGTTGTCAGTCAACTCTGTTCTCTCTTCCTCTGTTCGGATCTGTGGAGCTTTTAGGGCTGAGGAACCTTTTTAAGCAGCTTAAAGCTTACAAATTACCATGCTTGGATGTGTCGAACATTTCTAATCTGCCACAGAGTACTGAACATTCGCAGTTAGGCGGACTAGTCTCTTCTCTGCTAGCCCTCTTTCTTTAAAGGGAACGTTGGTGGCAGAAGGAATATTATAGTGTTTCTAAAACATTCTGGTGCCAACTGTTGACCTGATTAATGTAAGTGTGAGGTGGATGCTGGAATTTCCAGCTCCACACAGTCCAATAAATCACAGTTAGTGGCTAGATAAGATACTTTTTTGCTATTTCCCGCCACTGACATTAAAACTACTGGTTCCCCAGGTCCCAAACCCTGCCTGGAGCTACATGAGGCCCATGACTACGGCGATGCCTCCACAGGTCAGCCAAGCACATCAGGAGTCTTGTGTTACATATTTGAATCATTGTGGTATTTGTAAATATGCTCATTGCATGTTGCAGCTTGAGTATGGCAGACAATCTCAGCTCAGGCTTGTCTGCTTTTATCACCAGACGCAGAGGAAGCTGGATTATGCCTTTCCCCTAATTACCATTACAAACTAGTTCATTGGGTGCACAGCTGACCAAGATCCTGTCTGCCCAGGGCCAAGGTAAGGACAAATTTTGACAATGCTAAAATATCTCTGACTTCTATGGGTCCACATATAGGAAACTTGCAATGAAGTCAAAGGTGAACTGGACTGGTCTTGGTAATTTTATATCCAAATTTAGCAACGTGGCTCCAAAATCACTTTGCTTTTTTATTTGCCCTCATTTAGTTGGTGTTGGCAGAGAAAGTTATGTTAACCAAAAGCCAAACCACTGTCTTAATAGCCAATCATGTCTGACCCTTGCATTTTTTTCTGTTTGTCTCTGAAGTAAAAAGGCTGCAAATGCATGTAGACTTAAAAAAGAAGTGTAAATAAAGGTCGCGTAAGCATGGGCAGTGATGTACAGCTCAAATGGGTGGTGTGTGAGTCAGTATCTCATTGAGCATGTGAGAACAAGCGATAGAGAGAAAGAAAGAAAGGGAGAATTAAGGAGAGAAGTCCCTGTGTGCAGTCGTGCCAGTCTAGGTTAAACACAGCCTGAGCTAGGCTCGCAGACACACAGGATAGGTGCCTAAATGGAATCAGGCCTGTTAGATTTATGGCCATTTGTTCAGAGAGTGTTCATCCATTGGCTATTATGGAATGATTAGAGTAGAAGGTGAAGCTCCAAGTCCGGCAAAAATCAATACGGCTGTCGAGAGCGATTCTGCCCTTCCCACTCCGAACGGTATTAGCACCAAACCTCTGTCTCTTCACACTTCTTCATCCTCTCTTCCAGCAATTTCATCAGCTGCCCTTCTCCCCACCCTGCTGACCTGCCATGTTCCTCCCTCCCTCTAAGTGCCCCTGTTCTCCCCTCTCCATTGCATGCGCATTAGACCTTAATATACTGCACCGGGCCATCACTCATAGACGGTGGTAGAGATGGAAAGAGCTGGTCGATTCAGTCGCACAGTAGGCTGGAGGTGTGTTTAAAACCCATAGAAAGTGTAACACTGTGTGCTAACCAGAAATATTGAAGTTGTTTTCTTAACCTCCCCTCAACAAGCTCCGAGGCATTTTGTTTTCATGTAGCAATGACTAGCGAAATCTCACTGGTTCAGAATTTCCCTTTCCTAGCTATATATAATTTTTTTTATGAGATTGAAGAACAGCATTTTTGCTTTTAGTGTGGACGGAAAAATACTTGATGTTGGAAACTTGGCCGGTATGGCACCAGGTTAGTGTAGAGCTATCAGAGTCACTCACCTTGTACAGCTTGAGACTAGCCTCATGGCGAGAGTTGACCGTGTGCATCCTCAGTTTTTCCAGGCTGTTGGTATAGTAGTCGCAGGCATTGCATTTGAGGTGCACAGGGTTGCCAATGGCCACGCACTTGAGGCGCCACTCATTGCCCTTGCCGCCCTCCTTGATGTGTGCCACCAGCTGATACTTTTGCACGTGTTTGTCAGTCTTGCAGTGCAGCTGAAAGTTGGCCTTGAGCTGCGTGGTGTAGTGGCACAGCTTGCATTGGTGCGAGTCGCCCACCACTGCTCTCCACTCTTCCTCTGGGAGAGAGCGTTCGGCGCTCATGTGCAGGCCCAGCACGTCCAGGTTGTCGGTGGTGAAGCGGTTGCACACAGCGCACTGGAAGAGTTTGAGGGAGGGGTCGCTGGTTTGGGATAGGCTTTCACCCAAGGTCATCAGCTCCTCTGAGACCAGCTGTCCCCCACCCAGGCGTACATCCATTGCAATGTCCCCTCCAACTGAGAGCAGAAGACATAAAAAGTTATCACTGATCTGTGCGACAGAACATCGTTCACGTCTTTTACAAGTGCACTGTCTCTTTTTAGCACCACTTATCCATTCATTTTAATCTGTGTCAATAAGGGCATATGAACAAATGGTCCAACACAGTGTAACAGTGAGGTATGGGCATTTCATCTGTGCTGATTTTCCCTCCCTCATTTAAACTTCCTCAAGTTACAAGAATGTCCTGGGAAACAGGGACAAGGTGCATAGTTCAGCCTTTTAACAAAGAGTCATGTTTGTCTGTGCAGTCAAAGTGGATTTGCTCTCCAAGATAATGTGCATGTGTGTATTTATCCACATAATTTTATTAAATCAAGATTATCCTTTCCTTTGAGCTCGCAGAAAGAGTAAGAAGAGAGAGAGAGTGGAGGTGTGGATTTACACAGTCCTGCACTTTCATAGCCCTGCCATTAAATCAACCCCAGAGTCTGTGAGCAGAGGCGCAAAAATAAAGTTATTTAATCATTACCGGAGATCTGAAGAGCTCCCAAGCACACATTACTGTAAAACTACAGGTATATTTTCACAAAATAATTATATCAAAAATGAGATCTTCCTAGTTGAAGTCTTGGCTCTTTCACCTTTGATTGGGAACAAATCAATGCAAACTCCTCAAGTGTTTGTATTTGTTTTCGTGTTCATGTATTTTTAAGGAATGTTTTAGGAGTCAAAGAAACTATATATTCAACAACAAGCAAAAGGCATCTAAGAACAGCTTGGGGAAGACGCTAGAGGCTGAGATTTTGGAGACAAGGGATGCATAGAAGCTGTTGCCTCAGTTCACTGATCTTCAATCTGTCACTGCCCAGATTGAGAGCACCCGCTGAACCAGTATGGCTTTACACTAAATTAATTCCAGCAGCTCCTTTTATTTATTGGGGCAGCATGCGGCCTGCTCATTTCACCATTACCCTCAGCTTTTAGTACAGTGACGGAGAGACCTCGGGCAATCTCCTTCAAATCATTGTCAGACTCGGAAGAAAACTATTTCTATTTAGAATGTTTTCTTTTAGTTTGTTGATTTCTTACTCTTAATTTTCTCTCTCTCTCTTCTCAACCTCTCCTTTTTAGTACTTTTACGATGTGCATCAATTAAGAAAGGCATTTTCTTTTAATAAACCGTTCATGTTAATACCTGTAATTCTGTTTGCTTAGTATTCTTGACCTCTTAAACATTCTTACTTTTGTGTCAGTTGATTTCAATGTTTAAGTATGACAGGAAAGACGCAGTAATCAGAAAGGATTTATTAGTTCTACTTTGCAATAACCAAAAATTTTCAAATCATCAAATCACGTGTGATGTATAGTAGCATTGTAGCATTACAGATTATTTGTATCACAACTATTCTTTGTAAGTCTTCTATCTTGTCAATTCTATCTTGTAATATGTTCATTGAACATTTCTTCACCAGAAAACCAACCAAATGACTAGAGGAGGGAGGGTAAAACAAGAATTAGTCACAGCAATCAATTCCTGTTTGTGTCTTTGAACTGGCAACAGTTTGAAACAAGTCTGTGCAAATTGTGGGCCTGTAGCTGGCATGCCAAATTCTACTATGCTGCTGAATTACCCTCACTAGGCCCCTTTTCTTTCCTTTTTTGACTATGGTAAAGTATATAGCTGGAACTAAAAAAGCAGGAAAAAAGGACAAGCTGGTGTGCAGCGGTAGTTCCATAGTATTGACATGAAAACAGTGATGTTTAGTATGTGCCTCGAGGACACGGCCATGTGGAACACTCCCCCTGCCTACTCCGTCACACTATCTTTCACAAAAAACACAGGGCAGCAAAAGGGGGAATTTCCCAGCCAAAGTGACCCAGATAGAATGACACATAGAGGATGCGAAAAATAAACCGAAGCTTGAGTGTTAAGAAGATGTGTGTGCCTGTCTTTCCCACTCGCTCACTCCCTCTTTTTGTCTGTGTGCATGTGTCTGTGTTGTAGAAGCTGGAATCTGTAATAGTAGTAAGTACTACTTGAATACACTAAAACCACATCCTCATAAATGTAATGTACCAGCTATGCTTTTTTTATATTTCAGCCTTCACACAAACACACATAAACTATTTTTCTTGTTTTATGCATTGCATGATGTCTGCATTAAAACATTATGTCTTTATTTAACGAAAGCTACATATTGAACATGCTGTATATATATATATATATATATATATATATATTTATTTATTTTTTCATTATGCTGTAAATCAGTTTAAATGCATGTCACTCATGTCAATTCAAGACAGAAGAGTGCACTTTTCATAAAGCATGATGACACCCCCTACACACACATTTTGTTTCTACACACTTGGCTAAGTGGTCCTCATCTCTTTGCATATAGACACTTGCTTCCTTTCAAATGCATTTCAGTCATACATGAGCCTATTCTTTATTTCCTTCTCCCTCTCACACCTTGTTTAAAGGATTGAGAGCATGTTAAACAAGGAAGGTGTGCCTGAAGGCTACAGGCACAGACAGAGCTGTCAGCATGGGGAAATAAAGCATTTGTACATATGTGTAAGTATGGGTGGGGATAATAATGCAGCAAGAGTGAGTTTAAAAACTACATGTGGGAGGAAAAACTGAAATGTAACACAGAATAAAAAAAAATCACCCATGTAAGATAAAAGTCGAATAGCTTTACAGGAAAGGCTCTTATCTGTCTTTGAGAAATTACAGATAAATAGTAAAACAAACTGACCCACATAAACTGCAATATGTGTTACCTGTAACTCATTCAACTCACCTAGTGCTGGGGCCAGAGCCGCCATGTTGGGGTCCAGATGAAAACCTCCAAGCAAGAACTGGGCATCAGCTCCAGATGGGTCCATCTTCAGGCCCGGTGGCAGGCTCATGTTTTGGGTCAAGTAGTATTGGTACAGCTCAGCCTCTGAAGGTGAAGGCATGGTGCCTAGACCAAGCCGGCCATGCTGCATTTGGGTCATGTTCTGCTGCAGCAGCATCATGTTGTGCATGTGTTTCTCGCTCGTCATGTGGATGCGCAGGTTACGTGCTACGTTGGTCTCATAGTCGCACACCTCACACCGCCAGGTGGGCTTGCTTTTTGGCTTGGTGGGTGAAGGGGCACCACAGGGCCCTGCCATGTGGGTGGAGGACTGGGCAGGATGATGGTGGTGACTAGGATGATGGCTGCTGGCCTGGGTGGCAGAAGAAACAGGCACCACCCCTCCAGGTGCATGCCCAAACACCTGTTCACCAGCAGTTGGAATAGTTCCTCCGTTTTGTAATGTCTGCATGTTGTTAAGATGCTTGTCAGACTGCATATGAATGCTTAGGTTGCCTTTGGTGGTAGTGGAATAGTTGCAGACCTCACAGCGGAAGGGCTTGTAGCCACAAGTGTAGCTCTCTCCACGGGCAAGGCGAGGGTGACTCTGTCCATTGCTGCAGTACACACAAGAGCTTCCAGAGTCAGGGTGCTTCTCCTTCATGTGGGCCTCCAAGGTCTGCTGGTATTTGTAGTGCCAGTTGCACTTGGGACACTTCAGTGTCTTGCACGAATTCCGTGAGTGCATCATGGTCATATGGCCACCCAGTGAGCGAGAGGAGCCTAGGACAGTGTCGCACTTCGGGCACTCCACTCCGCTTCCACCACTGCCCCCAACCCCATGGTTCTGGGTGCACTCGCTCATTCCTGACATGTCACAAGCAGCTGTGTGATGGAGGTGCGTGTGAGCATTGGGTGAAGGGTGCGGGTGGTGGTGATGTTGGTGAAGGTGGTGGTGGTGGTGGAGGAGGGCACCATTGTCCTCGTCTCCTTCTGCTGGGCATTCATTTGGTTCAGGAGCTGTGGCACTATCTCGATTGGCACTTTCCTCAGCAGCAGCATTGGACGCAAGAGGGGAGGACGTGCTCGCAGAGGAACATGCGGCCCCATCCTCTTCGCCCCCTCTGCCGGCAACTGCTGCCATTGCCGCGGGGAGTGTAGACCCCTGGCAGTTAAAGCTCAGAGGGAGATCTGAAGTTCTCCCTCCACCGTCTACAGCCATCCCGTCCTCTGACCCTCTGATAGAAGAGGAGGACATGGAAGCAGAGGCTTTGCTGCTGAGTGTGGGGCTGGCTGCAGAGAGACAAGCAGAAGGCTGGAGAGCGCTACTAGGCATTAATAAAGGAGATTTGGAGATGCTTTGGTTTGAGACAGCCGGTTCCCCCACAAATCCACCACCGCTGCTGCTACTTCCACTACAGGCCACCGCAGTGCCGTCGTCCTCTACCTCTTCATCCTCTTCTTCTAAAAGAAGCTCATCCTCTTCCTCTGAGACCATCTCCTCACTGTGAAGGAAAGCCTTTCTTTCACAGGTTTCTGCATCCCCACCCTCCCCTCTATGAGTCCCCTCTTGCCCCACAGACCCCTCTTTTCTCCTACTCTGCTTGGACAGAGTGTTGGAGTCTTTGGCTGGGCCTGGGGTTGAGGTAAGGGAGGGCTTGGGGCTGCCAAGACCCCCCAACGCAAGGAGGGCTTGTTGCTGGAGACCCGAGTCAGAGTCTTTGTTGAGGAGACTCTCACCTCCCTCACTACTGCTGCCCCCTTCTAAATGAACCCCACTGAACGTGCCATAGAAGCTCTGGCCTGAGTTCATGGGTACCAGGGTAGGCGGTGTAGGAGAGTTTTTGTTTTTTGGTTCTAGGAAGCTAATGAGTGGTTCTTTGTCTTTCCCTATGCCCTGTATAATCGCTGATGCATGCTTGTCGCCTAAGAGCCTGCGCTCGTCCTCACACAGGGTCATGCGATGGTCATGGACTGCGTGAGTGACAAAGGAGCGTGCGTAGCCGAAAGACAACTTGCAGAGGAAACACATGAGGATGGGCTTGCCTTTGCCATAAAGGGCCAGGCCATCAAATTTGGAGAAATCCACGTTGTTGGGAACATCTTTGGATACGCAGGACTTCTTGGCAGACCCGTCGCTGTTCAGGTAATCCTTGTTGCTTTTGTGCCGCACATCAAAGACGCGGAAACTGTGCAGGACAGGACTGAGGCCTGCCAGGGTTGAGGTATTGGGGAAACCTTGGTCTGAGGAGCCGAACCATTTTCCGAAGGACGAGGCTATATGAAACGTGTTGATGATCTGAGGGTACACAGAAGAAGAGGTACCCGCAGGTTCTCCTCCTTTTCCCCCACTGGGGAGAGAGTTTGAGGGGAGCAGGCCTGGTTCCATGCTCCCATCGCTTTGGATCAGCTGGCTGAGACTCTCCACAATGTAGGCAGAGCCATCGGGCTGGTAGACTATCTCTCCAGCCAGGTTTTCCACGTCACTACTCTCCTCTTCCTCCTCTTCCTCTCCTTCTTCGCTCCCACTCTCTGTGGCTCCTCTCCGATGGGAGGGCTCATGCCGCATGAGCATGGGCATGCCCCCTCCACTTGGCACCATAGGTACACCAGGGAAGGGCTGCAAACTAGGGAAACAGCTGTCAATCTCCATTTCATCCAATTCTTCCAAGTCTTCGTCCTCTTCTCCACAGCTCACTCCCTCCTGCTCCTCCTCCTCAAACCCCTCTCTTTTGGGGTGCAGCCGTCTATTAGTGGAATTATCACCGTGAGCCTGTGACAGAGTTTGAAGCTGCTTTTCTCTTACAGCCTCGCGGGGTGTGCTGGGATTCTGGAGCTGGGTTGGGTGTGGTGCAGAGAGACACAGGGGCTCCAAGGAAGGGGGCTGGTTGCAAGGTAAGACCTGTGCGTTAGGGTGATCGTTCCAGGGTTGTGGATGGTGCTGCTGCTGGGAGTTGGCGGAGGAGTCAAGCCCATCGTCTGTCCCAGAAACCACGGGAGACTCACAGCTTTCCATGCTGATGCCTACATGAGGCGTTCATCGCATCCAGGCCTGAAGAGAAAAAAAGAGAGAAAGAGACAGATTTAAACTACTGATTGAAATGTATAATGTCTCAGAACATTAGAAAAGTACATAATAGACATCTTTAATGTGTTCTTTTCATTGTTTCTATTCAAGCTAATTTTCAGACGAACATTCAACCAGACATACAAAGCAGCTTGATAAATGGTGAAGCTATGTACATGTATAGTGAGTGGGGAGCAGCTTAATGTATAGTAGATTAGATGAGAAACAAAAGTGTGAGATATAATGGTGGAAAATGACAGAGTGCTCATTAGGTTAGATTAGATACTTAAACACAATACCTCAGACAAGCACTAATAAGGCAGCTCAAATGCTTCATCCTGTCATATCAGCCAGTTACTATCTTTTATCTAGACCTTCCACACAACACCCTGAGTCTGCTATGTTCCAAATCCTGCATACATTTTTTTTAATTAACGTAGAGTCTGAGAAACACAGTAACAGAATAACTTAATGGATAAAAAAGCTCCATTGTGCTGCTAATTAGACACAGTGAAACCCGCCATCAGCACATGATCCATCTCGCACCCGAAGAACGAACTGAGGGTTACAAAAATATATTAGCCATGCTGTTTTAGGACCTCCATTATAGAGAGATCCCACACACAGAACACACTGCATCAACAGATCACGCCCATAAGATGCATTTAGTGGATGCGTATGTTTATGCTTTTTACAGCAAGCATTTATATTTCCGTATGCAAATACAGACAACATAGAAAGAAAGATATGTTTATATAATTCTTGTAAGCTTAAAACTCATTGTTGGTACTCTACATTCTGTGTATAAATCTATCATCCAATAACCTGCACACTTAGCCTGGTTTTAAATACTCCTCCGCCTCTGAAATAATAAATGAGAGCCGAACTTTCTAAAGGGGGGTGCTGCCCCGAGCAACGAAAGAGCCATGAGCAGGCCACAATTTCAAGCAGGCGATAAAGGAGATAAAATGATAGCGAGAGATAGTGCTGAGCTAATAATTTTAATAAAGGGATGCAGGCAGCATTGATTAAAGGGGGCAACCGGACTGAAACCAATAACTCTGGCCTGCCCTTTCACCCTCTATTGCTGAATATTACATGAGCAAAGTTTCCCGGCAGCACGCTAACCACAGCGTCCTGCCTGATTAGCACATTCGCTGCCTGAACTTGATTTATTTACTCATTTACTTATGGATGCAAATTTCAGCAGTGATCAGACACTGTGTCTGCAGCCCCACCCCCACAAATGTATTAACATGAGTGTTTGGCTGGGGAGATTGATAATGTTTGACTCCCTCTTCATGAATGCCTGATGAAAATTTGACACCCCTCAAGTCCAACCCACAAAGCCACCCGCTCCCACCCCCACCCATGTCAAACATCGACCATGGGTTTTTTGTGTATGTTTTAATGGCATTATGCAATTTGCCAATTCTAACTGTATAATTCCACTTACATTTCTACAAAATTAACTCCAGATTTATAGTACACATAATGTGTACTTTGGCCAATTAAACAGACACCCAACAAACAACAGGGTTATTATTGACTATTAAAGCATGCAAATTAAATACACTGACAGTTCCAATACAAAATAATTAAGTGTATTAAAAGGTCAATCAACTGACAGAAGTCCAAACATAACCTGTTCCTGTCACGGCCCCCTCAGTGCTGCTGCAGCATTGTATGCAATAGAAGGAGTAGAGAACTACGTAAACTGTTAAACATAAACAGCTAAAAGATTATGACTCACGAATGGTCATTCCTGAAAATCTGCCATGATACGCTTTTCATTTAAAGCAAATGAGATGGCTTCCTTTAAAGAATTAAACAGTGCTAGAGAGCGGCGGCCCAAGCCGTCTGGGCGCGTCTGCTGCTTACAGAAAACAGGATTGCCCTTTAAAATCGAGATGGTCTAATTCAATAACCTGCAGTGGTTACTGATGTGCAATAGGATTGTCTGGAGTCTGCCAGTCGCAGATGGGCGGGCAGATATAATGTAGTTTGTCCACTCAAGGTCTGCTTCCGAAGCGACACCTGTTTAAAGAAAGGGAATCTTTAATCTCTCTCCCGCACTAACAAAGGTTCAGACAGTCAAGCAGACGCATACAGGAAACGCATATTAGGCACTCCATAAAAATTTGTATGAAACACCAGTTTCCTTTATATGCTACACATTCTGAAATCAAGGCCTCATCTTCATTAAACAACCCTTTCCATGAAGCTGTGAGTCAGGAATTCAAGTGTTTCTTAGAGGGACACAGAAGCTGTTCTCAAGTCAAATTAAGCACAATAGAAAACATTCCCTCTTAACCTGCCAAACAAAGTAGATAAGGTTTCTAATGATTAAAAAAAAGTGCAGTACATAACGAACACTGTCAGTAGCTGGGTCTGGATGTCATTTAGAGGGGATAGAAAATGAGATAAGTTTTTATTTATGGGCCTTTTCATTTGGTGGGATTTACTGGCTGAGCAAGGAGGGAATTAAAGGCTAAGGACCCGTCTGATTATAAGCACGCACAATCACCTGCCCAGGGGCCAGGCCTCCAGAGGCCCAGCGCTCCCTACCCTCTCCTGGGGAATTAACTCCTACTCGGCTCCAGCTGAGAACCGCCACAGGGTGCGACCTGACCCCCCCACGCCCCACCCCCAGCACCCCTCAATATGTAGAGAACGTAGACTTTCAGAAAAAGAAAAAGGCTTCATCATCACCTCCCTGTGGTCTGCAGCAGGCCCTGCTTTTCTTTTCCCCATCACCCGCCAGATCTAGCCATCGCACAGGCTGGCCACTACAGGGTTAGGGCGCTTATTGAAAAATCAATGGCATAAATGCTAGGCAAGTTACAGGAAGATGTGGGAAGGGAAGGTTCCTATTGATAAAGCAGGGAGGGCCTCCTGATACCGCACAAGGGGATGTATTCATTGAAGCTGGGTAAGAAGGCTTCATCTTTGAAGTATGGCCAATTAAATCACAAACATACGTAGAGAAACTGTTCACACCATTACTGCATTATCAATCTTAATGCTAAAATGTCTGAATTTTGCTTTGCTTTAAACAAAACAGAAACTACACCTTAAACATTACCACTGAGCGGACAACATATTTATTGTGTCAAATTGTAGATGACACTTTTAGCTGATTACATGTGCAAACAATATTTATGTAACCACAATGAGGAAGATTTCATCCCACCATTAGTATCAGGCAATCAAAGCAGCAAAAGTATAATTATTCAGTATATAAAATTATAAACAATACAGATGAAACTAATGCATTAAATATATTTTTTTCCAAACAATGTGGTTGATTGTTGTTAAATAATACAAGAAAGTATAGTCTAACTTCAAATTAAATTACATTACATAAACATGCTAAAAATGTTGATACAAATAGTTAAAGACAATTATTCGATACATAAACAATATATATAAAAATGTTTATTAAAAGTGTTTATTATTAATATTATAGAAAAATGCCTTATTTGTTAAATGATTAATAACAACTCTTATAGAAGTTCCACCCATGGGTATTTGGAGTCAGCACCTATTTAATTTCAGCTTTATTAGCGTGCAAAGGTAAACAGAGCAGACTGAAAAATTCCTCCACCTCCTTTTCCCCATCCTGAACATTTAATGTAGACACAGCGACACTTCAGAGGAGTTGCTGTGTCAGAAGGCAAAAAGTCACCTCAGGTCGATGGCACTCTGGCTGTAAACACTGCTTCCCGTAAAATCAATGATCTTTAGTTCAAGCTATCAGTCTGTGCAACAGAAATAGCAGCGGCTGTGATGAGACTGAGGGAGGAAAAGCGATAGAGAGAGAGAAAAGGAGAGATCAGTGCGGCGTGGCTGTGGGTAAGGGATGAGAGAGCACAGCTATCCGCCGCTACTGCCAACGCGGCGCTAAAAATGGGACTAAACGCCGATTCCCAGCATGCATCGCTCCCAGCGCCACAACCATTAGCGAGTGAGGCCGGAGCGCTGTATACCTGCATGCTGGCACTAGTTAATAGATTATGTTTGTTGTGGAAATGGGAGGTACTCCTCTGTGACTTTATGTAACAGTAAACATCTGCAAACTCATCTGTTACTAATTGGTCTCTGGCCTGAACACAAACGAATTGATTCCGAGGTATCAATAGCGTTCTCTGTTCTAGGGGCTGAAACTGAATCTTGGTGATAATTTTCGCTCTCGGGTAACAGCATAAGATCTGTAAACGCAATCAATGTAGCAAAACAAAGGGAGCATGAAAATGTTTTCCTGACAAAGCGTGGTGATGCCACGCCAGGCTGCTTTTAGCGCCATTTATTCGGCCGATGAAATCTGGCGCAGGTTCAAAGGCAACTGAAGGGGAATCCACGCGCTGGCAAAGTGGCTCATCACTTTTGGTGAGTGCGAAAGAAACAGGCTCCTCGGTGTAATTAGAAGTGGTTAATTAGCTGTGGGTTAATTACTCAGTTCGGAGGGGAAAGCTGGCAAAAAAGAGCTGGTGGGGTGGTAGAGTGAGGGGAAAGTGGTGAACACGCAGCAGGAAGCTTCCAGTCTCCTGCCAATTAGCAGGCAGCATGGGGGGCTGGCGGAGGAACGGGGCCGCGAGTACAAATGAGCTTCACACCAGCCCACTCGCAGCCACAGAGCTAATACCCCACTCAACAGATCCACATTCCCCTATTAAAAATGCATACTGTTGGAGATTCTCCGCTCACTGTTGTTTTTGGTAAGCGCTTCCATTTGCCCGACAGCAACTCGTTTCTTCTCAACATCGTATGCAAAAGCTCTTTTTTCCCCTGGAAAATCCAATCTTATTATATCACAGGTATATTGTAGTGTAGGAATATTTATCAAGTTACAATATACTTGCATAAAAAGAACCACATTAAAAGAAAACAAAAAATTGTCAAATGTGACCATGGACCACAAAACTAGTCAATTTGTTTTTGAGACGTATACATCATCTGAAAGCTGGATTAATGAGCTTTCCATTGATGTGTGGTTTATTAGGACAATATTTGGCAGAGAAACAACTATTTGAACATGTCCAAATGAAGTCCTTAGCAATGCATATTAATAAACATCAATGAAGTTTAGGTGTATTTATGCTAAAACATTTACAAAATATCTACACAGAGCAAGATCTTTACTTGATAGCCTATTGATTTTTGGCACAAAAAATAAATAAAAATAAAATCTTTTTGACCCATATAATGCATTGTTGGATGTTCCTGCAAATATACCTGCGCTACTTATGGCTGGTTTTGTGGTCCAGGGGAGTATGTTGTTTCTAGAACGGTAAAATAATTTAGTTTTGGCCCCTGCATGCTGTCTTTTTCCCACTCTTTCCTTAACAAGCCTTACAGTAAAGTAATAGCACATTATTTGCCTCCACCTTCCCCAGTGGTTGGTTCAGATAAAGCTTTGTGTTTTGTAAGTGCATAAATTATCCCAGGGATAAAGGTATTGATGTATAATCAGAGATGGGTGATCATGTTCGTGCTGCAAAAAGCCCTCCATTCACCCCCAGGCACATTGAGTGCGCACAGCATGCTCCACAACACAGGAGGGAGGAGTGGAGAGAGCCTACTTCTCAGAAAGAGAGAGAGAAAGAGAGTGCATTTGCCTGTTTACCTCTTGTGAAGAATGTTGTGTCTTCATGTGCCTGCCTGTACACTTTGCATTTGCGAACTAGATCAACTCTAACAAACAATTAATTACAGGTTGATTTCTCCACACAAATACCGAAGGCATGTTTAAGATGTGCTCGCTTCGAACTAAATAGATGAGTTTTTGAAAAAAAAAAAATAACAAAGCATTCTGACTTGAAACTTGCATTTTCAAAGGTAGAGCGAGAGTTGGCAAAAAAAACACACAAAGGTGTGTGACTATGTTATGCTTAAACAATAAATTTGACTAAAAAAATTGTTAGAGCTTAGTAAAATCCATGAAAATCCATTCACCTAGCTATCTAGATGGAGACTTGTCCTTCACTTCTGTGATTCAATTCCAAATTTAAGATGTAAATAAATTCTATATATATATATTTAAAATGTCTTTATATTCTAAATTATATAAATTTTTGTGCCTATGCAATTGCAGTTGGATAGGGTTAGTATATATTAATTTAATACTACATTTAACCCTAGGATTAGTAAGAGACGAGCAATTTAAAAACCACAGAAGTTAAGGATAAGTCCCCATTTAGATATCTAGGTAAACATGTGTGAGCGTGTGCGCTTATGTGTGTGTGTCAAAAGCAGCCAGGCCCAAAGGCTTTCATTTTCATTAATTATCAAATCTCCTCTATTAATAGCTCAAGGAAGCGGCTCTCTCCTCTCTCGCGAGGGAGTGAGACAGAACAAGAGAGACAGACAGATAGAGAAAACATAAAAGCGAGTGTGGAAGGTTAGAAGAGAAATATGCATACTACAGATTTTTCTTTTTCTTTTCTACAAGCACCACGCTTATCAGTCTTGTGCAAAAGAGGATGGTTGACTGGGGCAGATAGAGAGATTGAGCTCTGTCAACATCTACATAACGAAACCACCATCCCCTATGCTTCCCCCTGACTCCCTCATGACACCACTGATCTATTATACATATGAGAAATTGCATTACATTACATTTCTTCTGCTATAAGGAGTTTGGCCCTCTGAGTCAGCCCCCTCCCCCTTTCTTCAATCACTTCCTCCTCAACTTCCTAATGTCCAAACATCCCCAACCCCGATACACACCCTCACCCTCATCTCTCCTCTCGCTGTGGCTGCAGTTAAGGCAAGTCGACCACAAACACAGTTGTTAAGATGATCAATACCATTGAAATATTAAACCTTAAAAAGCCGCATTATTGATTGTAAGGCCGATGATAAAACTGTTCATTATCATAATCGCTGAAGCTCCTTGTGAACGCTTGAGAGAGGGACTTCAGCTGCACACAGCACTGCATGGGACACTGGATTTGAGGTCTATATAAGACCCGTAGTTGTATTTTTCCACCCTGTGGCGAAGTCATAAAGGATTATTTGTGAGTAACGCCACAATATGCTCTTCAACTACATGTTGAGCACCTGAGCTTTACCTCAGGAATCAGCGTCAGGCAGGCTGAATAGAGCTTGGATAACTCGCCTCTAATCCAAGGCCTTTTTAACTAATCTGGAAAACAAATACCTCAGTAATGACCCAGTCCTGCACCTGGTAAAACAGAGCGACTGGAGAGACAGCACCTGGAATTAGCCAAATATCCCAAGTAGGGCATTCTTAAAGGCGCAGACACCCTTTTAGTGCTCTGCTGAAACAAATCCAAGCTATCAGGTGTCCCGAAAGTGACGAGAATCATAACGCAAGAGGAGACGCGCTCACTCTTGGGCTTAACACGCTGTGTCAACAAGTGTAAAACTCACAAACGGTCCAGGCTCTGAAAGTTACAGGCTAGCAAAGGTGGCACCGAAACACAGAGAGCTTTCAAGGCTGCCAGGCGAAGGAGTCACGGCGAGGCCTGGTGTTTTGTTAAACGTTTAAACCAGAGGAGTGCGATACGATCCTTCTGGATGGCACGGGAGGCCAGACTACGGAGGAAACCTGAGCGAAGAGGCCGACAGCTGTTCTGGGTTCAGGAGGCAGAAAAGCAGTAATAGAGAGGAGAAGACGCAATCTCCTACATGTCCTGCCCAGACCGTGGGTATTCAGAGGATCTAATACCGGCGCAAAGGCAAGCACGCTCGCACAAACAAGGGGGATTAAAGGGCGTCCCAGTGAAACCATTCTGTGGAAGTGATTTCTTCGCTCTAATTCTTCAGCGGGATATCCTGGATAAATAATTAGAGGCTTTCTTTGAAGACCCTGCACTGCATCTCCATTCACTCTCCACTTCACATTTGCTAAAGTCATTAATGACAAAGATTTGGAAAGAAAGTACGAACTTTTTCTCTGGTACACAAATACTTCTTTTATGAGTCCTGGCCCAAATTCCTCTCTGCTTAGTTAAATCTCTTATCCTGGGAAAGAGCCGTGCTCGCTTTAAGCAATAAACCTCAAGGGAGGATGGCTTTCTACAACACACCCCAACCGCCCCCCCGACCCCCTTTAAAGAATTATGGAGTGTTAATAAAGTACAAGGAATAATGTGTTCTTTGGAAAAATAGAGGGAAACGAAGCCGGAGTGTTGTTGGTCTTAAACATCCGGACCTTAAAAAAACAACAAAGAGAATGAGGGAGAGTGAACAAATTACAGTTAAACATTTTTTTTCAGGCTGCTTTCATAGCATAAGCTACAGGTGGGAGTTTGAGGGACTGCCGGTGGGAATTAAAGAGATGATGACACTAACTCATAAAGCCCAGCTATTCTCAAACAACAGCATCTCCAATTAGGTACCTGTGTTCTTTCTTACTGACAGTCTATTTTTACGGGCTGCTACAGAAGCTTTGCAGGCTCATTTTGAGCAGAAACATAAACAAAAGGGGAGCTGACAGCTGTGATGATGTTGAAAGCTGCATTTTACACACGACAACCAAATTGTTAACGTTCACACTATTATTTTCTATACTACACCGTGCCAATCCACCTGCAGATGGTTCGATCTGTAATAACTTTCATTATCTAAGTGTATCGTTTTGCAGTATGTAGACGCTACTAATAAATCACAACCATAACTACAGACGCCTGCGGTTTATCGCATTGTACAGACCTAGCCCGCAGTATTTACGAGAAAAAGGGCCAAGGCAAAGCAAGCGAAGTGACGTGCATTCTTCCTCAGCGGTGATAAAAAGAATAACTCTCAACAGAGGAAGAGAAAGAGAAAACAAGCAGTTAACAAGGTGGCCTCGAGGCTGGTGTCGAAAGATGCCGACGCTCCAGGCGAAGAGGAACATCGAAAACTTTTAATGGTCTTCCTCTGACTTGTCGAGGCACACAACGAGTGTTTCATTCAGCGGGTTGGGGGGGGGGGTGACAAAGAGCTGAGCTCAGCGTGAAGGTTGGGTTTACAAAACGAATTTGATTGAATGAAGGTCACTCCACAGATGTCCTACCTGGAGCGGAAAAAAGTGCTCAGCTGACAAGCCACACCCATTTCTGATTATAATAATAAAAAAAAAAATCCTATAAATCCAAAATGTAATTTGTCCTATGTTTACACTTACATTTTAATGTCATATAAAGATGTGCGTGTGATTCATAGTTCAGTGAGGAAATCGCTTTCTAGCTTTCTGATTCTGAATGAAATTTGAAATTCTGAAATAATTATTTGTTTGTTATGATGTCACAACTTTTTATCTGGTTACACTATTAGGTGGCTACTATGATCTACAACTACTATGTAGGTGGAATATGGGTAAGGTTAGGGACAGGTTTGGTGGTATGGATAGGTGTAAGGGATGGGTCAACAGTGTAAATATAAAAGTAATTACAGAAATTACCAATAAGTGCAACGTAAAAACATGTACACAAAATGTGCACTGTACCAGATAATTCATTTAAATGTAACTACACAGTAGTTAAACTTACCTAATATAAAGTGGGACCTTTTATTGTATGCCACAAGCATGCCACACCCACCAGTAAATGATCTAGCCTTAAAACTGATCCAGATCCAAGTTTACAGGCCAACTGGTAAAGACTGCTATCAGAGGGAAGGTGAAAGAGAGAAACAGACAGAAAGATGAAAGAAGAGAGAGGAGGCTAAGGACCGCCTTCACAAGGGGCGGCAGGGGGAAAACTGACACCGCGCCACTAACATAAGCCCGTCAAAGTTTGCTGGCATGTCAACACTCCCAGACAATCCTGGCATTGTGGTGTCTGCCAGGGCTTAAGCCACTGTGCACTCGGCAGAGGTCAGAGAGCCCACCGCGCCTAAAAGCCCAAGCAGGGTGAGAGGAAATCCAAAGCATGTGAGATAGGAAGAAGAATAGTTAAAAACCTCAGAAGCGTGGCAACTGTTCGCAAGTCCAAGTTCCTTCTATGCTCTTTGTTGCCAGCGGCGGGTGTGGACGTCAGACAGAGAATCAGCTTTCTTTCTCCTCCTCTCTTTAACGAGGCAGCCACAAGCTGTCCCCCATCCCATCAGACCCACTGCTGCACCGAACGCAGCACCTGTTAGATATAAATCAGCCTCACTGAGCTGTGTTTGGGAAGTGAGGCATTAAGCATGACACAGACTGTCAAAGTTCACATCACGCTAACCGCAACATCTAGCTGAACTGCTGAGCGGCAGACCCAAAAGCCCGGCCCAGTCTCAGCCCAGCGCTAGCTCCCGCTCACATGGCCTGCCTCCCTGCACCGCGCCACATGAAATGCAGATTACATCTGGAGCCCAGCTGGGCCAGAAAGAGAACGGAGGAAAGAAAAGGTGAAAGAGAGAGAGAGAGAGAGAGGTAGGAAAAACAGAGAAAGACACTGATCTCCAGTCACTCTGTGGTCATGTTTTTAAGATTTACGTCTAAAAGCCGAGGAAGAGGCTGGAGCATGGAGCTCTAACTGCTGGTGACAGATCAATGTGTGCGTAATAACAGACAGACCTGAAAGAGAGGCAGAAACGGTGCCAGAGAAAGCCGTTAAAGAATCTCAGTCATGTGTCAGAACAGGGTCAAAGGTCAGATCCTGGAAGAGAAACCACATTCCTCCATGGACAGAAACATATCTTCAGTATGCATGCCTACGAGTTTCAGCTTACCAAAGCAGTCTCCACCCCTTTACCCGGGGACCTGGCAGCTAAACATTAACCAGATATGATTCCTTTTGAACTACGCGTACTGTATGGCAGAGTTAGGTAGCGATGGAAAGTGGAAGAGAAAAAGAAAAGGAATTCAAAGGAAAGCATCATCTGCTAATGATTTATCCAAGGGCAGCCATGGACAGGGGCCCATGCTAAGATGTGGCTTGTTGTGTTAAGCTGTTAGCTGCAGGGTCAGGCAGGAGGGACGAATGCAGGGCCAGGCTAGTGCCGGCAGGGGCCATGGATCTTTGCTGCCTCGCTGTAATTTACATTGCTGTGTAATTACCTGCAGAATAAGAGACTCAAAGATACATGGAAACCCCAACACACACACAAACCTCCTGCAATAACTAAAGGTCTCCCAGGGCTCAGCGTATGGGCCAGAAAACGAGCCGTGAGTAATGCCTAAAGACTTGAAGAACATGCCAACAAGTAAGTGTTGAGTACAGACAAATCAGTATCACACCCAGAAAGTTATCTTTGGCATGGTGGAGTAACACAGAGACCTTTTTATTGCAAACACATCAAACTGCAACGACAGAGCTCGTTCACTGTTGCGAGGCAAAAGGATAAACTCCCGTCCATCATCTCTCGCTGGGGAAGGAGGCCGGCTGGATTAAAAGGGGTAAAAAAGGCATAAAGGCACTGAGTATTAAGCCTGTTTAAAGAAAGGCCACATGCATATGTTCTCACCCTGCAACTGAGACTTGTTTATTAGGAGGTTGAGCTTAAAACCGGTTACAAAACGGCAACAAGAAAAGAGAACACGCTTGAGTCCATGCGGTATTGTTCAGAGTGCAGTAAGCAAACAGTTCCTGGCTCTGTTTTCCAGCAGTGCACACAGTCACTGTTGCGACACTCCATAACCTGACTTACCCTAACCTAGCTGATAAGAACCTAATAGATGTTTCGATACTGAAGAGCCAATAAATCTTTACATATGAAAGTGACGTGGTTCATTTTTGTCCTAAAAACATTTAAAAACATGCACTTTAATAGAAAATCTAGGAGCCCTTACGCAAATATTTTAAATTTCAATGCATGAGATATATTTCCATATAATATATATATATATATATATATATATATATATAATAAAAATAGGCTTTTTAAATAAAGTTGCACATATAAATAAAACGTGTTGTTGAAATCTATAGCTGCTACATTTAAATATCATCATATAGATTTTTATTAACATTTTACAATAGAGATTTGATTTATTTTTGAAACTTCATATTTTCATATACCCAGATTATCTATGTATGTGAAATCTATATAGCTTCATAGTTAAAATATATGGCAATATCAATATATATATATATTTATTGAAGTGCTACAGTTATGCAAAATAAATAAATGTTCCATTTGGCAAAACCTTATTTCTTAAAATTGTCATAAAGATGTCAGGTATAAAATAATAATACTCATAATTTGAAACAAAGTTTTTGAAAATGATTAGGATTGTGATTAGGATGCATATTTCAGATATAAAAAAAAAACAGAAAAAACGTTTTATTATTTTAAATTTGCACAATTTTTCCAACTTCTTTTTAAAACCGCATAAAACCAATATCAAGACGTCGGCACTTGCATAGATTTTATAAAGATGATTGACTTATTGATTGTTTTGTTTGTCTGCATCATATATAGTCCTATACATAGATGTTATTAAATATAACACAATGAAGTCTCTGTGCGGCTCAAAGGAACTGCCAGGCCTTGAAGAGCTTGAAACCGTGCTTAATTAATGATGTCACTGTTTTGACAAAGAGGAAGCGTGCCAGAAAACAAGATAAACATTTGATGGCTGTCAGGACGTGCGTTTTTAGATTACTAAAGGAAACAGGACTAAAAGATCAACAGCAAGGCACTTGGAATCCTAACCTAAGGCCACGGTACTGCTCTGCTCAATCTTCCTTACCATTAGAGAACCTGTCACACACAGCTGCTGCTCCTGTGTGTGTGTACAAGGTAAGAGAAAGCTGCGAGATATAGTGCTATACTGTGAATGAATCGCTCGGTGGAGCAGTAAGTTTGGAATGAAATCACCTTAGCCAGGGTTCTGGGCATGAGTGGGAGGCTGTGCATACACGCCAACACAACATGAGAAACGCTCCACATGCCTTAGTATTTGAAGTGCTACACAGATACGCTACAATGTGCCGCACATGCGCCGAAACACAGATCAATCATTTCCGAGAAGTTATCTAACAGGTATTCTCTGAAACATTGTTGACATTTATTATCTAGAGTTACCGTCTGCCTGGGAAGCGCTGAAACGGCCCCAGTGTTTCATTTCCGCCACTTTAGGGAGAGTTTCGGAGATCTGGCGATCTATAAGATCTACCAAAACGGACCAATATTTGAATGGGTCTATGCGGAGAAGAGAGCAAAGGTGTAACGCCCATTCAATAGGAGTGAACAGTTGATGTCAGCAATGGACAGAGCCTCGTGCTGGGGAGGGACTGTGTAAGATGAGAGGTGCTTAATTGGCTCAGGGACTGTAATTCGGAGGGATTAATTGAAGTGAACTCTATGATGCCAGGTGCACTCCTTTCATTGGGCGGGTGCAGAGGGAGTTCAGTGGCTAGCCTGACTGGGTCACGGTGAGCGAGCCTGCATTAGACAAACAAAGCTCTGCATACTAAAGTAAATGGTGCCGTTACGCTCGAAGCAAACAAACAGCAAGGTTGAAAGCCTAACCGAACCCGGGAATACATACAATTTTAAGATTAACAGCCGAGACAAAAACTAATAGCTATAAAAACTTAGATGTAAGCCAATAAGGTGTGGGGGAGGCGGAACGGACAAGGAAGCCAAAGCAACACCTGCTGGCCCTGTCACCGCCTGCTCATTATCTAAACCTATCCATCCCTCATCCTCATTAAAAACACACAAAAAGAGAAGTCGATTTGAAATTACATCTTAAGAGAAACACGTCACATTGAAAAGCCACGTATTTTGGTAATATTACATGTACGAGAGATCAAGTACGCTTCACTCAAGGCTGTTATTCAAACATTTCAGCAACCCGCTTTTACAGCTGGAGCTTTGATGGACGCCTTTGGCACTTAAGACAAAACAAAGGAAAACAAAAGGTAATAAGGAAGTGAGAAGCTTGTGTATGTGCGTTTAAAGAGGGTTTTCGCCTGCAAATCCGAAGTGCCTTGATCAGGTTGACAGAGTGACAGTTTATGGAGAGCACAGGAGATCCAGCAGGTCTGGGTGTCAATCACCACTCCGGGGTTTGTAGTCTTTTCCAGAAACGGAGACAGCAAGCAAGAAATCCGTGACGTCTTCGGTCGGGGCTTCAACAACATATTCGTATCGACTAGGGGGAGGTATGAGTTTGCATTAAAGCAGCTTGCATCTGCTACTGACCCTTCATTTTCAATGATAAAGAGATTTTTGAAGGTGTCACAGGGTAGCTAAGAGTGTAGATTCATTTCCCTCCAAGCCCCAGCTCTGGAGTATCAAAGTGTGATCGTGAAGCATTTTGCCGTTATTTGGAGAAGATTAATCGGCATTTTGTTCCTCCTCCCTCCTGCCAGACCGACATGATGAACACCGCTGGGTCATGTACAGGGTCTGGAGTCAGGGCAGAGCCCAACCCGAACGCAGAGGACACCACTGACCCAACAGCCTTTAAATTACAGGCTGAGACAGAAGGAAGGTGACTGAAAGAAGAGCCATTATTCCCGCAGTCCTGCAGGTCAAGCCTTCCCTCATCGTGGCACAGGTCAAAGCCACATATCTCTTCCACTAAGGTGAGGGTCACTGCAATGCTCCCTCCAGTCCCGGGTCAACCAGAGGTCTCCAGCCACAGAGGTTCATAGCAATACAATAAAGCAATCAACCGGGGTGCCGGACCTTGGTCAATAATATACTCCAAGGCCACAGGGGGTCACCACCTGCTCTCTGGCCTCTTATTGGAAAGTCCTCCAAGGTCTTCAACAGCGGACTAGGTTTTAAATTCAAGCCAAAGGGGAGTGGAGAGCGCAATTATATTCTCAAGCCTATGCAATAAAACAATTGATGCATTGCAGAGCACGTCGTTTGGCTTGATGGACGCTGGATCTTTGCTGTCATTAAAATAATGCAGTCGTACAGAGTCAAGCCCATCCTCAGTGGCTGGCTCTGATGTCATCAGACAGTTTTTCATTCCGCCAGACGATTCGTTTACAATATCCCTCTGAGCACACTAGCAAACGTCTCAACTTCTGCGAGACTGGCACAAAGCCATGGCATTGGACGTCTGTTCTCATGAAGTCTTTTGCCTGACGTTTTGTAAACCCAAGTGGCTTGGTCAGAGGAAACAAAGAGAACAACATTCAGAATCTAAGACCTACACCGAAACTCAACACCAGCAACGTCCTGCTGGGGAAAGTGCAGACCTGGGCTTTATCTGTTGAACTTAGACTGCGTCTCTAGTTCTGGCTGAATTGGACAAGTACACAGAGCTAGACACATTCCTCAGAGGACCTGATCTTGGAATGAACGGAGAGGGAACGAGGGGAGGGGACTTCTTTTTTACTCTTCTCGTCCTTCTCTTTTCATTCCATCTCCCTGAGTCCTCGTGAATGGAGGCAGACAGCATCCACGCAGTTGCCAGGATGAGACAGCAGTTAAGTCTTGGCTGCTCTCCCTCTCTGCTTAAAGGTAGATATCGTGTTTCTAACAGCTCCGGCTGGTTGGATACAATGGGCAGCTCAAAGAAAAGAGCTCCAAACAGGTGAAGCTACCTGCACCCTAACCCCTAGCCCCTTCCTAACTTCAAAACGCTTACTTACTGCCAGTCTTGAATGAATTAACAAAGAAATGCTAATAGTTAGGATATGTATGAGTTTAACAAAAGATTGAATGCTAAGGAGTATTGTTCGTTCTTATTAATAGTAATGCAAATAATTGTTAAATGTTACCCAAACACTCTATAGGCAAAAACGTATGTAAACTACAATACACAGGTTCTTAAAAATAATTAGGAAGTGATTTAACATCACTATATTATTATAAAAGCTTTTGCAGGATGGCACTTTCTATGTTTTAAGCTGTTATATCTTCGAATATGTTTTAGTGTCAGTACTTTATGTGAAATAACAATACTTTTACAGCTTTCCAGCCTTATGAATGAACACTAGTTAAACTTAACTGAAATAAACAAGGGTGCATTAACCTACGTTGTTTGTGAACTAACTAACTGCAGTTTAGTCCAACTCCAAGACACCACAGTCACAATTCAGAGAAAATATTATTTCTTTTGCCACAGCAGCAGGCTCAGCGGTGCAGGAAACACTGTTTTTTTTTTTCATATAAATGTGACACTGACAACACGGACATAGAGGAAAACAAAAAAGTTGCGCTACCATAAACATCTATGGCATTTAATCAGCTGACAGTTTACCCCTTGAGTAGGAGCTATTTAATTCACTCCTTGGTAGTGTGCGAGGAGACGTAAATGTTCCATGTGCCTCTGTGGCACTTTCCTTTCTTCCCCTCCCCATCCCTCCCGTCTGAGCTCTGCTCCAGCAGGCGTCATTAGGCAGCATAATCAGCATGCTGTTTGCATACATCTGCCTTATTTTATTGATCTCTCTTCATTCATTAGCCTTCAGGGGCATGTCATTAACACGTGCCCCCCTTCACACCCAGGGGAGGCCTAATTCCTATACATGCCATCCGGATTTCGGCAGAGGGCACAAGTGGGCTTGTCACGAGTGGGCACAGGGCCAGTGCCAGCCCCATCCCTGGGTACCCATTCTTATCTGTGCCCCTGGCTGTCGACAGCCCCAGCCAAGATCCTCTAACAAGGAGAGCCTTTCCCCTACCCTCCGTTAACTAAAAGGACAATTATCCGGAGAACAATGATGCTTTTCACAGGGCCTTATGTTGTCATTAATGCAGTGGATCTGGTTACAGCAGCCCCTGCTTAAGCTAATTACAGAATGCTATCTGTGGATTCTTCATTGCTTCTTAATTAAGTAGGATTCATTTCTAAAGGGGGTAAAACAGTCACATTTTTTGTGTTGTGTTTTCCCTGTCTCTCAGCTCGCTCGGAGGTGGGAGTTAGCCCGAGGGCTCCCACAGCTGATGACACAGATGTGATAAAGATGGGATCATATTCTCACGCTAGAAAACATACAGATGCGCAACAGACGCGTCGCAAACGATATAAAAAACAAATGTTGCTACAGTGACAAAGAAAATCTGAATTACAAGTGTCGCACGTTTAAAGCCAACAAAACACGCATTGCACTATATCACCGGCAACAGACCCGGGTCAATGACGTTATGTGTTTTTTTCTATTCAAAAATGCACACAATACACAATGATTTAAATGCAGTTCAGCATTGAGTATTATATCGATGCACACTTGTTAAGCCATGTAACAAAAGCACATGCAACCGCATTCTTGTGTACCACTGACACTAGCTATAATAACTTGCAGTAAAGTCATGCCTTGTGTTAGTACATTATGTAGGAGACACTAAGAGAGCTCTTCTAGTTCAGCCCAGACATAGTAACTCAATACCCGCCATGTCTTCTGTCTATTTGTGTCTCCACAGAGGACTCAAACCCTTTCAATAGCACCCCCCGTCACTAACACATTCTTATTAGGCCTGATTAGGCCACTCTTATTTCCTACCACAGTCACCCTGCCAGAAGGAAGGGTAGAGAAGGTTTACAGTCACCATTCACTCGCCACCCAAACAGAGATGGGAGCAAAGAGGGATGGCGCAGGAATGTAAAGGGGAAAATGGTTTATAAAAGACATCCAGAGGGATTCTCCTGCTCTCTTTCGCCTTGAGCGCTCTTTTCAACAGGGGCTGACCCCTCACTCGAAGGTTAAGATGACATACAAGCTATTTTCAAAGGCTCTGTGTATCGTCTTAAAGGGAGAACTCGCACCGCAAGCCTGAGTAAAACACTCCATCAAAGAAACTCACGGAATGACACAACAGGCAGTCAAGGTGTCACGGAAAAAAGTGAGTCAGAGAAAAGTGAGGGAACGAAGGAAAAGGAACAGGCAGTGTGGGCAAGCTCCAACCATCATGTGCTTACAACATGCACCGAGTATGTACTGGTTCACTGAGAGGTGAGCTCAATTAAACACATACACACAAGCTCGCCGAAGCACACACATACACACGGAGCTGGTTTGGCAAGAATGTGTCCATACTTGCTTCACATTGTGCAGTAAGGCTCTGACTGCTAATTGAGATTAAAATAAGTAAACAGACACAGTGTTATGCCCTTTTTGTATATTTGCAGAGATGGGGATGTATCAGCACGTACACCCTCTGCATCAGGTTTCAGGAAGGTCACAGCCAGAACACACACGCGCGTACATACAAACGTCAGCTAAAGAAATATGCGATTTATTGATGTTAATGTTCTAACACATAACCTTGCATAACGCCTTCAACATGGCCGGACTAAAATTACATCGCATTGACAAAATGCAAATTCACTACAGAAGCATACATTGTTGCTCAAATGAAAAACCCAACCTGTGCAAATAAACAGCCCAAGAGAGCGACGTAACAGTACCCACTAACAGCAAACGGGGTCCTGCTGCAAACAACAAGCATACAGAAAATACTTGATGCACACCCGACGTGTGCATATCTTAAATCAACAAGACTAGAGTGTGCTTTTGGATATTTTAAGGCTCAGAAGCATGCTCATTAGTTCACTCTTTGTACCTACAAGATTGCATCAACAAAGTGCAAACCCAGAAGAGGCCGAGCAATGTTCTTTTCCTGGCAACCCTCTGACAAGAAACGTCCCTTATGTTTAGGGTCACGCTGACCTGGATGAGTTCCTTGTCTTATCACCACTGGCGCAGCTACCTTCATTTGCCCCGTTTTTACCCTCTGCACAAGAAAAATGTAGTGTTTTAAGTAATCCTTGTTTGTACTGACCATAATTGATTGGGTAATCCTGGTTTAACATGCACTAAAGCCAGTGCTTAAGAATCTATTAGGAAAGCTAACAGCTTAAAGAGGCAGATCTCCCTCTTTTGCTCTCAGGTTGGCTTGATGTACCTACAAGCACACATTCATACACACACACACAGGCACAGCTATGCCCCTGTTCACCATCACCTTCTCCTCTTCTCCACTGTTCAGTCTCAAGGCACGGCTCCATGCCATTTGTTCGCCTAAGCTTGTGTTTGTGTGTCACCGTACTAATCTACAAGAGCTAAGACAATGGGAGGATCTGGCAGGGTGCCATGGCTTGAAAATTCCCCTGTAAGTGAGGTCTGGCACTGTCTCCTTCAGTCTAATGATACCCAGCACTGGTGGTGTTCCTACCGCTTGGGCCTCTACGGACACCCCACCAAAAAGTCCCAGTCAACTTGACATGACACACGCCACACTGGGCAGTCATCACTGAGACAGCCTGTCATAATCACCATACATCTCCTTGCATCAGCACACAGGGAAAGAAAGAGCTAGAAGAAATGCTTGTAGTGAGCGCTCACAGCAGTAACAGACCAGAAAGCAGGATACAGATACTGTGCTTTCCTCACACGGGCAAACTGGGGACTTGATCCAAGCATTTACAGCTAATCAAGGATATGGTCTGCAACTGTGCCATCTCTTACTTCAGCACACGTACACATACAAAGCCTAATCCCCCCAAAGACCTCTGCCCTAATGGGGCCCACTACTATAATTACAAGGCATATATTTGGGATCAGGCACTTAAGTAGCCAGCTAAAAGTGGCCCTGAAAACAAAAAGCTCTGTAATTATCGTCTGCCTTCTCTCTCTCTTTCTCGTTCTTTCATTGTATTTCTCTTTGTCTTGGGTTACCTGTCATATATATATATATATATATATATTTTTTTTTTTTTTTTTTGTCAGGAACCTGTTGTTTCTCCCAGATTTTCTCCCTAATCCATGTCTGGAAGGAGCACTGGCAGTGCTGGCAGAGTGCCGGAGCTGGTGAATGAGATGCACATTTCAGCCCGCGGGGGCTCCGTGACGACACAACACATAAAGATAGCAGAAACTTGAGTCCGCACTCGTAGCTCTGCTAGCATATGAATGCATTTTTTTAACGAAGGGAGAGAGGTGGGGGGGGGGGGTCATTTTGCACTCCACAAAAGCTCCATTGTGCCAGAGAAACTTTATATACATATTAGAAACTCGAAACCCCATAGAATTTTCTGAGCAGGATTCTTGTAACTGTGAACAAGATAACATTACCTACCATTCTTTCCCCTTGCTCTCTCCACACATACAAAAAGCAGAGAGAAAGCCTTCAATCCTGTTTTTCTGCAGGGCTCTTAGACTTCATGATGGATCCTTCTCCTTTTTTTTTTTTTTTTAGCAGAGTCATCTAACATCTAAGATAAGAGCTCCATGGACTCCAGGCGTTTTTCGCGGCCTTTTAGGTAATGCATTCACTAGGTCAGGTGTAGTGCTGATCCATGACGTCCACACTGATTTGCTTTATCCTGCTTCACATTTCTGTGTTCCACCATTGAAACGTTCTCTCACTTAATGCCGTGTCTCCATTTGTTCTCTTCCCGTCAATAATGTCTTAAGGAATCCAACTCACTCAGAGACACATCCGCTGCATACTCCCATACATTTAAAACTCATATGTTAGTTGTACATCCGTGTCAAAAAGAAAAAAAAAAAAAAAAGAGAGAGGCACTCGCTCAAAAGTGCGTACATACCAACTTCTTTCCGTTCTGGCACAAGTTCATTCTTGTTACAACAGTTGTAGGGCTTCTTATCTTCCGCTTGAGGACGAAAGTTAAATAACCGCATTCACAGAACAAATAATCAAGCCATCTTTAAACAATTGTGGATGGGGGTTGGGGTTAGGTGGGAGTTGTTTAGATCCGAGCACCGGTGTGGCTGAGGAGGACTCAGGGGTGAGACGGAGGTAGGTATGGAGGGCAGCTGGGGCAGGTGTGTGTTTAAACACACGTGTATGGGGGGAACGGGGAGGCGCCGGGTGAATGGCAGGAGACGCCACAGCAGTGACATCACTCTCATACCTGTAATTAAAGCACAGATCTCCACACAAAAGCTGAAGAAAGGTATCAGCAGGGGAATGATGGCCATTTTCATAATGACAGCTTAGCCCCAGCAGCCAGCAAATAAAAAGACTCGGTCCCTATAGCTTCTAATTACTGTTGTACTACCGTGCAAACAAAAACATCCACATGACCGCCGCTAATAATAAAATACGCGAGCATGTTGAGTATGTATACAAACTAAGGTTAGTAAAAGAGTCTATGGACAGAATGACCTTGATAGCTTTCTCACAAAGGAATAGTTTTTAGTAGGGCTGGGTGATAAATTGATAAAATCGCACACAAAAGCTGCAATAAGTCCAAGCGTGTCATTCAGTAAAGCAAGGTTTCCTGCAAAAACTATAAATAATCATTTATATGTAGTGAACTACGGTTCTGTGTAGTAAACGCTGCTCCATCTGAAAGCGGGTGATAGAGATTAACAGCTGGTTACAGAACTGGCTTTACTGACAAGGTGTACATGACAATCAAATGTGATGTACTGCCTAGCCCTAGTTTTTAGAACCTTTTTTTAAAGGTTTAAAATAAAAAATCTTTTTGAAAGTTGGGAAAGTTGTCTCTGCAGGATTTTGTCTGGGAACACAATTAGACAATCCACTCAGCCACAGCTCCAATTTTTCAGTTTTTCACATCAAATTCTAAATAGCTACTGTTCTCATCGCTTTCAATTAAAAGGCATCGGAAGGAAACAATAGCAAAAGATGCACAACTGAATCGGAAACGCAAGATTCGAACAAATTTCCTGCATGAGCACCATCTGAACACTAAGCCGAACCCCAGACCAAAACACGGATCTTCTAATGGCAGCAGGGTGAAAATAAGGTTGTTGCTTAAGCAAGGCCTCTGTAGCAACTCAACCCGTCTCGCTCTTTCTGCTATCTATGTAGGTTTCTGAACGGTTGACAGGAACCTGAGGGAAAGCAGGCGCTGTTCTAGTCCTCTGGGGCTCCTCAACTCTGGGACGGAGTAATGATTGAGCAAGGCAAGCTGTGGTGAGTGAATTAATAAATTCATCTATTATGTAGAGTTCAGCGAGATGAGGTTGAGAAACGGGGAGGTTTATTTTTAAAAACAGCCAGGAATACTGGCATCAAGCACATGAGTCAGTAATGAATCAGTGCTGAGCAGCCAAATTGCTATGTTCAGCTGTGCTCATCTTAACTTTTTCCAACAGCCCCGTTCCGTGACAAAATGTCCTCAGCTATCTATTTGTTTGCACGATAGACTGTCTGGCTGCTTTAACCTCATACCTTCACCGCAGCATTTCTGTGGAGAGCGTAGACTGACTTACAAGGGTTAGAAGTGAGCAAGAGATGAAGCATGGAGAGTGATTCCAGACGTGACCTCTACTCTCTGAACTCTGATGTGGGAAGATCGCATCCTAAAAAGACTGAGGCCAGCTCAGAGAAGAAGTGTCTTTCTCACTTTTTGTCTTTCCAAGTCACTCGCATGCCCAGAGAATCAAAGCAGCAAATATAAGGGCCGTAAGTATGTTTTAATAGACACTTTTTCTTTTCTCCCACAGTCCTTTTGAGCTCTGTTTGAAGTCTGTTAGAGCTGAAGTGTTCCAAGGCTTGTATAAAAGTCAACCTCTCTTTGGGAAAGGGAGACACAAGCAGAGGAAGAGAAAGACAGAGAGTTGAGTTGCTGAAAAAGTTAAAAGTTTGCGGAGTTGAACTGGCACCCTGCCTACTAGCCTGTTATTGCCCTAAGCACTAGGTTTTGCTGCCAAAGGTAGCCACACCTGAACAGCTCCAAAACATTATTAAAGAGATGACAGTCAGGGCACGGGAAGTCTGTGTATGTTTGCATCTCTGTGATAAGAACCAAAGAAGCAGCTGACTCACTTTTAACTACTTTATCCTGGTACAACTCACCACCGCTCATCACCTTCCTCATCGCTTTTCTCTACAAAGATTTGATAGGAAAGCCTGTTATGCCTCACCACTGATAACATTTCTCTTTTTAATGCATATTAATATATATACATATATTGGTAATTATCATTCTCATAGCTCCTGATAGCAAACCATATTGTTTCAAACATGTACCAGAACAAGAAATGCGTATTTGTATTACATTTTTGTTAACTTACAATAGCCAGAAACAAATCTGGCTCTATAGCTCAGTGTCAAGACTATTAACTAGTAACGGTGAAGGCTACTATTTAGTTTCGGTCGCAGATAAATGTAGCGGAGCAAGACATGCACATTTCTTTTCTTCACAGTCCGACACATAATTGCAATGTACGTGAGAATGCTGGGATGCCACCCACTTGTAGGCCAAGGACATAAACGTCTTTCTGTTCCAGAGAGGTTTTACGCTGGAAACCCCCCCCCTCTAACCATCATCTAGAGAAAGAGAGGAATGAGAAGTGTAATCTTTCTATAAAAATAGGCAGATGTGGGTGCAGTGTATTTTGGAATATAGAACAAAAACATCTTTATGAGACTGGAAAAGCATGGCAGCCAATTAGTGGGTCACTGTGCCCGCTTCACGCATGAGGACGGTGTTAAAACGAACCTGTTTGGGTTCACATGCACATCAAATGTGATTAGCTCTCCTCAGCGGGGTTTTCTTTGAATCCTCATTCCCTCTCATCTGCCACTGACCTCTTCAGCACACCAGGCTTCAACCCCACCGCAGTGGTGTCCCCCTTCAGCTCGGCCCAACCCAGGACCACGGGTCTCTCCTCCGCTTGTGGAAGTAATACCAGATTACAGAGCAACTGTTGTCAAATGTTTATATAATGTGTTTTTCTAGTTCTTTTCCCCCCTCTCCTTGTTTGGACAGCTGTCCTTTAACAGCGGGACATCTTCAGATGCTGCTCTAGCATGACTCTTCTGCTTTTTTTTGCGGAATTAACGTCTCATTTCAACTTAATAAACATGAAATACATTTCCAATTTGGCAACGGGAAGGCGCCCGGGTTAGCGAGGGGGATTCGTGTGTGGTATGTTTGAAAGGCCCTTATGATTTTGCTTTGTTTTTTGTCGAGCTTGTATGTGCGTGCCTGCTTAAATGCACAGATTTTTATATGTCTCGAGGCCTGATGCTAGGCCGATACGGACAGCTGTGCATGCATGTGTGCATGCGTGTGTGCGTTCTCTTTGTGGACCTGTACGAGTTAAACATATGCTCTGTGACTCAGGTATACCAAACGTGTCCCAACAGGCCACCAACAGCCCAGCGTGGAACACAACGCTCTGCTCAACCCACAAAGAAAGAGAGGGAGAGAGTGAGAAGTTTAAAGAAAACAAAAGCGGACGGAAAGAAGAGGAGGGAAAAAAATGCAGATCACAGAGAAAGCTCCTTTTGTTTGTTGAATCAAAGTAGATCAGCTTAAATGAAATATCCATCAAAACAGGCATTCATGGTGGGGCGCAGGCGATGGGGCAGGAGAGGAGAGAGGTGTTTGCGGCCCTGGGGTGAAGGGGGTCGGGGCTGGGTTACAGGCAGGGTGTGACCACCAGATGAAAGTCAGCCTGGGCTGGGTCACCTCCACACTGAGAGGCGCTGAGCGTGTTCGGAGCAGCTCACCCCGATCCAGATGCTTTGTCAACATAGCGATTCCACAGAGGAAACAGATTTTACAGATTACTCCCAACAAACACCAAAAGGAAGGCATTTTGTTGCTCAGATGTTGCTTTTTCATAACTCAAGCGACCTTAATCTCAACTACATCTTCAATTCTACTGATACAATTTCTCAGGACACAAATGTTGTTCCTCAATAGAAAGGTGAAAGTTAAGTATGGGCCAGAACAAGAAACTTAAATCAAGTTAGTTCCCTTTTGGACTTGATTAATAGTAGAGATTAGAGTAGTGAAGGGATGCCAGGAGATAAATTGTCACGGTGAACTAAGCAGTTGTGTTGTGATTGACAGGACTAGATGAACAAACTCCTCCCAAACTTTGGGTGTAGTACTCTCAGTTCCACTGAACACAATTGACCCCATTTAAATCCACTGATTTCCCTCCAAAATCTTAGTGGAAATGTTGCATTTGTGTTACAGTAGCGTGAAACTCTCTAAATTGGGAAGGTCAATCACCTCGAGCGTACTCCTAATCTGTTCTTCCACAGCTATTGATCAACAAAACACACCGAAGCTAAGTTATACTGCTAATGTATCCTTCATAAGTCCACTTAAAACCACACTAAACAAGACGAGGAAACAAATGACAGAGAACGAGAGAGAGACGAAGTCTGACTACCTCAGCTGGGGCCTTCTCTCCCCCTTCCTGTCAGGAGGTAAATAGCTATTGGCTGCTGAATAAGTGGCTTCGGTTCACAGAGTGAGGGGTCTTTTTCCCTCTGCTCTCCACTGCCTTGACAAGCAGGTATTGACAGAGCAGTTACACACTAACCCATTGGGGGAAATCCTCTACAATGTGCCCCGGGCAGCTGATAAATAGAACTCATACGCTACCTGAGAGTATAAGCGCCCACAAACACACACACACATACATGCTTTCCCTCACACACACTAACGCAGAGGCATAGTCACACAGAATGAGGCTGACACATAGAAAACTTAACAAAGCAAAGAAGTCTGAGGATAATAACAGGAAGCGAGACAAAGAGAGAGACATACGAGGGGCAAAAATGGTCAGCGGAGATGTGAAGGTCATCAATGATTCCTTGGACAGAGATGTTTGTCTCCCTCCGCCGAAAATCATTTTGCTCAGCTTCAAGAGGCGCAAGATTACAGGATGGGAAATTATAGTACACAAACGTACGCTCGATACATGTGGCCATGATCAAAATACTTGATTAAAAAAAAATGAAAGCATTCAATAGCCAATTAAGGCCCTTGGAAACAGCTTGCTGAGTCCAAACACAGCACGGTATTGACATGGAGGAAAAAAAAAACAGAACAAATAAAAAAACAACAGGAAGGAGGCGCGAATGTGAGATTATTGTGGTGCTAAAGCATCTGAGCAGCATTGATGTGTGCCGCCCACCGCTAAAGCACTTCAGAAGTTGACAGACAGGTGACACGGCAAAAGATGGGGCGGTTGAGGTGTGCGTTGAAGAGTAAGGGGTAACACAGAGAAAGCAGAGAGGCCCTCGTATCACCGCCTCCTCTCTCTGGGAGATTGTGAGCTGATAAATAGCCGGGGGTAAAGCACTGGCTATCACTTTGTGATATGATGTCAGTAACCTTCATTGATCCACATGCAGGCAGGCAGGCCTTATCACAGACTCTCTCTCTGTGATATACTGAGATCGGGGGGCCCAATGCTTTTTAATACACTGCACTGTAGGTGAGGATGTCACAGGCTAACCTCTCGGCACCTGGGGCAATATTTTACAGCTGCAGTGTGACGGGCTGAGAAGCCTGGAATAGAAAACATCATCACTTCACTTGTGGTCTTACAATTAAAATATGCCGTTTTCATTTTTAGCAGTGCTTCTGAAGATTCGTACTTGGGATTAAGGAAATGAGCAAATCCCCGAGTCTTAGTATTAAACTTCAATGTGCATGCATGTGAAAAAGAACTATATATTAGATTTTTAATGTACTTTCATACTTTTACTGTACTTTCCTTGCAGAACACAATCTTAAAAAAAAAGAAAAAGTGTAATGACAAAAAAAAAACTTTTTGCTATTTAAATGGCTCAACATCTGAACTTTAAATAATTTACATTTAACATGAATTTAAACTATAATAAATTTTGCTTAATTGCAATTCACCTGAAATTCATTTTCTGAAAACATGATTAAATATACACACATACAGTATATATTTAAGTATTAACATTTTATATTTATATGAATATATTTTAAATGATAAATATATTTAATATCATTTTAATGACTAAATATTACCTACATGCATGTGTGTGTGTATTTATATATACATAATAAACATATTATGTAAAAAACTTTATTTATATTGTATATAGTATATTATTATTTTATATTATATTTTTTCAATAATTCAATCATTTTAATGTGTAAGGCCTACTTCTTTTTTCACGTCCCTCAAATTCATGAAAAATGTACAGATGAGACCTAATCCTTGATAATCCTAATCCTACTGTAGTAAAGAAGACAGCAAACGATATGGAGGAGAAGAAGAGGAGCACCGTGTAGGCTTAACACTAGGCCACAGCTCTGCCTAATACTCTTAGTAAAATAAACTGCAATGTTTACACCATTTCTAACTAAAAGAGGCCACATAAGTACAGCAAACATCCAGAGGTAAAAAAGTGTTTTTGAGTAGGCCATATATGATGAAGTCCAGCAGGCCTGAGCCGAATGTCTTTTAGCCACAAAGTTACTTGGATGAGAGAAAAAAACTCTTCCAGAAACATCAAGGTGCTGACAGGAAATTCCCTCACTCAGATTTACCCATTCACCTGACCTGAGTGAAAACAGACACAAACCCTTTTGCTTCTTATCCTTTGGAAGTAACGCTCACTAGCACCGTATGACCTACATGTGTAACTTCACAACACAGGCTCACACACTGCTTCTCATCTAGAGAAAAGTGAAGTGTGATATGGGAAAAACATGCAGTTATGCATGACCTCAAGAGGAACTAAATTAGCAATATATCAGTAAATCTAAAATATAGTAGATTAAGCCTATCAGTCCCTGCCAGCTACACAGGCGTCTACTCACGCACACACTTATTTTGATGAAGTCTATGTGGGCAGAGCGTGGCGGAAGACAAAAGCGACTGAAGGAATAGCGGCAGTATTATCCTATGTATTGATTTTAGCTGTTGGGTATTACAGAGGGAAAGAGTGGTTTTATCAAGCTAAGATCCCCCTACACTTTTCCTAACTAAACCAGTCTTCCCACAGCTTATCTGGCCAGAGAGGCTATTACTTACACCTTCAATAGCCCCTTCACCTGGGAGGACAGGAGTTAACGTGGCCTTTAGGTGAGCATATGTCACAAAACACCAGAATGGCTGGCCAACAGCATATGTTGGGTTTTAGACATTATTTCCTATAATGGGATGCTTTAAGTATC
>JAUYWG010000040.1:26596122-26626605 GCA_034779775.1 Enteromius afrohamiltoni
CCCCCCCCCCCCCCCCCCCCCCCCCCCCCCCCCCCCCCCCCCCGCAGGGCCATCTCTGCTTTGGAGAACATGGAAACTAGCCTCGGCTCCAGTGGCCGGCTGCACTGTTATTACCCACAGCCTCCATAACGCTGCCGCCTGTGCAGACAGGCTAGTAGGCTAGAATTTACCCTCACAAACACACACGACACACATGGGGGCGTACCACAGCAAAAACACCCTGAGATAGCATCTGCTTTTGGATCATATTATATATTTATGCAAATATCAATTCCATTTCTTCAGTTACTATTTGACAGTTTGACAGTGCATACACAAAAATGGCACCAACCTTTTGTCTGGGTTTTTTTGTTTGTTGTTTTTTTCATAAATTAGCTACTTCGCTTCACATGAGTTAGTGAAATGCAGGCATTGTGCGTCCTCATGACATTAGCTGTGAATGACAAACGCTGAGGGCTACGTCTGTGTCACAAAATATTCCCTGACCGACGGAAAATGTGCAAAAGCAGCTTCTCGCAATAAAAGAGGAATTCCTGTCGCGTTCCACACACACACACATAAATAGATGATCTTTTCAGGGCTGGCCCTGTCTATAAACAGCACAGGATCCACTAGATCAGGTGAAGGCTTCTGCTTTCTATCACACATTTTTTTCCTTTCGGAGCAAAAATAAAAACACTTTATTTAGCACGTGGTCGTTAAATTATAGCACATGTGCATATATGCAGAACGGAAATGAGTCTAAAAACAGCAGGAAAAAAATAGTTTGGGAAAAAAAATATTATTTAAAGAATAGGCAGATGAGATGTGCGTTACACACGATCATGCACACACACACACACACACATATTTTCTCTATCATAAATCTCCACCGCAATGATTTGGAGACAGTTAACATGACAACATATTGTGAAACAGCAAGCCACAGAGATTTCTGCCAACTTCACTGGGAACAAATAAAAGAAAACAGCAAAAGAAGAGGAGGGGGGGGGGGGAAGAGGAAGCAGAAAGAAACATGCAGACAGTCAGTGCAACCGTCTGAAAGGTGAAACCGTGGTTTGAGCTGAGCTTGTGGTAAAAGTGGAGTTTACACAGGTATAGCGTACCTAACTATCCCTGAACCCCCTCCACACACACACACACACACACGCGCGCGTATACACACAGACCATCCTCCCCACCCACGCTCGGCCTACCCCCAGTCCGTGGTTTAATGATAGCACTGACACGTACGCCATTGTCCTCCCCCTCATTATGGGACGACTGGAAGAACTGGTCCTGACTGCACAGGCTTGCATATTCAAAACCATCATGTGTAATCAGACCCAGTGCTCCTGCTAACCTAATTTACACACACACAATCCAAGCCCTACAGCAAATGGAGGTGGCCGGGCTTTCTCTGCGCGTCTCCTCGGCACGACTGGATTAATGGAAAACTCGTGACAGAGATCGGCTCCTCTCCACACACACACATATACCTACACCGCTTTCACCTTCACATTGGACCATCTCTAACCGGTGTGTTTTTGTTGCTACAATGCAATATATACATAGCTTTTTTCTAATTCACACACACACACACACACACAAGTGTAAGCTTTAAAAAAAATATCAGTGTATTTGATGCTGATTATAACAGTGATATTTGTATTGTGAAAATAAGATATGATTTTTTTGCCAGTATAAGACGTTTCATGTTTAATGTACAATATAATACATAATAGTTCAGTTTTAATAGTTCAATAGTTATTACAAAATAAATGCGTATAAACATTTAATATTACTGTTATTATCATGCGGTAGGCGGCCTGTCATTGATGTTGACCCAAAGAGGGCCCTATTCCACTGAGGACATCACTGAGGCTTTCCCTAAGGGTGCCAGCAAGAGAGAGAAAGAGAAGGAGAGAGAGAATAGGGAGGGGTAAAGAGGAAAGCACAGTCTCCCCCTGCCCTATATCTCCACAACGATATCCATACACACTCATACGCCACACGGCACGCCGTCTCGTCACTGAGTATCTCCATTCATGCACCACAGATGACCAGAATGAGTACACTTGGCAATATGTACAATTGTTGTTGTAAGAGGAAGTGACTAGAAATCAAGACACGGGAGAAAAAAATAGAAAGAGAAAGAAAGCAAATATAGCAAATCTACTGCTGAACCAGCAATTTCACTGGCGACGGTATCAAATGAACAGCATAAAAATCCTGCAAAACTACAATTAAACATCATTCGAAAAAAAAAAAAAAAAAAATAGCAAGAACAACAGAGATAATAATAAGAAGAATTGTGGTAAAACAGTTATACATGTTTAATAAATTAATTGTTATAAAAGTAAATAGTATTTAAAAAATTGTGCAGCAATTATAATAGAAAAACTGCATCAGTTAAGATCATAAAATCAAAAACATTATATCATCCAACACAATGTCCATATATCTAAACTAAAAGTAAAAAAAATGTCAATCATTACACTCTAGTTTGTGTTCTTGTATATTTCAGAAACGACGAGCATTTTCTTCTTTTATTTCAAATCAGGTACAAATAAACAGACTACTGCGCCTGTCCGTATCTTTCTGTAGGCTTGCGAAAAGCCTTAAAGAATTGAGACAATGCCAACCTCCAGCCAAACCACACCGCAAACATATGCACAACTCAGTCACACAGCGAATATCCTTACAGCAGCCCAACGAGCACACAAATCTGTTCAGAGCCTATAATAAGACATACGTACTCGACGCAACATCGTTATTACACTGCTTGGACATGGACGAGTTACTAAGTGCTACATGTTAAAGTGTTTCATGACCAGGCGAAACACAAAAGGCAAGACAGACAACAAATAGTGAAACAATATGACTTCCTAGAAATGAGTCAACTGCCATCAAAATCATTGTCCGCAAGAGGATTAGCCCTGAATAGCCTATCCATGAGTTTTTGAAGAGTGAGTGAGATGGCAAAGACCTTGCCTGCTGTCTTTGTTTTGTGATGGTGAAAGCCAGAGCACAGAGAGAGAAAGAGAGAGAGAAAGGAAGGGAAAGGATAAGGGAGAGCTAGAGCAAGAGAGAGAGCCCATGCACAGCATCTGAATTATACTATATATCCTTTTTGTGTGACGCTTGTAATTATTGCCACCCCTCTACTTGGGAGCCGAGAGACATTAAACCCCTGACTTATCTGTCCTTCTCCTCCCTCCCTCTTTCATTCTCTCTTCTAAAAACAGAGAAGCTAGGTTGCCCACTATGCCCTCTTTTAAACGGTTAAGAAAAGGAAAAAGATTGAAATATAATAACGAAAACACACAATGGCTTTTCCTGCCATTCCCCCTCCTCTCTCTCTCTCACACACACACACACACACACACCGATTTCTGCAATTCTGTTGTAATAATTCCTCTCTGTTAAAAAAGAAAAAAAAAAAACGAAATACAAAAACCTACGCTTTCCAGACAGTGCAGAGTCTTAACCTAAACAAGTGTGTCGTCCCTACGCTAGCTTCTGGTTCCTCTTGTTACGACACGTCGGGAAGGATAAAAAGGTCTTGGGATTTGTGTTTTTCTGACCTCTTCCCTGATTCCTTCGATATGGCCCATGGCTATTTGACCCCGTCTATCCTCTCAACTCTCTTTGCATGCATGCCTTCCTTCATGAGTGTTCTCTCTCTCTCTCTCTCTCTCTCTCTTCTCCAACAAAAAATAATAACAATCCATTACTTCAAACTAAGGACTTTTTTGCTACACGCTCTCGTTCCGACTGCTCTTTTGTTGATCAAACTTGAGGTACATTTTTACAGTCCAGCTAACCCCCACAATCTCCATGCATTGTTTGTGTGACCCCGCAACATAAACCCACCCCACTCTTCGCTGGCTCTGTAATGTTGGGTTTTTCCCTTCTCTTTCTTTTTTATCTTTCTTCCACTCACTCGGTGACCCCTGCTCCCTTGTTTCTTGCCGTCTGACCCCAAGTCTCTCAACCTCCCCCTCTCTTTCTTCCCCAACCCTGCACATCCATGAGCAGCTCGCAAACAGTCAGTCAGCTCTGGGTCTGTCTGTCCTTCCATTGCATCTCTTCTGTTTTCTCCTTTTTCTATCTCACTGTGGGCTACATTGTATCATTGTTATGGATCCACATTTCCGTTTGTTCTTGTCCGTATACCTTGGAAGGACTATCCATCTCTCAATAGCTCTTCGTTCACGCTACTTTTTAAGTCCCCATTTCCATTTTCTTTTTGTTTTTTAATTCATGCTACACCTGTGGTCTTCATTAAGTTTGGGCTTTAATAAAATTCGAGCCCCTCGTCTATTTGTGGGGGCAATTTCGCCTCTAGTAGTTTAAGCTAGCTCAAACTAAGCGAGGCGGAGTTGTTAGCGTTGTTTATAATTTGAAAACTCTTTTTCGTTCTGTTTTCTCCCTCAGAAGAACGCACGCAAGTTCTAAAACGCAAAACGTAATTCGAATTCTTAATTTTATTCTCATCGTCTTTGTTGTCGAAACGACACCTCGTTCCATTGTTTTGATTTTTAGATCCACAAATTCACGCCGTAAGCGTGGGTTTTTAGTTTTAGGTCATTCGCCGTGTTCGCTGTGTGTGTAGCGCGGCTCTTAGGGCTCTGTGAGCTCCGGCTGAACCGCTCCTGAGACCCGTCTCTATACCAAACACACTCCCCTAAACACTCGCACACACTTCACACACACATGCCTATCGATTTGCATGTGACTCCGGCTGGGAAGCAGCAAAGAGCAACTTTAACGTCGTCTGGAATGAAAAAAAAAAATAATACGAGAAAAGACGGCGAAAGTGACTGGAGCGAAAAAGTAGAGGAACTGAAATGCACAGCAAAGGGCGGAGAAATCCACACTAGAAGGGACGCTAAAAAGTAAAGATGGGCGCAATGTTGAGGATTTTTGCTCGCTAAATGCGGGAGGAAATGAAAGTAGAGGACGAACGAGCATATCGGTGTAAAAAATGGAAAAGCGGGCGACGATTCCCGCTCAGCGGACGCGGACGGACTCGGAGGCTGGACTAAGACGCTCCTCTCCCGGCTACGATCGCGTAGAGCTCCCGCTCCTCTCCCAGCAGCCTCGCGCATCGACACCCTCTCAAAAACCTCTTTCTTGACACTATTCGGTCCTTTTGTGACCCGTGTGAATACATGAACGTGCAGAAGTGTGTTTTAAATCCAACTGTTTGGAAAAAGGGACCGCTGTCTTGCCCTTTTCTTTTCTTCCAGTCATGAGAAGAGCGAGGACGAAGCCAGATGTAAACACAGGTAACGATACTAATAAACGGCATCAAATAAAAGCAACTTGCATGAAAATAACTTGCGATCGCCTGTTCTTTATCCTGCTAGGAGAATAGGCAAAGCCGGGGCTGATACGGCGAAATCCCGAAAGCCATCGCTTTAGTCTGTTATTGAAACTAAAGAGAATCGTAACGCTACGAGAGAGACAGAAAGAAAGAGAAAGCAAAGTTACAACTTACAATGTTTGGCTGCCGCTTTGAGATCCTTGCTTTTTAATCCAGTATTGAGACGCTTTGGCTAAAGATCCCATCAAGGCAGTCCCTTTTGGTCAGTTTGCGTTTAGGATGATGGTAAAAGAAAGATCATTGTTGTTGCGGAGAGTAAAAAACCGGAGTATTAGTTGTAAAGGCAATATAAAAATAATTTGGATGCAAAGCTGGCGATGAGTCTTGTGTTAGAGGGAGAGAGGAAGAGGTGAAAGTGAGATCTGATGATTGAAAAGAAAAAAACTCTTTGGATCTTTATTCCTGCTAATTAGTTTCCTGCAAAAAATGGCTGTGATTAATTCAGTGCGCATGTGCTTCATTACACAGGCACGACGGGAAGGGCTAATTAGCCACCTTCTGGATCAATAAGATTCAGCAGAGAGCCGAGGAGAGAGAGAGGGAGGAGGGAGATAGAGGAGGGAGGGAGGGATGGATGGATAGATGGAGAACGAGAAAGAGGAAAGTAGTGATCGGGAATTGAAAATATGGAATTAAGTACAGCACAAAGTAAGAGTTGGATGAGAAGGAAGACACTGAAAGTTAATAGTGGAGAGGCGAGCGCGCAGCCCCTGCCGCGCGGTGTGTGTTATTTGCTCGCCAGACGCTAGTTTTTTAGATTTAGGATTTAAAACGAGTATGTTTAAGAAATGAAATAACGCGCTTATAACCTCGAAAACGCCGACTTAGGCGCTTGCAAACCCCAACAAGTTTCAGCCACACTTTCAGCTGCCTCGCTTTTAATAAAACAAAAAATCTCATGACACGATTAACACTGTTTAGATTTTTTTTTTCTTTTAGAACAGGCAAAAGTGAAACAAAGACGGCTTTATGTGGACAACAACATAACGCGACACTCGTTGTGAAGCTTTATCAGTGCAGATGTTAAATAAGCAAAATACTTTAGTACGTTTTAGTGTATTATGCACTTATGGTGAACAACAAACTTTAGAACAGTACTGACAAAAAGTGGGCTTACAAACACCGTGTGTATTGGCAAATCATAAACACCTTATTATTAAGCTATTATTATAATATTTGATCTGGTTGTAAAGATAAACTTCTGTGCACATGAACTGTTAAAACGCGGTGCTGTGTTAAATGTTGATTTCGGCATGCACGGTACGTGATATTGGATATGTATTTTTAGTATTATCATGTTCTGAAGTAAATATAAACTTTCTGTAAACGACGCGTTGGCAACACGATATGCACGTAACGTAACATTTGTAATATCGTTAAGTGTAGTCATTTTAGGTGTTATAAATGAATTTGGACTTTTATCTGTCGCAGTCACACCTCAATATATTGCCTGTATTTGCGTTCGCGCTCTGTCCCATCATGCTGGATCTGGAGATGAGTGCACGAGGAAGAATCAAGACATTGCAACCGAACGCGAAGGAAAAACTGCAAAAACTAGACAGCGCAAAAACAACCACTTCCCTCTTCTGTAGCTTTTCTGGACAAATTCATATAATTCCTGTCAGAGTCAAACGCAATGCAGGTTATGCAGTGTTTTCTTCACTTTGAGACGATCAGCAGCAGTATGTGATATAGAGATGCTCATTTTGATAGTAGGCTATACTTTATCGAGTATATGCGATAGAAAAATGAAAATTTCAAAATGCACTGTATAGTTTTTATGTAGAATTTTAATATCTGGAATGTTCTGTTTCTGTTCCTCTCTCACTCTTCTCACTCTCACACACTCACAGACAGTAGGTGAAGAGAGGGAGAGAGTGCAATGTAAAAATCACAAGTTCTTTAATGAACATTGTCTTTCCTGCACTTTATCTAATATTATAGCAATAAGCAGCTCAACAAGAGAACTTAACTCCAAAAAAGACAATTTAAATACAGAGCATTTGAACACAAGTCATGCTTATTTAGTTAGACATTTAAATAGCGTGTAAAACGCTCCTTAAACAGTCAGCGGCGATAAAATGACACGTTACATGCTGTGTGTGTTTTTTAATAATTCTCGATAAGTAGTGTAACTTTCGAGCGCGTGCGTTCAAAGAGGTGACATTTGATCAATAGTAACAACTGTAGTATAGATCGGTGGGTTTCTCCACAGGTTTGCTTTTTTCACTTTGCCCCAAAACAATTCTCCTGCTCTTGGTGGTCATTTAAAACGCCCTCTTCCCGAATCAAAAGCGTGTATCCCAGTTCCGACCTTTGAGCCCAGGCCAGTGTCCTTTCTCATGATAATTCTATTGTTGATTCTCACTAAAGAAATGACAATTCCTCTCTCCCTCTCAATGACTACTTTCGCTATTGACAACTCTAAGGGGCCCTAATCTTGCCAAATACCTGTTTTTATCGATTGCATACTGTTTATTGGAAAATGATCAAATGTAACTTTTTTTTTTAGTTTGTTGTTTTTAAGAAATTCTTTTGTTTCTTTCTCGCTGTTTCTCTTTTAAGACAATGTGTTTTTCCCGGATTGTTTCTCTGAATACATGATGCCAAATTCCGTGCTATCATTCAGGTACTGTCGTGTCTGGCGATATTTGTATGTCAGAAATGAATTACTTGTTTAATGTGTTCTGCACGATTCTAATTGATTGTTGTGTATGTTATTTTAGGATTAAGTGCTGAAGCTGTCATAAACGTGCTGTAGAATAAATAATTCTGATCATTATTATCAGAGAAAATGTGATATTTTAATGTAATAGCATTGCAGTAAAATATTCTGTGTTTCAATAAATATATAGAATATAATAAACATTGTGTTTTATTTTATTTTTTTTCCATCTCATGTCATATTATACAGCACATGTTGGAGAGCATGCAGTCAGTGTGGAACTCGCTTTGGGAGTTTCAAGGAAACACACCTAGCCTCTGTGAAATCCATTGCACTGAAGCATTATCAAATACGGCCATCAATGCATTATACAAACAATAGCAATATTAAACACTCTGGCCTCGTGCAAATAATATAGGCTAGACGTGACAGTTGCTGCTGTGTGTGCGCGGAAGGCGCGTGGGTGTCCGTGTGTGTGCTCGCGTAAATGTAAGTTCTAGTTTTAAAAGCATGCTTTTTATATAACTGACGCGCAAATGGGGAGATATATGAAATGGTAAGAAGGGCTGCACGCTCGCAGGAACCAACTTCCGTCACGTGCGACGGAAAACAGAAGTGACAAATGAAAAGTTACAAAATAAAACGTCGATATGTTTGATATGCATACGGATTTTGCCTTGAGAGAATCTTCGGAATTGGTGATGTGCCTGGCTTGTGGGGTTGTAAGAGGGATTGTAAAAATGAATGGAAGGAAAATAGAGTGCGCGAAGAGTTAGAGGGGCAGTGAGATAATAAGAGGCCGTTGCGTGAAAAGGGACAGAATCAGAGCTTGTCTGTCGCATTGTAACCTGCCATGGCCAATCTAAGCACATTTGAATATGCAGTGTGGTCCTGTCTGGCGCTTGATAGCCGTGTTTCTGGACGCAAATATCACCTGAGCTGATGCACACAGAATCGTCATTGCACGCTCTTTTAATATACACTAAATGCGTTTCTTATCTGTTGGGTCCAATCAATTGCGAATGCTCTGTCCTAAATATGACTGGGAATGACTGAACAGACACCCAAATACGCATGACCAACCCCTCTGGTGAACATGCTGATTGATCTGACTAAAGATGTGTGTGCAAACCTCGGTCCATCGCCGTGCAAACAATGAATTTCACATATGAACCTTAAACTGCAGTAACACAATCACGATCCGTTGCTATTTATGATGAAAACAAAACGTTAGAGTTGTTTTACCAAATTTAGAGAGGGCAAAAATGTAAAATAATAATAATAATGATTAATTAAATCAACGTGCATGTATGTATTATTTTTCAGAGTTTCAAAAAGACAGCCTGTGCTTTTCACCCTCATGCACCGAATAATAAAGACCAAAAATGAGCCGTGAGGAAATGAAACAGGCGAAAACATTCAGAGATAAGGACAGCTGTCTGCAACAGTCTTGTAACTTTATTAAAAAGCGAATAACATATAGTTCTGATAAATACAAATATATTTGGACATTTTGCCACAGTATTAATACGGAAGGCACATAAGTGCAAGCTGCATTCGGATAGAGCTATCAAAGGAGGTCCATGCGTCAATAATGAAAGAATCTGGCGGCTAATTAACATTTTCCCGCATGGTTAACTAGCGCAACTTTAACTCGATCACCGGTGAACAGCAGCGGCTTTTTGGGAACGGGCGCATGAACTAGCAGCAGCAGCAGAGGAGGTGAGAGCTGGGGCGCATGGCTGGTCTGAAGCACACTGGGACTCGATGGCACTGACAGCACTGAAGCATTGTCCGGCCTGATGCCGCCGGTGGATGCATGGGGCAGGACGTGTTACCAGGTGCAATGGCAGCGCCCTCTTATGTTCACTCTGGCCAAGGGGCTCAAGCACAACATGAACCTGCCTTGTCAGGGATATATGTTCTCTATCTGCCATCTGCAGCAGATTTGTGCGTGTCCTGTATCGCCGGACTCCGTCAAATCAAGCACATATGCATACAGGTAAATGTCTGGAGGCGAATGTCTAAGTTCCTTGCTTAACATTTCACCCGGCTTCATCAAATATCTTAACTTTACGCACGAAGCCATCCATAGTTGAGTCGTGTGTAGCGCGCACGACTGGAGACCCTTTTTGTGTGTGTGAGTTTTTGAAAAGAGGCCAATTTTAAAGCAGAAAAAGAAAATATCATGAGCTAGGAAAAAAACAGATATGATGGAAATCATAAATAATAATACAGAAATAAACACAGCAGTGTATAAATGATTAAACGATGTAAGACAGAATACGTAATATTGCACTTACTGCAAAATTATTTCATGACTGTGTAACATCAAGATTCACAGATAAAACGACGTTGTCTTATTATGATATAAATCAGCTCGCAGATGTGACAAACACCTGAGTGAATCAAATATGATGCGCGTCAAAGAAATGTATTAATTATCATCTACCTTAAAGACAAACTGAAGTAGAACAGCATCGTTCTTTTTTACATAAAGATGAAAACATGCTATCTCTTACTGTATAATGGTTAAAAAGACGATGTTTTATTTACATGATTTTGTTATTGTGGTGATGTAGAATGTTTAATGGCAGAACTGCATCTGACTCCGCAAATGATAACGTTTTTGAACTATAAATATTTAAATGATCTTTTTAAAAGCATTAAGACTACTAACAATAAATTAATACACATCTAAGGAGAATTATGCATGTTTTACCGTCACACTATAACCTGACAAAATATCCATGTGGAACAAATATGTCCAGTATGTGACTGAAAAAAGAGCAGGACGCTCTTAATTAACGCAAAAAATTCGGTTACGCTGGGGTAAATGTTAACATATGTTCCTTTTAGTGTGTCAAAACCCACTTTATATTCACTAATATTTGAATATGTCAGCGAACGCGTTAATAAATACAACAAAAGCTTGTCCATGGCTAAAACTGTTCGTGTCTTTTTTGTTATGTGCTTGTACACATCATTTCATGTTTTGTAGCTTATCTAAAAAATAAAGATGTCTGCAAATTTAATTTTGAAACTAAAAATCTTAAAAAATGCGTGTTTGAAATTAATATTTTTTTTTTTTAACAAATAACAAAATTAATTAATTAATTAGAACGTTATGAGAGGTGTATACTTTCGTGTTTTGTGCTGATTGTAGGACAAACATTATGAATAACACACAGCACGAATGTCAATTTCTCTTAATTAGTACAAAATAACTTAATTTGCCCTGATAAACACTAATTGATCAAAATTACAATATTTTACAAAAACGAACTTATATGTTGTGCTTCTCCAAAATGTTTGTAAAACGCATTAACGTTTTAGATTAATTAATTATGCAAATATTTTAAATTCATTAATAATTATCCTTCAGTTCAGTTCAATTCTATTACTGATTCGGATCGTCAAAGTTACCTGATGCTGCCCAAACAAGTGTAACGCCAAAACACAATTAGCATATGTGAACTCTAATTCCAGCAAAAGCAATTATTACTTAAAATAATAAATAAAATAAAAACCAACTAACCTTTGAACAAGACACACTGAGTTGTATTTCCATACAGTTTGATAAAATGATGCATGTATTAGGCTCGGTTTCAGTCGAGACCTTCTCAGCAGTCTAAAAAGGTCTAGATGTGTAAATTGATAATAGCATTTAAAAATATTTAAAAATACAATTTGATTATAACCCTTTAAACATGCCGAGAAAAACAAAGCCGAATGTGTTAATCGAATTATATCATATTATATCAGTGTATCATAAAACACCTGCGTGCGTCCGTGTGTGTGTATGTTTGTGTGCATCACCGACCATCTTATCAATTATTACTTAAATCCAAAATATACCCCGGTATTTTGTTTGCAAAATTATATCATTATTTGTATTTATTTATCGATATCAGAACATCACTAGCTCTTAAAAGCAATACGCCTACGCAATCACATCATTTATGTTGCTCAGGAAATGCATAAGCTTAAAGAAAACAGCAGAATCACGTTTAAATACACCTTTAAAAAACCCAGGAACGGATCATACTCTCTGTCTGTGCGGTTAAGCAGTACAAATGTATCTGTTCACGGTCGTGCAACAATCAGAAAGAAAAGCAGCCTGGAGCAAGTCTGCGTCCAGAGGAGCTACATCTGCAAGCCAGCTCGTCCTCACACCGCCGATCCCCTGCAAACTCCATTTTATCTTTGCGCAGGTAAGAGAATAACGCAGGCGGAAATAAAACGACTGTCCAGTTTTAAACGCGTTGCAAGAAAATGATCTAAAGCAGATCTCAAGAATCAAGAAAAAGCAGAGAAGTGCTTCTCGACACTTACATGCAATATATAGATGCGATGCGATGCAATGCAATGTGCGCATTTCGGGCCTGTACATCCATTTCAAATGAATACATTTTATACAATATCCAACCCTTAACGATTCCAGTACCCACAAAAAACAAATATGCCACCTGTCCATAAAAGAATATAAAACACATATTTATTACAAATGTGTTTTTATTTATTTATTTTTTGGGCAAAGCGCACAGGCCTATATCTACATCTGGCTCATAATTTTCAAGTATAGCAGGTGGAAGCAGCCACAGAAGGGCAACAGAGACGTAGGGCTCCCGCCAAGGGTCACCGTGCAAATCCTTCCCCACTTCTATCATCTGACATATATGGCAGGATTATGTGCTCAGGAAATCATTTCATCTCAAATCGGAGACCCCGAGTTTCCAACCGAGAAACAGGATGATTTCATGACCCAGATGTCATGAATAGTTAGCTTAAAAATTAGACAGATGACATTTTGTTGACAAACATTTTCAAAGACAAATGAAAGGACAAACCCAGGAACAAATTCTCCCATGCAGGCTTGTTTAATTGTGTGTGTGTGTGTGTGTGTGTGTGTTGGACTTCAAACCATTACTATACTTTTCAAAAGTTATGCTGCCAAACATATTGTATGTTAAATAATATTACTTAAATAATATTTAAGTAATTATGTGTAAAATATGTAAATTAAATATTTAATTCTGAATATGAAGGTATGTGTAAAGTCTCTATCACAAAACGTGAAACAGAAAACAGGAAAAATGTGTATTGTTACAAAACATTTGTTAGTAATCTATGAACATAATACATTTGTCATAACAATTCATAGTTTAAGATGGTCTGAAATGAATGTTTTATGCAAAAGAAAAAAAAAAGAACACTAGTAATTTAAAATAATTCTAATGAATTACATTGATCATGACGGAAAACAAAATTAAAGAGAAAACGTATTGCGTACAACGTCTTAATTCATAAGTGTAAATAACAAGAATAATAATTAATACGAGTAGCTAAGGATCAAGGAAAAGGGCACGTGGAGCAACATGCATCAGGAAATTCTGTCTTGTGGGTGATGTAGCTGGGGTATAATTGCAAGTGACCACAGTGGCTGGAACATAGTTGCACGGTGCTTAACCCTGCCATTTCCCCCGCCCCTGTGACCTCCAGGACTCGGAGGCAGGTGGGCTTCTGCAAAATTCAGAGGTGGGGGGTAGGGCTGACGTCAAAAAGGGGGCAAGCTGTGCATCACGGCCAGTAACACATAACCGCTGCCCCCGTAAGGGTCGGCGGAGACCCCGTCTGGCCTTGGAGCTCCACACGCCCATTAAACAAGCCATTAAAAAAGCTGTTCACGGCAAAGCATGAGCTCGTTAGGACAATTAACAAGAGAGGTGTTTAACTTGGCACTACATTAACACTCCAGGAGGGACCCTACCACACAACACGACTGTGTGTGTCCCCAACACGAAACGTCAAACGTCACATAAAGCAGAAATCCAAATTAAACTTCAGATTAAACGGCATACATGTTCCCCAGTATTAAATCTAAATTCTTATATTCGAATTCTAATGTTTCTATTATTAAAGATGCATTATGAAGGCCACAAACACACTCTATCGCATTCTCTATCTCTCCACGCATAAACAAAGCATCGGGACGTCCCCTTCAGGAACTGGACGACAGCATCGCCGCCACGGTATTAGTCAGAAAGCGAGGCCAGCGGGAATAATTCCTCTATTTTTGTCCAAGCGATCTAGCAACTAGACAGGACACAGAGGCGACGCTGGGCTGTGTCAAAATGACACATTCAACTCATCCATAATGAAAGTAAATAAGAAGTGTGATAATCTGCATTTCATGTATTTTTGTACATCATGGGCTCTGCGATATGCAGAAATTCGTTCCTCGCAGAGAAAGAGACTATGACCGAGAGAGATAAAGGGAATTGGTTCTCTCGTCCTCTGTTTAGAATTGTAAATATGGCGTATAGGCATTGCTGCTGTCCAATTACATATATCTTTCATGTATGAAATCATGCATGGCTCTTTTTACCGCAAGGCCAAGGAGGGCCGGCACAAAGGGAGCGACCCCGGCCGCGATGTAGTACATCCTTCATGTGGAGCGGGGTCTGGTGCTGGAGCCCTGGGCTAAGAGCACTGTTCCATTAGCGCTCTCGGATGGAGGGGAAAAAGGAGGAGGACGGATGGAGGGAAGGAGGGGGGAGATTGGCTCTCCTGACGGGGGCGTTCACCGCTTATGACTTCTGCTGACTTACATTGGTCCCATTGCGAGGGCGCCTGACCCCTCAAACCCTATATACCTTTGACTTAGCCTAATCTGGAGTGGCTAATTGTGGATTTTTTCTTCTGTCTTTTACATATATAAGCAAGATGCATGAAAAGCTTTAGTGCTCCATCTGTTAGGTTATTTATTTATTTGCTTTCTCCTTCCCCACAAATGACAGCTCCCCGCTGAGTACTAATGTGAAATGACCTAAATTTGGCAAAATTACTTTGAACTTTTCAAACAAAGGCCCTGCTCTTTTTTCGGAAATTCCTTAAACACTATTTACTTTCATTCGGGGTTACACCGAGAGCAGCGAATACCATCATTTTGAACAGCTAAAGAGCATGTGTGTCTGTCATGTTAGCAAAACAAAAATATTGCTGCTTAACATTTAGCAGCACTGTGTGGCTGTTTTGTAGCTACACTGTAAAATGTTTATAGAATTTGTCAGAAATCTAATACGTCTAAGTGAACTGGTTTTAACTGAATCAAAGAAATTATTTAACCACCTCCAAAAAAAGAAGTCAGATCAGACATGAAAAAGGTCAGTAAAATGGTCAAATGAACACTAAAAACAAAATCAGTTTTCATATTCAAGGTGAGAAATTTGTTAATCAAAAACATGAAAAAATACTCTCGTGGGGAATGACCAATGACATTTGAGATTACAATTAAAACAGCAAGCCCCACCCCACGACTGACAAAAATAAAAATGTGTTCGCGCGAGCAGGTGAGAGAAGTTCGAGCGCAGAAATGATTGCGTGCTTATATTGCGCGCAGATGAGATTACACGCGTGCAAGAGTTTGAAATGAGCTCGCGGGACCCCCCCCTCTAAAAAAATACTCCGGTTCTACATGATTCACGTGAATGACCCAAATGACAATGAAAACGGCGATTGTCGCCGAAAAGCGAAAAGTTTGCATGTATGATGTTAATTACCGCAAAAAGTAATTTTGACTTGTCTCTCTTTAAAAAAAAGGTTACAGTGAGGTGTACTTTCAGTGGAACCAAAGAATTGAAAAGCTGAAATGTTATATATTTAACAGCTATATTAATTATACTGCCAAAGCCGCTGTTTTATTTTAAATCCTGACCATAGCGTGGACATTTTAAAACATTGTAATAAAGTTGCGAAACTGGATCTGTAAACAATTTAGTAAACCCATTAAAATAATCTTACATAGCCTTGAAAAGGAAAGACGAGTCAAAATAATTTTTTGTGGTTTTTGTATCGAACTCAGAATATTCCTGCAGCACGGGCTAACTTGCATTGTGTAGATGAAAATATGCAATGATAGCATGTATCTGTACATCAGTACGCTCTTTCTTTGCTGTCAATCAATCCATCTTTCTCCTTCTCAGTCGCTTTCCAGGATGCTTTCCTTGCACCTAAGCATCTTCGAGTCAAACAAATTTAATCAGCACACATTCCCTCTAATCCTACAGCAGCAGACAGGTGATTGAGTCTTCAAACCCGGTAGCCTTTATCTACTGTGGGCTCTCCTGTAGGCCCAGCATGGAGGAGAAGCAGCCTATGTGGGCGTGGACGCAGGGAGTCCATCTGGGCTTCAAAAGCCCCTGAGGAGCTTTGGGGGTGTTGCCAGCAGGAAAAGAAGTGACTTCACAGCCTTACCTGATGGGTTTTTTGGTTTCAGTTGCCACCGCTCGGAAGCCCTCTCTGACCGCGTCCTTCTTTTCAAGTGTCCGTTTGAAGTGGGCGCCAGAAAGGTCACAACCCTTGCGGTCACAGCAGGTTTGGTGCAATGGCAGGCGGATGGCCGTAATCTATCGCTAGTGTTAAAGCTTTTTTGTTTGTTTTCTTTTTAGTCTGTTGGTATATTCAAAAGTAAAGAGGAATGTAAAGCTTTCAGATCCAGTGCCTGAGCACTATTAGTAAGTCCCTTGGCAAGGGCTTGGGATGATGTAGTCCTGTAATTCCAGGTATTTCCAGTTTTTTTTTTTTTTTTTTTCAAAGCTATGAGACCCGGTTATGCGATTTGGTTTGAAGCATCCACAGGCGATGATAGCGCCACCTAGGGATGAGAAGGGGAGAAAAAAAAACATGCTATTAACATTTCCAGCAAAAGTTCTTTCATGCAACCGAACAAAGGATGAAACAAGAAACACATTTAATAGATTCTCACAGAGACGTATAAACACACACTTTGCCTTTTATAAAGCAGAGCTGAGAGGAGGTGAGGCCATTGTTAGTTATGTTCCATAAGTGAGAGCAGATTTTTCGCTTTGCGTGCTCGTTCCCCCTGAGAAAGAGCCGGCTAAATCTCTTTCAGGAGGGGAGGACACAGAACAATATGGCTTCTATCAAGTCTTTTGAATTCTGTAATAAGCTGTTTTAGAGAACGGAAAATTAATATCTAATTATTTTTATTACTGCTGCAGGACAAAACCTTATGATTTTCCAGATTACATTAAGTAATAAATGCATTTCTTTGAGTAATTTTTCCTCTTGTGGCATTAGGGTCTCTTTCTCTCCATAAAAAAAGAAAAAGCAGAAGAAGAAAAAAAAAAAAGCTGAAAACTGAAATTTCCGGAGAAACTTAATTTCCCCCATAACCAGAACAAGACATATTCCTGTAATAACATGCATAATTGTGCACTCTGCGGAAGATCTCTCATACACAACAACAAAGCCACTTAGACAGTACATATTTATTCGCATGTCAGTTCCAACATTGAAAGAGAAAAAAAAGAGGAGGGAAAAGCAAAAGGGAGCGCCACATGGGGCTAAGATAGAAAGCCGAGTAAATGTGTCTATCATAGGCTACGACTCTGACAGCTCTCGCCTGTGCTGCTTGGGCTTCAGTTGAGGGAATAAAGGACAGAGAAGGAGACAGACTGTGATTTCTGAACGGTCCCCCTGGAGTCTCTTCTATTTGGCAACATTTTTATGATTATTTTTACCTCTGTGGATAGAGCAGGGTTAAAGATGCTGTTTAATTGTTCCCAAGAGCTCTTATTAAGTTGTTGATGAGGAGCTCCAGGGAGAGGCACTTAAAACTGCAACAAAAACAAGCAGTCGAGGCAGGAAAGCCGGTGAGGGGACGGAGGAGGAGGTGCGGCGGGGGTTCTGAGATGGATGATGAATGGATGGAGTGTGGAGCTCTGAACTTTTTCGATGCCGGTTTACATCTACCCTCGCCCGTCCGTCTCTGAGCCAGGGCCTGTGACCGCTACAGACAACGACGTGGAACGGTACTCGCCAATACTTAGGAACTTCCCCCTCAGTATATTTGATATTCTTGATACTACTCTCTTTGAAAAGTTTCAGGCTGGTCTGCATCAGGGCTTGTCATATGACTAGGGGGTATGCAGAAGTCGACATTTGAAATGGATCGAGACCTTATCAAAGTTGTCCTAAAACCTAAACAATACCCATTCTTTGTCTTCCATTTGATCCACTTTAAATGTTGACAACTGTGTGCTGTGCTTCTCAATGTCAAAAACTGAGATATACGCGGCATTTCTGAACATATAGACTATAATCTACGTGATTCAGGAAATGCACAACTAATTGTGGGCAAGAAGACGCATGAATGGAGCCATTTTCAACATTTTAGATATTAAGAGTTAAAGAGTGTATATTTGAAAATGAAATATATATTTATTTACTGTACATACATCTATGTCCCTTTCTTTATTCCCTTAAATCATATTACATCTTTTAATTCCTATAATAAATAATAATAAGGCAGAGGTCGGCAGACAGTAAGTGATGTAAATGGCACGACTATCTGTTGCTCTGGAAACCTGTCTGAAACAGTCAGGTTTGGAATTGCTGAGTCACACTACTATTACAGAAATTATACTCCTTTACATATACAATGAACCAATACTGGAGCATGAAGAGGAAGGTCTGGCTGCAATAAGACACATTATTATACTGTCCTGACTGGAGTTTGCAGTGCAGCTCAGTGGGCATGGGTGCCTTGCATTCAAAAGCTCTCTCAGGGCATTCTTCCCCATTCGCACCTTCTCCACCGGGCAGACGTGGCCTTACGCTGGGTGGAGCGGAGGGACGGAGTGGATCTGGATCAATACCCCAGCCTGCAGCACAGCAGGGCCGCGGGCCATCCCTGGCCTGGGCTATTGATCAGCAGCTCCTCGGCTGCCAATAGCAATGTGCTGGATGTGACACAGGGGCTGAGAGCAGACTGGCGGCTGAGGGATGGGGGAATGTGTATCGCCACTGGCAGCCCCACAGCACAGTGAAGATAAAAGTCAATTCCACTTAACCAAATCACTGACAACTAAATAGTTAGTGGATGGAGGAATGTGCAAGGTCTCAGGTGGTGGCAGCTGGCTGCATGGATGACTGGGAATCTGGGATTCCCCTCACCTACGCTGGGAAAGCCCTGAATACTGGTGTGCACCACATGACCAGGTCTAAATAAAAATACTTGTGCTGTCAAACGATTAAGCACATCCAAAATAAAAGTTTGTTTGCATAATATATGTGTGTAGTTTGTGTGTATACAGTAGTCAACATTCGAAGTGGATCAAAACCTTTTATCAAAGTTGTCCTAAGACAAGAATAGGTATTGTTTTTTGATTTTAAGACAACTTTGATGAAAGGTTTTTGTTACTGTATTTATTATGTATACATACACATACAATATATATTCTTGTCTATATTTATATTCATAAAATTTGATATATAAACATAGCAGATTTCCATTGAAAGTTAAACTACAGCCATTTAACATGTATTACAGTTTATTAAATGTACTGTATAATTTATTAATGCAGTAATTTTCTACTTGAAATTGCTACCTGATATAAATTTTAAAAAATCAATTCGTTTTAAATGTAAATTATTTTAAGAAATTAAATTAAATTGAAAAAAGTTACAATTTCTTCAAATTGTGTGCTATATTATTCGTAGATTGTTTTAATGTCACACATCACACAGATTAAAGATCTGTTCATGTTGTGTACTGCACTCCCAGGCAGCCCATCTAATCTATCTTCCAGGCAGCCATTAGCAGTCCATATCAGAGTAGTTTACATGTCACTTTACTGCTCCACTGCCTGTTCATTGCCATTCTGTAGCCAATGGCCCGCTTGTCCATTCAACACCTATCTAAGGCTTCATATCTCTTCCTTTAATTACTGACTGACAGGAAAGCAATACTGAACACTTCATTATAGAATCAGCCCAATGACCGACCACCACAGCCCAAGTCTCTCTGGTCAGTCTGACACGCAATGCCTAGGTCAGCAAAGATCAGTCACCCTGAATTTATCAGCCAGGAGTTGACCGAACCCAGGCGGGTCATCGTACAGCGGGGGCAGTGACCTTGGCCGACTGCTTACATCATGTATTGATCCAGTCGTTTATGTCAAGGCCACGCTAATCACCAATAGCAGAGTCTCCAAAGAAGAGTTAAGCACCAGTGAATGTGTCTGTGACTGAGATTACAGAGAAAACACAGCAAAACAAACAAAAAAACAGATCTGCTAAATTGGTTGCTATGAAAATGGCTGAACCTTTTTTTAGTACAAGCTTCTTGTAAATAAATACATTTTGAAAAAGATTTATGGACAAAAAGGTCCATTTATACACAAAAAAAACGTTAAACTCCCAGCAGCTTAATGCTGGTCAACATGGTAAATTGGCGACCAGCCGCACCTGATGAAAATCTACATTATTGTTTATTCTCAAGCAAAATTCCAGATTCCTATTAAAATGGCTGGAGATTTCACCTGTGAAAATATGTAAATGTGATCACACAAGAGAATGTTTGATCACTCTGGAATTATTCACTCATGTCTCTCCGAACCTATGTGTGAACTTTCTGTCTAGTAACACTTTTCAGAGCAATCATATTCAAATGATATTAATATATTTGCATGACTTTTCCACCTGCTTGTGATTAAACTTATTTTAATGTCTTATCTCATAAACTCACAAACCGACAATTCCTCAGCAATTTCTAATTAATAAAATATTCTAGAGCTTGACAACAAGAAAATATATGCGCTAGTGCTGCCAAATGATTAATTGTAATTATTCTTTTATTTTTTACATAATATATCTGTGTTTACTGTGTATATGTATTATGTATATATAAATACACACACATACGGTAAATGTTTTGAAAATATCTGCATGTATATATTTATATTCTTATAATTCATATTATATAAAAATATATTGAACATTTACAGAGGTTTCGGTAACACTTTATTTCAAAAGTTCATTTAGGCATTCTACTAACTATAAGTAACTTTGTAACTACCTGTCAACTACACGTTAACTAATTATTTTTAATTCCTAACTCTCAGAGTAGACTGTTGGGGTAGGTTTAGGATAAGTTGAATAAGTTGACATATACTTGTATAGTTTCTGTGTTGAATATATTAAGCAAACAGTCTACTCTAATGACTCTTATCGCATGGAAAGGAGTGACTCGTACAGTATTCAAAATGTCTCCTTTTATGTCCCATTAGAAGAAAAAGTCATGATGGATTAGTAAATCATGTCAGAATATTCTATAATTTTGCAGATTTCTTATATGAACTGCCACTGTAAGCACAGCCATATGTCAGATATCAAACTTATTAACACTGACATCCAATGTCCTGTTAAATTCCCAGAAACTGCGTCCCTCTGAAACCAGCTGAGTTAAAGGGACACAGCAGTAATCAGCACCTGAACAAATCAGTGTTAGATACTCTCATAAGCCTAAACTGTTTGCAAGATTAAGTAGCTGTCAGCTTTAGACCCGGGTTCAATAGTGTGCAAGAGAGAGCGCTTCAGAGAAAGTTTCAGTACAAATGCGTGTGTGTTTGTGTAAGAGAACTTGTGTAACACCCGTTTCCCTGTGTGTTAGCGTAGCACAGCTCCAGCTGCTCTTCAGATCTCTTTCTCGCTCGGCATCGCTCGCATTAAATGACAATAAAGGTCGGGAATCGGCGGAGCAGGAGAGACGAGCAGCCATTTCAACCCTTCTTGCTTTATTACGCTTTGTTCCGTTTAATCAAAAAAGTGATGCATACAGATAACCCCTTTTTAAAAAAGACCTGATAAACAGAAACGATTGCATCTCTAAATAATAGATGATATCCTGGCTTCATACAGACATGTATATAACAGGAAAATAATTGAAGACAACAATGTCCTATAAGAGACCCACTTGAGCAATGCTGATTCAGAAAGCTTCCTGACTTCAAACGCTCTGTCATAAAGTATGGATAATCCCTTAAGAAAGGCGTGCGTCTGTTTACAATTTTCTTCTAATTAAGGCTACAGAATAGAACGATCTTTGTTCAAATTGATGCGTGTTGGTTGGATTTTGGCAGAAAACTGTACCATTGGAAATGTGTGTGTTTGTGGGGGGGTTACGAAGTAAACAATAACATCCTAATACAATCTCAGCGTCTGAATAAATATTCTTGCATCTGTCTACACATGACACACTTTCAGACGGGAAAACAGGTTTTCAAAATAACAAATTAACCAAAGCGTCTTTTTTTTTTAATATAAAAAAACAATAACCCCAGTTTTAGACAGTAATCCCGATGGTCTACGTGAATCCAAGAGGATCTCAGCCACTGTATCAAAATGAAGTTTTGACCTCAATTTGTCTCGACTTCCCTCCAAATCTGGGCACTTTCTTATCTTTGTCGTGTGAATTTAAATCGGTTATGGAACAAATCAATCAGAGCAACAAAGAACGAAACAGCCCCGAAATAAGCTCCAGAAGGAAAATGGGACAATTACGCCTGGACACATCCCTCATGATTTTCCCTTTAAAGGACATGTCACATGTCAGTGGCTGGATATCAACAACAGTTTAAAGAGATATGAACGAGGCGATCCCGTCAGACCCATGTGATGGTTTATTTGAGGGTTCCTGAGAAAAAAAAGCTGTAAAAACATTACTGCATAGACTAAATGGATCACGGATAACTTCTGTACAGACAAACAGATGTGAAAATATCAACAGCGTACTATTAATGTAAAAAAAATATTAGGTCTGTACTCACCATAGATATCTGAAATGGTGGACATCCATTAGCAGTTTTTAATGACAGATGTTTTTTACTTTAACTTTGCATATTTAGTTGCGTCCTTAATACATCCTAATATTATTTCCGTTAGTGTCCTACAAATAAAGGATCAAGAACAACATACAAGCACACTAGTCTTAAAACGAGTGGGTTAAACCTCAAAACTGTGTTGCAATGCAAAATACGAGCGAATATTTTAGAAAATGCAAAACAATGTTAAAGCAAGTGCATTCAAGTTCTACTAAAATTAAAACTCAATTGAAATTTGGTAATAAATTTGGTAGATGCACACATGTGCAAGTTATGTTAAAATCATAAAAACAAATATGTGCACAAACAAAGCAAAAGAATGCAAGGCAAAAAAAAACAACAACACACAATTATATGGGTTCATTTGTAAAATGATGCTGTTATTTTCACTTATATTATAGTGACAGGATTTTAGTGACAGTTTAACAAAAAATAGGCAGCCCATTACTTTAGTTACAGAAACTAGTTACTTCTCACAAATAGTAACTGAGTTAGTTACTGAGTTACAACATTATAAAAGTAACTTTGCATTCCTTATGCCATTAATATTGAATGTTAAATTAATATACGAACTGGTGACGGTGCTTGTTTATCATTTAATGTTTCTATAAAACAATTATAAGATAACAAAGCTACTACGAATTCTACTAATAATAACAATATCAAACCGGGAGTTCTTGAAAGCTGAGGAATTCCAAATGAAATCCATTATTTTGACACAGAATAGCGTTTACATGTAGCGCGTCAAGTCTGCATGTGAATTCTGTGAATGAGACAAAGTGATGGCGACCCGTGCGCCAAATACAGCTGCACTGCGCATCCACTGAGATGGACTGAAAAATAAAAATGATAATAAAATAATAAATTATAGTATCGCCACATTTTCTTGTCAGTAACGGTAACGGCGTTGTAACGGGGGAAACAGTAATTCATTTGATTACTCTTTACTAAAACAATAGCGCAGTTAGTAATTTAGTTATTCTCATCGCTGAAAATAGGTAGACGCTACATAAAAAGCAAAAATCAACAACAGAGCAATGAAATGCAAAAGTTAAAATGTAATATTTAAATAAGATTTCAATGACTGTTTCATTTATTTTTGTACATTTTTATTTTAGTTCATTTGTAACTTAGAAAAATATATAATCTAAAATAGGTTGGTAATGTGGACATTAACAAAACATTAAAATATTTCTTATTTAACATTAGAATATATATTTTTGCGAACATTTTGTAAAAAAAATAAAAAACAAACAACAAAAATAAATAAAAAATACCCTTGGTGCACCATGAAGCCCATCAAAAAACACATTTGAAAACACTCCTCGGTTGGGTTGAAAGGCAGATGAAGGATTAAGATAAGGAATTAAGAGTGAGATTATTGGTGAAGTTTGTGAGACAGCGGTCCATGTGTCTGTGTGGAGGAGATTTAAGGATTAAAATAAGCTGACCCTTCATATTTAGTGCCATGTGTGAGAGATTAATCTAACTAGCCCAGATCACATTAGACCTTATCATTGTGCAGAAGATCTCACTGTCGGCCGGAGCACAACCCATCCCCTGCTGTTGGATTAGTGAATGAGAGACGCTGCATGTGTGTGTGTGTGTGTGTGTGTGCTGACCAAGCTTTAACTGACAAAAGATCGCACCTATGCTAAAGCCAGAGAGGACCTCAAACACTTCATTAACACCTCGAGCCATGCGAACCAGACAAGCCAGGCTGAGCACCGTCCCATGGCCCGTTCTCCTCCATCACTCAGCTCTGCTTCACTGGCCCATTCTCATGCCGAAGCAGAAAGAGGCAATTCATCATTGTTCATCAAGCCATGACGGTGACTAAAACTCTTCACCTGTCACCTTCTGCCGGCCTGTGTCCGTTTCAACACGTCAGGCGCTATAGGAAACCTTCAAGACCTCCCTGACACATCTCAACCCATAAAAATCAGCTCGCTGCCAACTTCTCGCTGACTGAAAAGCCCTGGATCTGCCACCTTAACACCAAGCATGAGGGCGCTCCATACACTTCCCCACAAACTCCACCAGATAATCTCTCTTGATTCCTTATTATAAGCCTTTACCTGCTTTTCAAACTAGAGTTAATTACAAAAACTGACAAAAACTTTTTTAGGACTAACACTAACTATGACAACATTGCAATTTATCAACACATAATTCAGAAACTCTCTATATCCCAAATTTCTTTATATTTTCCTCAACAAAAAGGTGCAGGAAAAATATAGACCTCCATAAGTTAAGTTTTCTTGCTTGGGGTTGCCAGATGTCAGGACCCATTTTCTCTGTTTTTCAACCATTCGAACACAGTGCGGAAAATGCACTGATGATCTGAAAACATTGACACAGAGCAAATTTAATGGAGATATTCTGCTCAAATGAAAGTGTAATACAGCCAGTCTGTGTTCATTCCTTCAGTCATTTGTACTGTTTGTGACAGTAAAAAATCTTCAAACTGTAATAAATCCAAACATGGATCTCTACTATATTGTTTGTAACTGAGGCTGCTGAATAAATGCACCAATGCACACGGTTGTTGTTTTAATGAAAGATATAATGTGGAATTACTGGAATTAAACTATTGGCTTTTGATGTGTAGAGAGTGTTTATATTTAATACATTTACCATGTGCACGCTTACAGGCGACAGTGCATTGTCAACATTTCGAATCAGTAATCGTGTTATAATGAGATAACGTGATTGTGATTATACACAGACTTTTAGTCTGTATACTATATCTTGGCTAAACAAAATATCAACTAAATATGATACAACCTTAAAGGGACATACGGAAAAAAATAAATAAATAAAATGGTGCACCAAAACGAAGATATAAAAGAGACGTGGGCTTGCTCACAAAATGGTTGTGACAATATATACTCGATTTGAATATTAGTCAATAATACACGTATATTCAAAGTGAACCTATATTTAATATAGTCTGAGTTGCTTTTGAATTGATTGTGTTGTTTATAATCTTAGGGACATCACAAAACTTAGAACCGATTTTTCTTTCCTTTTTTATTTCTATTAAGTTGCAAATGACAATACTGAACAGACGTGAATGAAATTGTCATTAAAATCCACACTGCCACTGATATCAGGAGGAAAAACATTGACAAACAATTTGATAACGGACACTTCCTGTGGCTGCAGCAGTTTCGCATCAAATCATATTAACGGCCAACAACTCCAGGACGGTCTTTGAAGTTGGGAGGCAATTTCGAGCCGTGTGGATTACAGAGCATAAAGCAGGGTTTATTTTTACAACCTCCATTATTTCAAATTGTAAATATTCAAATCCTGGAATAAAACCCCTGGCTAAGTGAAGACAATCTGCGAAAAAACAACATAGCACACCTCAAATAGTCTTCTTTGAAAACCAAATTATTATGAAGATTAACTGCGAATTCTATGCAATGAGATGTGTGTGTGTGTGGACAGCGCTGCAGCAAGCAGGAGAGTTTTGTTTGTGTGTTCTCGATTCGTAGTTGTCTTTATTTGTTTGAGTGTTTTGACATTATTTTGTATGCGCTGCTCTTGGCTGGAATTAATATTTTGGTGGGCTTGAATATTAATCTGGCATCACAGCTGGGATTAGAGCACTATTGTTCCTTTACAGCTGAGCCCCCATAGCGAGATGACAAACACAAAGACAATCTTCCCTGCTCCGCTCTGCATCTACAGATAACAGTCAGACCCTTCTCCCTCCATCCTGCTCTTCCTCTCTCTCACTTCGGCAGAGGAAGGGTGGTGGAACTTTCCATGGTAAATTTGCACGCCAATTGTGCCCTTAAACCATACTGCTTCCCCCAGCTTATACTGTGCAGTTTATCAAAGAATACAAAGGGGTTATGCTTGAACCACTCTTCTCCAGGCAAGAACAGTCATTTAAATGCACCAGTGCTACTGAAGGGAGCCGAAGTGGCATTTTTTTCTGGTGGAAATTGGCGAAATAAAAACGCGTTACAGAAACGTGCCGCATTACAACGTTGACCTTTCCTGTTCTTATAGTCTACAAACAGCTGTGAACCTCCTTCCTCATCAGACAGCTGGACCGGTGCGGTTCCATGCCTCAATAAAATATTCCTGCTCTCTGTGTCTCACTTTTTCTCTCTCGTGTGCTTCCCAGACAAACAGAAAAGCACGAACGCATGCGTTCCGCAAATACTCAGAACGGGAAGAAATACACATGCAAAACATACGCTACATTCTGTCTGACTGCAAACTGCTTCTTTCCACACACACACACACACACACACACCTGCACACAGTCAAACCGATGCGGGTTTTTATAATTTAACAACTTTTTAAATTGATCTGATTTGCACAAAAATCTTTTAAACTATGATTCAATTTGATTCAGGTGCAAAAGAAAGGAATTTAAATTATTAGTGTCACAAATTAAAGTTTAAAGTTAAAAATCGCAATTTGCGTAAATGCATGAATTCTATTGAAGCTTGTGGTCTTACATAAATGCATAGGTTACATTTTATTTTGTTAGTCCACTTTAGACATTCTGCTAACTATAAGTAACTTTGTGACTGCATGTGAACTAATTAGTATTTATATGCAACTACATGTCTACTAACTCTCAAGATAGGTTGTTAGAATAGGTTTAGGGTTGTTAGAATAAGTTGGCATATATTTGCAAAGTTTCTTACAGTCACTGTGTTGTATGTTCAAATTAAAGTGTCAGAAGTTATTAAGCAGAGAGTCTACTAATACTCTAATGACTGCTAGTTAACCTACTATTAGTACGATGTCTAAAGTGGACTATCAAAATAAAGTGTTACCAACACATGCATTTATTTATTTAAACACACACTCACACACTGTGTGGTCTCAAGCTTTCAGACCGTAGTGTACATATGTGAAAAAGCTGAAATATACAGTACAGACTTCCACCCGCTTCTACACACAATACTTTGGTTGACAGAAAATGACATGGGAGTGTATGTAGCTGACAGACCTTTGATTTAAAACCTCTTAAATAACATGCAAGCCTTTTCTCACGCCACGTATTAAAACGCAATGGCTCACTTTCCATCTTTGCCCACGTTAAGGCCCATGCAGCACTTTCTCAAGACGGATGTCAGAGAACAGCTCAGCCCATGAATGATCATAGAAGTTCTGTCAGGGAATTGTCAATTCAAATGGGAACACTACGTGTCTTTAGTTCTGATGCACGTCTACATGCGTGACCTAGAGGCACTGTGCTACTTGAGTATTAGCAAGCACTTGTCAGAAACAGCAGGAGGGGTGGAGAGAGATGGGAAAGGAGGTGGAGAAAAACGAAAAGAGAAATCAATGAGAAAGCATGAGTAATATTTAACAGAGAAAACACGGGGCATCAAACGACATATGAAAAGCATAAAAAGGAATATTTAAACATACACACACACGCAAAAATATTTTTTTATAAATTACAATAAAAAGTCTGAGCCATGGCCTGCTGGCTAGTGCACGTCCCTCAGATGTTTTGAGCCATTGTGCTCATGACCACAAATTAAAATCCTGCATGTGCTGTGTCCTTTTTCTACCCACAGCACTATAATAAAATCACAAAATAAATACATGAATAAGCTTTGATATGTGGTTCTGTTCTCTATGTATATATGTATATATGAAGAGTTTATATGCAAAAATGGATAACAAATGGATAAAATAATTTTTTTGTTTTATCTGTATTTTTGTTATTTTTTAACTAATCAAACAACCCAATTACAATTTGATTAAGATTAATTGTAATGCACAATGAAAAAACGTGATTTTTGAAAATGGCTAAATCCGTTTTTACAACTGAAACACTAAATTTCACAGATTAGTTCATTTTAGTTTACTTTCTTTAGAAAGACCTGAACTAAAATGAGTGACGCATGGCTAATCAATGAAATGGGTGTTTATGCATCAATCCGTCTCAGTCCTCCCAGACTGGAAGGGGTTAATGGGAAATCAATAATGGAGGGATACGTTCATGAATGAACTGAATAACGCAAAGGGAGAAGGAAAAGAGTGAGTTTGAATAAGCGGAGGGAGGAGTAGATAGGGCCCGTGTATCCTGTGATAGCTACAGACTTCCCAGATGTTATCCGTCACTCAAGAGAAGACTCCTGGTGACCAGATGTATGTGTGAAGCTATATGCTATATTCCCACATTAACAGAAGTCAAGTGTGAAGATATTCATCACGAATGCACACACACACACAAAAAAAAACAAACAAATAATCTTTCATTTTTAATTTCACTCATCATATTTTAGTAAGTTACAACATTACTCATCAAACGAACCCACAGCGAAGCTTGAAGCTCAGGCCTAGGAAGTTTGCAGTAAAGCCTAGCTCAAGTGTAACTTTCCAATTTGCCTCAAAACTGCAAAGCTTCACGGCCTCTGCTTATTCCTATTCATTAACTCCTTAATCACTATGACAGCTGTTTATAGCATCTCCGCTAAGAGGCAGGAAATTATCAATTTATTTATTTACTGTTAACAAAGGCCCTTCGCATCATGTAAAAATAAATAAACACGAGGATGGTAAGGCCGGGAGAAACACAATGCCTTTAATTTGTGCAAAGCTACTTTAGGTTGATTTTGTTTTTTTCTTAACCAAAACTAGCTAAGTGGATTGCGAAAAAGAGTTAACCACTTTTATCATTTGCCGAAGTGACGAATCTGCTTTTCCTTTGTATTTCCCCTTAAATGCATGTTCTGTTTCTCTATGATAAGTTATGTTGTCTAAAAACATCCATGCTTCTCCAGCGCTTTGTTCGTCAGAGGAACTTCATACCCAGGGATTTACTAAACACAATTCATCAAAGTGGAACAGCAGTGTTTTTCTCCCTGCTTTCCTAATCCCTTTTTGCCGCAGATGAGAGATTTGCTGTTCAGACTCATTAAGATTAGAACATTTTTTTTTTTTCGCCAGAGTTATTTAAGAATGCAAAGTTCCCACAGAAGACCGCACAGAGTTCACCGAGAAGGGAAATCTCATGGAGATGCTGTGTTCTTTCACAACGTGACCATCACAGCTCGCATTTCTGTGAGGAGGAGTGAGCGCTAGCTAGTGAAGCGGCTCTCAGAAACACTGAACTCATTAGGACAGACAGCAAATTATCCATGTGCCTGACAGCGGAGTTGAATTACAAAGTTCAAGGCAAACAATGGGTGAATCAACATTTCAAGAAACAGCTCAAATTGTGATAATTGAAACAGCTACAGAGCATGTATCATATACACGGCTGGCGGCCGGGGGAAAGGGTGCAGCGCGTGTTTGTTTTGGCGGCTCGAGTGTCAGAGTTTTGGCGAGGAGAGCTTGTGTTTTGTTTAGGAATGTAGGGTTCTTTGAGAGAGCTGCAGTAGTGGTTTTGGCGTGGGAGGCCGAAGTTCTATGACTAAAGAAGCAGAGGTCTTTGGCACAAAAGACCGAAATCTCTCTTCCTGCTCTAATAATCCTCTGAACACGTGTTATTTTTATTCATTTATACATATATATTTTCCATGATACGAAAAGGATTTTTTTTGACCTAAGCAGGCGATGCTCTTTGAACAGGTTAAGAGGTTTTGTGTGGAAGTCCCTTGGCTTGGTGCTAATATTTAGATCAAAGGAACGCTGGTTTAGGATTAAGAAAGTAGCGGTGAAAAATAAAATGAATTGAAATAAAATGAATTGAAATAAAATAAAATAAAATAAAATAAAATAAAATAAAATAAAATAAAATAAAATAAAATAAAATAAAATAAAATAAA
>JAUYWG010000040.1:26627084-26648093 GCA_034779775.1 Enteromius afrohamiltoni
AATAAAATAAAATAAAATAAAATAAAATAAAATAAAATAAAATAAAATAAAATAAAATAAAATAATAAAATAAAATATTTATTAAATTACCTGTCAATATGGACCTTAGCTGTTTTTAAGGCATTCTGTGTGACTAAATAACTATAGTACTGATTTAATAATAATATATAACTTAATTTCCATATTTACTGTATAAATCAGCTCCAAAAATATTATTCAAAACAGAAAAGTAATGGAAAAATTAATGTGTCTGGGCCATGTTCCATAGTAATACCATGCTTTTTGGGCATGCACCATAGGAATACTTTGAAACACTTTAAAGTTCCTTGAACCACATTTGTATACAACAGACGTCTTGCCTACTCTAAAATGTAACATTTGATCTGTGGCATGATGGCACGAGGGGGCAGCGGACGCATGGCATGTGGGCATTGGGGGGGCTTGTGGTCTAATAGCATGTGAGCCGGGACAGGTTTTCAGAGGGGGTGGATTTTAGGGGGAGCAGTAGTTTTTTGGCTGCACTTATGCTGCAGAGGGATTCATACTCCAGTGCTGTATGAACACACAGCTTCAGTCTCGGCAGCTTTCCCAAACTTTCCAACTCCAAGTGTCGCAATCTGGTTCCATTTTACAGCTGGCCTTGAGATTGTAACAGAGCCCCTTTCTCCCCCTCCCAAACCACATATTTAATCCCTTCGCTTATGTCAAACTTAATTACGGGACCTTGTACGAAGAAATAACAAGTGTGCCTTGTAGGAGAGGGAGCGAGGGGTTTTTCGTGAGGAAGAGAGAAAAATGGGGGTATGCAGAAAAAAAAATTAAGGGCTAAAGGGAAGGACTGAAAATCTATCAAGACATAAAACGGAGGGTAGTAGTTAACAGAAAAGAAGAAAAAAGCAGACATGCGGTGGATTTGTTACAAAAACTCTGTTTAATACTAGAGAGTACAGCCAACAGAGCTGCTGAAAAAAAGCGAATAACCCAGTTTTGCTTTTCATATTATCTGGGATATCATTTATAAATCAAGTTCACATTTTGAAACGACTGACATATTTCACTAAAGCGTGAAAAAAAAGAAACACTGACAAGCAAGGCACAATTGACAGGAAAAAAAAAAATTCTGGAATAGCTCATTCATGATTTATTTTATATTTCCATAACATATTTTGGATAATAAGGAAGTATTTACATTCTATATAATTAAACACAATCTAAAGGATCATTAAATGATTTATTATTATATTATTAATTGTTGTTTTTATTATTGTTGTTATAAAAACTACTGTTTAATAATTAGTATTATTGCTTGTTGTTATTGTTATCATTATCATCATCATCAACAACAATAATAATTATTATTTAATTATATTGTTTTGATGATGATAATACTAATACGAATAATAATAAATATTATTGTTATTGTTATTATAAAAGTTCTTCAACTTTTATGTTGGGTTTTTTTTACGTTAAATGTATAGTTAAATTGTTTGCCTTCATTTTTTCGACATTTCATTTCCTGTCATTTAAATTCATTATTTTGCTGGGTGTGGCCCATTTTAATTCCAACTCATGAATTGAAAGGAAGTCCACAACTCCACATTTTGCCAAACCCTGCCATTGTGGTGTGGTGATTGTATGTTTCTGACTAACACAGTGACAAAACTGCCTGTAGGTACATCATGGCTTTAGTGCAAAACATAACAAACCTTTAGAACTTTATTACCACTGGCTAACAGATTCATTTTCACAGTGTGCCTCTGTGTGTATGTGTGTGTGTGAGAGAGAATTTAAGAGTATGTTTGAGCGCGTGTGTGTGTCTGTGTAAGTATTTACTATTCAGAAGTGGAACAGTCAAGAAGAGTGATGTTTAGTCTGTCAGTTTAAAACTATTACCTCAAATTCCAAAAATGTGAGCTAAACCTGTCTCACACTGACACGGAAGACAGCGCTGTGAAGAGCAAGCCTTTGAAAGTCAAAATCAATTTTCGGTGGGGTAAAACAAACGCTTCATCTGAGTTCCACGAACCGGATTTCTAACACTTCTAAAAGCACATATTCATACAATCTTTATAAGGCAAAAACAGACTAAATGCAGTGTAAAACTGCTTTGAAAGAGAAGGATGCACCGTGGAAGCTGAGGTATAGAGGGATGAAACAGTCAGCAACTCTCCTCAGAGACACAACAGAGAGACAGACAATTACAGTCTCAAAGGAAGACTGGAAGAAAGTCAAGAAGAAAGACTCTCCTCCTCTGCAGTCAGCCTCGACTTTGCTCTCTGGCCTGCCGTCTGTCCTCAGTGGCCTGGCTGAAGGTTTCCCAGGGTGGTCGAGCAGCCCAGGGCTGGGCTGAAGGAGACCAGATTCCCATGCCATAGGCGGTGGGACTGGCGCACCAACCGTAGTTATTTATAGGCAGCCTGCTCCGAAGGGCCAGGAGAGAGGGCATGATTGTTTTCCTTTCCATTCCCCTGGCCCGCTCGCCCGGCCTCACACAAGGGTGGTAAATATATACCCAAACACTGGGAGCTGTGCACAAGGGGGAGAGAGACGGAGAGAGAAAAAAAGAGCCAAAGACATGTAGAGAGGGACAGAGATGAGTGGAGAGTTTAGTCTTGGCTCTTAAGAAAAGGTGTGCTTGATTTAAAATAGTTGAAATTCCAGGAAGAATATTTAGTTCATTGTGAGTGGCACGCTGTTGATTACTAGAGACAAATGTCCAGTAATACTCAAGCATAAACGCAAAATATTAAAAAGTCTTAAAACCATTTATATTTTGTAAGTTTTTTTTATAAACAGCAGTAACTCAGAAACCATAACATGTTAAGCTCCAAATAAGAAAAAAGCACTAAAAGCATGATAGAAGGGATGAACTGTGCACTTTATTTTGTACTTTATATTATAAGCCATGTGATAGCTGCTGCTCTGCAGAAAAGAAAAAGAAAAAGAAAAAGAAAGAAAGAAAAAAAGAAAGGTCATAACTCAAACTTGTAATTCACAAACTTCATAAATATAGTGTTTGATATGACTGACATCCTATTCCAAATTTAGTCTACTCTGCTGTACAGTATTGTATGGCTTCTGAAGACATGGAGTTATATGAACTAATTTAAAGTGCTTTTATTGACAGGCATTGTTATTGTACTGTCGTATAGACATTTTATGTGAAAGAGCATCATGAACATTCTTTAAAAATTCTCCTTTTCTGTTCTGCAGGAAAAAAAAAAAATCTATATTGATTGATTACTTGTATCATCACCCAGCTCTAATCTGCCAAACGCTACATGAATATATTCAGATTTTATATACATCAACATCAGGATATTCTGCAAAGCAGTGTATTGTAAAAAACGCTACTTAAATAAATTTGACTTAATTAGACATGATTAAATGTAGCTATGATTTGTGACCGGCATTTAAGCAGCAGGGATTGAATGAAGACAGAAAAAAACTGAAGGAACAGAAATTAAAAAAAGGAGGAGGAGGGAGGGCGGGCGGGGAATAAGAGCAAAAAAGGCAAGGAAAATGAGACCACAACTCCTCCGGCCCAGGGACGCCAAGACTCAGTGCAGCTCTGGTCCTGAACACCCCCAGCAGGCGAGACCTGGCTCTGCTCAGCGTAGCTCCGTTGAGCACGCAGCCCCGCCAGGCCCCATCCACACGGGACCCGGGTCACCTAAAGCCAAGCAGCAGAGCAGCCTGGAGCAGTGGCCTCTGGGCCCCTACTGCAACTGATGTCTGAGAGAGTCTGCCAGGATCCAAACATCAGCCCCTGCCCTCCCCCTTTCTCCTTTTCTCATTTTCTCTCTTTCTTCTTCTCCTCCCAAGCATGGGAATTCCAGAGTGACATTATTACTATGATCAAAACAGACCCTATAAATACCAAAAGCTATGATGAATATAACAGCAATTACAGAGACACCGATAATTAGAGCAGGAGGAGAGGCAGAGATGGAGGAGCAGGCATTGATGTGCACTGTTTTTGTGTTTAAGGGGGTATCTGAATCTATGAGAAATTAGGGTGGGTGAAGAAATGCTGCTGATGGTATTGCTCTCAATCAGAGCCTGAGGGAGCATATACTCTTGCCTTTTGCTCCATCGCTCCGCTCGCTCTCTTTGTCTCTATTCTTGCATCTTAAAAAGGCATCGAGCATCTGCTTTTGTAATGATCACTTAGCCAACAAACAATTAATGGTCTTCCTTCGCAGATGTTCCTGCAGAAAAAAAAAAACAAAAACGAGGCAGCAGGGGCCAGAAACCTGTCCCAGCGGAGACCCAGCAACTTACAGCTGCTTCTCCTACTCTCTGCTTTTCCCTCTTTCAAGCCAGACGTCCATTTCCCTCTGTTTCTTTCTCTCTTTCACCCTCTTGCCCTCTTTCGTTCCTTCTCTCTCCGCCTCTCTGGCCCGTCCACGAAAGCATTGCGTCACCAGGATTCCAGAGCACTGGCATCTGTTTTTTTTACGCTTGTGGGAAAATAGCAGCTCATGTTTCCTAAGATGCTTCTCACATTCCTCACCCCGTCTCCAGATCACACGGGCCCAATGAGTGGGCCGCACCAGGAGCGCAAACACAGCGGAACAGGCTGATAAAGTACGGAGGTTTTCTAGCAGAGAGAGAGCAAATACCAAATTGTTTTTGTGCGTATGTTTGTTTTCTCTGTTCAACAGGGTTGTCAAGGTGATATCTAGGACACCAAATAATTGCATATCTGTGTAGTGACATTTTTCCACAAAGTTTCATAATAGTCTCTCATAAAAGTCTTTAATATTCATTTGTATAATCAGTATTCACTGAGGTCGTTTGCATTCTGGATGCAACCCAAAGGTCAGAGGCTTGAATGTTTTAAAGGCAGTTCTAAACCACGATAGAACTAACACAGAAGTGGAAAAATTCTACTTGAATGTCCGAGTTAAATCAATTATTTATGGTAACAACTGGCCAAACTTGAATCTGATACAACTATCAGTCAAAAAGATCAAAATTAAAGTAGAAAGATGATGTATTAATAGTAGAAGTTGAATCATTTTTTTTGGCATAGACTGAAAATTTTGCATTGACCCCCTTTTGATAATAAATCAACTGCTGGATATCAATAGCTGTGCTGTAAATGTTTGAAGTGGGCAAGAAAAACACAACGGGCGAAATCCATTTGAAAGTGAGCATCACTATAGCCTATTCACTCTGAAGGGCAGAGATGTTATAGTACGTTGAAGGGTACAGGATATTGCTGTCTTACATATGCGGCCATTTGAAACACTGACATACACAAAGCCATACATCATTACTTATTTTGTTCCATCGGAACAAACAACTGCTCTATTTTTTTTCTCTATCTATACAAATATATTAATTTTCACCCAGACGTTGTCCCTCCTCCACCTCAGCACCACCTGTCTAGATCTCTATGGAAGTTTCCTCCTAATTTACCCCTGCACCGTAATTCTGAATGGATTACAGTGTGAATTTAAACTATGGCACTGCTTTTGAACAACCCCTTCTCTAGTGCCTTGCACAAAATGTGCAAAACCTATACTTTACATTACTCTTAAATTGCACAACTTTGTACCTTATATACTCCTAAAAGATGCATATTAGTATTTTAGAGTAGTAATGTACCATTAAGGCACTACTTTAGGGGTGAAAATGACCCCTATAAGATTCTTCTGAACAAATTAAGGTTTGAACATATTTCCCTCCTTTGTCGCTTGTGTACTTACTGGGCAGTTTTCAGGCCTGGGGTACCACCATTATAGACCTCCCTCAATCACATTTCCCACCCACCAACTGGCTTTCTGTACTGCCTAGCGAGGGCCATCTCCTGAGCTTAACTCCGCAAAATTCAACGCTTTGCAAGGCGCCTTACTTCTAAATCTTTAATGACGGGGGGTTGAGTAGGTCCAATTAGGAGTTGTAGTCTTCAGGGTCTGAAGACTAGAGGGCTGAGGGTGGGCAAGAGCTTTTTGCATGGACACAGGATGTGAGGAGAGGGGGAATAGTCATCAATTAGCGCCAATGAATCTTAACCTCACTAATGACTGCTGGGTCCAAGTCTAGCAGTCTGCTGGTGTCTGCTGGGATTGGCGGGGGGTACTGTCCGCATGTATATCTCTGGACGTCACAGACTGGCCTGAGGCGATATGCTAAGCACTCCTCCATATCACACACACTTACTCATTTACCCCCTGTCATCACACCAATTGAGGGATCCTTGCAAGCTGCACTGAGATTCAATGCATTTCCATTCCACGCCACAACCCTCCCCACAAGAAACATTATTTCATTTAATATATTATGCATTCAGCTTGAAAAAATCTGTGAGCCAGTGTGGCATGTGTTAATGTGTGTGTGGGAGAAAAACTGAATTTCCATCTTAGGTCAAGTGCTTTGGCAATCATGTGGCTACACCATGTTTGGGGGTTGCAACTTATTACAGTAGGGATATATATTCAGTGTAATAAAATAAATAGTTAAGAGTCTTGGTTTCTGATTGGTCAATACAGTATGCAGCTGTGTTAACCAATATAGTAAAAGCAAAACATTCTTATAGTTGCACAGAAACATCCTTTTAAATTGGACTGTATTTTAGTCAAATACTTAAAGTATTTGCTAAATAAATAAATAAATAAACTTTTTATATTAAAAAATGAATAAATAAATAAAATAAAATAAATTAAAAAAACATTTTCAATATTTAAAAAAAAAATAATAATAAAAAAAAATAATACTCTGACTGTACTATTTTACACGTTATTGCATTTAACATATAACATAACCTAACACAGTATGCTATCTGCTAGGGTATTCTACTTGGTATTTTGTTATCCAATGCAATGAAATTTGTTTACTAAATGGGATTTAACTATTGGAACCGTGATTTATGTAGTGAACTCCAACAGAACTGTGAAAACAAGACTAGATATCCAATTCCTAAACAGTTGGATGAGCATGTGTGAATGAGTGTGAGTTCCAGCTTGCATGCCTACTGCTTTTTACCGGAGACAGCTTTGCTCCAGATGTCAGTTGAACAATTTTTGTTTGTTCATGTGTCCTGCTTTATGAACCCTTCCTCTGAGAAGGTTCCCGCTTTCCGCTCAAGTCTTTAAGTGGCTCAATTAGAACACAAGACAGCCCTTGTCTTCGCCAAACTGGAATCAATTTAGAAAAGCAACCATTTCACCTCAGATTAAGCCATCCTGTGTCTGTTCTGTGGCACGCTGACCTTTGCTAGGCTCTAGTCTCGTTCTATGGGGACCGGTTTGCCAGATGATGCGCTTCCCTAATCAAAGGCCTTGACGTCAAACTCCCAGAACAGCCTGAGTGACTTATATTTGAACCCCTAGCCACAGGTCAGCAGAAGTCTTTCAGGAATCGCATTGCTGTTTTGTCCGCCCAACTCTTTTCTCTAACAGTCTTGGTCCTTGTAAATTCCATTGATTCTCTCGTGCTCCCATTAACCTATTTCTCTCATACAAAAGCACCCACACAGTGCACTTTAGTTTGAATTTTGGACACCAGCCACATGCGGCCAGTTGGCACAAGACGTTATCTGCTGGAGGCTTTGAATGCGGTTGAGCCACATCAGGCATTGGCTTCCATCGACTCCCTCTTCAGACAGGCCACGGAGGCCAGAACACTAACAAACAAACACGTTTACTGATCATTGGTGGCAAGATCAGACTTGTAAGACCGCCTTCCGCAGAGAGTCAGAGAAGAAAGGCAGGCGATGGCTTCGCACGGCGCCTTGTAGCCTCTGACAGTAGCTTGGAGACAGCTAATAGACAGGGCAACCGGTGAAGAAGTACCTCTACATGTTCAACTGAATCCTCTGGCCTTTTATACACACTTGTTTGGTTGCACTAGGAATGTAAGATGTTGACCCAGGGACATCTTGCACTTGGCAAAATCAGGTTAGCACACTCATCCAATCAGCTCGCTATCTCCTGAAAGGGCTTCCATAATAGTGACATTTTTCCACCTCGTCAATAAGTGGTGAAAGCCACCCTCCACCCGCTACTTGACCATTTAACTTCTTCGTGAAAAGGCCCTTTCTTTCTTCCTCCCTTCCTCTATTTCTCGCTGAAATCAATAAAAGTGGAGCTAGGAATAAGGCTGATCCAGAACTCACATTAAGCGGAGCGAGAAAGAGAGCGAGAAAAATAGACCAAGGAACAGAGCTGTGGCTTCCATAGGCCTCTATACAGCGCAGTCCACAAAGGCATATTATCATCAACACTTACTTACTATTCAGCGCACCTCAAGGACACATTTACACCCACAAACACACACTAATGCACAGATTTATGACTCATGCCATGCATATGTACAGTAGATAAACATACTATACATACATATACCTATATATGCAACAACAACAAAAAAAAAGAAATCGCTTGGACTGAGATTGAAAAAAATTGAGAGTCTTCCTTTAAGTGAGTATTCAACTTAGCATATGTTTCTTTGGAGGTTAAGACTTCTATAACCCACTCATGAGAAGTCGTAATCATTCACCCAGTTTTAAGAAAAGTAAATTCATGATACCTAATGCATTATTGTAATGCCTTTTTGTAAAATATTACATGATTGTAATAGGAAAACCTAAAAAAAAATTTCAGTGTGCAGGGTGTAATGCAATTTAGTCATCCCATATCAATAATAAATTATATTTCCTCAGAATATGCCCATAACCCAATACATCTTGCTAGTACTTCTCAATGAGGTCATGACCCCAAATTTTATCACAGGTCTATACTGATTATATCACAGGCATCAGGGAAAATCAAACACAAAAAAGGTGAAACAAACCATGTAATCATGTATCTCCAGAGATGCAGGAGTAACCTCTGAGTAATAAAATTGTCTTATGACAGACAAAAAAAGGGAGATATGAGGAGAAAGAATGAGTAAGATAAAAAGGGAGAAATCCACAACTCTGAATCATTAAAGAGATATCTACAAACAGACAACGCTCTTGTTTGAGTTTCCTTCATTTTGCTGCTAATGACATACACATGGCCATAACTCATTTGCCAGCTGTGTTCACACCTCATCACTTGTGCACAGTGATTGACAATAATGGTGGTAGAGTGAGAACAAAATGTCTCCCAAGAAGGGAGGGAAGTAGAGGAGAGATGAGCGCGATAGGTTTTTGTGAGCGCACATGGATGCTACGATGAGCATGGCGCTTTGTTTGGTTCCACTGGCTGAGCTGAAATTGATTTCTGTGTGAGGCACGCACACCCCAAGCCCCTCTGCATTCTGATGGAATAAATAAAACACCCTCTTATGCAGTGTGAGGAGGGGAGGGGGCATATGAAAGAGTAAAATGGGAGAGAACAGAAGCAAAAGGAAAAATAATGAAGTGAAAAGAAGGATCAGAAACAAAAAAAGAAGTGAGAGGATAAAGACTGAGATGTTACAGAGATAAAGATGGAGAACAAAAATGTGAAGGACGCAGATCTAGGGCCTGCCAGCTAAGCACCTGCAATGATCACTAGTCTGGTCTAGTGCTGTGGCTCTCGTCAATCAAGGAAAAAAATATGCAACTAATAAAATATGATGCAAAATTAAGCATATATAGCAAAGCAAATGGGAGAAGAAACCCCATATGTTTTGTTGCTGATGTCAAATGTTATGGAACAATTCTGCAAAAAGTCACTTTTAAAAATAGCAAAGAAACTAACATTAGACCAGGAAAGTAAGTGTTCCGGTTTTCCTAGTTCTCATATTCTTAGGAGGTTTATGCTAATATTAATACATTTCAGCGGGGTCAGTATTTCAGAACAGACCTGATGCTGAGACCATCTATGCTCCAATCATTTGGGGAGATAAGTAGCTTTTATGGTTAATTAAAAACACCACCTTAATTAAACAGTCTCCACTTGATGTCTTGACCTATGTGACTTTGCCCTAAGCTATGAAATACAGAGTCACAGAAGCGGCGGTAAATTTGCTAAACACTTTAGGAGGATATCACAGATCCACTGTGGTTGTTTACCAGACAGTCTCATCTCAGACAAACTGACAAAAATCAACATTAAAAATGAAAATTACTCTTTAAATCTCTTTAACAAAGAAACTAATTACAGACACAGGAAGTGCTATATGCTGCGTGACAAATGACAATACCAAAACAACTAGAGACCACAGCAGTAGTGGCATATATAGATGTTTTAACAATATATGACATGTTAATAGTTGCGCACAGCCACAGAAAACAAGTTACTAACTGATTGACAAAACAATAAAGTTCTCTGATCTAGACTTCAATCTAAATGAAAGCTACAGACCAGACGTTACGTTATTAAACTCACTTATTCCATTTCTGCTGGTGGGTTGGCCATATTTTAGCACAGCTGTTATGCAGAATTTGGCAACAAGCCTAACAATAAACTTGTTAAAGATTTGCATCTACACTGAAAAACTGTATTGCACTGAGAATCATTTTAGAATGAGATTGTGACCTGAAAAGAAAATGTGTGGTGCCTAAAGATACCGATCCCTGGAACAGTAATATTTTGTGTCTGAAAACTTTTATAGCAATAACCTGTGGGCTTTCTAAACATTTCTGTGCCAAGGGGAAGCTGCTGCTACATTACAAGCAATTGCAGAGACTGATGCAAGAGTTTAATTGTTCTAGGTATCTTTCTACCATCTTTGTGAGAACTGCAGATTAGATTTATTCCTCAAACGCTGATGAATGACTGATGAATGCTAATGATCTTTTACTGTCACGACTGCTGGGATGTCAAGGACGAGTCCTTCTCCGTCATGAATTGAGCTCTACATGAAAAGATTAGCTGGGGTTTGCTGTGGTTAGCATCTCTGAGTGCGAAGTGGGAAAAAAGTCTGCAGGAACCGCAGCGCCGTACAGAAAAGTAAGATCCCGGCATATGTGCTCAGGGACAAGGGCAGCACTCAGCATGTGTTTTAGTCTGAGATCTCCCAGCACAAGCTCGCACAGGAGCAGAGGGATCTGTGGGGACGTGTTGTTTGATAACGCTGATGTAGTGGGAGCAGGGTCCCAGGAGCCACACAGAGAGCCGGTGAAATGGAGAAGGCTCCAGAGGGTATTCCATGCCAAAGGGAACCTGCAAAGCAGGTGGGCCGGGAGTACGCATGTCCTCATGTAGCAGGAAATGAGCGAGGGGAGGAGGGACGACATGACATGACACTGACTCGTTAAGAGCCTGGCACTGCCTGCCGCCTGCTAATTTATGCAAATGAAGGTTACGGACTCCTGGGAGGTGGGATGTCGGGGGGTGGGTGCTATCAGAGTTTGGCTGGCAGCCAAAGGCGTGTAGTAAAAACGGTGTCGCTGCTGCGTGGGGCTGGAAAGTTCGGCAGAGCGCCATACCAGAACAACGTACCCCGTTAGTTGCTTGGCAAGCCGGGCAGAGAAGCGACCAATCAGGGGCACGCTGCCTCCTCTACCCTGGCCGAATGGCATCGCCCTCACGGCCCTCCCCTCGCTCGCGCTCCTCCTCTCCACCCCGTAGCTCCGGTTGCCCAGGATGATTTTATAAACATTTTGCCAGCCGATCAATAGCCGTATTGATCAGGCATTGTGAGAGTGATCCGTCTAAAACCCCCAGCAGCCTGCAGCTCTAAGAGAGGGAGGAGCGAGGGAAAGGGAGAGAGAGGCTGCAGAGAGGACGAGGAAAGGGAAAGAGAGAGAGGAAAGGAGAGAGAGGCTGCAGCCACAGAAGAGAGAGGTAGAGGGGAGAGAAGGGGAGATCTCACAGAGAGGCAGAAGGAGGCAGTGCTGAAGGTAAAGCAGTGTGGTGTGGACGTAGAGAAGCGAGCAGGAGCAGCCATTGGGACTGCATTAACATGCATTCTAATCGCTTTCTCGTTAAGCCGTGGAAGGGAGGGGTGACTAATGAGTCTCGCCGTAAGTATACAAAATAATTTACGGAGAGAGAGGGAGTGGGCGAGAGAGGTAACGTATGAACGGAAACAGGCACAGGTTTGGCCTGGTGAGTAAATGAGCATACGTGTGCGCGGGGGGAGGCGGAGGTGTGTAATCGCTGTGGGAGATGGTACGCGATTAATTCTGATTGCTTTGTAAATTTAATTATCATTTATTCTCTCTAGGAAAAAAAAAAAACGCCTGTGGTTGACGGCGATGGAGTCACGTACCATAAAATTTACCTGCGAACGACTACACCCGATGACTTCTCGCTCATAAGGAGGCCTGCTAAATATGCCGACGATCACTTCCGAAGGGAATTCTTAATGAGAAAACATCATACCGAGAGCAGGTCCAATGCATTTTATAGCCTTGAGGATCATTTCGGGCCACTTTAAGGATTTTGGTGCCAGATCTTATTGTAAACCCCAACTGTGCACCAATGGATCATGGTGGAACGTTCAATAATTGGATATTGATCACTGGACTTGTATCAGTCCGTCGCAATTGGAGTACACTTTCAACCTTCTAATGACTGAATACCTGTTTCTTTTTTTGGTCAAAAGTCTGGATAATAAACAGAAGAGCTGCTGGTCTTACAGTGGAGAACAATGGATGAGGCGAGGGCTGTTTAGAAAATCAGGCCTGTCTTGCCACTCAGTCACATGACACACCAGGGGGGATCAGGCACAAGAGCCCAAGGGAGGCCTGTATTGATCCAGACCAAAGTGTATTTCGGCAGCACTGTGGTTTGTGCTTAACTGACGTGCTCGGGGCTGATTGAGGATCAGGCCTGGTCTGCAGGCCATAATGAAGAGAATTGATGCAGGGTGTCAAACCACTGATCACCTATCAGCCCCACAATCTTAAACCAAGAGAATGAAGCCCTGTCTATTTCTTTTGAATACCTTTGTGTAATGGAAATGTACACTTTAATGCACACATTTAAGGTGTACACCTCTGGCATGATATCATGCTGGCTGTAGTGACCTAGCTGCCAACTAGCATCTGAAACATGGATCTAAACAAGTCACAATGATATAAAGACCTATACTACGGAGTTGCAGACAACACTGCATTGTGATTATGATAGAAACATTGTTCACCCAATAATTACTCAAGTTGTTCCAAACCCATATGACTTTCTAGCAGTGTTGCAGATCTTGCAGAAGGTCCAAGTTGTTTTTATCCAGTCTACAAAGGTGATTGGCGACCATTGTTAGCCTTGGTCCCCATCCACTTTTACTGTATGGAAAAAAGCAGCTTGGACACTCTGCTAAATATCTGCTTTTGTCTTCCATGCAAGAAAGAAAGCCATACAGATTTGAATCAAAAGGAGGGTGAGCGTTCAGTTTTGGCTGAACTATTTCTTTAAGTGGCTACACAGACACACCGCAGGTTATTAGAGTGATTATGTTACCCATGTCTGATTCATTGCAGTAGGTGCTAAATTAGGAAAATTGAGGTGTGATGTGGCTCAAAATACCAAAAAATATCTATACACACCTAGTTTAGATCTTACACTTAGACTCAAACTTAGGCTGTGGGTATCATCCACTGACATCTTTCAATGATAGATGTGCTACAGCAAATAAAATATATTATTGTGCAACTTTAATGTAGGATATTTAGTATTTTTAAAAATATGTATACTTTGTAGTTATGAAAGGAAAACAAATTTTGTGCACAAGCTCCATTTTTCATAAAAGGAATGACCTCATTCTATAATTTTAAGATCTGCAAGCCCTGTCCTTTTATTTTAAGGAGCGCAAGACATGTATTTGTTAGGAAAAGGCACAATTAATTGGTCAGGAAACCCTAACAAGTCAATAAATTATGGCAATTAGTAAAAACACAACGAAAACGGCTCCCTCGAGACGGTGATGCAGAAAGGCTTAAAACGAAGGGATCATTAGCAATCTGCGCTAATGCCACAATCAGTAAAGGAAAAAAATAACGACGCATGAATGAGGGAATAAAAAGGGAACGGGTTGCAAGAAACAAGGAAAAGGGGTAATAAGAAAAGATTTCACTTCCTTAGGCTAGTGTTGCAACAGACAAATATGTCAGTGGGCCACAATAGAGGATATGTGCACACCTGTGAGTGCAGGACTGTGTGTGAGTAAAATGATCAATAAGAGCCTGTGGCAGTGTGTGTCTGCCAGTAAGTTAGCACTACATTACGACTGGATTACAAGGAGATTCCGTTGCAATGTGCGTGCGTAAGTCCTGCTGAGGGAGCCTCGGCTTGGCCCTGAGACAAGCAGTCTGCAGTCCACCTGTGTGTGTGTTAAGCACATACCAGCTGTAACAGTTCAGACTCATATGCTTGCTACTCATCACAGCATTTCTGGCTGTAAAATATAGGCTAATCTTATCTAAACACTGCGGCAAAGACCTGAGAGGCCACTGTAGGTTTGAAAGCGAGTGTGTTTTTCAGATTCCCTGTCATTTTTGTAGAATAAAGGGAGATTGGATCTCTAGTTCCGATTTGACACATGAGGTTGTGATGTGACGCTGTCACTCATGTCCTGTGTGTGGTCTAAGCGGGTGTAAAGACTCATGTTAGCCTCATTCACTCAGGTGCTGCTGGGAAATCTGCGCGAGAGTGGGTGTACGTACCGGCAGGCCACTGGAGATCCAGCAGTGTGCACCGTTCAAACGCTGTCTCCCGTCACGGAGCGGATCCAAACCTAGAGCACAGACACACAGACACAGAAATACATAGAAAGATGTGTGAGACATAAAAGAAACAGATGCATTGGGACAGTATTAAGAAGTGAGTGACAGAGCTTCTCAGAGCTTGCGCTCTCTCGCATTTTCTGCACCCGGGCCTGGTCTAATTGTGCTATTACTAATTCATGTTTATTAATGCAGCGATGTGTGAAGGTGGCAGGGACAGATTGCTGCTGTTGCTGCGGTGCATGTTTGCATGTGTAGCATCAGCTTGGGAATCATGGGAACTCTCGCTCTCGCACACATGCAGAGGCAGCTTGACTGCTAACTGTTGATGCCAGGTTGCATGTGTTTCCCAATGCTGCTGGCACAGATCATTGGTGAGGTAGCAGGAGGGTTGGAGGAGGGGCCGCTGATGGCCCCGTGCCAAGGCCTTCTATTCCCAGAGCCTCTCGTCACCATGTGCCCTTGGGCATCTGTTGTAGAGTTACTGTTTTCACTGGCACGCAATTAGCAACACTACACATTTATTTAGCCCTGCTCTAATGCTCCATAATTAGCTTCAGGCCCCAAACAAGCACCGCCTTTCCTGCTCTCCCCTCCGAGGCAGTCGCAGTCTGCCGTGATTCAGCACAAGCGAAGGAACACGGGACAGAAAAGTGGAAGAAAGAGCGAGAAAGAGAATTACTAGAGTTGCTAGCAGGGCCAGCTTGTGTGTTGGCTCAGCATTTCTTAAGAGCTCTTTAGGGGCCTGTTGGCTGAGCAGTGCGTGCGTACAGGGAGGAAAGGGCAAACACGGAGCGGTTACACTTTTATAGAATGCTTTGTGGAAAAACACCCCTGACACACACCTCAGCACTGCAGCCCTGTTTGTCATAGGGCCCAAGGGGCTGCACTGGCCTCTCACATGACTGTGAGCAATGACCTTCCAGGGCAGCAGTTTAAGAGAGTACAGCAACCCCACCTCCTCTCCTGTGCTGCTCTCTGGGAAATAGAGTCTTACGCCAGCACAGATATGGACTGAAATGTAGATGAGAACATGGAGCGGGGAGAAATGTCAAACACATAAATGAGGTGCTTGTATGAAAAGTACACTCGAGAGAAATAGCTATTAGATTTTGTTAAGATTTTCATTCTGTTTTATGATTGCAGCAACCAGTAACTGAGGTTAGTTTTTGCCATTTTGCCAATTGCTATTAATGTTTTGGCATGACCACTAGTAGATTTTACATGTAATTGCCATTAGATTTGTTTTGCTAATAATATTACAATGATTTACATCAGAACTGTTACTGGAATTTGTAAAGAATTGACAAAAACTGGCATATGTTTTTTGTGTTCATTTAATTAGCTTTCGCACATACTGTAACTGACTAGATTTTTGCCAGTATAATTTATTAGCTGGATTTTACAATATGTCATTTACTAATTGCTTTTTATTTTATTTTTTTGGCATACCATTTTACCGATACGTTGTCTCTGGATTTTATCAATCATGTGATTCTTGCCAGTAACATCCATTAATTTCACCTGAAATTTCTATTCAGTTTTGCAATTAGAATATTACTATTGAACTATTGTTAGATTTTAGAATTTGTTATGAAATGTTCTCCACTAATTGACTTTTTTTTCTTCCAAGAATTGCCTTTCAATTTTTCAACCAGTAATAAGCATGAGATTTTATCATTAATCATTATTGCATTTAGGAAAGTACTGCAAGTAATCACAATAATCATTGAATGAATAAGGTATTTTATTAGATTTAACACATAACTGACATTTTTTTTTTTTTTTTACCAGCAACACCCCTTAGATATAACAATGTATATTTATTATATTTAGTTTAAGAATATGCAATAATTGTTAGATTTAAGATTTTGTCAAAGTGTAAAGAAATCCATTACATTGTGCGCAAATGCACATATTAATATTTTAACAATAGTATTTATTAGAGACAATAATTATTGTTATATATAAAAATAATTGCCATTTGTTTTGGCTATATTATAGTTTACTGGAACAAAATATTGAAGGTCTTTTTTTGTGGGTGTATATATGTGTTAATGAAATTCTGTAAGGAAAAAAATACATATATATATATGCATTTTTTTATAACATATGGAAAGATCTTATGTACCTCAAGTGTCCAGAGTGAAGCCAATGGCTCGTGTTTGTATATGTATATTGTTTATGAAAACAAAGGTCAAAACCAAGTTCAAGTCAATGTGCATATTGCATACATATTCATGCCCCAGCTATATCAATCTATTTCAGCTGAGGCTAGTGGGAGGAGCCGGCTGATGAGGTCAAAAAGGACACAGACACATGAATATCAGAAGCGCACATGCACAGCTGCATCGTATCTGGATGCGCTCTTTACAGAATAAGTAAATAAACTCAAAGGTTGACATACTACTCCAAAATGCTGGTCATAAAACTGAATTTATAACGCTGTCATTTAAAATTCATTCAACGCAAAAGCTATTTTCTCATCCGCCATTCTGAAAAGACAATATTCAATGGAATCGAATTAAAGCATCGCATTTATGAAAAGGGAAAGGTCTGTGTCCCCAAAAATCACATCCAGCAGAACTGACCTCTGACCTATTTCATTTTAGCATGCCATTATCCAGCAGAAAATTAGAAACGTCCGCTATTGTCTGGTCCCGCGGTGGGGGCGTGGTTATGAAAAGATAAACGCGGCGTCTACAAAAGAGCAGCAACTGCACAGACTCAAGAGTCTTAAGAGAGAAACTACAAGCTGCCAGGCTGAGGCACTGGTTTGATGAGCATTTGTGTGTGTACATGCGTGTGTGTTTAGGTTTATTCTGTGTTATTTAAGGAATGGCTATGCAATTTTGCAAAAAAAAAAAAAAAAAAAACAACAAAAAAGATTTTACGTGTGCCCTTACGATTACATTTGAGATTCTATGATTTATCCCCCAGTTTATTCATTTAAATCCAAAAATAAACAGGATGAATCATCTAAATTTGATACGTTCAAGTGCCAAGAAGGAAGGGAGAAAAGGGGATGTCTCTGGTCTCCATGGGCAACCAGGGTTATGCTGTCTTTTCGTGTAAACATGAGGAGAATAAGGACAAAGCGTCTGTTGGTAACAAAGCCATTACATGTCAATGAGTGAAGAGGTGACACGGTTCCACGCAGCTTCTCTGCATGCAAGCGTCCGGATCGCTCACACTTTCCCCCATAAATATGCAAACGGATGTAATGTCCTTTTCTTCAATATAGATCAACAACTGCATCAGTGCACACGTTCAAAATCTGAATACATAAAAGTAAAAATGTGCTTTTTGTGCTCCAAAACAGCGGGGCATCAGACGTCCCGTCTCACATATGTATCTCCCAAATATGTGAATATATTAGTCATATTTTTGGCTTTTCAAAAGGCGAATGGCTGTCCATTCTAATGCACATGTGCGAGATGTGAGGGGCACAGGACGCAGACGTTTCAAATGTTATATTTCCATGATTGCTTCTCGCTCCCCGTATCCTGTCTATTGTGCGGGTGCAAGAGGCATTGTGTGGAGCGTCTGTGTGCGCGCACGGGGCGGGTCGGTTCAGAAAGGACATCCCCCTGGGAGCTCGATGCAGCCCCATCTTTTATTAATCAGAGGCCCCTGCGCCACACTCCACGCTTATCACATTTAACAGCCTCAGATGGAGATGCGGCTCTGGGTGGGGTGCCTCCGCTCGAGCCGGGGAGGCCGTCTAGGACGCGTGTGCACGGGACGGGTGGGGGTTTGGGTGCGGACCCATCATGCACCTCCATCACCCAGCTACTGGGCCGAATCACAATACAGCAAATTACCCTCTGCTGACAAGAAAAAATGAGCAGGTCTTCTTTATGGGGGGGAAAAAAAAGGATTGTCAAGAAGAGGTGACACATTGATTGCTTAGTATGCGTATCCTGCGGGCCGGGGATATATAAATGTATAAATGTAGAAGCAGGGGAATGGAGCAGGTGGAGTGAAGGAGAAATTGAAATGCCATGTTAGATTGGAGGGTCCACTCTCAAACCGGCCGGCCCAATGAACAAACGCATGAACATGAAGGTCTGAAAAGGTAAAGTAGTGCGCATGGCCCTAAGATGTTGTCCTGACACCCCTCCCTTCTCTCTTTATTTTTTCTTTTTTTGGCTAGGTCGTCCTCTTTCACCCCCCTCCCCTCGTCTCATGTATGTCGTAGCTCAGATGAATCAGTGTCAGCGGTGTTGAGAGCACTTACTGTCAACCCCAGCGCCCCGGGCCACGCCACTGATGGACACAAACTATAAAATATCACCCCCCTGGGGAGACATTGTTCAAACTCTTCCCCCACAGCCCTGAGGTGAGGAGCTCACTCTCTCTTTCGCTTTCTCTCGGTCTGCGCATCTGGTTTTGCGCGTCGATCCGCATGGCCGTGAAGCCAAAATCCAGTTTGTTTGGGACTGGGCTATTGAGATACAGCGCCGGAGCTCAAATCTGTCAAATTGTCGGACTTCTTTGTGCCGCTCCACGCTGGAGCTCGGTTAAATGACACAACAGGAATCACAGATCTGAGACCTCTGACAGCTGAAGACTAGAAGACAAAAGAAGAAGTCTTGATGTCCACTCCAGGTTTAAATAATGTAGCAGGGTGCATGCTGGGATTGCCATCAATCCCAGTCTCTGATGACGGCACTTACTTCAGCTGATAAGTGGAGTTGAAAGCGAGAGGGAGCCATGGCAGACAGGAAAGGAGGGATGAAGGGAGGGGGAAAGGAGAGAGAGACGTCCCCCCAAAACAACTCCTCCAGTCTATATGGGTCACTGGGCTTCAACTCTCCTTTTTGCATCCACAAGGTCAACAACTAAATCTCTCTCTCTGCTGAAGTGACCATGTGGCTATATGCATGTGTGAATAAATGTGTATAAGGGTCAATGACCTGAGACTCATTTTATTAGTTTTTCATTAAAAATTCAATTCAAATGTCATATTTTTAGGGGGTGTAGTCAAAAACGTCAGGATGATGTGGTGATAGAAGGTGTTAAATAACTATTAAATACACACAATTTTTTTTCTAAACAAAAAGTAATCAGCATAATAATTTAGCATTATATATATATATATATATATATATTTTTTTTTTTTTTTATGGCAGCAAATATGTTAATTTATCTCTAAAATTAATTCTAATGCAACAGTAAAACACACACACACCCGCCTCAAACATTAAAACAAAGAAACCCTGTGCACACTGAGTCAATTATTGACAGTTGATTTCTAGTTCTCTGGAAATCTGTCTGTCGCCACTTGACTTATTGAATCAAACCATATTAGCAGGTAAACGTCATAAAGATTAGTGTGCATTAAGATGCTGGCAACTGCTACTTGCGCTGCATTATACTGTGTGTGTGTTTGTGTTGGGGAAACTGTTCTAATTGGACCTGTTTACTGCACTGGCACACAGTTAGTTCTGGGTTTAGGTCTCGAGTGGGCGGGAGGAGGCAAACACTCTAAATGCACTGGATCACGAGCAAGTCACTGATTGCAATTTCTTCCTCTCTTTCCTTTTCCTTTCCTTTCTTCCGTTCTGATCAGCCTGGCTTAGCAGTCTCACAGGAGCCCATCTATCTAATGATAATGTGAGAGTCAAGCTGAACTACATAACAAGCTAACTTGTCCAAAAGTCCTCATTACACATAAACAGCATAATATATCTAAATGCAAACCATCAATAGTTATGCACTTTAAGAAACTGACAGGTTAATTCTTCAATTTATAATGAGTCATTCAGGCAGTCTTTAATGGGGTTATTTCAGCAAATAGAAGGTTATATACAGAAAAGTCATAAATAAAAATAATGAAATTCTTAAGAAAAGAAAGGTAATTGGCATATTGTTGAGATATTTCTTAGTTCGTATTTAGATTTGCGATAGGGTGCGTGCACACATGCGATTATTAAAAATGGATTTACAAACACTGTAAATCGTAAAAATAGATAAGAATGACCCTGGTCCACAAAACCAGGCAGAAAGGTTTTTTTTAAATTAAGATTTATGCATTATCTAAAAGCTGAATAAATAAGCCACCCGATGATGTATTATAGGACAATAGTCAGCTGAGAAAATCTGGAATCTGAGGGTTACAAAATTGGCGGTAAAAGTTCTTAGCAATGCATGTTACTAATCAAGAATGTAAGTGTTGATATATTTATGGCAGGAAATTTACTATAATATCTTAATGGAACATTTCCTTTACTTAATATCCTAATTATTTTTCTCATAAAAGAGAAATTGATCATTTTGAGCTATGCAAAGTATTGCTATACATGGCTATACCCGTGCTACTTACGATATTATATATATATATATATATATATATATATATATATATTTTTTTTTTTTTGTTTTTTTTTTTTTTTTAAAATTTTTGTTATTACTGC